>NW_004624771.1:12914886-12983522 GCF_000247695.1 Heterocephalus glaber | reverse complement strand
ACTTCAATTCCTTTGCACTTACTTAAACATGTTCTATGTGTGAGTATGTGGTCTATTTTGGAGAACGACCCATGTGCAGCTGAAAAGAACATGTATTCTGATTTTGTGGGGTGGAAGACTCTGTAAACATCTGTTAATTTCATTTGTTGAAGAGTTTTATTGAGTTCTAGTATTTCGTTGCTTATTTTTAGTCTAGTTGATCTATCTATTTGTGACAGTGTGGTATTGAGGTCCCCCACTACTATTGTATTAGTGCTTATATGATTTTTCATGTCCGTTAGTATTTGTAACTATTGAGTAAAAAGAGAAGGCCACTGGGGAACAAGATCCTTACTCAGCCACTGGGTTATACATAAGGGATGATCTGTGTGTTGTAAAGGGAAAAGCTTTCCATAACCAAATTGTAATTAAACATCACCTGTGATAAGATAAACTGACAGTACATCGCCTTCAGTGTGCTGGGATGACAGAGAAAAACAGTGTCATTATGTTAGCTTTTTATTGCTGCATAACACATGTCCACTAATCTAGCAGTTGACAACAAAAGCCATTTATTAGCTCACAGTTCTCAGGTAAAACATTTGTCACAGCTGGGCATGGTGGTACATACCTATGATCTCAGTACTCAGGAAGCTGAGGCAGGAGGATCGCTGTGAATTTGAGGGCAGCCGAGGCTACATAGTGAGTTCAAGGCCAGTCTGAGCTACATAGTAAGACCCTGTCTAAAAAAAAAAAAAGAAAAAGATTTGGGAGAGGTGGCATGGAATGCCTGGCGCTCTGCTCGGGATAGCACAAGGCAGAAATCAAGTTGTGGACCACTGCACCACAGCACTGATTGAGGCTGAGGCAGGAGGATCACAAGTTGGAGCTCAGCCTGGGTGACTGAGCAACTTGGGAAGACTCTGTCTCAATGAAAGAAAGGAGGGAGCTGGGAATGTAGGTCTGTGCTAAACCCTGGCTTGAGTCCCCTGTACCACACAAACAAATAGAAAAAGTACATGCTTCAGGCTGAGTTCCCATCTGAAGTTTCTGGGGGAAAATTTACTATAAAAAGCATTCTGGTTGGCAGAATTCAGATCCCTGGGGTTACAGGTATAAGGTCTCCCCACTTCCTTGATGGCTGTCAGCTCCTAGATGCTGCCTGTGTTCCTGGTCATGCGGGTTCCTCTATCTTCAATCCAGCAGCGCCACATGAATCCTTCTTAAGATGCAGGGTTCTGGCTTCTCTCATGTTTTTCTTCTAGACATCTAGATTGAAAGGTCCAGACCTTCTCAAAAAATCCCCCCAGGTTGACGCCAATGGATTTGGACCTTAGGTGGACCTGCAAAAACCCTGTTGCTATATGTGATAACATGAATGCAGGAACACTAGCTCATCAAGCCTACAGCTTCTGCTCACTCTCACAGAGAGGAGATTGATAAGGGCAAAGGTCATTTTAAGACCATCTGAGGATTCTGCCCAGCAAAATTACCGACTGATGTCATGGATACATAAGAGAATCTTTGTTCTCTAAAAATAAATGTGAGGACATTTGGGGTGAAGGTCACTCTGCCTGCAACTTACTGTCGAAGATTCCACAAGAAACTGTATGGATATAGAGAAGATGTTGACAGTTGGTGAATCAAGAAGAATATTTACACATTTACTGTATTTTTCTTCAGTCTTTCTGTATCTTGAATACATTATCAAAAAGCATTGGAGGTACATGCAGTTTACAATCATCTTAGGGAGTGGGTACCTATACATTGGAAACATGTACTAATAAAAAAATTAAAAATTAAAAAAATGTGTAAAACCATATGAAATTCATGCTTTGGCATAACTAGAAGAGTATTCTCTTCTAGCTCAATTTCAGTCATCAATAAACAAATATTAAATACAAAAAAAAAACCACTGGGGGAAAGAAGAAAGTGAGGTTAAAATGTCTTACTGGTAATATTATTTTCCTTTCCTCTTAAAGATTTATGAAAAAAATAGCTCTTTGGGGCTAGATGTGTAGCTGAATGGTAAGGCACAGGCTTAGAGTGATCAAGACCTGGGGTTGATCTCCAGCAACACACACAATCCCCGGTACCAAAAAAAAAATTAGCCCTTTCTACAGGAAGGCATTTCCGAGGGAATGTCACAAGTGGGTTGACTAATTTCACACAACACCCTGAATATCTTATGAGAAATCCTTTCTGCCACATAAACATGAGTCAAAATATATTTTCTGTTTCAGAATGCTAGATAACTTATGTGCTTATTGCTACAACTGATCTGGAAAGGAAGATACTTCTGTCCCTCCCTCATTATCAAGATGTACTATGATTAGGAATTCTGAAAAATGTGTACTCTCACTCTCATCAAGATTTTTCTTTTCCTTTCTTTCTTTTTTAAATCTTTGCAACCATTTATTTCCTTGAGGGGTGCACCATTCTTGTAGTACTACAATATCAGGTCAATGGGCAGACTGAATAGAGAAAGCTTCTATTCCATCTCCCAGCTCCAAAATTCTTTTTAATATATTGTCTTTGGGTAAAGAACATATCAGATACTAAACTGATAAGAACAGATACTACACTTGATCTTAGTCAAAAGGCCAAGAAATGACAACCACTAAAATTTTTCTTTGGCAGATCTTTTGTACTGGCTTTAAAAAACAGTTTAGGTTTATGTACAGATACGTGTACAGACAAAGCCAAGCCACACCTACATGGGAACCTTGATAAACACACGCAGACATACAATGCATATCCACATATACAATACATATCAAGAGTTTGACTCAGTAAACTCAGGGCTGGAATTACTCTAATAAACCTAATTTTTTTGTTTTGTTTTATTGAGACAGGCACAGATTTTCCTGAATCAATTAAAAATGTTTACCTTTCATGATTGTTTTGACTTTGAGGAAGGGCCAGAAGATGCACATTCTCAGATCTGGTGAACACAGTGGATGAGAGCATACCAGAGTGTTTTGGGTTTTTTTTGGTACCGGGGATTGAACTTGGGATCTTGTGCTTGTGAGACAGGTGGCAGAACCAATGAGCTAAACACCTGGCCCCCCAGAGTGTTTTTTATGAGCCTGCCTTTCTGTAGGATGGTACTTGGCAGCACCATTCATTGCATTTTGATCAAACCTCCTAAAGATATTCACCCAAAAAAAGACTTTTAAAATTGCTTCAGAAAGTGGCAAGACTGATGGATAAACATGTTCAAAGCAAGGGAGAGTATTTTGAAGATTAATGACAATGTCTCTTTTACTGTAACACCTCTTAAAAAGTTAAACATTCACCATATATTTTGATGATAACCTCTTGTAGTTTAAAGTTTCATAATAGTCAAGTATTACAAAATTTGATCTTTGTACCACAGATTGAAAGATGATTGGAAAGCTTTCTTTCATCACAGCTTCATAAAATTGAATTTCTATCTTCTAGCAGAAATAGTAGGGTCTAAAATGGACTCACATGGATCCTAGTACACAGTAGGCACTCAGTTGCATACAAGTGTACTTTTTATAATTTTCCAGACTGTGAAAATTTGTTTTTATTTGAGACTGAAATGTTTGAGATACATATTTTAGTGGTGAGGCAAATTAGAATATAGCTGTCTTAGTTACTTTTCTCATTTGCTGAGACAAGATACTGGTCACCCAAAGTTAAAGGAGGAAAGGTTTATTTGGCTCACAGTTCATAGAGTTTACAGTCTGTAGTTGGCTGGCCCCAAGGCAGGGAGGCACATAGCACATGGGCATCACAGAGGAGAAACAGTTCATTGCAGGCAGAAGACAACAAAAGCAAGCAAGGGAACTTACCAGCTTTTTTTCTGCTCCTTTTATATTCTATCTTGGCTACCAGACTTAGGGTGGTGTCAAACCAATTAGTGGACTGATTTAGTAATCACCCACCCTTAATCCCAGTGCCCATAATCCTACCACTGCACCATGAATCAATCACACACCCTAGATCCAGCCACCTCTGAAAAAGCCCCACCTATGACTGTGTGAGGCTTTAGGGGGACATCCAGATACAGCGACAACAATAGCGAACAAAAAGTATTGTATAAGATGTAGGAAAATCCCAAAACTGGGCATTTTATGTTACATATAATTAAGGCTACCTTTTCAGGGCCAAAATAAAGTCCTGTTTTTATTTCCATCATGTGGTGGGAATGTGTAACCTTAGTAGGAGAATGTTTCAAATCATCAGTGTGACTCCGAAAAGGGCAACTGGTTGGGAGTTGGTGGCCTTTGAGGGTGTGTCATCGACTTTGATAGTAGATGGGGGAATCTCTGACTGTCCTGTCTCAACACACACACACACACACACACCCCATATATGTGTATATATATATATATGTATATATATATGTACATGTATATGTGTATATATATACATATATACATGAAGAAATTTAGGGAACTCACAGATATGTGTAGAAATCAATACACTCTTAACAAGACCTGTCCTGCCTTGCCCTACTTAGGAAGACATTCCAAACAGCATAACCAGACACAATTCCCTGTATCAAGTCTATATCCAAACACTGAAAGCTCTAGCTGTTTGCAGTTACAAACTGTACTTTATGCACTATTCTTCTCTTCCTTTCTATGGGTAGAGGACTGCTAAGGAAAATCCAAGCCTGAAACCTTCATTTCTTTCAACCCTAAGCCTAATGCTAGGCCAAACCTTAGTCCTAACTTAGTCCTAACTTAAGGTTAACCCTAAAAAACCTGAGGCTAATCTTAACCCCTAGTGCTATCCCTAAATTTAAAGTTAGCCCTAACCCTAACCCTAGCACCAGCATTAACTATAACCCTAGCCCTAGCATTAGCCCTAACCCTGACCATGACCCTAACCCTAAACCCTAATCCTATCCCAAAACCTAACTGTAATCCAACCCTAAGCCTAACCCTGGCTGGGGATTTAGCTCAGTTGTTCCGACACCTGCCTCACTAATGCAAGGACATGAGTTCAATCCCTGGTACAAAAAAAAAACACAACTTAACCCTAGCACTAGCCTTAGCCCTCACGCTAATCATAAATGTAACAAAACCTTAACCATAACCTAAATTCTAACCCTAGTGCTAGCACTAGACCTAGCCCAAACCCTAACCTTCTCCCTGACCTGAATCCTAGCCCTAACCCTAGTGCTAAGCATATCTCTATCACTAAACAATCCTAGCACTAGACCTATACCTGACCCTAAACATAATCACTAACCCTAACCCAACCCTGACCATAACCCTAACCCTAAACATAGCCCTAGTGGTAGCTCTAACCTGAACCCAAAACACAAAATTAACCCTAACTGAAACCTTCATTTAAAACGGCAGAACAAATCTGTGTTATCAGTTAGACTTCTATCCTAGAGTTCATGATAGTGAGACATTCGAAACTCTGCTGCCTTCTCCCCTTCAAAGAGCTAAATAGCACATTTTGGACCAAACTGCTATTCACTATAGAGGCTGGACATACATGCACTTTGAAAATCAGTATTGCAAACAGACAGACATTCCAGGGAACACAGTCAGATTACATTCACTGCATCTAGTGTACCCCCAAACACTGAGAGCTTTAGCTGTTTGCAGAGACAAATTGCACTTAATGAACTATTCTTCCATTCATTTCTATGGCTAGAGGAGTGCCAGGGAAAATCCAAGTGTGCAACCTTTGTTATATTAAACTCTAACCCTAACCCTAGCCCTAGCCCTAAACCAACCCTTAAAAAGCTCTAACAATAACCCTAACCCTAGCCGAAATACCAAACCCTAACCTAGCCCTAACCACTAACATAAACACTAACTAATCCTGACCATAGTCACATCCCTAAGGCTAAACCTAGTGCTAACCCTAACCCTACACCTAACCCTAATCCTAACCCTAATCCTAGCTCTAACCTAGCCCTAGCCCTGTAACCCTGAACCTGAACCTAACCCTAATCCATAGCCCTAACCCTAACACTAACCCTAACCTAACCCTAACCCTAACATAGCCAGGGTACCTTTAACCCTAATGGAAACCCTAAACCTAACTGCAAACTTCATTTAAAAAACAAAACAAATCTGTCATATTGGTTACACTTCTAACCTAGATGTCATGCTAGTGAGACATTCAGAACTCTGCTGCCTCCTATTTATTAACAGAGCTGAATAGAACTTTTTAGGCCAAACTGGTATTCACCATAAAAGCTTAATATACATATGTCTGAAAATCAGTACTGCAGACAGGAAGACGTTCCATAGAGCACAACCAGACTCCATTCCACATATCTAGCTAGACCCAAGGAGCGCAAGATCTAGCTGTTTGTAGTTACAAACTGGACTTTTTTTTTTTTTTTGGCGGCACCAGGGATTGAACTCAGGACCTTGTGCTTTTGAGGCAGGCATGGCACCACTGAGCTAAATCCCCGGCCCTACAAACTTACAAAACTAATTTAAGAATTATTCTTATTCTTCCATTCACTTCTATGCGTAGAGAGTAATGGAAATGGATATCCAAGTCTTCAAAGTTTATTTTAAAAATCCTAACCCTAACCTTAACCTTAACCCTAGCTCTAGCCCTAATGCAAACAGTACGCCTACTCTAACCCTAACCCTAAAGAACCCTAACCCTAACCCTAACTCTTAGGCCTAGCCCTAACACTAACTACTAACCCTTACCCTAAACCTAAACCTAACCACAACCTTAATTCTAATCCTAATTGCAACCTTCATTTCAAAGAGCAAAACAAGTCTGTGATATCAGTTAGAATTCTAACCTAGAGCACATGCTAGGAAGCCATCCAGAATTCTGCTGCCTCTTGCTTTTCAGCAGAGCTGAACAGCAATATTTAGGCCAAACTGCTGTTCACTACAGAGGCCTGATACACATGCAGTCTGAAAAAATCACTATTGCAGATAGGCAGACATTCCAGGGAGCTTAGTCAGATTCCATTCCCTCTATCAAGTGTACACCCAAACACTGAGAGCCGTAGCTGTTTGCAGTTACAAACGGCACTTTAGGCAATATTCTTCAATCAAACTTCTATGTGTAGAAGAGGATAATCTGACTCTGAAACCCTTCATTTTATTTAAACTCCAAATCTAACCCTAACCCTAACCCTGACCCAAATTAAACCTAGCTCTAACTCTAAACCTAACCCTACAACTAGGCCAAGACTAACCCAATAATAACCTTATCCCTAACCTTAACCCTAGTATAGTCCAAGCCATAGCCCTAGCCCTAACTTAAATCCTAAAATGCCTAACCCTAACCCTAAAATGCCTTAACCCAACCCTAAAACTAGCCTTAGCCTTAACCCAAAACCTAACCCGAGCCCTAACTCTAACCTGAATCTAACCCCCAACAGAGCCCTATCTCTGAACCTCAACCTAACCCTGACCGTACCACTAGACCTAGCCATAAGCCTAGTCCAAGACATAGTCCTAACTAACTCTAACTCTAGCCCTAACCTTTAGCCCTAGACCAACCTCAAACCTTAGCTCTAACTCTAATTCTAAAATAACCCTAATGCTAAAACTAACTCTTATCCCAAACCTAAAACTAACTATAATCCTAAATCTAACACAACTCTAAAGCCTAGCCCTGAAACTCAATCTAACCTTATCCCTATCCCTAACCCTAACCAAACCATAGCCCTAGCCCTAGCCTTAACCCTAACCCTGACCCTAAATCTTTTCCCTATCACTAACCCTAAAACTAATCTAACCCTAACCCAACCCTAACCCTGACCCTAAATCTTTTCCCTATCTCTAACCCTAAAACTAATCTAACCCTAACCCAACCCTAAACCTAACCCTAAGCCTAACACTAATGCTAACATCAACCCTAGTCCTATCCTAAGCATAAACATAATCCTAACCATAGACCTAGACCCAGCACTAACCCTAACCTTAACCATAGACTTAACCTTAACCCTAACCCAACACTAACCCTAACCCTCAGCCCCAGGAACACCTCCTAGTGAGGAGTGGAGCCCTCAGAGGAGTCTGCAGAGACTTGGCACCCACTGCTTTTTAGAGATAATCCTCTGCTGCTCCTCATTCTTTTGTTTTTGAGACAGAGTATCATTTTAAACCCCAGGCTGGCCTCGAACTCACAGTAATGCTCCTGCCTCAGCCTCCCAAATGCTGGGATTACAAATGTGTCTCCCAGACACCCATCTTGCTATGCCCCATTCTGAGGTTCATGGGGAAAGAGCTTCTGGTTGGCAGTTGTTACATGGAAGGGAGCCTGGAGGCCCAGCCTACACATGAGGCAGGGTGGGAAGAAAGCAGGTGGAGACTGCAGCAGGAAGGATGTGAGCCAGATCTGCAGAGGGACTTTGGTGAGGGACCAAAGGAAGGCTGAATCATCTCCATCCAGGGGTCCTCTGGTTGGGAGAGTGTGTGTCACAGGGCAGCTAACCCTAGGGCAGGAGGCATGAGCAAGGGGCGCTCAACCAGAAAGCTGCTCTCCACGCAGCAATGGTCCAGCAGCTTGGCGCCCAGCCACCACCTGGCCCAAGGCCTCTGAGAGCAAGGACTCACCAGCGACTTCCCCTCAAACATTCACGGCCACCGGGATGTGGCCTCCTGTGGGCCACGCCACCCTGAGCTAGCACAGCAGGTGGGCCTTGCTGAGGCCTACCAGACCCAGCATGGTGGCCTGGGCGGATGAGAGGCTGATGGTGGGGCCAGTGGATGGGGTCTGGTGTGAGCAGTCTGTGGACGGGGCTCCGGCGATCCCATCACCTGCAGGACGGCCTCCTGGGCCCACTGGCTTGAGGTGGGGGCTGCTCCTGCCCCCACTTTCTTCCTCCTAGGTCTGGCTGGCTTTGGTCAGAGGGAGAGGGTTCCAGAAGGTGCTCACGTCTGTGGCCCAAGATACTTGAAACAACTTTGGAAGCCTCAGTTTCCCCAGTTTCAAGTGAGACTGTGAGACCCTTGAAGGAACCCCAAAGAGGTCTAAGGGGGCAAGGGGATGGGGGACGGGGCCAGGAAAGGAAACTGATCCTTGCCTGAGGTGGACCTGGTTCTGGAAAACCTGCAGGCTTTCTCATTTAACCCCAAGGAAACACACCTGTGCTGCCCCAGGGCACGGGCGGGTACCCCGGGCTCCCTGCAGAGACCAAGCCAGGGCCTGCTGTTGGTGCAGGCGGCAGGCCCCGCGCTGTTCCAGTCTACACTGCTGCCAGGGCCTTGAGCCACAGGCTGCTGGGCGTTGGGGAGCAGGGCCAGCTCCGTCCCCCGGGGCCGGGCGGGGCCACCGCTGGCAGCAGCAGCAGGAGCAGAGGCAGGAAGAGCCAGTGCAGCGTGGCCGGCAGCCCCCGGGGGAAGGCGCCCAGGTGTGGGGTGCTGCTGTGCCCAGGACCATGGGGAAGGAAGCTCAGACAGAGCTAGGACCGTGCAGGGCAGAGGTGACCGAAGCGTTGGAACCTCACTGGCCCGGGTTCGAATCCTGTTCTGCCACACCCACTCTCACATCCTGATCTGTGCAATGTGAAGGACAGCGCCTGCCCAGGAGGAGCAGACTCGGGCCTTCGGGGCCTGGCATACAGCGGCTGCTTAGCCAGCAACATCTCTTGCCCGGTCCCGAGAGGCTTTGCTCTCTTTAGGGTCCTCCCTGTCTTGCCTCTGCTTCCCTCTTGCTCCCCAGCAATGCTTCCCGCTAGCAGACACCCCGCCCCCTGCGCTCTGGGCCTTCAGCACCCGGCTACAAAGGTGGCCCAGTGGCTGTAAAAGGCTGGCCAGGAGTGGGCTTCCGGCCCAAGGGAGGAAGGGTGCTCTTAAAGCCACAGGGTCTTGTAGGATGAGGAGTTGGGTGCCGACTGGGGCTGGCACTTTAGGAAGTTAGAGCGCGATACTCACACTTCTGGTGTGAAGGAAGAGAAAGCTGGGTGTGAGGCTCATTTTATCCTGGAGCAGGTGCAAGCTCGTGAGCTGCTCTCCCAACTGAGAAATCTTCACAAAGGTCGTCACTGAGCTGTATCCACAGGCCTTTTTATTTTGAGATAGGATCTAAGTTGTCCAGTCTGGGGCCAAACTTTCGATCCTCCTGCATCAGCCTCCCAGAGTGCTGGCATGACAGGTGTGCATGATCACACTGGGCAAGAAAGAAAATACTCTTATTGCTGAATAAGCCTTAAACCCTCAGGTCATGTGCATCATGGGCTAAGAAATTGCAGACAGGAGGAAATCTTGCCCTTTTTATATAAACAAGGAGCCGCCTTCTCTCCCAAGATAAAAAGAAAACAACCAGGGCCAGGGATTTAGCTCAGTGGTTCCATTGCCTGCCCTGCAAGCGGAAAGACCCAAGTTCGATCCCCAGTACCAAAACAAAAAACAAAAACAAAAAGAAAATAACCAGTCCTTAAGTGAGACAGCCTGACAGCACTCAGAGTTCATTCAAACAATGTAATGGGATAAGAATTGTGTTAGTTTATTGGCTTTATCTGCAGGAAAATCAGATTTCTTCTATCGTTATGTAAGACCGAGGGCCTTACCAAATGCTCCGAGGAGCTGACTGCAGCGAAGAACACCCAGGAAGGAACACACCAGACAAGTTGGAAAGTAAAACAGACCTTTATTAGTCTGGCCAGACGGCACTCCCAAAGCAAAGTAGCTTAGAGAGGCAACTGGCTCAGAGTCCGAAGCTGTTTTTATAGGGGGTCTCAGGGGAAGTTGGCAAGCAGAAATACAAAAGCAGAGGAGAGAGATAAAACAGACCTTTTACAGATTGCCCTTAAGATAACATATTCAGATATGGAGTTCGGCAAGCATGACAGAACGCTACGCACACAACAGACCTTCCTGGCACAACAACAAGCACATCCCTGGAACTTGATGTTACCTGGTGATCCGTAACAGAAGCAGAAAGTTGGAGCCCTATTACAAAGATGGAGTAACTGTTGTTCAGTCTTACATTTACAATAGAAGGTAATTCTGGAATAGGAGGGAGGCCCTGGCCAAGTCAGGCTCCTGCCTTCCAGTCAGGTAGGAGGAGCTACGCTGGGTGTGGGTCCAGTCTCTCCTAAGTCCTCCTCCACCTGTGTGATTGGCTTGGGCACATGCAAGCCCAGCTTGGAAAACTCAGTGTTTTAACATAAAAAAGAGCTGGGGATGTGGCTCAGTGCCAAGGCCCTGGGTTTAATTCTCAATACTGAAAATAAAAACAAAAACAACAATTATTGGCAAGGATGTAAAACAACAGAGAATTCTCATATATTGCTAAGAATGTAAATTCAGACATTTGTGTTGGGGAGAAGTTTGACATCATCATAAATGTGCACACTCTAGTACCAACTATTTTCATTCCTAATATACAGAGTCTGCCAAAAAATATGCACTTCAAGAAAAGAAAAATAATATGTTTTTCAACAGATGGTGTTATCCTTGTATGGGGGACCCTAGAGGATGTCATATATCACAGAAAACCCACTACACTGCCGGCCCTTAGAGAAGAAATTGAAAATGCACGTGCAGCAATCTCAATGACTCAGATTATCCAAGCAGCAGTTCGCTGTACTAGTAAATATCTGGAAGCTCATGGCCACCACTTTGAGCACCTCTTGTAATTGGAGAGGCCAGAGGTAACTTGTAATAATCTCATGATGTCTCAGTAAATTTAGTATTAAAATATTTATGGATGTTTTTCTTTTCCTGCAGTGTGGGATTTTTCTGTGGATTCTGTATAGTGAGTATAGTCTTGCACATGTACTCAAGGAGAAATATATGAGTTTTATTGAAGTATTTCTTGTATTACATTGTACAATGCATCATAGCATTGTGTCAGTATCTCTCTCCACACTCATACTACACACATTATTTTCTGTTCTAAACTACTTGGGAATACATTAAAGATGTCTTGATTAAATAAGAATGTTGAAGAATGATTAGCATTTATAAAATATTAAAAACAATATTACTATGTTTAGAAATATATACATACATAGCAGGAATAGAAAGGAACAGGAATGATAAATTAGGGCAAGTAGGGTGCCTTGGATACACTGAAGGAAATGTGTTCAAGGATGGGTGCCTATCTGCAGTGTTTTTCTTTTCTTTTTTTTTTGGTGCTGGGATCGAACTTGGGTCCTTGAGCTTACACAGCAGGCGGTGAAACCACTGAGCTAAATCCCTGGCCCTGCAGTGT
Source organism: Heterocephalus glaber (assembly GCF_000247695.1). The sequence goes on along the minus strand of NW_004624771.1, from coordinate 12,971,402 downwards.
TTTTCTTAAGCTCTGTGGTGGGTACATATTTGTTATTGGCTTTACTTTTTTTTTTGGTACTGGGGATAGAACTCGAGACCTTGCGCTTGTGAGGCAGTTGCCAGAACCACTGAGCTAAATCCCCCGTGTGGCTTTACTTTTTCATATTACTACTTCATAATTTTAAGAAGTATCCATGTGTTGTTATTAAGAGTTTTAAAAATCAGGAATGAATGTTTATCTTTTATCTAATGGCTCTTGGTGTTTATTGAAATATTTGAAAATGTAGCCCTAGTTTTTGTACTTGATACAGTAGATGTGACATATCTCATGTTTTTCTTTTGTTTTTTGGAACCGGGGATCGAATTTGGGTCCTTGCGCTTGTGCAGCAGGCAGTGAAACCACTGAGCTAAATCCCCAGCCCTACCTCATGTTTATTGAGAAGATGAATACCTGTCCCTCTCTCAATTCTTCTATATATAAGCCCTACTAATTTTAAGATCCTCTCTAAACATTTCCCTCTTCAGTGAACTATACAAATTACTACACTCAAGGGTCATATAATCAACAGGGTATAATCTGGGACAAATGTCTTTTGTTTTTTCTACCCCAGTTTGTTCCTTTTCTCTTTTGCCACATGTACTACAGTTAAATTATTTATTCCCCCAGTTAAGACGAGCAATGACCTTGTCTTATTAATCATCATACCCAGTAACTATTTCAGAGCCTAACATACTATACAGGCTCCCTGGAATCGCTTGCTGAATGGCATTAAATGAAATAACTTATTTGCATGTACCTGATACAAATGCACACAGGTGATTTTTAAAATAAAGTTTAAATTTTAGAATGGTTTTACAATAAGTGTGCTATAGCCTGGATGTTGAATGTCCCCGAGAGGCCCATGTCTTAGAGGCTTGGTAACCAAGGCTGGAGGTGGTGGTGCCTGATGGATGAGTTTTAGGTCACTGGGGTGGCCTCGAAGGGGATGGTGGGACCCTAGCAGGCTGCCTGCCTCTCTCCCTGTCGCTGTTTCCTGGCTATGAGGTGAGCAGTTTGCTCCCCCAGGAGCTTCCACCATTGCCATCCAGGACGCACACCACAGGCCTAAAGCAATAGATCCATGCAATCCTGGACTGCAGCCACCAAAACCGTGAGCCAAAATAAATTTCTCTTTATCCCAGCTATTTACTAACAGTGACAGAAAGCGGGCACACAATTTAAAAAGAAAAAAAACTTTAATCAAGTTTACATTTATTAGATCTTATCTGCACGAGGGGGGTTTAAAAGATTGGCCAAGTCAACAGCCCTCAGAACCAGAACTGGTTCTAAGAGATCCAGAGCTGCAATATGGTCAAGCAGTACGTATGCACAGAAAATAGAAATGAGGCCAAAGGACAACTTAATCAATCAGTTTATTAAACTGGCCGCCTAGGATGGCCTGCAGCAACTGCTATGAGCACAGAACAGAGTTAGCCTCCCTTAGCAGGAACGGGTCCAGGTTGGTCTCAGACACAGCAGGGGAACCTGGATTCTGTCCATGGGCTCCTGCATATTTTAACAGGGAGGTAGAGAAAAGGACACAGGGCAGTGCTTCCTCTGGTTAACCGCGTTCCCCTCCAGTAACCTCCTCGGTCCTCGGCCGTGGAAGCCGCGAAGTCCTGGGCGAGGGCAGCGTCCCCGATCCTGTTTTCTCAGCTCTTTGCGCAACGCCCCAGAACAATCAGCTGAACCGGCGGCCGCCGCCCCGGGATCCTCGAGTCGGGAGGACGACAAACCGCGACGTCTCTGGCGGCGAGAGCAGAGCCGGACGGATGGCGCAAGCAGGCCACAGGCTGCCGTCCAGAGCTGTCGGCCCCGAGGCTGACCTCGTTCCGCAGCCGCGGCCCGAGTCCGCGGGGCAGGAGGACCCGCGGCGCCCGCCGAGGCGCGAGGCCGCGGGCGTGGAAAAACGGGCCGCGCCCCGGCGGGGGCGGTTACTCCGCCCGGTATCGCGTTAGCGTCCGGAGGCGCAGGCGCGGTGGACTTATCCCGACCCGGGTTTCAGCTGGCTGTGGACTCGTCATGGCGACCCAGCAGCGGTCTTTCCAGCTGGTGGTGTTCGGTGCCTCCGGCTTCACCGGCCAGTTCGTGACCGAGGAGGTGGCCCGGGAGCAGGTGGCCCCCGAGAGGAGCTCCCGCCTGCCGTGGGCCGTGGCCGGCCGCTCCCGGGAGAAGCTGCTGCGAGTGCTGGAGAGGGCGGCGCTGAAGCTGGGTAAAGGGCGGGCGGCCCGAGGCGAGGCGCGAGTTCCTTCTCCGCGCTTCTCCCCGGGGCCCCAGGGAGGAGAGGGCTGTTTCAGGTGTGGTCGTGGCTTTGTTCCACCCCCAAATTAAAGACTGAAACTAAAGATTTCTTTGCCCCGCCGCGTTTGATTGTCGCCCTTAGCGTGGGGAGCCCCACTGTCCCGATGGTGAAGAACTCGAATCGTTCCTTTGTCTGCTTTGTCCCATTCTACAGTGGGGCTCCCCAGTGGGTTGGAGGTTTCCTGACACTTGGTTGGACAGGGAAAGGGGGTTTTTGAGTTACTTCTTCCCTTTGTCTTAGTTTTTTGAGGATAGGAGAGAAAGATGAGGAATTTTACTAATAGGATTGTTTATGTTGATGCTGAGGACTGAACTTAGGGCAAGCAAAGCACATGCTCTACTACTTAACCACACCCCCAAACCCTTATTTTTTGCGTCTTTTATTTTTGCTTGCAAGAATCCTCCAGCAGTCTTATTCTTCATTTTTAAAAATGTCTGGTTTGGATTTTTTTTTTACTCTTTCAGAGCCCACGCAGTGTGTATTTAGTGAGTGGTCTTTTCCACACCGGGCTCTGTCCTAAGTGCTGTGGGTAGACGTGCAGAAGAGGAAGGAGGCACCCTCAGACCCTGCCTTTGCCGTCTGGGGAGACACTAACTTAGGACTCCATAGCCTTGAAATTGGATCATCTTCACCCTAGATTCTCCTCATACATACAGATATTGCCCGATAGAGTTCCCGATATACTGGATTCTTTATGTTTAATCTTATAACTTCCCTGTGTAATGAATATAGAATCTTTTGTGGTTATATATAGATGTATAGATAGCATGTAGGTTGGACTACAGCTCTTAGTGCCACTACCACCAACACAGAATTCTGAGCAAAGAGATTTGGGCTTTATTTTTCCAAAAGAGATAATTTCACTATTAAAATACAGTATTCCATTTCTTTTTCCTGATCAGCAAGACCGTAAAGGTATAGCCTACATATCTACCATTTCTAGTGCTCAAATCAAGTTATTGTGGAGAATATATCTTGTCCTGTCAAAACCTGCATTCTTCTATTGGGCCTATTTTCTTAATATGAGCCTAGGTGATGTTATCTAGATTGGACGATTTAAAAGTGGACTCACCTCAGAGTCGTTTTTTGTTCTCATAGTATTGAGGTTGACAGTCTCCCTCCACTCTCTATAATTGGATCATTGTAATTGTTTAGAAGTTGATGAGAATTATTTTTAATTTATAATAGAAATTTCTTGGTAGAGAAGTCAGGACAATCATCTACTTAGTGTCTAAACTTGATCAGAAGATTTTATTTTTTGTTTGGTTTTTTTTTTTTGGTACCGGGGATCAAACTCGGGACCTTGCACTTGTGAGGCGGGCAGCAGAACCACTGAGCTAAATCCCCACCCCAATCAGAACATTTTAAAATGGTCATGTTACACAGAATTGTAACACATTGCGTGCTTTAGAATCTTCAAAGGTTAGTGATTTTTTTTTAAAGTAACCTTTAGCGTTGATTCCATTTTTCTCATAGCTTTTTCCTTTTTTGTTACCTATTAAAAATGTTTATTTGTAATTTGAAAGGGAGCATTAACTTTCAGTATGTTCATATATTTAGTAAATTTGTGGTCACTGATTACTATAAAAAGTAGTTGTGGAATCTCTAATATTTTACTAGGATTTGCTTTATATAATTTGTTTGTTTGGTTTTTTTGGTACTGGGGATCGAACTCAGGACCTTGTACTTGCAAGGCAGGCGCCGGAACCACTGAGCTAAATCCCCGGCTGCTTTATATAATTTGTTTTTTTATTTTAGGAAGACCGACATTATCATCTGAAGTTGGGATAATAATTTGTGATATCACTAATCCAGCCTCACTTGATGAAATGGCTAAACAGGCAACAGTTGTCCTCAACTGCGTAGGACCTGTAAGTAATCAACCCTTCTTTGTAGCACAACAAAGAATCTATTCATACTGTGTCCCAGAGGAACATAAGGGCAGAGGACAGAAGGATTGGTTGAAAGTCTTAACTTTCATGGGGAGTTTTTCTTCTAGTGAGGAACAACTAGATGTGAACACAGGCCCCTGAAACAGGGTCTCAGTGCCACCGCACTCAGGAAATGTGAGCCTGTTTGTCCATTGGTTGCAGCTATGATGTCCAGACATTTTCCTGTATGCCCTTTCAAAAAAAGTTTAAGTATGCATCCTCTATTTATTATTGCATTCCTATATTATTCTACAAATATGTATGCTTAAAATATAAAAAGATAGAAACTAAAAAAGCATTCATTCCATAAATATAAAATCCTTACTTTATAAACTGCAGCATTCCAGGCAGCTGCGACACCCTGGAGGACAAAACAGAAAATCCCTTGTGAAGCTCACATTCTTATGGGCAGATAGAAGAATAAGACTATAGTTGCTAAATTCTTTGAGGAGAAATGAAGCAGAGCAACAATAGATTGGCACATGAGTCTCCTTTAGATAGATGGTCAGGGAAATTCTCAGTGAGGAATCAACATTTGAGCAGAGATAGGAGGGAAGGAAGGAAGGAAGGAAAGAAGGAAGAGAGTAGCCATGATTACTTGAGAAAAATGTTCCAGGGAGAGCAAATACATGGGTTCTGAGCTGAGAGTGTGCTTGGCAAGACTAGGATGTCGACTCGGGATTTAGCTCAGTGGTGCTGCGCCTGCCTCCTAAGCACAAGGTGTTCGATTCCCTGTACTGGGGGAAAACAAAAACAAAAACAAGAAAAAAACCCAAGACTGTGGGATGTGAGAGGAGATGGTGTGGCTGAGCCTGCGAGCAGGACTGAGAGGTGGGGGAAGACTGGAGAGTTGTGCAGGAGCTCAGTTTTACAGGCCACCATCAGGACTTGGATTTTCTTCTAAGAATGACCAGGAGTCATTGAATGTTTGAAAGCAAGGTGTGACCTGATTTAATTTTGAGTTTCTTTGGCTTAGAGGAAGAATGGATAATAAGGACCGACAGTAGCATGGTCCAAGCAAGGCAAGCACTAGGGTAGAGTAGTAGAAGTGGTAGGGAGAAGTTGGACTCAGTATATTTTGAAAGGAGAGTAGCTTTTGCCCTTGCACTGGATGTAAGAAGTGTCGAGGAAGATTTTCAGACTTGGCCTGCAAGAAGGTGAGTGTTGGGAACACTTACCAATCTGTAGAAGCCATCAAAATTGGGGAGACTTTTAAAAACAAAGCATCTAAAGTATTAGTAATTTTTCAAATGGAACGCAGGAATATTTTGTATTATTAAACAAATATGCAGTTTAAGTGTTTATTTAGATTTATCTCCTTCACTAGCTTAGACTCTATCCACCGTGTGGCCCTCTGTGGTCCCTGTGGTACATACACTGTCCGCTGTGCTCCTTTGTCCTCCTGCCAGTCCTCTAGACAAACCCAACCCAAGTTATTCTGACTAATTCTTCGCCTCAACGCAAGTATCACATTGTGGCTGGAGAAGATCGCGTACTGTGCTGACTGGCCTTGGCTCGTAAACTGCGCTTGTCAGCCTTTTATCGTCCCTACTTCAGTGAAACATTCTGCCAGGTCCCGTCCTGTCAAATCCAGTCATCAGTTCTCAGTCCTCCTTGTTAACCTCTCGGCCTTTGATCCAGTTGACGATTTCCTCTTTTCTTTACTTGGTTTTCTCTCACCTTCTAGTTTTCCTCCTGTCTACCATCTTTATCTCCTGTGTTGGATCTTTTTGTCCTTCTCCCTCCAAAGCCTGAGGTCTCAGAGCTGAAGCCCACCTGCTGTGCATGTGTAAATGAGGACAAATTGCCTGCTTTGTTACTCTGACTCTTTCCATTTATCTCATATAAGCATAGGGTAAGGAAAAATCTAAAAGCATAATAAAATAGAATAGGGATAATTTATTAGTAGGAAGTTTCAGCCTAAAATGAAGTGGGTAAGATATAACAAAATACAGTATAGGGAATGGGTAGATTGTGGCAAATAGAAAAATGTGTACCCTTTCCATGAGCAACTGCTATTTTTATAAAGTTCAGTAAGCTTTACTGCAGCTTGCCAGTACTTGTAGATAAACAGATTGGCTGAGCCTGGAGGTATTTGGAATTAATGAGGCAGGTGTGGAAGAGAGGGTGGATATTCCATGTATGTAGAAACAAATACTGGGTGTGAAGCAGCAGCATGGTAGGGAATTACAGGAAATTTAGAACTGCTGGGACATGGGACATAAGAGACTGTAGTGTGACACCTGCTTGAGAGTTTTGGAATGCTGGGGAGTATGGACTTTATACAACATAATGGGGTGTGGTGGCACACATCGGTAATCCTAGCACTCAGAAGGCTGAGGCAGGAGGATTGCTGCAAGTTCAAGCCAGCCATTTGCACAACTTTGTCTGTGAGTCTTTTCTCATTTAGTACATGAGAAAACATGTTAGGAGAGGGACCCAGGCAATAGTACTCCTGTGTGGTAGGAAGGAGGAGAAACCAGTTTAGTGAGAAAGATGATGGATTCAGTTTGAGACTTATCGAAGCTGAGGTGTACTTGTTAAGGCAGGAAACACAATATGGTAGAGGGGTTTTTTTTGTCTTTAAGATAATCAGGGCAAAGAGGAAAATGTAGCCAAAATGAAGTAAGTTTTATGTGTGAGTCATGGCACATGTCCTGTGTTCTAGCTGGTCCTCGTATTTCTAACAGAAACCACAGATAAGGAACCCTTATTAGTGACAGCTCTGGAGTTAGAGGTTGGGAGTCGCGGATACACATATTATCTTTGAAGTTAGGCAAGTAGGTAGAGCGGGGAGGGAGGAAGGGGACACCGGCCTAGCCAGCCAGATCAGCCGAATCAACCCTGCTGGTCAGTGGCATGACAGATGTTGCAGCCAGATTGCCTTCACATCCTGACCTGCCATTCTTTCTTTTTGGTACCGGGGATCGAACTCAGGACCTTGAGCTTGCAAGGCAGGCGCCATGCCGCTGAGCTAAATCCTCAGCCCTTACCTTCCATTCTTAATCAGAGAGAGGCCATGGAAATGAGGGTGAGGAGCTAGGGAAAGATCTACACACTTGTGAAAGTCAGTGTCCTGTCTTTTAAGTGTCTCTTTACTTGCATCTCAGTGGCTGGGTAGAAAAAAATGATCTCCTTGTTCTATCTTTGGCTTCCAGGAATGAGAAAAAGAGAGGAGTGTGTGTTTCCTCTTACCCTCCCTTCACAAAGGGAAAGATTTGTCATGCTCCTTTTAAGATGGCCTGAGTCCTGATGACACTATTATTATCATTTTTATTTTAATTCCTTGAGGTTGAGCAAAAAATAACTTGAGCAGTCTGCTATCCTAGATTCAGAATATCTACCATAGCCAGTTTTAAACTTACCTCTTCAGACTTTCTCCAGGTTTTTTTTTTTTGGTACTGGGTATCGAACTCTGGACCTTGCACTTGCGAGGCAGGCACTGGAACCACTGAGCTAAGTCCCCGGCCCCCATTTTCTCCAATTAAAAAAAATTTTTTTTTGCTAATAGTGCTTTGAATCTCCATGTCTAGCCCCAGTAATCAGGAAATCTGATCACTTTTGGTTTTTAGTATGTCTCATCCTTAGTATATCCTGCCCCTTCAGTGTAGTCCTTCACCCTTTCTCACTTGCCTCCAGTTTGTTTTCCAGTATCATAGTTGGAGTGATATGTCTGTGCTGTAAATCTTACACCACTGTCCTGTTTAAAATCCTCCAGGAAAAAAAATTGAAAAAGAATTAAGATGTGTTATGTACATGCACCAACTCACCATGAGGAATATAGTCATTATATACTGCAAACATACACCAATAGTAATAAATAAAATGCTGCAGGAGAGGTGAGTCATCTAGTAAAGATGAAGTGCAAACTTGTTAGCAGGTGCTCATTGTCTTTCCCGATTGGGTCCTAGTACTTTATTTTTATTTTTATTTTTTTGGTACCGGGGATCAAACTCAGGACCTCATGCTTGCCAGGCAGGCGCTGTGCCACTGAGCTAAATCCCCGGCCCCACTAGTACTTTATTTTTTGAGACAGGGTCTTGCTGTGTAGTTCGGCAGGCTGGCCTTGAACTCACTGTGTAGCCCAGGCTGGCCTCAAACTCAAGGCAATCCTCCTGCCTCAACCTCCAGAGTGCTGGGATTCAAGGCGTGCAGCGCTATGCCTGGTACAGGCGCTAGCACTTTACCTCCTTCCCGACTCGTTTCTTGCCACTTTCTCCTCAAACACATTGTCTGTCAGGTAGCAAGAACTGCTCCTCTTTCTTACAACTTTACATATACTTTTTCCTTTATTTGAATTTTTCTTTTTCTTGGAAAATCCGTATTCATCAGAATTCAACTCAAGCAAATGACTACTTCTGTAAAACTTTTCATCTTGTCTTCTGTTAGAGGTAAATATGTATTTCTCTGTAATTTATTTACACTGTGACAGCTGGAATAGTACAGGTGTCTTATTTTCTCAGTTTATCTTTAGGCTACTTTATTAGCATTTGATTTTGTGATAACAAAGACTATATTTCCAGGACAAATGACGATTTATTGAATAAAGTTTCCCATGCAAGAGTAACCTGTTGGTTTTCTTTATTCCCCTAGTATCGATTTTACGGAGAACCTGTGGTAAAAGCATGTATTGAAAATGGAACGAGCTATATTGACATCTGTGGGGAACCTGAGGTATGGAAAATAGAAAGTGAAGAGCAGAATTAACCTCACATTTTCTGTTTAATGAAGTGGAGATTTTTAGTGCAATTTTGCAGTCACATTTTGAAATTGATGCTACTACTTAGTATCTAGAGGTGTATTCCTGTGGTATTCCATTGATAATACTGATGGTAAGGTCTTAGCTTCAGCTTTCTTGAGTTTTTTTCTTTATCAAAACCTAAGTTATTCTCTTTGTATATGGAAAGTGCTGATTTTTACTGAATGCTTTAAGCTGAATTAATGAAAATACTGTGCTAGCCAGGCATGGTGGCGCCCACCTGTAATCCCAGCGCTCTGGGAGGCTGATGCAGGAGGATCACAAGTTTAAACCCATCCTGGGGAACTCAGTGAGACTCTCTCAAAAAATAAATAAAATGGGGCTGGGGATTTAGCTCAGTGGTTTTGCTGCGTGTTGCGCAAGCACAAGGACCTGAGTTCGATCCCTGGTACCAAAAAATAAATAAAATAAATAAATAAAATGATGTCTGCGTAAATAGGGAAGGGCGGAGGAGGTGAAGGGCGCACAGGTAATGGGGAAAAAAATAAGAACCAAGATACATCATGTACAGGTACAAGTACCCAATGATAAATGTAAATGTACTGTATACCTAAATTGTACCAAAAAAAGAACTTAGAAAAAAAAAAAGAAAAAATAAATAAAAAATAAATAAAGGGCTGGAGATACAGCTGAGTGGGATGGCCTTGGATTCTGTCCCCAGTGCCAAAAAAAAGAGTATGTGTAATTTTTAGAATCTCCTTTTTGTAATTTTTTCATTATGAATTTCCTTTTAAAAATCAGGCACATTTACGATATTACAGAATAATAAATGTAAAATCCCCCAGTCTTATTTATTTGTGTGTTTTGTGGTACTGGGCATTGAATGCAGAACCTTTTTACTGAGCTACATCCCCAGTCCTTTTTATTTTTTGAAACACAATCTTGCTAAGTTTCTCTTGCCCAACCTGGGCTTAAATTTACAGTGTTCCTTGGGCTGGGGATTTAGCTCAGTGGGACCGTGCCTGCTTTGAAAGCACAAGGTCCTGAGTTTGATCCCCAGTACTGCAAAAACAAAATTTATAGTGTTCCTGCCTCAGCCTTCCAGAGTGCTGGGATTACAGGTGTGTACCACCACACCTGGCTCAAAAAATATGTGAGGGGCTGGAGTGTAGCTCAGTGATAGAGCTTGTGCTTAGCACGTGTGAGGTCCAGGGTTCATTCCACAAAATTGAGCGTTCACGTTTATTAAATGTTTGCCAACACTGTGCTAAAACTTTTTGAAAACATACCTATAAAGTAGTTATTATCTTCCTTTCTGTTTTATAGATGAGGAAATTAAAGCTTAGCAAGGTTAAATACCTTGCTCAGTCATACACCTAGTGAATACAACTGGGACTTGAGGTTTGCCCACCTACAGGAAGTTGTGTGGCACTACCACCTTTCAAATGATAACATCACATGTCTCTATAGTCTGTACTGATTATTGTCATTATTGTGCCAATATAATCTGTACTTACAAGCTATCAATTGGTAATATATATGTAAAAATACTAGGAAAAGTATAAATTACCAAAATTGACTCAAGAGGTAGGAAACATGAATTAAACAAAAATTTTCTATATTATTCAAAACAACCCAGAGCATAAAAATGATGAAAAGCTTCTAAGTTATCTCACAAACTACCATAAAATATATCTAAACCTAATAGGGCTAGGAGTGTAGTTCAGTGGTAGAGTGCTTGCCCAGTGTGCGTGAAGCTCTGGGTTCAGTCCCCGGCATTGTAAAGCAAAATAAAACATACCTAAGTACAGCCCAAAAACTCCTAACAAAAGCCCAGAGTCTCTTATCATCGTCTTGCCTGCCACTCTTATCTCTGTATGTAGATATATGATATGATGTTCATCTGGGTAATGCAATGTGAAGTGTTTATTGTTTTGTTTAAAATTAAGTTTATTGGTACATTTTAGATGTACATAATGATCACATTCATCAGAGGGAATTTGTACCTCTACAGAATATATCTTGAGTCTTCTTTTTCTCCCATTCCCCTCTCCCTTCAACCTTTCTTCCCCTCCTTATTTACAAAAGCTTTACCAGGCCGGGGATTTAGCTCAGTGGTTCCCCGCCTGCCTCGCAAGTGCACGGTCCAGAGTTCGATACCCAGTACCAAAAAAAAAAAAGCTTTGTTTCCATTTTTTCCTTCTTTTCTCATCTTTTCCCCTTCCTTCCTTTCCCCCTCTCCTCTCCCTAGTTCTGCTTCCCATTTGAACATTTTCTTCCTATTTCACAATATCTATTATACATTGTGGTCCTTATTTACACTTTCAGTTTCTCACACCAGAGAAACAATGCAATATTTATCCGTATCTGATTTATTTCACTTAGATCTCAAAAAAATCATACCCCCATCTGAAATGAATATACACTTCTCAGATGAAGAAGTAAAAATGGAAAATATATGAAAAAATGTTCAGCATCACTTGGGCATTCAAGAGATGCAAATTAAAACAATGCTGCGATTTCATCTCCAGAAAGAGTGTTTTGTTTTTCCTTGTTTTTTCCTATATTTAATTTTTTACTTATAATTTTACATTTAAAAGTCATACAAAAACAGAGCCATTACACTTAGTGGCATACATATTGGCATATGGATATTGCTGAATAAAAAAACATTTGACAGTTAATATTTTGCTGAAGAGCCATTTTGGTTAGCATTTTTAGTTCATTTTTTAAAAAAATAACTTTATTATCAAACACACACATACAAAAAATTAAAACCATTCAAAGAAGAACAATGCAAGGGGAAAAAACCTGCAATAATTTTCAAATACAGTAGAACTCAACCAAAACAAAACTGAAAAGCACTTAAACCTTTTTCCATATAACTTAAAAAAGCATCTCAAGGGCCAGGGATTTAGCTCAGTGGTTTCATCACCTGCTGTGCAAGCGCAAGGACCCGAGTTCGATCCCCCAGTACCAAAAAAAAAAAGCATCTCAAGCACCAACAAGACACCAGAGGATGTGATTTGTTTCAGAAAGATCCCCCAAACCAACATTGAATGAATAATGATCTGGAAAAAAACTCCAGTTAGCTAGCAGACTCCGCATAGGCCAGACTTCTCCCTAATTTAAATTTTGATGCAGTCATATGATACACGATGGAAACACAATCCAAGAAATACGTTATTAGGCAATTTCATCTGTGTGTATCCTTAACTACAGTTTCAGTCTCTCACACTAGAGAAACTATTCGGTATTTACATGTGTATGTCCTATTTATTTCACTTAAGAGGATGGCCTCAGTATGCATCCATTTAGCTATAAACGTCCTCTCTTTCTTTATGGCTGACTAGTACTCCATTTTATTAAAAAAACCACATCTTCTTTATCCAGTCTCCAGTTGATGGGCACTTGAGCTGTTTCTAAGCTCACACTATTACGAACTGTGCCGCTATGGACATGGGTGCACATATATCACTGTGGTATGATTCTTTTAATTCTTTGGGGAAGATACCCAGCAGGGGAGTAGCTGGGTCGAATTGGACCTCTAAGCCTGGTTCTTTGAGGTATCTCCATACTGATTTCCACAGTGGTTGCACCAGTCTGCACTCCCAACAGCAGTGGAGAAGGGTTCCTTTCTCCCCACACCCCCTCCAGCATTTGATTTCTTGATAGCAGCCATTCTTTCTGGGGTGAGGTGGAATCTCAGTGTTGTTTTCATCTGCATCTCTCGAATGACCAGTGATGTTGAATATTTTTTCATACATTTATTTGCTGCTTTTACTTTTTTTTTTTTTTGTACCAGGGATCGAACTCAGGACCTTGTGCTTGCGAGGCAGGTGGTAGAACCACTGAGCTAAATCCCTGGCCCTTGTCTTTATATATAAATCATTTAGTATTGTTCTAGATGTTTCTATAAATGCTGATTCAGTTCTTTTTCTGGATTTTTTTTAGTTTCTGGAACTAATGTATTGGAAGTATCATAAGAAAGCTGCTGAAAAGGGGGTCTACATCATTGGAAGCAGTGGCTTTGACACCATTCCAGCAGATCTGGGAGTGATATATACCAGAAATAAAATGAATGGTAATTATTGTTCAGTAATTGTACTTGGATTTGTACTTGAATAATTGTACTTGAATTTGAAAATAGAAGAGCTTCATGTTTTTAATTGTGATGAGCTAAAAAGTCTAGTTGGAAAAAAGCAACAGCTATAAGTGGGCAGTATTGAAACAATACTGTACTTTGTTTTTCCTATAGCCCCACCTTTAATAAAATGCTATTATTGGCTTGTTTTTGAGATACAGATATTACTATAAGTATTTTAAAATGAGAAATTGTCCATTGTCTTAACTTAGTTATGGTTAGAGGTCTCAAATTTCTTGTCTTTTTTTTTTTAGAGCTCTCAAATTTCTGAGAAAAATTTTGGTAACCATTATAAATTCAAAGTTTTTGGTCAGGAATTAACATACTTTAAAGTACAATTTACACATAGAGTTAAAAGGTTTTCGGTTGGATATGTAGTGCACTGGTAGAGCACTTGCTTGGCATGTACAAGGCTCTGGATTGATCCCCAGCACTGAAACAAAAATCTTTTGAGCCTGAAGTTTGTTTTTTTCATGGTAATCCTATATATTTTTTATTGAGGTTATTCCTAAATATTTAATAGTTTTTATTTAGAATAGGTTTTCTTTGTGAGAAATGTTACTTTAAGGTTGTTTAAAATTTTTTTTTCAAATACTGAAACGTAGAAGTCAAAATTTTAACAAGTACCTCTACTGAGTTTTAATAGAGGTGGTCCACATTTTATTACCATATACCATCTTAGGTGGTCCATGTTCTTTCTGTGGATCAGATTAGAGCACAGATTCACATACATGGGCCACGTTCTCTTAGAAGCATCTTAATGTTCTACGTATTTTCTATGCAGTGGTCAGACTGGCAACATTTATTTATGTGGCTATAGTTGCCCTATAACATCTCTGTGATGACATGAATATTTGTTGTCTTGCTCATTGTCCACTTTGTGAGGCCTAATGTTTTAATTTTCTTTTGGAATTAAAACCAGTAACAACATTTCCCAAGCAATTTATATATTTCTTTTTGTCAAATTTTGAGAATCAGTCTATTTTATTTTTCTTTTCCTTATAATTCTTGAGAAACTCAACTATTAAATATCTAACCATTATACCTATATATCAGTTTTCATGGTCTCTGCAGTTGATTTCTCCTCTTTGGGGGGGCTTTGGTTTTCAATTTTTATTTTATACTTATATTTTTTCTTTAACAGCCTTATTTTAAGTATTTTATAAGTCATCAAAAGGTGTTTTAGTAGTTTTTCTGAACATTTGTTGTGAACCACTTCTAATAAGCCCTTGAAAGCTGTTATATTTGAAACCAGACCAATTCCCATGGATGGATCTGATTTTGGTAATTGCGTGATGGTCCTTCCAGAATAAATTAGGTAAATTGTTGCCTTATTCGGGGAGATTCTTTATATTGTCAACTTAAGTACTAGAAAAGATTTTGTGAATGTCAGGAGTTACAGTTTATGGCAAACTCTTCTTTCTAACAGTGTACCTGTCCTCTTTCTAGCAGTTTACCTGGCCTTACCTGCTTCTTAAGTCTGTATAATTAAAAAACTGTTACCTGTACAGATTTTCTTCTCTTATCAGGCTTAGTAAAAATGGTCCCTAAGTGAATAAGAATAGTTTATTGCTTGACCTGGTTAAATAATGTCGATTTTTCTTTTACTGCTCTATTCTTTTAGGTACTTTGACTGCTGTGGAAAGTTACCTCACTTTACATTCAGGACCTGAGGTTAGTTTTTCATTTAAGTGTGTTTTCAAGTCAGTACTGAAAACATTTTGGAAAAGATGCGTGTCTCTTTAAAAAGATGTAGATTAATTAAAATTTATATATATTTGTAATTTTTAGTGTGTAAATCACTGTTTTTTGTTTTTCTTCCCCCCCTGGTACTGGGGATTGAATTCAGGATCTTGCACTTACAAGGCAGGCATGGCATCACTGAACTAAATCTCCAGCCCTAAATCACTGTTTAATTGAAAAAAAGATACTAAATTATTTTGAGTTAAAGTAGAATCTATTTTTAAAACAACTGTACAATTCATTATATTAGAATGAATTACCACGATCCCCACACTAAAGCATCTGTCACTGTGTAATTAATGTTGTCAGTCAAGAAAACTTAACACTTTAATGCAAGTCAGTGTATTTTTTTTGGCACTGGTGATTGAACTCAGGGCCTTCACACTGAGCTACATACCCAGCCCCTCACCACTTTCTTTCTTTCTTTTTTTTTTTTTTTTTAGGGAGACAAGGTCTTGTTATATAGTTCAGGCTGGCCTTGAATTCCCTATGTAGCCCCAGGCTGGCCTCAAACTCATGGTCATCCTCCTGCCTCAGACCCCCAAGTGCTGGGATTATAGATATGTGCCATCATGCCTGGCCCTTCTAGTCCTTTTTTTATTTTTGAGACTTAAGTTACCCAAGCTGGGCTTGAATTTGCGGTCCTCCTAGAGTGTTGGGGTTAGAGGCTTAACGCTACCATGCCTGGCAAGTCAGCATATTTTTATTGAGTGCCTGAGTTGGAGTTAGGTACTATTGTGATCATAAATGTATGCAGTGTATCTAACCTTACTGAATGTACAGTCTGTTTGGGAACATAAGACAGTTGCCTTTCTGGGAGAGGACCATAATTTATGGTCGTGCTTTCATTTCTTGTAGCACTTAATCCAGATCTAGGTTAGGGTTCATAAGATTTATTCTCTTTAAAATACATTCCTTCAATTGTGTAGGTAGTACAAATATATATAGAAGGGCAGGGTAAAGTGACACATAAGTAAGATGCAAACCCTGCCCTTAAAAGAGGTAATAATTTAATTTTGGCAGGAGGTAGTATTAGGTATTAAAAAGAACTGTTGAAATGCTGTAGGTTTCTGAGAATGTAGTCTTTCTGATTAGGAGGGCAGAGATCAAGAACTTTTTGGAGAATCTGGGATATGGACTAAATTTCCCTGATCTAGAAATGTGAATTCCAAAATGCTCTAAAATCCGAAATATTTGAGTCCTGAGGCGATGCTCAAAAACTTAGATTATAGTATATTTCAGATTTCGGATGCTCAACTGGTAAGTCTGTACAAATACTCCAAAATCAGACAAAAACAAAACAAAAATCTGAAACATTTCTCTTCCCAGGCATTTTAGATAAGGGATATGAAATCTGCAGTATCACAAGGGCACAGAGATGGGATGGGATGGAGATGTCTAAGAGTAAGGACTCTGTACTTCTGGATTAACTAACACAAAGAGCTGCATAGAGTATGAGGAAGTTTATATTTACAGAGACTATCTACTAGGATATAAGAATAAAAGGAAGAAAGAATGAGCCTGGTTAATTTGCATATGCCTTGGAGAGGCCACTGTGATGTTAGCCTTGAAAAGTGAATGGCTTTTGGAAGGTCAGAGCCTACAACCTGAACAAAGGCTGAGAAACAAGAATGAGAAAGGCTTTCAACCAAGGCAACTCCATTTAAACCAACAGAAAGGAGTTTATTGATTTGTATACATGTCTTCACGTGAATAGTGTGACCAGATCTCGGTGTTCATGATTGTCAGAATTCTTTTTTTTCCTCCTTTTTCTCTTCTGCTTCCTTGTGTGCAGGCTTTCAGTGGGGGCAGGAAAGTGTTTGCCCCAAGTATATATTGTCCTTAAAGCTCATGGTTTCCCAGGAGGAGTTATGAGGGTTTAAATAGGGAAGATTAGCCAGGTATTGGGCTATGTGGTCATTGTCAAGCCATTCAGCATAACCTGGGGTAATGGAGTGATCACATTGCCCAGGTCAGGCTGCCCTGCAGGGAGCATCATGGGGTCAGCCCCTGCTCAGCAGTGTGGGACAGATTTCACGTAGGAAGGACAGGGTTGTGTAAACATAAGGTAAGAGGCTGTAGGAAATTAGTGCAGGACTGATGAAAAGCAGATATCCACTACCTAGAAATGACAATAAAATTGGTAGAACTAGAGAAGAGGCTTCCTTTACAGGGCAGCAGAGGATGCCATTGGAAAGACCAGGTCAATCCAGAGATAGTCTCTTCTGTTTACTTGAAACAAAAGAAGTGCTACTGAGTGAGCTTCGGTGTGCATGTCTGTAATCGCAGCACTCTGGGAGACTGAGTCGGGAGGATCACAAATTTGATTCCATAAGGGGACCTAGAGATTTAGGTATGGAGCGGGAGGGGAGAGGAGGGAAATGTAAAATGAATTAAAATGTGTTATGTACACATACCAACTCCCCACCATGAATGTAGCCCTTACATACTGCAAACATGTACTAAGAAAAATAAAAAATAGAACAAAACCAAAAAAGTAAATGAAAAAGTTTGAGCCCATCCTGGGGACCTTAGTGACTGTCTCAAAATAAAAAGGTGGTGGTGGTGGTGAGAGGGGTGTTGGGATATAACTCAGTGCAGAAGCCCTGGGTTCAATCCCCAGTACTGGAAAAAAAAGAAAAAAATACAGATTTTTAAAACTGGATTTCCCGAGCTTGAATTTTGCCTTTGCTACTTGTCAGCAATATGACCGTGGGCGAGTCTATGCTCATGTGCTTCATTTCCTTCATGTATAAAAGGTAGTGTCTACTTCATATGCTATGAGGATTCAGTTAGTGAGTACAAATTAGAGCAATACTTGGCACTTAGTATTTACTCAGTGACAGAAGATTGAAGCAAATGCATTGTTGCAACTCCTCTCATTTCTTTAAAGCAAAATACAGTCTTCATTTTACAAGGATGGGACAGGGACAATTTTTCCTTGAATTTGTCATCCCTTGGCACTAGATATTGTTTTCCAGCCACTCCTTGTCTTTCTGCTTAAACTTTTAAAATTTTACATTTAAAAATTTTGAATCATAGATGCAAGCTGAGACAGAGCAAGACTCAGCAAATTTCAGGAGATTGAAATCATGCTGCAGCGTGGTGCTGTGTGTGAGATCTTCCTGCGTGAGGGAAATGCTCCCATGGTGGCTTCTGTGCGACATAGTGCAGCCCTCGATCTACCCTTGAGCTTGTGCTTGGGTTTTTTTTTTTTTTTGGTACTGGGGATCGAACTCAGGACCTTGCGCTTGCGCTTGCGCAGCAGGCGGCGAAACCACTGAGCTAAATCCCTGGCCCTTCATGCTTGTTTTTATATGAGTACAAGGAGAAAATAGTTTTTACATTTTAAAGGACTGATGAAAAGGAAAGAAGTATTGAGCAGAGATTGTATGTGGCCTGCAAAACCTAAAATACTTATTGTCTGACCCTTTGCAGGAGCAGTTTACCAGCCCTGCTCTAGAGTGTGTTTTAGGCTGTAATGCAGCTATGCTAGAAATCAATAGAGTCAATAAGAAAACCTTTACATATTTGGATGCTAAGAAATAAATTCCAATTTATGGTGTTAACCCACTTTTCCCTTAACTCCAGGCACAGTATCTAGTTGCCTAATTGATTATCTAACATTGGTAGATGTCACATACCGTGTGTGTACATAATGGTTTTCCTTCCCTGATGTGCTCCAATTAGTTTATTTGTAAGTGTTCAGGCCAGATGGTGGAGTTATTGCTAGTTCCTCTCTCTCTCAAACCTGTATCTAATGTCTATCAGGAAATCCATTGAATCTACCTTAAAATCTGACCACTTTTTACCACTTGTCTTGCTACTACCCTATTCTTTTTTTTTTTTTAACTTTTGTGAGTCAGGGTCTTATTATCTAGTTCAGACTGGCCTTGAACTCACAGTGATCCTCCTGCCTCAGCCTCCTGAGAGCTCAGATTATGGCTCACCCTATTCTTACCATTCCTCATTTCTCTGTTAATACAATAGCCACCGTGGTTTATTTTTGAAACGGAGTCCCTCTGTTGCTCAGGCTGGCTTCCAGCGCCTGAGCTCTGGTGGTCCTCCTGCCTCAGCCTCCCACCATGCTGGTAAGGCATGCCAGCATGTCTACTGCACAGAGATCCTTTTCTCCCTCCCTCTCTTTCTCTCTCTCTCTCTCTCTCTCTCTCAGTTTTACTAATACATGTTTACAATACATGAAGTTTACATTCATTTTAGGGAAGTAGGTACATGTGTGTATATCACACTTGATTCTTTTTTTTTTTTATGTTTTTGAGACAGGGTCTTGCTGTGTAATCCAAGCTTGCCTTGAACTCACTGCAGAGCCCAGGCTGGCTTTGAACTTGGGCCATTCTCCTGCCTCACGCTCCCAAGTGCTGGGATTACAGGCGTGAGCCACCATGCCCAGCCCTGATTCTTTTTAACTGTCCTCCCCTGCTTCTTCTCCCCCATCTCTAGATTGTCTTTCCCCGTTTTCATTATTATTGTTATTTTTAGTTCATGTTTATGACACATAATGTTTACATTTATTGTGGGTATTTGGTACCTGTACATGACAAATCATGAATTTTTTTTTTGGTACTGGGGATCGAACTCGGGACCTTGCACTTGCGAGGCAGGTGGCGAAACCACTGAGCTAAATCCCAGCCCGCCTAAATCTTTTCCCTCCCCTTTCCCTTCATGCCCTCCCCGTGTCCTCCATCTCTTGGACCCCTTCCTGCTTGTAGAAGAGCTACCTCCCAGCTTCCTTCTATAAATCCTTTATTTTATCCTTTATTTACACTGTGCCTTGTTCATATGAGAGATACCACATGGCATTTAAGTTTGTGTGTAAGACTTATTTCACTTAACATATTTTCCTACAAATGTCTTGAATTTTTCCTTCTTAGTATTCTATTGTTTTTTAAATTTTTACTCTTTTAGAATTCTATTATCACAGGTGTCACATTTTCTTAATCCATTCCTCTGCTCTTGGCCATATATATAGGCTGCTTCCAAGATTTAGCTATTGGGAATTGTATTGCTATAAACATTGGTATACATGTATTACTGTATTATGATATCTTTTGACTTTTTTTGAAAGATACCTAGGAAGGAGATAGCTGGGTTGAATGGAATTTCTATTTTTAGCTTTTTAAGGAATCTCCATACTGATTTCCATAGTGATTGTACTAGCTTATATTCCCACCAGCAATGTAGAAGGATTCCTTTTACAGCACAGCCACACCAGCATTTGTTTTATATTTCTTGATGATTGCCATTCTTTCTAGTGTAAGATGAAATCAGTTTTGACTTTCTATTTCTCTAGTGACCAGAGACGTTGGACATTTTTTCATGTTTATTGGCCATTTGTACTTCTGAGAAATGTCTATTTATTTTACTTGCCCATTTTTGATTGGGTCTTTTATTTTGGGTGGTCTAATTTTTTTGAGATCTTTTTATATTCTAGATATTAGTCCCCTGTCTGAGGAATAACTGGCAAAAATTTTTTTCCCATTCTGTAGGTTATCTCTTCACTCTGTTGGTTGTTTCCTTTGCTGTGTAGATGCTTTTTATTATTATAGATTAATTTGATATCCCATTTGTTGATTCTAGCTGTTACTTCTGGTGCAATTGGAGTTCTGTTCAGAAAGTCCTTGCCTACACCTGTGACTTCAAATATTTTACCTATTTTATCTTCCAGTAGGTTTACTGATTCTGTTTTAATGTTTAAATCTTTGACCCATTTTTATTTTACTTTAATACATGATGAGATATATGGGTCTAGCTTCAGTCTTCTGCATATAGATAGCCAGTTTTCCCAGCATCATTTGTTAAATAGTCTATCTTTCCTCCAAAATATGTTTTTGATCCCTTGTTGAAAATCAAATAAATAAATCTCTGGAGATGTTTCTGTATCCTCTGTTCTATTCCATTGATCCACATGTCTGTTTTTATGTCCATATCATGCCATTTTTATCACTGTTGCTTTATGGTATAACTTGAAGTCAAGTATTGATGCCACCTGCTTTGCTCTTGTTGCCCACAATTGCTTTTTGCTGTTCTTGGTCTCTTCTGGTTCCATGTGAATTTTAGGATTCTTTCCTAGTTTTTTAAGGAGTGCTGTTGGTATTTTTTATTGGGATTGTGTGAAATTTGTGTATCAGTTTTGGGAATATAGCCATTTTATCTATATTGGTTCTGCCAATCCAGGGGACATCTTTCCATTTTTTCATGTCCTCTTCAATCTCCTTTTTCATAGTACTGTGGTTTTCATTATAGAGATCTTTCACTTTTTTAGGTTTATTTCTTACATATTTAATTTTTGATGCAAATGTGAATGGTATTGTCGCCCCCCCCCCCTCCCCGTCTCTCTCTGTCTCTCTCTCTTTTGGAAACAGACTCTCGCTATGTAGTCCAGGCTGGCCTTGAACTCACTAAGTAGCCCAGGCTGGCCTCGAACTCATGGTGATCCTCCTGCCTCAGCCTCCTGAGTGCTGGGACTATAGCTGTGCACCACTATGCCAAGCTGTTTAATTTCTTCCTTACTGAGTTCATTATTGGTTTACACTAATACTATAGACTTTTGTGTGTTGATTTTGTATCCTGCCATGTTGGTAAATTTGGTTATTAATTATATTAATTGTAGGAGTCTTTTAGTGGAAGTTTTGGAGGCTTTTATCAGAATATCTTGTCATCTACAAATAGTGATAATTTGACTCCTTCCTTTCCTGTACATGTCCCTTTTATTGCTTTCTCTTGCCTGATTGCTCTGGCTGATATTACAGGTACTGTGTTGATAGTGAATGATAGTGATGGTGAGCATCTGTGTCCTGTCCTGATTTTAGAGGGAAAGCTTTCAGTTTCCCCTTTTATTATGATGTTGGCAGTAGGTTTGTCCTAAGTGGCTTTTCTCACATTCAGGTAAGGTCCTTCTATACCTATTCTCTTCAGGGTTTTTATCATGAAAGGGTATTGGATTTTGACACAAGCTTTTTCTACATCTGTTGATAAGATTTTGAAATGAATCCACAGGTCATGTTAAATTAAAAGTTTCATAAATTGCTAGGAAAACTCATTTCCAAATAGTTAGACTCTGAAGTATTGGCAGTTAGAACCTCAGTAATGAAGTCCTAACTTAGGTGGTAGAGAGGCACAGTTTAACCCATAACAGTGTCTTTCTAGGACTTCGTCCATTTCCTCTAGGTTCTCTGATTTGTTGACATACAAGTATTCATTGTACTCCCCAATACTTCGTTTTATTTCTGTAAGATTGGAAGTCATGTCCCCTCTTTCATTTCTGATTTTAGTATTTAAATCCCTGCCCCCATCATTCCAAGCAATGACACATTTCATGGTTTCACAGTCAGGAATGACTTCTCTTAAAGGAGACAGAGACACTGAAATATAATAAAAAAGGATAAATTCTATACATTTAAAATTAAGAATGTTAGTTTTATTAAAAGACATCATTGAGAAAGTGGAAGGGCCAGCTGCAGAGTAAGAATTATCTGCAACACACACTCCAAATATCACAATTTTGAGCAGAGGAAGCCAAATTCCATAATGTTCAGTGTTCTGTTTGATTCCATTTCTTTAAAGTTTAGAAACTGGCAGACTGTTTAGGAATGAATACTTAGGTGCTAAAACACTACAAAGGAAGGAATTGCCAGGCATGGTGCTGCATGCCTATAATCCCACCACTCAGGAGGCTGAGGCAGGAGAATCAAGAGTTCAAGGCCAGCCTGGACTGCATAGTGAGGCCCTCTCTAAAATTAACCAAAAAAGTTTTTTTTCTTGATTATTTTAAAAGGTGACAGAAAAAGGTTCTTCTTTGATGCTGGCTGTATTATAGTTCATGACCTGGATGGTTAAATGTATGTTGGGTTTATAGCTTTGCTAAATTATCATGTGTTACATATTTTTATTTATATTTTTCAATAATATAAGGCTAAAAATTTTAAACTTAATATTATTTTTGCTTTTTTGATGGCTGATTTATATAAGAAGAGATTTTTAGATTTTTTTAAAGGCTGTTTTCTCCTAGTGTTTGGAAATCTTTACATTTGTAAGTAGTTCAAATTAGCCATGCCTAGATTGAATAGTTTAGCAAATCAAACCTTTAAGTCTTGTAGCTCTATTTTACTTTTAATAAAACAAGACATCAGTCTGTACCAAAACGGAAATTAGGTTTGACGTCTCTGCTTTTTAGCATCATCAAAACCGGGACTACATCCCTGGCCTTTAAAATCAAGTGTCTTTGTTCATTTAAACAAGGTAAACAGGGCTGGGGATGTGGCTCAGTGGTTCTGCCGCCTGCCTCGCAAGCACAAGGTCCTGAGTCCAATCCCTGGTACCAAAAACAACAACAACAACAACAAGATAAACAACATAGATGGAAGGTCATAATACAGTTTTGTCCAATCAAATGATAAATGATGTTTAATATTGATGTAATCGAGAACAAAAAGGCCCACTTAGAAGTTAGGTAAAGAAGGGCCAGCACTGTGGCAGTGTATTCAGGATGTGCATCCTCTCCTGTGCTCCCCTTTGTCACACTTGCTTCTCACTGGAGTCGGAGGTAAGGGTTGGAGAAGGTGTGATTGTGTTGAGAATGGAAGGCACTCAGAAGTAAGAGTCTCATGAAAAAGATGAAGTAGATGAAGGAGAATCTGAGTAAGATCAAATAAATACTAAGGAATCTGTACTGGCTGCAGTACCAAAAATCAAAGAATTGAGGAGAGAAATTAAAATATAAATTACATGAGTTAATTTTAAATTAAAAAATTATTTTAAGAAAACCAAAATGGTAAGACAGTATATAACTTGGGCTTAGAACAATAGGTATTGGAAATGGGGGGGGGACCCAGTATAATGGGGGACGGATAGATGGACGGTATGTTGTATATATTGTGCACATGAATGTGTCTTGAATTTTTGAGTAATCAGCATAGGACAGCAATAGGATTAGCGTGGCTACTTTTGAAGGAATAGTGTTTATTAGTTGAGTGAAAATGAGACGATGAAACTGAATTATTAGTTATAAAGAGCATGAGTAATGCTAGGAGGAAAGATGAAATGGCTCATATGGGTTGAGTATGATCTAACTAATGAGTGTTAGTACTGCTTTGCTAGTCATGAAATTCATCTCAAGATTATTAAATAAGGGATTATGCCTTGCATAAATAGAGGTGAAATGTTGCTTATAACAATTATAAGTTACTTGGTTTTATCTTTTAGTAATTGTCCCTTAAGACATGTCTCTTCAACTCTTGAAATATTTCATTAGGGGCTGTGTATTCATGATGGTACCTGGAAGTCAGCAATTTATGGTTTTGCATCTCAGAGTAGTTTGAGAAAAGTACGAAATTCATCAAATCTGAAACCTGTCCTCTTCATTGGTCCAAAACTGAAAAAAAGGTATAATCTTTCAAAATCTGTTCTTTAATGTTTCTAGTCTAAGTAAATTTTTGTAAGGTTGTCTGTTAAAGTATGCTGCTAAAAAAGCTTGGAGCCTTTTGTAGAGCTCAAGATTATTTTCAAAGATAAAATGTAATTAGCACATTATCCTAAGCTTAAGTACTTTACATATAATAATACTTTTAGAAGTGAAGTTTCTGATGACATCTCACTATTGACATTAAAATTAAATGTCAGTTAAGATGTATGCAGTAAGACTGCCATCTTAAAATGTGACGATCTTGGGCTGGGGATCTAGCTCAGTGGTTCCACTGCCTGACTCACAAGCACAAGGTCTTGAGTTCTAGCCCCGGTACCAAAAAAAGAAATGTGATGATCTTAATGTAAATTAATCAGTCTCATTAATAGTACTTTTGTGGGAGAACTTTAGCAGATATGAGTTTAGGATTGGGCTGTTGTAATGAGTGTTATTTAAATCAGTATCTAGGGAAATTGATAGGGTAATAAAACTACATTTAAGTGCCTGTGGTCTGAAGAATATGACACTTGTTACTTGTTTGGATGTAGGTGTGATGAACAAAGAAAAGAACTCCTGAAATAATTTTCAATTAAAAGCACACCTGCCATTCTCATTCTTACTAATGACCCCAAGAAAAGTTACTGATATTTTTTATTCAGAAATTTACTGGCTGCAGTAATTAGAGGAACTGTGAAATTTTCACGGGTCTGTCTTGCAGGTGGCTAGTGTCTTATTGTAGAGAACTCAGCACATACTCCATTCCTTTCATGGGAGCTGATAGGTCTGTTGTGAAGCGGACTCAGCGATACTTGCATGAAATGTTAGAGGAATCACCAGTAAGTAAATATAGCTTATTTATTAATACTGTATTCTGTGTTTCTTACAGTTTCCCTGCCTATTTAATGTAATTTCTGTTTATAAAGCAAAAAAATATGCTGGGGATTTAGCTCAGTGGTTCTGGCGCCTGCCTTGCAAGTGCAAAGGTCCTGAGTTCGATCCCCGGTACCAAAAAAAGCAAAAAAATAAAAATAAAAAGAGTGAGCTAAATAATCTATGTTTAGCTTCTGGCAATATATAAAATAGCAGAGGCAGAACATTTTTATTTTATGGGGTTGGTCATAGGCTTACCTTATGATTCAGAGCTGGGGTGCTAAATGCCTTTTAATATAACATGACAGCAGCAAATTCAGTACAGGAGCCCATATGTCATAAACACCCACTGGTCACACCTTAGTGTTTCAGCTACTAGAATCCTCCTTCCATAATAGCTTATGGAGAAGCCTGGCACACCCCTCACGCACACACACTGTCACCTCATTACTTCTGGAACATCATTATACTCCTTCTGGTGGGAGAAGTCATTGTTCCCACTTCAAGAGGAAAATGTATCTCAGATGGAGGGTATTTTCTCATAAGAGGAGTTGTGAGTGAAGTCTACATTCTGTAATATACTCCCACTAAACTCTGATATATTATGGATTATGTGGACTGTTGTGTACAAGTTGGGCAAGCTAATTACCATTTATAACGATTTTTCTTAAAAATAATAGGCTCCCATTTCTGATTTCTCAACAGGCTTTCAGAATATAATGCACTTATAAAGTGAAAAATATGGAATATAAATGTGTTCCATATTTATGACCAAATAGTAACTGTGAAAAGAGCTCCCGTTCATGTATTATTTGGTGTAAAATGTAGGGAGTAATATTCTGACTTTATTTTCTTAATCCAGGTTCAGTATGCTCCTTATTTAGCTGTGGGAGGCATCACCTCTGTTATTAAGTTGCTGTTTGCAGGACTTTTCTTTTTATTCTTTGTGAAGCTTGGCATTGGAAGGCAACTTCTCATAAAAGTAAGACTTTATGAAATTAGATCTTTAGAGGTCTCATTTCTCATGAGTGTTTAAAACCATCACTGAGGGTTTGTTTTTTCTTTTTCCTTTAGTTCCCATGGCTCTTCTCCTTTGGTTATTTTTCAAAACAAGGTCCAACACAAAAACAGGTAATCTTTTCTTTTGTATCCAAAGTGGCAATTTTCTTTATTTTGTTTTTACTCTTCCTCAGGATAGTGATGATGGAGGCACTTATTATATTGCAGATATTCTTTTAAGTGCTTTACGTAAGTTAGATTACTTTTTAAAATCCCCTTGGAAATAGGTATTATTATTATTTCCATTTTACAGATGAAGAAACTAAGGCACGGAGAGGCTAAGAAATTTGCCCATGGTCCTATTGCTAGCTGATAGGAGAACCCAGCTGTCTGAGTCCAGGAATTGTTTTCTCTTTACTTTATAGAGAAATATTTGTACTCGTCCATTTTTTCTTTCTTTTCTCTCTCTCTTTTTAAAAAATAAATCGCATACTTGTCCCCAAATGTCCTCTTCCACATACCCTGGATTCCCATGACAGAATTAGCATGGGTCGAGTATTCTCATGACCGCCTCATTTTCTACCATTTGCTGTATAAATTTCAACCCTGAGTTAGGCATCTAGCCGTCATCTCCTTTATGCCAGGCACTACAGGGAGAAATCTCACTGTTCAGCAGATGGCAGCATCCAGACTGTTTCCTTCTGGGCGGAATTCTAGCAGCACTTCCTGAAACTTTCACTTTTCATTAGTCATTCTTCTATCTTCCTCAATGGCTTTTTTAAAAAATCCACCCCAAACCCCTTCTCTATCTGCAAATTACCCTAACCCCTACTTCACTGAGTGAGTCGAGAGCATCTGTTGTGTTCCTCCTCAGATTCTGCCCTACTTTCTGGAAGAAGGGTTCTCCTGTGTGAGGCTCGTCCCCCAGCAGTGCTCTTAACGGCAGAAGAATTTATTACGTGTAGCACTGAGCTTTGTGCTTTACCTCTCAGTCCTCCAGCAACCACTTGAGGTAAAGGTTTTTTTAGCCACTTTTTATAGTTGAGGAAATAAACGGAGAAGATGTTCTTTGCTGGGTTCACATAGCTAGAATATGGTGGATCCCAAATTCATACTAGCCTAAGTCTTAGCTGTGACTGCTTCTTTTGATGTGTTTCCCTCCTGGCTTCATCAGCTGATTGATCCTTTTCTGTGCTCTGGATTTGCTGTCCTGCTGCTTTACAGGTTCTTTCTCCTCATTCTGAAAACATGTGGCTGTCTTGTCCAACCCAAGAGTGAGCCTTGGGCCTTTTCTTCACCCTATTTATACCCTTGCTAAGGTTGTCTTTGACTGTGTAACTGCTGTATTAGTGTATTGTTTTTGACATGATTATTCTTTGAAATACTTGCTTCCTTTGGCTTCTGAGATAATTGCTCTTTTAAGTTTACCTTTTCTTCTCCTTTGGTTGGTTTTATCTCCATATCTTTTCTGGTATCCGGAATCGAACTCAGGGCCGTGGGCTTGCCAGGCCCTGCAACGCTGAGCTAAATCCCCAGCCCTTCATATCTTTTCTATTCCTCAAACATTGGTCATCCCCATGACCCCATCTCTGTCTCCCTCTCAACGGGGTTCTTTATTTTTTTGAGACTGAGTCTCACTATATAATCCAGGCCACCCTTGAACTCACTGTGTAGCCTAGGCTGACCTTGAACTTGTCATTCTCCTGCCTCACCCTCACAAGTGCTGGGGTTTCAGGTATGCCCCACTTGGGGCATCAGGATCCTTAAAAGGCATATTTTTATATCCAGATTGATGTTTCCATCATTTTACAGGACATGTTACTCATGGATACTTTAAATTCAGTGTGCCAAAATCTGAACTTTTCTCAAACTCTTCTTCCTTCTTCATTTTCCATCTCAGTTGGTGGCACCATCATCTGCCCAGCCAGAATCATATGCATCATGCTAGATTTTTTTCCAAACCATTGGCCCTCATCTCTTACTTTCTTCTAATTGTGATAAATACACAAAATAAATTTCACCATCTTAACCATTTTTAAGTATTCGGCAGCATTAAGTACATTGATATTTTTGTGGAACTCTTACCATTATTCACCCCCAGAACTCTTGTACTTATTGAATAATTACCATTTTTCCCTTCCCTAAACCCTGACAGCCGCTATTCTGCTTGCTATTGCTATAAATTTGATGACTTCAGGTGTCTTATATAAATGGAGTCATAAAGTATTTGCCCTTTTGTGTCTGGCTTATTTTGCCTAAGTCTAATTTGTTCATGGTTGATCCATGCTGAAGCATCTGTCAGAATCTCCTTCCTTTATGACTGAGTAATTAGGTATGTGCCACATTCTGTCTATCCGTCCTCCTAGTTAGATATTTGGGTTGCTCCCAGCTCTTGGCTGTTGTGAATTGTGCTGCTGTGAACAAGGATGTACAAATATCTCTTTAAGATCTTTCTCTAAATTCTTTTAGGTATGTATCCAGAAGTAAAATTGCTGGGTTGTATGTTAACTCTGTTTTTAATTTTGTGAGGAACATAGTAGATGCACCATTTTACCTTCCCACCAGCAGTGTACAAGGATTCCAACTTTTCTATATCTTAACAAACACTTATTTTTTGGGTGTGTATTTTTTTTTTAGGATCATCATAATGGTTGTGAGGTATTTTATGATGGCTTTGATTTGCATTTCCCTAATAATTAGTGATACTGACCATCTTTTCATGTGCTTATTGGCTTTTTTGTATGTCTTCTTTGGAGAAATGTCTATTTAAGCCCCCTTCCCTTTTTTTTGGTACCGGGGATTGAACTCAGGACCTTTTGCTTTCGAGGCAGGCAGTGGAACCTCTGAACTAAATCCCCGGCCCTTGAGTCCCCCTTTTAACTAGATGAATTATTTTGTTGTTGCTTAATTGCAGGAGTTCTCTGTTTTCTGGATGTGAATTCCTTACTGTACTGGACTGCAACCTTTTTGGCACCAGGTTCCACAGACTGGAGATGGTGGGGTTTCACAGTGATTCAAAGGAGTGTGCAACCTAGAGCCCTCACATGCACAATTCACAGTAGGGTTTATGCTCCTGTGAGAATCTAATGCTGCCACTGATCTGACAAGAGGTGGCGCTCAGGCAGTGATGCTAGCAGTGGGCAGTGGCTGTAAATACAGATGAAGCTTTGCTTGCTCACCCACTGCTCACCTGCAGTGCAGCCCAATTCCTGCAAATATTTTCTCCTATGAGCTGCCTTTTTATTCTTCTGTTAGTGTGTGCCCATGTTTCTGGACTGAACTTTTCATCATATTCCTATGGTTTCTTTCTAATTCATCTTCCCACTGCTATCCAAGAGATCTTTTTTTTTTTTTTGGCGGTACCAGGGATCAAACTGAGGACCTTGCACTTGCCAGGCAGGCACGGTGCCACTGAGCTACATCCCTGGCCCCCAAGAGATCTTTCCAAGACAGAAAATCTGACCTTATTATTGCCTTCTTTAAAACTACTTCCCGGGCCAGTGATTTAGCTGAGTGGTTTCATCACCTGCTGTGCAAGCGCAAGGACCCAAGTTTGATCCCCAGTACCAAAAAAACCAAAAAAACAAAAACTACTTCCCTGATTAGTGAGTAACTTGGCAGTAATTATTTACTGGGATTCTATATATCAGAATCACCTAGGAAACTTTTTTTTTTTCAAATACACAAACCCTGATCCACATCTGGAACATGACTGGCGGGAAGTCTATCTCCAGAGGTGTGAGGCCACCCTAGGCTCTTTGTGATCCAGATCTGGGTGGTAGATTTTCATCCACCTCTGATTAATTGGAGTAGCAACTCATGGACTATGTTGAAAATAACCCTAAAGCTAAATGTGTACCTAGCCTGCAAGAGGGTTATGATTACTAAGTGTGAATGCCACATCAGGGGAGAGGACAACTATGGCACGTGCGTCTGACCTTATCTGCACCTCTGGAGTTGTAGACTCTAGATACACCATGCTACTGCATCTCTTCTTGCCTTTAAATAATGATTTCTCCTTCTTGAAATCCACACTACTGTTCTGTGTAATAGACTTCTGTTAAAATATTTGTGCATGTACATTTCAAAAACCTACCCTCTGCCCCATGATATTTAGCAGGGCGCTTCTCTGAGATCTTCCTGCATCTTTTAACTCATGCCTCACATTGTTATTAAATCTGTTTATATATCTCAATGTATCATAAGCTCCAGTAAAGGTAAGGACCAAATTTTATTCACATGTCAGGGCCTAACATAATATCTGGTCCTTAGTTGATACTTAATAAAAAAATTTGTTGATCAAGACTGAATTCTTTTCACCTTATTCCTAAATTTTGTGATTGTAAAAGATGATGGGATAAGTCCTCTAGAATTGGTTTAAATTGAATATTTACATCTTTAAGTGGTACAATTATGTTTGTGTCTCAGACCTCTATTTCTATGACTTGGCTATTATTTTTATCTTGTCACAACAGATATCTAAGACCAGGTATCCATGTTCTACCTCCCCTTTAAAACTACCTCTAGTTTATCTTCTTAAACTGCTGATTTTAATGGTGCTGTCATACTTCAAGCCACAGTCTAAGAATTATCTTTATCTCATCTCTGGTCTTCATTTTCCCCCCACCAGTCATTAAAACTTACAACTTCAAAGAATTAGCTTTTGTCCATGTTTAAAGCCTATCAAGATATTGTAGCATGTAATGTTGATATTTTTATGTATTGAAATTGTCTCATAAAGTAAAATATTAGGTTTTATTGTGTTCCAGGAGGAAATGACATTTTTTAAATGAGCCCTTTGCTTTCTTTTTCACAGATAGATGACTCATCATTTACGATGACATTCTTTGGTCAAGGCTATACCCAAGGCCTTAGTACTGATAAGAACAAACCAAATATCAGAATTTGTACTCAGGTGAAAGGACCAGGTATTTTGCAGATGACTTAAGAATTCTTGGGAGTTTTAGATTGTCTTAAGCTATAAGGTGGTATGATATTACAGTATATTCTTTTTCAAGTTTAATTGTAGAAACACATTTGCATAAATTATTAAGTTTAAAATTCTGTCAACTGAAAGGTTGAAATTTTTAGTATAAGCCAATTGTATTAGTGCATCCTTCCTTCTTGTCATCTTTGTCATTATTCAGTAATTCAGAATGGCAATTTTTAATTATTATTAATAAGAAAGGGGGCTAGTTGCTGTTTTACCTGTTTTAGTCTCATAGTTAAGCAGTATAATTATAAATTAATCAAATCTGTTGCATGAGGTTTATTTGTAGACTTTGAACACCCTGTCATTGTTTGTAAAACTCTGTGTGCATATGTGTACTTTTCAATAATGGTTCTGCTTGTTAAAAGGATCTTTTGCCAAACAGTAACAGCAATAACAAAAAACCTGAAGAACTTTTGCTGTAAAATTTAGAGAACTATATGGAGACAGACCTACTTATGTGTTATAGTATAAGTTTAATTATTATTGTTCCTAATAGGTCACAGGGAGTTTTAGTCAAGGCACGTGGCAATGATGTACTTGCATCTTGCCTCCTTTTCACATTCCCACCTGGTTTTTTAAAGTAAGTTGACTACCAGGGGTGATGAACATATATGGCAAATGTTTAAAAATAGATATTACAGTAAAGGACACATTGCCATTAACCCCCCTAAAATACCCCCTCTCATCTCAAACACACCCATCCCATCATTCTTGCCACTTTCTGAAGCAGTTTGGGAAGTCCTCTTTCTGGGAGTGTCTTTAGAGGTGTGATTAAAAAATATGGTGAATGTTGCTGCCAAGTGTTTTTGTTGTTTTTGGTTTTGGTTTTTTGAGTCAGGGTCTCCCTTTGTAGTTCAGGCTGGCCTCGAACTCTCAGCGATCCTCCTGCCTCAGCCTCCGAGTGCTGAGATTACAAGCGTGGGACACCACGCCCGGCTTTGCCAAGTGTTATTGAACAGAAAGCAGGCTCATAAAGATGTTGCTGTTATCCTCATCCACTTTATTCACCAGTCTTGGCACTGCAACTTCTGGCTCTTCTACAAAGTCAGAATGACCATGAAAAGTTAAGGTTTTTGAGGAGATCAAGAACAGTGTGTTCTTAATTTTTTAAAAATTTAAATACTCATCATAAGCTGGCGGATTTAGCTCAGTGGTTCTGCCGCCTGCTCTGCAAGCGCAGGGACCCAAGTTCGATCCCCAATACCAAAAAAATAAATACTCATCATATTTTTGGACAGGAATGTAAAAATAGTGATATATATCTCATCTTGCTTATAGACTTTTTTTTTTTTTTGAGACAGAGTCTCGCTCTGTAGTTCAGGCTGGCCTTCAACTCACTACGTGGCCCAGGCTGACCTCAAACTCACAGCAATCATCCTGCCTCAGCCTCCCGAGTGCTGGGATTATAGGCATGTTCCACCACACTGGGTTTATAAATTTTTTTTTTTTTTTTTTTTTGTACCGGGGATTGAACTCAGGTCCTTGTGCTTGTGCAGCAGGCAGTGAAACCACTGAGCTAAATCCCCAGCCCTATAAATGTCCTTTTAAGTTTGCTCAGGTTTAGTCAGGTTTTTTTGTGGGAGCATGAGGGATGGCTGAAGGTATTAAACCCAGGGTCTTTGCACCTAGCTGGATTCTCAGCTCTTTTCTTTTCTTTTCTTTTCGAGATAGGGTTTCGCTAAGTTGCCCAGGTGGACTAGAACTTGTGATCCTCCTGCTTTACCCTCCTAGAGTACTGGGATAGTCAGTTGTTTTTCCTGCAGATATTGGGAGTTGTTTAAATATGTGAACCTGGCATGGTGGTGCACATCCATCATCCTAGCTACTCAGGAGGCTGAGACAGGAACATCTTAAGTTTGAGGCCACCCTGACCTCTTAGCATGACCCTGTTTCAAAATAAGAAGGGGTGGGGATATAGGTCAGTGGTACAGTCCTTGTCTGGCATGTGCAAAGCTGTGGTTTCAATCCCTATTACCACCACCACCAAAAAAAAAAGTTAATAGGTATAAGTTTAGTGTATTTATGTGGAAACAAAAAAACTGGAGTAATTGGCTTCAAATATTAAAAAGCAGGCACTGTCGTGAGTAAAAGTCTGGTCCTTGAGTCAGCTGCCTGGGTGTGATTCTAGCTTACCCACTGCATTACATTGTGTTTGGACAAGGTGAAACGACTATGCTTCAGCTTCCTCATCTGCAAGATGGGGATAAAAATATACTAATCACTGTAAAATTAAGTGAAAATTGAGTTTAGTAGATTTAAAGCATTTAATATATATAATTTCTAAAACTTAATATATGTAATAAATCCAGGTTGAGCATCTGAAATTTGAAATGCTCCAAAATCCAAAACATTTTGAGCATCAGTAGGACACCACAAATGGAAAATTCCACACCTGACCTGATAGACAAAATGTAGGCATGCTAAAAATTTTGTTCAAAATTGATCTTCAGGCAGTGTCTGGAAACAAATGAGTTTCCTATATGAATTTGGGCCCCGTCCCCAAGATACCTTGTTATGTACATGCAGATTTTTAAAAATCTGAAATTTAAGTTCCAGGCCTTTTAGGTGAAGGATATTCAACCTGTACTAAATAAATGTTATTTTTGTTAAGTGACCAATCTATCGAAAAAAATTTCTATATGCCTAGAATAAGATATAAAATCTGCAGTTCATTTTTGAGTGTTGTTGAATGCAGACTTCATAAACACTTTCTTTTCTTTAATCACCTGTTTTCTACAGAGGCTGCCTATGTGGCCACCCCCATAGCCATGGTCCAGGCAGCCCTGACTCTTCTAAATGATGCCTCTGATCTTCCTAAGGCGTAAGTTTGCTTTCCTTCTAGTGAGAAGTTACCTTTTTTATCTGTGTTATATTTTGTTATTTTTATTTGATTTTCAGGCTGTAGTTCTGCACAGAAGTATTTATAGTTCCTTTGTTTCAAAAGTATAGGCTAATTAAAATAGTGAGAAGGTCAGTTCGTTACTGGCCTTTGTGAATAACTGTAGAGGTAAAGCAGAAGAAATAGAGAAGTCTGAAACCATGTAATTTGGCTTCACTTTCCTTATAAAAATAGCTCAAGTCCAGAGCCCAGCACTCAGAAAAGGTCGCTATTGTTAAATAGTATTAACAGGAGCTTCTAATCAGCGCTGAGTGAACCCCAGCTGGCAGGGAAACTGTGACTGACATCAGGTGTGAAATGAGTCCTGGAATCCTGGCTAGATAGCCATCAAATGTACTTTTACTGGAACATTTAGCTGATTCCTTAAAACTAGCCCAGTTTTACAAATGAACATAAGCTTGCAGCTGAGAAATAAATGAGGCATAACCCAAAACAATAAAAGTAAAATTTGTATACTAAAACCTACAATATTCAGATACTTAAATACTCTTTGAAAATATTTGGTGTTTTGCAAATGTTAGCTATTAAAGAAACTTCTTTTTCATCCAATTTCAGTCCTGTTTATTCATTAGTCTGAAGACTCTTTAAAAACAGCAGCACTCAGGTTGATGGTGAGCAGCCAGTAGCATGGGAACAATCTCACCAGGAACCGAGCCAGTCTCAGCAGGAGTGGCTGTGACACTAATTTCACCTTTTGAAAAATAGCCATTTGTGGGCTGCCACCTGCCTCGCAAGCACAAGGTCCCGACTTCGATCCCTGGTACCGAAAAGAAAAAAAAAGCCATTTGTTCATTTGGCTGACTTTAGGACTAGAATCAAAAATAGCCATGATAAGATGAAGACTCAGGTTTTCAGGAATTCTGCATGGACTTGCTAACACAGGAGGGCCTGGAGAGGAGAGGTATGAGCTATTTTTCTTTTGTTGTTGTTTTACAGGGGCGGGGTCTTCACACCTGGAGCAGCTTTCTCCAGAACAAAATTGATTGACAGACTCAACCAACATGGTATTGAATTTAGTGTCATTAGCAGCTCTGAAGTCTAAACATTTGAAGAATTAACTGAAGTCATAAAAGCATGAATTAACAGCTTCTGTATTTGATATTTTAAATTCTTCTATAAGCCTATCTGACTATATATGGAAAAGATTGTTAAATCTAAAATATCTATACATTAAAAGCAGGAAATTACTAGCTTACCTTAAACTTCAGATCCCAGCTGATTTTATGATTTTATTGCTTGTCAGAGAAAACTAATATTTGACTTACTTTTTCATTGAAGTGTTTCTGATGAATTTTTACGAATGAGCTGGTAGGTCAGATGGTGGAGCAGGTGTCCCTGCCTGTTGCTAATGGCATTCTTCAGCGAGAGTGCTCAGGCTCGAGTCCAGCTTCGGCAGTCCCCGTTGCCTTACTTGCTGTGGGATCAAATGGATCCTCACCCTCCGGTGAGTTTCTCTGCATATTGCGTGAGCTTTTGCTAAATGAAACTGCACTTTTTTCTATTTTAGCCTGGTTTTTCATCTGTCTACACTGACTAATTTTGGACTGTTACCTAAGTTGAATAATAAAGGGTTGTCAATGATGGTTTTTTCATTTGGACCGTCCTGTTTATGTAGTGGTAGACATGTGCTTCTTGACATGATTTGAACCTGTTTACTGCCAGTAATTGGGCTTGTCATATTTTTCTTTCCCTAGTTCTGTACCTAAAATTAGTTTTAAGAAAACAGCTTGTAAGTTTCTGTTGATCTTCACTGCTTAAGCAGAATTTTTCTCTAATTTACTTTTTATGTTTTAACTAGGTTTTTTATTAAAGCCTTAAAATAAGGTGAAGGACTTTTCCTATTACATTAATCATAAACACATACGTAGTGTTCATGTTGTTTATTATGTAAAAGAGACAGCTGCCCTTTATGAATTTCTGCTCTTAAATGAGGAGCATGAGATCTATCGAAGTATATTATTCATGTTAGGAGACTCTTCTGTACTGTCAGTACTAAAGATGGGGGGGTGTCTAACTTAAAGAGGGAAGATTCTTTTTTAAATTTTATTTTCATCAATAAGTGATTGTATATGGGGGGTACAAGATAACATTTCACTACATGTATACATTATAGAGTGAGCAGAGTAATTGGAATATCATCTCAAATATTTGTCATATTTTTGGTGGGAACATTTAAAATCCTATTAGCAATTCTGAAATACACATTACTATTAACTATCGTAGTTTGCTGTGGGATAGAACACTCAAACTTATTCCTCCTAACTATAACTTTGTACCCTTTGGCCAACATCTCCTTTTCCCCATTTACACCCTCCCCTAATCCCCTGGTAGCTACTGTTCTCCTCTGTCCTTCTGTCAGTTCTCCTTTTTTAGATTCCACATATAAGATCATATGGTGTTTGCCTCTCTGTGCCTAGCTTATCTCACTTAATAGTGCCCTTTAGGTTCAGCCATGTTTTCACGAATAACAGAATATCCTGTTGTTTTTTTTTAAGGCTAGATAGTATTCTGTTGTGTATATGTAGTGAATGTTTAAATTTTTAAAAGTGTATTACAGTAAAAGAGACATTATTATTAACCCTCCTCAAAATACTTTCTCTCACTTCAAACACACTTATCTCATAATTCTGGGCACTTTCTGAAACAGTTATACAAGCCACTTTCTTGTCTTTACAAAGTATGATTAAAAAAAAAATATGGTGAATGCTGCTGCCAAGTACCATGTAAGGAAATACAGGCTTGTAAAAACATTATGGTGTAGGGGCCGGGGATTTAGCTCAGTGGTTTTGCCACCTGCTGTGCAAGGACCTGAGTTCGATCCCCAGTACCCAAAAAACCCAAAACATTATGGTGTATCTTCATCCACCTTATTTACCATGTGACTTCTGGCTTTTCCTCAACATCAAAATGACCATGCAAGGTAAACATTTTGAATCAATTCAGGACATCAAGGCAGCCACAACACCACAACTAAATTTTAATGGTAAATGCTTACTGATCACTTCTGTGTGCAAGTGTGTACAGTGGTACCTTGGTTCACAAACTTAATTTGTTCCACAATTCTGGAGAAGATGGCCACATTTGTGTTTGTGTGGAGAAGATGGCTGTGGTCGTGTTCATCACCCGATGCAGAGTTTGAGAACAGAAGCAAAATTTTGCCAGACGCTTTTGTTCACAAACTGGTGTTTGTGAACTGAGGCACTGCTGTATATTTATTAACCATCTGCTGTAAATACTGATAATGTATCCATATAATGATGAGAAAAGACAGGCTTAGAGAGGGGAAGTCAGTTGCCCCAAATCTTCAAATTGATAAATGATGGACTTAACCAGGATTTAACCCTGGGCTCTGATCCCAGAGCTCAGTCTGCTAACCATTTACCTCTGGTCTCTCATTCCACCTTCATCCTGCATGTGGTTTCATTTTCATGATTTAAAATCAAACTGAAGGAAAATTGTTTCAATTAAAAAAGGTAGAACTAGGTTAAGTGGGTGAATTAAGCCCCATTGTCTCCACAGTGAGCTTTACAACTTGGAGCTCAAGTGTTTGCAGGGTTCACTCTGTGCATCCTTACTGTTTGATGTGCAGTAAATATTCTCTCTTTTTCACTATGAAAGCAATGTCATTTTTCAGTTTCCACAGGCTGGATTCAAGCAGGTCCCCAAAGTCCTTTAGCATCTGTGACTGTTGGTATACAAACGGCTGGAGCATTTGATCATCTTCCTAAAAAACAAGTGAAAGAAAAAAATGATAATAGTAGATTTCATATCACTAGAGTAAGAAATGTTTTGTGGATGTACATGGGGTGTGCTGTAAGTTTTCCCTTTGGTGTAGAAAAGTGCATTTGAAAGTGGCTGGTAGTGTCAGTAAGCTACGTAGGAGCAACCTGGTTTCTGGAGGCTGCCAGGATGCCCAAAACCGGTGAGATCATCCAAATATTTCAGATTGGAATGTTATGTATTCTTTCAATACTGTAGAAGTTCTGAGGTTTGCAAGGAAGTCATGTGGGTGGAGGTTCTCTTATCTCTTATGATGTATCCCTTATCCCATGGAAATAGCTTATCCTGAGAGGAGATTTGCTGCTAGTCAGGGGCCACTTGGAGAATGTCTACTGAAGGGTACTGGAGCCTAATTTTCCACAGAACCAATGGAGAAAGGAGATGAATTGCAGGGTTCTAGGGTATGGTATCTTCAACCTATAGTGGGTAAATGCCTAATAATTTTTTTTTTTTTTTTGGTACTGGGGATCGAACTTGGGACCTTCTGCTTGTGAGGCAGGCGGCGGAACCACTGAGCTAAATCCTCGGCAATGCCTAATAATTTTTAAGGGGCTGTACTGATAATATGTCTCTAGCTATGTATGAGAGTTTCTGTTGTTTCGTATCTTCTCCAAGTCTTGATGTTATTTTTTAATGTTTGCTAGTATGAATGGCTTATAATGGTATCTCATTGTATTTCCCAAGCTATTAATGAACATAAGCACGTTTTCATACATCCATTGCCTTTTTGATTTCCTCCTGTGTAAAGTTCCTGTTCATGTCACTTGAACATTTTTTTTCTATTGGATTGTCTAGCTCTGTTTTTTTTTGTAGTTCTTTATTTGGATATTAGTTCATTGTATGGTAAATGTGTTGCAGATAATTTTCTCCATCGCTTTTGGCTTTCATTTTGGTATCTTTTGATGGGTCAGAGTTCACAATTTTAGTGTAGGTGGCTTTGTTTTTTTTGGTACCGGGCATTGAACTCAGGACCTTGCACTTGCAAGGCAGGCGGGGTGCTACTGAGCTACATCCCCAGCCCAGGTGTGTGGCTTTCTTGAAAGCCAATTTTTCTTTTGGCTTTGTTTTGTCATACATAAGAAGCCTTTTCGACGGTGAGGTCATGAAAGATGGTCTCTTCTAACAGTGACAGGGTTGTGCCAGGTGTGGTGGTGCCTGTAATCCCAGTACTCAGGAGCCTGGACTACATATAGGACATAGCGCAAGACCAGCCTAAACTACATAGCAAGACCCTGTCTCAAAATAAAAAAACATGACATCGCAAGGACCCGAGTTTGATCCCTGGTACCTAAAAAAAAAAAACATGACGGTGTTGTGTCTTTCGCACTTTTAGTTCTTTAATTCTCATCTAAAATTGATTTCTAAGTATAGTTTTAGAATTGAATTCACTTTCACTTTCCCCGTGTTAGTTAGCTTTGTGTCACTGTGACAAATCCCTGAGATAAACAACTTAGAAGGAGGAAAGGTTTATTGTGGTCTAGTTGCCCTGGACCTGTGGCTGCACAGTACATCATGGTGGCAGGAGTGCATGGCAGAGGAAGACCGTTCACCTCATGGTGACCAGGAAGTGGCGGCGGGGGGTGGTGGTGGACACTAGGTCCCAAGGTCCCAGTCCCCTCTCAGGAGCATCCCTCAGTGACCAACTTCCATCACACCTGAAAATTCCACCACCTGCCAGTAGTGCTACCTACCAGCCAGGGACCAGGCTTTAGCACGTGAGCCTTCAGGACACATTTCCAATCCACACTATAACATCTGAATTCCTGTTCTCCAGGCACTGTTTATGGAAGTGTCTATGTTGCCACACTCATCTGCAGCTCCACTTGGTCTACCATCAAGTCTCTAGTCTAGAACGAATCTATTTTTTGACCTTCTGTTCTTTTTCCTCATCACCTGTATTTGGGTCAGCACCTTAAAATAAGTTGATACCAAGTAGGGCAAGTCTTCCTACCATGTTCTTCCTCCTGGTCTTTGCAATTCCATGTAAATTATAGATCATGAGGTGGGGCTCCATTTCATTTGCTTGGGAATACACTGAATCTTGGGAAGAAGTGACAGATTTACAATAGCAAATCTTCCAAGCTATGGAAACATGGCATGTTTCTCTATTGTGAGGGCATCTTCTTTAACATTTAAAACAAGTTTTAAATTTTTCCTCGTAGAAGTCCTGCATATTTTATGTTGTAGGCTTAAGTATTTCATATATTTGATACAACTATAGTTGGGATATTTTTATTTAAAATGATTTTGTTTATTGCTGCTATATTCAAATACAATTAATTTTTAAGTATTGATTTTAATCCAGAACTTTGTAATTCTATTGATTTATTTATAAATTGTGTGGGATTTCCCACTGATATGAGCATGTTAACTGGGAATAATAATGGACCCTGCCCAGTGTAGTGGGGAGAATATGCTGTGGAGCACCACTGGCCAGGTGGGATCTGAGCCTTGCAGTTTGCTAAGAACATGTATCTTTAGACACGTTTGCCAACCTCACTCGTGCCTTTAATCCACTGACTGTAAACTAGGTCAGTAATAGGACCTGTCTCGTAGGATGGTTGTGAGCTGTGAGTCACTAAATGTAATGTAAATGTATGCTATTATTGAAAGTCCTTTTTCCCTTCCCAAATCCTTCCACTTTGTATTTCTTGTCTCACTGTACTGGTTAGAACCTCAAGTACAGAAATGAATGGGCCAGCATCCCTGACTCCTCCCTAATCTGAAAAAGAAAGCTTTAGGTCATTCACTGATGAGCAACATGTTAGCTCTTTGCCTGAGATTGTCCTTACACATTGAGGAATGTCTATTTTATTTTTAGTTTGTCAGTAGGATGCTCAATTTTTTTACATGCTGCTTGTTTATATTGAAATAATCAGATTGTTTTTCTCTTATAATCTCTTAATGTGATGAATTATATTTGGTTTTATAATGATAAACTAAGCTTGAATTTCTGGGATATTCTATATAT
The DNA here is from genome assembly GCF_000247695.1 of Heterocephalus glaber. The sequence continues at coordinate 12,930,629 of NW_004624771.1, read as the reverse complement.
TGTATTTTTTTGTTTTGATTTGTTTTTTTGTTTTTTGGTACCAGGGATCAAACTCAGAGAGGCAGGCAGTAGAACCACTGAGCTAAGTCCCCGGCCCTATATATTGTAAAGAGAATGAATATCCTGGCCATAGCTGTGTGGAACTAGCCAAATATGCACTAAAATAGGAAGGCCAGAACAAAGATGGATAGAGGCCTGAGAAAGCAGAGGGCCCACACTTGTAAGGCTTTAACTTGCTATCTGCTTAAACACACACATTCCACCCCAAGCAGAGAAAAGGCAGTTATCGGGGATGCCTAAGTTTAAAATGTCTAAATTGAATGGAAGGAGGCTCCAGGATTTGGGTTACTTACGGGGGGTGTACACTGTCTCAGTCTGAGAAACCGCCCTCGTGCCATGTTCATGCTTTGGTAGAACGCCTTAAGAGCTTTGGCAAAGTCTCTGTTGCAGCCGGCTTGCTGAGTGCACATTTGCTTAATCTCAGTGGCTGATGGCAGTCGTCCTGTGGTCTGAGTTATCTTCAGGGTATTGGAAAGCTGATGGGCTAGGGTAGAAAAGAAAGTTTTGTTTATTCATCTGTGTAGTTATCTCTATACTTATATATTTTGGTGTCATTCTTGTATATCTGCATTTATAGTATCAGTTTGGACCCATCCCAAGAAACCTCAGGGAAGAAAAAAAATATCTTGGATTTTTTTGTTTATGAAACAAGATACTGTATACATTAACTCATTAAGAAGTTCATACCTTAGAAGAATACAGGGCCTTGGGAATAACCACGACCGCAGCGGTCTCACCTTGTTGACCAGAACCAGTTTTCTTCAGTGATTCCTTGAGAAACACATTTTCCCTTCTTAGGGTTCTGTTTATGTTTCTGAGGAGTTCCGTCTCCTGCTCTAACTTGAGCGTCTTCAGATAAAGTTCCAGTGTCTGATTTGATGTAGGCTACAAAAGATGTCGTTTCGGCTTTTTGCTGGATTGCCTGCGTATCCTTTGAGTCTGACGGTTTTTACTGTCTCAGGAAAACCAGGTGGGATTGGGATGGGGACGCTGGTGAGCAAGGCTTAAGCCCCTCAGGCTAATCAGGAATCTGTCACAAAAACTTGTTGAGGGAATAAACACTGATGATCCTCAAGCACCTGCCATCTGAGATTTTCTAGTCATCTCTGATGCCAGTTTTTATGTCACAGGTACACACCAGGCCTGTGTCCTTCACACTGGAAAGTTTCTTGGTGTCTAGCATGATGTGGCCTTCACCTGTGACTATGAGGTCCAGCTGAGAGCACCTCAGCTCAGCACAGCCTTCTGTAGCGTGGAAGAGACACCATGGAGAAAAGGAAGTCTCAGTTGTCTGGCCTAGGCGGGGTGAGGAGATGACAGACCCTGAGTACCTGCTGCACTAGAAGCCAGGGGCCCAGGGGAAAGACGAGTCTTGCCCAGATCAACAAGCCTCCCTCCTTCCCTCTTCTGCAGCACGAGGCGTACTGACATTGCCTCTGACTGAATAGTGTACCATGCAAAAGAAGTGAGCACGGTACCTTGAAGGCCCCACAAATCAGCTATGAGAGCATTTGTCTGTAAATAATTCAGAAACTTCTGAGATGCACTGAAGGCTGTGAATTGGACAGTCTCTTCAATTTGGGGATTCACAGTTTTCCATACAGGTTTGGTATATAAAGTGATTGGGAGATCATACATTCTGTAACTGAGGAAACATAAAATACAATTTAGAATCGGAACGCATTTTAAAAGTGGGGGGAGGGGTCAATGAGCCAAAAAATTACAACCCATGCAGCAGTTAGAGAAAAGGATGGCTAAGAACCAATGCTCATGATTGCTGCCTCCACGTCTTAACATTGCTGTCATCACTACATGACTAATAATGTCTAACGGGAAGAAGGATTTTTTCTATTTAGATACTGTAAAATTATTAATTTTCCATGTAAGGTGGTTTAGTTTTGTTCTTCAAAGTATCCTTTTCTTTATTGCTTCATCTTTCAGTATGCTTGCAACCTAATCAGTTTAACCATATACAGTGCATCTATCATGTTGTAGTACAGTTCTTTTATTTCCAACAAAAACATTGTACTTAGTTAATATAGTTTCACTGGATGCTCATTCTAGTAAGATTAGACTCTACTGCTTCAATCACATAAAGGTTCAGTACCACCTAACCACAGTGCAGTAATGTAGAGGGACATGCGGCTTTTCTAATGGGAGGGGGGGTCATTTTGCAATTGGGCAAACAGGAAGATTAACATTTCATGATAAACTCATCTTTTAAGCTTGAGGAAGACTCCCTCCCTCCAGGAGTCACACAGTACGAAGTCTGTGCCAGCAGTTCTGTGATGCAGGCTGGTACCTTATCTGAATGCCCCTCTTTGCATCTTCCTTTAGCCACTTGATGCCAAGGCAATGGACAGTGTGAATCTGGAAATCAATCCTCTTGCCCAGCAGCTCCAAGGGGTCAGTAACCACATCCTCCTCGCTCTGTGCTCTACAAACAGAAGAGGTGAACATTGATTTCAGATTATGCTGGGTGCAAGCAAGTTAGTACTGTGATGTCAAGGGAAGGAAAGAGAATCCTTAAGGAATAGCCAATTTCACCAGAGGAAGAGTAGGTAATATTACCAGTTGTTGAGTTCATTCAAGAGACTTAATAGGAGCCCACTCTACCCTTCTGCTTCAAGGTGATAATGGAGCATCTCAGGAGCTCACAGCCTGGAGGAGAACAGATTGTAAACAGCACCATATAATAGATGCACACAGGTGTGGGTGCTAAACTTGCACTGAAGATTTAGGTAGGTCCCCAAGGGAAGGAGGGAAAGCCAGCTGGATGCCCAGGTACAGCCTCCAAAATTATTTTCCTGGGTGAATTCTTTTTAGTTCAGAGTTCATCTCAGGACTGCAAGCTCAGATACTAATTTGGACAAGCTTTTCAACAGAGGACCTCTCACATCAACCAAGCTCACAAAGTCTGAGACCCATAAATGAGAGTACCACTTTATTAATTTGTAGTATAACTAGTAAGCAGCCTAGAGGGCAAGGTAGCCAAATGACCAGAAGGTTGCTGGAGTCCCAGCAGAGACATTGAGTAAGTCGGCTTGGTCTCTTGATTACAGGACCTTAAGTTTCTTTACACCCTTCTTGAGCTAGTTTCCTCTTCAGCAAGACAAAAAGGTGCACTGCATGCCTATGAGATGTTGGCATCCAAACCAGGCCCCTGCCAGCATCTATGTTTAGTATTGCTAAAAGACTTTAGCTTTTTATAAACTTCCTGTGGCCCAAGAGAAAAAAACAGACATCCTGAGGGGAAGTTAGGATGGAACTGAGAGCTTAAAACAAAGCCTGTACCCACAGAAGATCAGATAGCCCAGGAAGAGGTCAGGGATCTCAATCCCTACTTTGAGGAGAAAAGAAAGTGGTCAGGCCTCTGCCAAGGAGAAGGAGTGAGGTAGGAAAATCATCTTTCTGCTTCTGGGTCCTGGGCCTCATCAGCAGGTTGGACCGTCAGCATGGACAAGCATCCTGTGTGTGATACGAGACCTCAGTGCCAGGAGAGGCTGTGAGGGAAAGTCCCACAACACACTGGCTTCCTTCTCTGAGGGTCCACTTCTTGGATCCAATTTGGGTTTTTTGGTTCTTGGCCAAGTCTCCTTCTACTACACCTCCTACTTCCCTGCCTCTGTGGGATGATCCTTCATTCCTTTGGTCCCCAGGGCAGTGCTGAGCTGTCTTGAATGCTGCTGGGCATTCCAGGTCAGCTGGTTTGGGTATGGCAAATGTCAGATTCAGTGAGGCCAACTCATGAGTGAATGTGTTCATGTGTCTCACAAATGACCACTTCAGGTATGCCCACCCCGTCAGGGGAACTCAAGCTTGCTGTGTGTGACTGACCCTGAACTAGGGAAGGGGCAGAGGAGATACCCACTGTCCTGCTGGGGAGCAAGGGGTGATGTGGATGTGCAGCACTGCCTCCTCCAGCCCGTCACAGTTCAGAAACTCCACTTGGTCCTCAAACTGCATACAGTAGGCAAGTGACTGGAGCCAGATGTGGGCTGAGCCCAAGTGGATGACCTCGACAGGATCCCAGAAAGGGTCATCCTCCTGAGCCACAGGGCTGTCTTCTCTATCTAGAAAATGCTGGTAAAGTTCCTCCATTAGGAATTTCCTATTGATAAACTTGACTTTTGACCAAATCCACACCTGAAAACATAGAGGTAGGGCACCAATATTTTATTTCATCTGCTGCTGTAACTTCATCTCATTGATTTTTCCCAGCATGAACCCTCTAATGGCTGAGGTTTGTGTGCCCAAGACCACATACTACTTTTAGCAAATTTAGCTTTGGTGAAGCCCTTCAAGAACACCACGTTCATCCCGGACCTGTTGTCGCTCCAGCATTGAGTTGTTTGAGTCTAGGAGGTGACTCAGAGGAGATGATGAGGGAATTAGAAACAGATACTCCCAGGAGAAATGAAGGTTTTGGGTTTATGGCACAAAGAAGAATGTCCTCGAAAGTCCTAATCCCTGGGACCATTAAATATGCTTACATTACATGGCAAAGGGAATTAAGGTTGCAGGTGGAATTAAATTCACTTACCAGCTGCCCTTAAAATGAGTTTAGTCTGAATTTTCCAGGTGGACCCAGTATAATCACAAGGGCCTTTGATGTGGAATGAGGCAGAAGGGCCAGAGAAAGATGCGAGAGAACCAGGGTCAGAGAGGTGACTTGTGGGTAACTGTGAAGATGGAGGAAGATGACCGCGCCAAGGAATGTTGATGCCTCTGGAAGCTGGAAAATGCAAGGAAACAGATTTTCCATTGAGCCTCCAGAGAGCAAGGTGGTCCTCTTGACACCTTGCTTTTAGCCCGGTGGGACCCATGGGCTTCTGGCCCACAGAACTAAAAGGCAGCAAGTCTAGGTCATTTCATGGTTTGTGGTAATTTGTGACACACTAATAGAAGACAGAGGCAGATTGTTTGGAGACAAGCTGAGAACTGGCTCCAGAGCAGTTTCGCATCCATGTGTTGAGGAGACATTGTCCGCAGTTGGCAGGCAAATGTGGCAGATGTGCTTAGCTCCAATTTGCAGACCCAAAGAAGTTCCAGTCCTTGTTCAGGGCTTCACTCCCAGTGAGCAGCAAATTCAGAGCAAGACCCTGCTGCTCTCTGCCTCTCACTGGGCAAAGCCTCTGTATCAACACCTGCTGTGGAGCAAGGGACAAAATCTTAAACTGCAGCAGGAGGAACTCAAGTTAGAACATTTCTTGACTACAACTGTCGTATCAGAAGTAGTTACCAAAGATTTTTCTTTTGACAACCAGAATAAAAAACCCTAACAGATAAGGCATTCTTTCTCTGAGTGTTATGTATCTTCACTATCAGGACCCTTCAGGTTGGAGCAGGAGGATCACAAGTTCGAGCCCAGCCTGGCCACTTAAAGACTTAGACAGATCCTGTCTCAAAATAAAAAAGGGCTGGGGATAGGGATGTAGCTCAGTGCAAAAGCCTTCTCTCCAATCCCCGGTACTGCAAAAATAAACAAATAATTGTGATAGAAATACAAATTTCCTTCCTTTACTGCTGCCTCCAGCAAAGTGAAGAACCACAGTACTCTCAGTGTTGTGTAAGATCTAATGAGCTCATGGTGTTGGCATATGCTACCAGAAGCAGATTGCAACAGGAATTCTAGCAGTTTGGTTTTTCTGAAAGACTTTTAGGCTAGGGAACTAAGATAATGGGAATCAGGGTAATGAAGTGTGGCCACTACTTTATTAACTGTGGCTATCAGGCCTCAGGCCTGGTGAGAGGTGAAATTAGACGTCATGGTTGGCCTGAGGAGGAAACCAGGTCAGTGAAGCCCAGGGACAGGCTGGATACTGGTGTTGGCTCCCTCCCTGCCCCAAGGTAGGCCCACCACCCTGGCTCAGACTTCCTGCTAGATGTGCTGCTCACCTGAGCCAACAGCTATTGGCAAGTGTCACTGTAAAGGAGCTGCAAACTGGCAATGGTCACAGTTTAGAAAACCCTGCCTAGTCCTTGCAAAGCTCTGGCTTGCCCCCAGACTTTTCCTGGATGGGTGACTAACAGTTGCACGAGAGTGATGAGCATTCATAGTCCTTTCACTACAGGGTTGAACATTTACAAGACCAACCACCAAAACATGTCATGCAGGTCTACACCCAGGGCCCATGGCTGCTCCCTACAGTCTAGTCTTTCAGCTTTCAGAAGCACACGTGCATGTATGAGTACACACACATTCATATAAACACACACACACACACAGTGTCATAAAAAACTACCAGAAGTCACTATCAGCATTCTGGAGGGCTGGGGATTTAGCTCAGTGGTTTTGCCACCTGCTGCGCAAGCGCAAGGACCTGAGTTCAATCCCCAGTACCAAAAGAAAAAAAAAGAAAACAGAAGCATTCTGGAGACCTCCAAGAAAAGCAGGACTTCATTTTAGGAAAAGTCACTGGTACTGATCTTATTTTTTAAAATATTTTTTAAACAAATGGACAACCTTAAAGATGACAGATCATTTCCATGAATCTCTACATTAAAAAAGTAGAAAAAAAATTATCACAAAATTAGTGCCCAAACTCTTTTTGAGAGAATCCAGCATGGCTTATGCAGGAGCAATCCTGAACTGTGTGTGCTTGTGACAGTGATGTTAGGTTGAAGGACAATAGTATCTCTAAATGTCCCCAAGTCCTCAGCTCTCCTATGCCACTCACTTAAAAAATGTGAAAACTGCCCTGTGTCCTACTTCTGGTAACGGCAGGCTATGTAATTCAGGTAATCCTGCTAGCAACTAGAAAGGCTTCATTAACACATATTTCTTCAGATTACCCTTAATGACACAAAAGAAAACCCCCCCAGAATAACAGGGATAAGAGATGTAAAAATTACACATCTCCTTAAACCCAGGTCTGACGAGACAATAGGAAACTGCCAAGCCAAATTCTGGAGGGGAAAGCGTGGCCCTCGGGAGACCTGGGGAAATGGCAACACCAAAGCTATTTTTGCTGGGGAAACACACAAAAGGCACAAACACACTGAGGGGTCACAGTGGGACACAGGCCCCAGGGGACACAGCACAGATGTCAAGACTGACTGGGGACCCTCCCGAACCACAGGGAGACCCGAGCACAGTGAATGTAAGCATAGCGGGCACCAAACCCGCCCCCTGAGTGGAGGAGGCCTGAGCGATGCCAGGAGTTCACAGCCCGGGATTCAGGCCTGGCAGTGTCAGCAACTGGCACATGAAACCCAGTGAACTGGGTGGCAGGTGTTTGCAATATACATAATGTGAATGTATACATTTATAGTCTTTCTACATTTGTCATATTTCACAATTTTAAAAAGGTTTTAAATACTGTTCTTAAGGGCTGGGGTTATAGCTCAGTGCATAACATGTACTTAGCATGTGCAAGGCCCTGAGGTTCAATCTCCAGCACCAAGAAAAAAATGTTGATTTTTGACCCAGAAACTTTTGGCACCTTTAGGGTAACAAGCAGAGCAGTGAATCCCAGCGAGGTCTCAGATGTTCAGTAGAGCAGACTCCCAAATGGCTGATGCCAGCCCTCCTCTGTAGCCTCCATGTGGGGCTCCCCTGCTACCGCGGGGTTTACTTTAAGAGTTTGGAAGGCAGCAGCCTGCTGATCTCCACCAGAGAATTAGTGGCTGGGCCTCGTAGGATGGGAACTTGAGAGTTCACCAGAGCTAACTGCCTGGGGGCTGCTCAGAAAGCATCATACACAGGGCCACTACTAGATAGCCCTGTGAGGTTCTGGGGCTTAAGTCCATAAAAAAGACCTTCTTGGAGGGGAGAGCATTGGAATGTATCTGCCTCTGGAGCCAGTAAAATGGCTTTTTCCAGTCTTGTGAAAGTGTGGATTTTCCCATTGCTTTAAAATGGCAACTCTCTCTTCCGTATGCGTGCACGTGCACACACACACACACACACGCACACATGGACATGGGCACCATTACCAGTTGGATATGGTATGATATGACACTATGCAGGGGCGGCGGGGGACGAGAAGAGGGAACATGGAGGAAAGTGCCTCAGCACCCCAGCACATACTTGAAATTTTTGTGAAAATAACCTGTGTCCCTAGAAAACCCCCTGGGGAGGCTTGTGCCTGCCCACAGATACAGACTCACCTCATGAGTCCTTTGGTTGGTCACCTTCACCATGAGCTCTTTTTGCAGGTCATAGGCCCTGGAGTCTGATGTGCTAAGTTCTTCACCTTCAATTCCATTTTAAGTCCCTGGTGAAAAAAATACTTCTCACTAAATAGTCCATTTTTAAACTCATATCGCCTTTTGCAATTCACTTCCCTTGTAGTCTTGCTACACTCGGGCTTTCTGAAAGGACATGGTCCAACTCTTTGGTCCTTGGAATTTTACCAAGACGAATGGCAAAACACCAGAATTTCTCAATGATATCCTGGAACAGGTGCTTGCATACTTACTGAAATGATTAATTGTCTTAACAAGGTTCCTTCTGGCTGGAATTTTGTGTCACTAGCAGCTGACTCCAGCCCCAGGCCTCTCAGTGGTATGGCAGTCATTGTGGTTCCCAGACCCAGAGAGCCACTGGGACAATAATAACAGATGGGGTGGTTATGGCACTGGGCCTACACCAGCAGTAGCAGGAATGGGGCCCAGGCTGGCTGGGCAGGCTTGGGTGTTAGTCTAGTTTTTATCACTGTGTGGTCTCTGGAAAACCACATCTCTCTAGGTAGCAAGGTCCTTTCTGGACCTGACACTATGCTGTGACTCTTTCCTAGCTCTAGATAAATTACCTTCTTTAGCTCTTCACTCATTTGATTTGCTTCTGCAATCAGTGGCATGAGTTTGATGTAGTCCTGGAATACAGCCAGGACACTGGGGTCTGTTGGGCCATCTCCACTGCTCACAGCACCTGGTGAATGGAAATGAAAGCCTGTCATTTGTTCTGTGATATTTTCTAGCTATGGATACATTTATATGCTCATTCATTCATTCATTCACATAGTTGTCCCTTTCAACCCTGTTGGCTGCACCCTGACAGCAGACTCTGTGCCTTCAGGTCCCATTTTTGGTCTCAAAAAGCCTTTGATCCAAAGTGACTCCAGATTTTCCAGGTGGTGGTGGGTGGTGAAATCCAGTTGGCTAAGGATTTATTCTGAAGCTTCACCTAGCACAGCAAAGCAAACTGTTCCTTCTTCTAGTGTATTTGGGTGCCTTGAAGGAGGGGCTCATGGAGATTATGGGAGGCCCAATCCTCTCCCAACATAGGTTCATGCCACCTCTTTAGGGAACTCTTGGCTCTGTAGGTCCCTGCTTGTGGTTCACAGTGCCTGGTGGCCCTGCAGCCTGACTCCCCAGGTCACCCACAAAGCTGCCTTGTTGAGGAGACACAGTCATCCCTTGCACATGAGCACCTTCAACCTAGAGTCTGAGGCTGGCTCAACCCTGCCCTGTGCTGGAAGCCAGCTGTGCAGTCAGCCGCTGTGAATAAATGGGTGAATAGGTGGAGTATCAGTCTGGTACTACCGAGACTTGTTTGGCTTTGATCAAGAACTTTAGCAGAAGAAGAGCAAAGAGGTGAATTTCATATCAGTTTATTTTGCTAAAATTCTGAGAAAGCCTCTTCGGTGTAGGGAGAAAGGAGGAACTCGCTGCATATATGCAGTAGTATCTTTCTGCTCTCCACCCATGGCCTAAGGTGAACAAAGTGTAGGTGCCTCACCTGGGAAGCCAAGGCATCACGGGCACCTCAGTGGGGCCCACCCTTTCTGAACACAGGCAGAAGGCAGAGCTCCTGAATGTCTTCACCTAGGAGGAGTCCTAGATTATTGCAGGGGGTGGAAGGCCCCTGACTGGGACAGAACCCCATTAGGTGGCTTTATCTAACCCCAAAGCCTTATTTCAACATTCTTTCCTCCACTCACTGCATATACCACTCTCGTCTATGCTCCTTTGAGCCGTCTGTACCCTTATTCCTAAGGGAAACAGTTTAATGAGTTAAATAAATCTTTGATGTGGACTCACTCTATGTTCAGATGGGAATCATATTTTATTTTATTGTATTTATTTATTTTGGTACCGGGGATTGAACTCGGTTCCTTGCGCTTACGAGCCAGGCGCCGGAACCGCTGAGCTAAATCCCCGGCCCGGGAATCATATTTTAACTTTGAGCACACTGTATTCTGAAACAGTAAAAATGGTTTTCTTAAGGGAAGCAAGAGGGCACACGGTGAGAGCATCCGCTCTCAAATCGGCACATGGAAGAGGTGAGAAGCTGGCTGGGGTGCTCACCGAGCTTGGCCACACTCACTCACTCCTTCTGGGCTGCCCTCTCCAGCTGGAAAAAGTCGTAGTCAAATCTGCTCAAGTCTTCACAGCCTCGCTCAGAAGGAAACCCAATGTAGAGATAGGCACTGTTGGATCCCAAAATAATGCGGTCCTAGGGAGGAGACACAGACACAGAGGTGGGGTCAGCCCCTCAGGAGGAGTCAAGGCCCCATGCCTTGCACCAGACGGTTCTGAGAAATAGCTTTTCTTGGGAAATCCTCCAAACAGGGAAGAGAGCCATGAAGGAGGAGGGAAGGACACCATCCTGCTTTTGTGTGCCGCTCTCACTCCACCCGCTCAGCGCTGCCTCCCTGCCAGGCACTGAGGCATCTGCAGAGACCAAACACGCCCCTCCCCTGGAGGATGGAAGGACTAACTGTGAAATCAGAACCTGTGAAGAAAAGCACAGGGAGTCAGCAGTGTCCAAGAGGCCTACTACATTGGGGAAGGAAGTCCTCCTGCAAGATGGAATATTAAGCAGAGATTTCAAGTGTGAGACACTTCGGTGGGCAGGGACAACTACTGCTGAACAACCAAGGGGAAGTCAGTGTGCCCAGGGCGCTCAAGGAGGTGGAAGGCAGGGGGAGCTCAGGCAGGGGCCCGAAAGGAGGTCGATGAAGGGCTTCCAGAGGGAAAGCGACAGAACCCATTTGCCAATCTAAAAGATTCTCTGAGTACAGTTGTGGGGGACAGATTGGAGAGGAGAGGGCCACAGAGGGCAGCTAGGAGTCGCTGTGGAGGTAGAGACTTTGATGAGAGTGGAGATGAAGAGGCTCTGATGTTTGCGAGAGGTGGCACGGTCCCTGCCAAGGACAGGCTCTTAAAATCTCACATGTCAAAAGTGTGAGAGCTGGAAGGTGTGCAGGAGATGACCTAGTTCAGCCCCCATTGTTTTGTAGGTGAGGGCCAGAGAAGTGAAGTGACTCGCCTAAGGACAACAGCAGGTTGGGAGTGCCCTGTCACCCCAGCAGCTGTGCTCATGACCTTACTATGGGCCACAGTAGAGGCCTTCAAGGTGGGAAGCATCCAGCCATGCCCTGTCCCCTTGGCATGAATTGGGGTTTCTTCACACGAACCTCCTCTCCTAGCTCTTGGGGGGGGACTTAGGTACCTCTGTGGCCCAGCAGGAAACTTACCAAATGATGCAGCTTTGTCCTGGTTGTGATAGGCACCCCATTGACCACAACCTTACATTTGCTGTATGGAGTGACCATCACTTTACCATCCAAATTCATGAAGGAAGCGTGTTTATCTGAAATTCTAAGACAAGAGTTTGTCCCAGTCACCTGGGGAATTTCAGTGACAGGTTCTCATTTACTCGATATGTAAGATCTCCAGCTGCTGCAGAACAGTGGGAAGATTTGGTGGGGCCTCCTGAGTGTTGTGCTCACAGTATGTGGAGACCCTGCTTCAGGAGCACAGGGAGGTGGAAGACAGCAAAGCAGTCATTTTATTAATAGGACAAAGCCCAGATAAGAGTCTAGAGCTGTAAGGAACCAACAGACACAAAGATCACTGTGACTCTTCAAAAGCTCACAGGCCAAGGTAGGGAAAATAAAAACAGAAATGTGTCAGCAGCTAAGATATGGGATCAACCTGGGTATCCTTCAGCAGATGAACAGATCAGGAACGTGTGGTGTATGTTCACCAGGGAATATTGTTTAATCACCACCAAAGAATGAAACCCAGTTATTTTCAGCAACATGGATGGAAGTGGAGGACATTCTGTTAAGGGAATATGTCAGGCACAGGAAGACAAGTACAGCATGTTCTCACTGGCATGGAACTAAAACCCTGACCTCAAGGAAGTAAAGAGTCGACCATTGTTAGCAGATCCTGGGAGGGGTGTGGGGGAGGCAGGGCTGGAGAGAGGACGGTTAATGGATATAAGGGTATGGTGGAATGGGAGGAACAGCTTCTAATGTTCTATAGCACAGTAGGAAAACTAAAGTTTACAACAATCAATTGAATATTTCAAAATAGCTAACAGGATTTTGAATGTCCTCAATACAGAGAAATGATAAATGTCTAAGGTGACAGATACGCAAATTACCCTGCTCTGATCATTACTCATTGTATACATGTACTGAAATGTTACATAAATGTGTACAGCTGCTGTGTCCAAAACAAAAACTAGAATCAGACCATAATGCCAGTACAACATACCAGAACTTATAGGACACAATGAAAGCAGACCTAAGACAGAAGTTTATAGCTGTGAATGCCCACATCAGAAAAAACAGAGCAAGCCCAAATAAATAACCAAATAAAGCATCTTGAGGACCTAACAAGAATCCAGATCCAAAGATGATACAAGGAAGAAAATTATAAAGATCTGAGCAGAAATTAATGAAATAGAGACTTTAAAAAAAAATCAATGAATCAGAATAGTTCTTTGGAAGAATATACAAAATAGACAAACCCTCAGCCAATCTTGCCAAAAAAGGAAAGAAAAGACCCAATCAATACAATTAGAAATGAAAAGGTGAAATCACAACAGACACCTTTGAAATTCAGAAGATTATTAGCAACTACTTTGAAAACTTGTACTCCAATAAATCCAGAACAAATGGGTAGATTCCTAGATAAATAAGAATTACCAAAGCTGAAACAAGATTTTAAAATCCTGAATAATCCAATAACAGGCAATGAAATTGGGGCAGTAATAAAAATACTTACCAACGAAGAAAAGCTCATCTCAATGGATTTACTGTTAAATTCTATAAGAATTTCAGGGAAAATTTAATGCCAATATTCCTCAAATTCTTTAATGAAATTGAAAGGGGAGGATTAGTCCTAAAGTCATTCCTGGAAACTACCATAATCCTAATTCCAAAACCAGACAGAGATCCAACCAAAAAAGAGAACTATAGGCCAATATCTTTAATGAACATAGATGCAAAAATCCTCAAAAGATCCTGGCAGACAAAATATAACAAGTCATCCAAAAGATCATACATCATGATCAAAAATGGCTTCATCTCAGGGATTCAAGGATAGTTCAACACATGCAAATCAATAAATGTAATACGTCACATAAACTGATGCAAGAACAAAAACCACGTGATAATCTCAATAGATGCAGAAAAGGCCTTTGACAAAATTCAACATCCATTCATGATAAAAACCTTGAAGAAAATAGGTATAGAAGGAACTTATCTCAATTTGATAAAAGCCATTTATGACAAGGCTACTGGCAACATCAGATTAAATGGAGAAAAACTGAAAGCTTGCCATCTAAAATCAGGAACAAAACAAGGATGTCTACTATCACTGTGCCTGTTCAATACAGTACTCAAAAGAGAGCAATCAGGCCAGAAAAATAAATAAAAGGGATATAGATAGGAAAGGAAGAAGTTAAATTATCATCATCTGCAGATGACATGATCCTCTACATAGAAGACCCAAAAAATTCCACCAAAAGTCTCCTAGAATAATCAAATTCAGCAATGTAGCAGGGTACAAAATCAACACACAAAAATGAATAGCAGTTGGGTATACAAATAAAGAACTTACTGAGAAAGAAATTAGGAAAACAATATCATTCACAATAACATCAAGAAAAAATTAAACACTTAGAAATTAACCTAACAACTGAAGTAAAAGACCTACAATGAAAATGACAGTACTATGGAAAAGGAGATTGAAGAAGACATCAGAAAATAGAAAGATATCCCCTGTTCCTGGATAAGCAGAACAAATACAGTAAAAATGGCCACATTTCCAAAACTAATATACAGATTTAATGTAATTCCAATTAAAATATCAACAGCATTCCTCAAAGGACTAGAAAAAAGAATCCTAAAATTCATATGGAACCAAAAGAGACCCAACATACCAAAAGCAATCCTGGGGAACAATAGCAAATCAAGAGGCATCATAATTTCAGCTTTCAAGTTATCTTACAAAGCTACAGTGATAAATATAGTACTCACACAAAATGGTACTTACACAAAAACAGACAGTGGATCAGTGGAATAGAAGAGAGGATGCAGAAACAACCTCAGGCATACTCAGCTATTGGATCTTTGACAAAGGGGCCAAAAACGGGAGGAAAGACAGCCTTTTTTAAAAAATGGTTATCCACATTTGGAATATTGAATCTAGACCCTTATATCTCACCATGTACTGAACTAAAATCAAAATGGATCAAAGACCTAACTGTTAAAACAAAAACAATCTGTTGGGAGATGAAATAGATAAAACTTTTAAAGACATAGACAAGGACTCTTTGAACAGAACCCCAACTGTGAAATAACATCAAGAATCAACAAATGGGATCACATCACATTAAAAACCTTCTGGACAGCAAAGTGACAGAGCCAGCCGTCACTTGTCGAACAGCACCTGAATGGGGGAGTGAGGATGAAGAAAAAGAAAGATGCAGAGATAGAGTCGGGAGGGCTCCCAGAGAGACTGCCGCCGCTTTTTTATTCTCCTCCCCTTTTTATCACAGGTGAGTTTGGTTATTCATCATGACCCTTATCCAAAGATACCTGCTTCCTTGTTCTCTAATTCTTTGGAAATTCCCCACCCTCATGGGCTTTCTTGTTTCTCGGGTTTACAAAACATTCATCCATCATGTTCCAGGACAATTTCTGAAGGTAAACATCTAATTTGGCAAGGGTGCGGTTCCTCATAACATAGTCTCCTTGCTTTATACAGTGGACGGTAAGATTTAACATGGAGCCTCTATGGCTAACACCGCTCTCCACATCTCCCCCTGTTTTATATATTATGATCAAGGTCTCTTGATCATGCAGATAGGCTGTGACCGTCTTAGATGAGGAATATAAAGAAATCCCTTACCCATCATGGAGTCAAGAGTGTCACAGTACTCTTGCTCTGTCTTAGGTTGGTGATTTCCTGTATTCCTCTTACCCGTCATTGACTACCAGCCTCTGCAGGGGATTACACCATGGGTTTAGGCGGTGTAGCATATAATTGTAGACCATGAATACTTCCAGCCATCCTCATTAAAGAATGCATAAACATCTGTAGTAGCGCCGGAAGGATCATGCATCTAAGAGGCAGCTCTCCTCCAATAATTACTATGGAAATGAGTTACCGCATAAATGCAGATGTAGATGGCAGAACTTTTCTAATTTGTTCGATAAAATCCTGTGCAGCCTAGGCTGCATCAAATTTTAGGGGTTCTGCATTTTGGAGATCTATAATATCCAAATCTAAGAACCCATTCGCAAAACCACTATCTGATTTTCTGTTTGGGTGACACAATTGCTTATTTGACAATTGAAGTAAATTACATTATAATAATCATAATCTTTCTGAACACTAATATTTCCTACAAGCAGTACCTAAGAGCGCATGACATATGCAGTGACATTTCTTTTGGGATGACAAGAATTTTCAGACCAGTCCAAGACATAAGT
>NW_004624771.1:12885530-12911577 GCF_000247695.1 Heterocephalus glaber | reverse complement strand
TC
Organism: Heterocephalus glaber; assembly: GCF_000247695.1. The sequence continues at coordinate 12,911,575 of NW_004624771.1, read as the reverse complement.
GGGTTTACAAAATGTTCATCATGTTCCAGGACAATTTCTGAAGGTAAACATCTAATTTGGCAAGGACGCGGTTCCTCGTAACATAGTCTCCTTGCTCTATACAATGGAGGGTAAGATTTAACATGGAGCCTCTATGGCTAACACCTCTCTCCGCAGCAAAGGAAACAACAAACAATAAAAAGTCAAACTACAGAGTGAGAAAAAATTTTTTTTCCAGCTATTCCTCAGAGGACTATTATCTAGAATTTATAAAAAAAAATCAGACCTCCCCAAAATAAAAGACCTAATCAAAAAATGGGCAAGTGAAATGAATAGACACTTCTCAGAAGATGTACAAATGGCCAGTAAATACAAGAAAAAATGTTCAACATCTCTGGGTTTGAGAAATGCAAATTAAAACAACTCTGAGATTCATCAAGAAATCAAATAACAAGTGTTTGTGAGGTTGCAGGATGTAGGTGGGGGGGACCCTTATACACTGTTGGTGGGAATGTAAACTAGTACACCACTATGGAAATCAGTATGGAGACTCCTCAAAAAACTAAAACATGAAATCCCATTTGACCCATGTTATGGCTTGTATCTAGATGTGCCCCCAAAGCCTCATGTGGTTATGGGTGAGGCTTTTCAGAGGTGGCTGGATCTAGAGTGTGTGATGCTGGGATTAAGGATGTGATGCTGGGATTGATTCATAGTAGGATGTGTGACCCACCCTAAGGGTGGGTAGCCTGGATATAATACAAAGAACAGAAAGAGGGCTGCTGTTGTTGCTTGCTGCTTTTGCTGCCTTCTGCCTGCCATGAACAGTTTCTCCTCCACAATGCCCTTCTGCCATGCAACCCGGTCTTGGAGCCAGCTGATTATGGACTGAAACCTCTACAAGCTGTGAGCTGAAATAAACCTTTCCCCCTTTAACTTTGGGTGTCATATATTTTTTCTCAGTAATGAGAAAAGTAACTATGACAACCCAGCTATTCCTTTCTAAGGTATCCTAAAAAAGTTAGACACTGGGCTGGGGATTTAGCTCAGTGGTTCTGCTGCATGCCTAGCAAGCACAAGTTCCTGAGTTCAATCCCCAGTACCAAAAAAAAAAAAAAAGATGGAACAGTTAGACATCACATTACATTGATACATGCATGCCCATGTTTATAGCAGCACAATTCATAATAGCTAAATCTTGGAAGTGGCCTATATGGTCATCAACAAATGAATGAAGAAAATGTGGTATTTATAGAATGCCACTTTTTTTGGTACCGGGGATTGAACTTGGGTCCTTGTGCTTGGGAGGCAGGCAGCAGAACCACTGAACTAAATCCCCGGCCCCATTGTGATATTTATATACAATGGAGTACTACATTACCCTAAAGAAGGATAAAGTTGAAGCATTAGTAGGAAATAGATATACCTTGAGATCATAATGTTAAGTGAAATAAACCAGACACAAGCTTAAATAGATATCACATGGTTTCTCTTATATAAGGAACACAAAATATAAATAAAGAGCAAAGTGAAAATACTAGGAAACAAGGAGATAGATCTTTTGCAAATGGGAAGGGGACCGAGAGGTGGAAGGAGGGGAGGGAGAAGAGGGAAAAGGGATGAAGAAGGAATTAAGATGTGTTATGTCCATGTACCAACTCCCCACAAAGAATGAGATATTTATGTACTGCAGACATGTACTAATCAAAACAAAAATGGAAAAAACACAACAAATATATTTTTTAAAAAGATGTTTCAGAAGAAATGCTTGCGAAGGTGATTCCATAAAGAGGTTACAGAGTGTAGGAAAAATGTAGATCTATGGGTCTTTAGCTATATAAATCCAAACTACATGTTACAAGATTTGGGGCTGAATGCCAGAGGTGTCAGTGTGGCTGCTCCCTGATGACATCTGTGTGCCCCAAATGACCAGCTTCTTAACTGTTCTAGAATGTTCCTGGACTCATTGGCTGTCATGGAGAGTTCTGCATGTTGAGACGCATGTCCATCCACATCCCTTATTTGTATGGGGCCCAGGGTTCCTGTGAGGGAAAGTTTTGATCTTAGCTCATCAAGGGAATGTGGCCAATTATAGACCTGAGTGTTGGGCTAAGGGAGTGGTGTGCAAAGGAGATGAGGAGAATCCTCAGGAAGAGGCCCAGAGGAGGCTGTTGGGGCAGGTGAGGGGATGCCAGTGGCCCCTAGGTCAGCACATCTCCCATGAGGGCCCCTGTGCTTTGCCTGGGAGGCCTGAGGCACTCTGGGAGGGCTGCCAGCGAGGCCTCATTCTGGAAGAGCCAATCACACCTGCTGCCCAGAGACCTGTGGGCAGTTGGGACACAGTGGTCCTGGGAGCAGGGGAGAGAACCCTGGAGCACTGGCCTCCCAAACAGAAAGGCACAGAGCTTGGGGACTCTGATTGTGTCAGACCTGACCTAGGGTTTCATACAGACTCCTGTGGGGACTCCTCAGGGAGTCCTCAGGGGAAGGAGTCACCCCAAAATGTAGGCTTTCCACCTGCTAGTCCAGTCAGTGAGGGTTCCAGGCACTGAGATCTGAAGATGCAGTTGCCTTTGGAGATGAGACCATGAAAGATATGGGCCACCGCCATGGGCTTGCCCTTCCAACTCTCTGTTTCCTGGCCAGATCTTATTTCTGTTTGTGAAGAATCACCACATGGACTTCTGTCACTGACATCCCGACCTCCCAAGACCAGAGCGGAGGAAACTCTTCCCAACCTTGTTACACAGCGGGTCATGAGGGAGGACCTCTCATTCATCCAGCAGGGTCTGTGGCCTGCCTGCCCAGGGCCAGATGACCTTCAAGAACCACCTCTATATCAAGAGCTCCTAATTTTCTAATGCTGGACAAGGACGTGATTCACAGAAACTTAACCCAGGCCTTGAGGAGTGATGGCATTGGAAGCAGCCTGGCCGGCGTCCCACGAACCTGAAAAGAGTTAGGACAGCTCATCTTCAGTGGTCAGGACTTGACTTAACGGGGCGACACATCTGATGTTTACAAGTGACCTTTTCTCTTCAGTGGGATCATGTGAGGGGATTTTCCCACTGGGGTTGTCAATCATAATGGTGCCTGGATATGACTTTGCTTTATGGATTTTTTTACCTTCTGCCTTTTTGTGTGTGGTATTCCTAGCCTTTTGAAAATTGTACCTTGGGCATTTTGGAGAAAGAAAACAGAAGGCACTGGGCCTTAGGAGACACTGTGAAGCCTGCCACAGGAAAGGCCCTTTGAAGCTCTGACTGGTTCTGTCTGGTGACAGCCGTGGGGGACATGCCAGGGTGTCACCTGCAGCTTTTGGGCAGCCCTGGCCAGCTCCTCCTGGCCTCTACTACCGTCCTGGAACCCACACCTGTCTTACAGCCAGGGGACCAGGAGTCCCGCAACCCTGGTGCTGTATTCCAACATACTCAGTATTCATTTAAGTCAGTGATATTTCCAGGTTCCGAAACCATGAAACAAGGACCTGGTAAGAACCATGCCTGGCTCTGTGCGCCTGTCCTGGCCTCAGCAGGCTTTCCTGCTCCAGATGCACCTGCAACACTAGAAGATTGCTTCGGGCACTGGATGGAGTGCACCCATTCTTAAGAAAGACAGAGCTGTAACACCTGGTGATTTTATGTCTCCCACAATCTTTGCTGCTGGGCTGAACACAAAGCCTTTGTCTCCAGGCAGACACATGCCCGAGTCTGATTTATACTCCAGAGCTTTCTGAGAGACTTCCCTTGAAAGCACCTTCTTTCCTTCAAAATAAAACCTCACTGGAAAATAACCAGTTTTGGAAACTAGAGATCAAAAATGCCAGCCCCAATCAGCCTATCTCTGCCTTACCTGCACCACTATTCTCTTGCTCAGAGGCTACTCTGTAAGGCACGGACAGGGTAGTTGGAGCTGGCATTTTTGATTTCTGGCTTTCAAGGCTGATTACTTTCCAGTGAGGTCTTGCGTCATATCCTTGCCCAGCTCCTTCCCTGTTTCAATGTCAGCTCCCCACTCCCTCACTGGATTCTCCCAGGAGCAAACCTTTAAGAAATCATCTCCACCTGAAACACTGTCTCAAGGTTTGTTTCGGAGAAAATTCTACCTTACCCACCAGGCTAATCTTGGCTATCTTTTAGGAAATAAGGAGTATATCAGTGACTAGTTATATACATTTTTGCATTAATTAAAATAAGTATATCTTACTTTTTCATGTAAAAAATACAAAATATTTTAATGGAAAAAGAACCACACCTGGCAAAAGGATAAACAAAATATGAGATATGCATACAATGGAATATTATTTAGTCTTTAAAAAGGAAATTTTCATGTGTTCTACAACATGAATGAATTTAAATCAGTCCACCTAGGACAAATACTGTATGATTCTGCTTATATGTCAGTTAACTGGAATAGTCAAATTCACAGGCACGGAAACTAGAACGGTGGTTTCCAGGGGCTGGGAGAGTGGGGAGTTAGTGTTTAGTGGGTTCAGAGCTTCAGTTTGAGATGACAGAAACTTCTGGAGACAGGTGCTGGTGATGGTTACACAAGAGTGTGAAGGTGCTGAATGCCTCTGATCTAGACTCTTAAAAATGGTTAAAGTGGTACATTTTGTTATATATATTATACCACAGGTTGTTGGGAGTTTTGATTTGTTTTTGAGACAAGGTCTCACTATGTAACTCAGGCTGGTCTTGAACTATGTAGCCCAGGCTGACTTCAAACTCCCAGCAATCCTCCTGCCTCAGCCTCCCGAGTGCTGGGATTACAGGTGTGCTGGGATTACCACGCCCATTGTTAAAAATCAAAAAAGAAGGGAAAGGAGGTGGGAGGGCAGGAAAGAAACTGTCTCTGGGCCAGAGGGGAGCAGGACCAGGGCAGTGCACAGTGAATACCGGCATGGATGAAGTACTCGAGGACCCCTGTGAGCTGCAGGCCCTCATTGACATTGAGAAGGTGAGGGAGGGTCCTCATCAGCTGCCGCTCCTGGAGGAGAGATGCAGAGAGTCCTGTCACCCATACGCCTTCCCTGTCCACTTCTGCACTGGACTGTGTCTGGGGGGAGGCTGAGCAGGGCTGGGGTCAGCTGTGAGCTGGATTCGTCTGGACAGGGTCGTTCCGAGGCACAGCTGCCTGTGGTCCCTGCCTCCCCTAACCAGCTGCCCTTGTGCTGCCCCCCTCTACCCTACCAATCTCTTCGGCCCCTGGAGTCCCCAGGCACCCTGCTCCTGGGTCTCTGGATGCCCCGCTGCTTCGTCCCCTTTAATCCTTCCATCCTCCCAAAGCCCTGCTGCTGGCTAATTGGTGACCAGGCACTGATGGCAAAAAATGGCACTTTGGATTTACTGGCATGCACCACCACACCTGGCTTAATTCTTAAAATCCGTTCTGACTAGAGCAAAGAGGATAAAAATCCTTCCAACTGGTATTATTCATGCAGAGTACAAGTCCTGCACACCTGTGCTGAGTCCTACTTGCCCCAAGAATCACGGAGCCTGCCACCCCTTCCCCAGGGTGCTGCTTTAGTACAGCTTCCAGCTGCACCCCATTTGTCCTGCCTTTAGAACCCTTAGCCTCTAACTTCATCCGCCTCCTGCTGCCACAGACCCCGCACACTCCACTCCTTCAGCTTTGGCCTATTTCTAGGCTCCTGAGCCCCCAGAATCCAGGATGGGTTCTCCTGCCTGTTCTTGTTCAAGGTCTGATCCATCATTTCGGGATGTGCCTGGAGCCTTGTGGCTGTAAAGTTGTGGTGGGGTGGGAGTGGCATGGGGAGGCACAGAGGGCCTCTCCCTCACCCGGGGATGAGATTGGCATCACAGCCAGGGCTGGGGATGCAGCTCAGCTGCAGTGTCGAGAGCCACTCTACATAATTTTGGGGGAAGAGTCATTTTGTAATTAAATTGTGATTAGGGCTCATCTGAGGCCTAGTGTCTGGCCATGCAAGCCAGCAAACTTAAGTCTGTTCTGCCTCCAGTGTAATGCTGTGAAGTTCCAGGGCAAGAGTACATCAGCTGAAGACACCCTGGTTCCTTGAAAACCGAATAGTGACAATAGCAAAAAAGAGTTTTGTCTAGGGGAAAGGACAAACTCCTTATTAACCTGCTATCTCTTCCCCCTTGCTATTGTAAGAATCCTTTGCCCATCCCAGTGTCCTCATCAGCATAAGATCACCGCTGCCCTCTGAATCACCCGATACTCCTTCCGATTATTGTGTGCACCTAATAAATAGTGGCTAGCCTGGAGTGTTTTTGTCTTTGCCCACTCTAGCATTGACCTCCCAGCCCCCCATATGCGTGGAAAGTGTGTCTCTTTGTCTTATAAGATTTTTTGGTACCTGGGATTGAACTCAGGACCTTGTGCTTGTGAGGCAGGTGTGGTGCCACTGAGCTAAATCCCTGGCCCATTTGTCTTTCTTTCTTTATCTTTCACCTTACCCCTCTCTAGGCAGATCAGGGGACTGATCAGCCTCCGATAGCAGAGCACCTGCCTAGATTTTGCAAAGCCCTGGGTTCCAACCCCAGCACTAGAAAAAAAAAATCTATATTTGCATCACAGGGGATTGTGATCAGATATTGGCAGTGAGTGCCAGGAGAGGCACCATGGCTCAGGTCACTGTGTACAGTCCCAGGGGACAACTCATAACCCTCAAATTCCCCCCAAACTCAAATTACCAACAGCCTTGAATTCCATGCTCGGCCTCAGTGTACACAGAGGCTCTGTGGCTCCCTTCCGTTTGTGCCCTGGCACTTACTCTCTCTCCCCTTAGCTCCACCAGGAGTAAGAAGTCCTGTATCCTGCGTCCCATTTTACATGTTCACTGACAAAGCCTCACTGCCCCTGGGGGTCTTCCACATCTGAGGCAGAGGCTGCCCTTGGCAGGGAGGAGGGAGACTCACCAGGGCCGAAGCCGTGTACTGCTGCTCCCACTCTTTCCATGCCTGCTCTAGCAGGTGTGCCCAAGTCCCCTGGGTAGTGAGAGTCCCCAGCTGCTGTTCTGCCAGGAAAGAGCAGAGGATTTTAAACTGTGGGAGGGAGGGAGGATTGTAAGCACCAGGCCGGAGGTGTCAGAGGTGAGGCATGGAGTCACTACGGGACTCTGACCTGGGTTCTCAGTGAAGTAAAGGGACCCCCAAGGAGGGGAAACCAAGCTGCACTTAGGTATGCAGAACTCATTTGCTAATTCCTATGATGAGCAGTACTGCTGTGTAACTCATAAGACATTAGGGCAAGAAGGCCCTTCTGAGAGGAGATATTCTCTTCCTCTTTCCTGTAAGCTTGTGAGGGGGTTTTGTCTCATGCCATCATTGTAGGGAATTCCCACAAGGCCATGGGATTGAGGAAGAATCAGATTTATCTTACATTGTCTTTCATGTATTTTGTGTCTTTGCTTATGAACAATGAGAATTGGATGCCATGTGTAGGTCAACATCCAACGCATCCCGGTTTTAGTGTTAGAGACACGTGGCAATCAGCTCCGTGCCTGGACCAGCTGTGTGCACCAACTCTAACTCAGGAAGTTGCTGTGCTGAGGTGGAAGCCTGGAGATGTTCCTGGCAGGGCTGCCCAAACCGTGTCTGACCCTGTGATGACTGGGACCATGAAGAGAGAGGGAGGGGGCCACCAGAGGGTTCAGCTGGGGAGGCGACATGGAACCCGGGCTAGGAGCAGGATTGCTACAGAGCACTAAACAAAGATGTTTTGGGCTTTTTCTATGTTGTTGTCTTGATGCTGAACACCTTACCAATTGCACATTAACAGTTTTCTAGTTTACCTTTATCATCCATCCCATTTTAAACCATAATGGGCATAAAATGTACATGTGGTATAAAAATATATGATGAATTTTTAAATTTTAAAAAGATTTATTAAAGACACATTGCCATCAATCCCCTCAAAATACTCTCCCTGGCCTTGAACACACTTACCCCATCCTTCAGGCCACTTTCTGGAGAAGTTCTAGAAGTCCTCTTTCCTGAGTGTCTTCATTTGTACTGTTGTGGCTGCCTCAGTGTCCTGAATCAATTTGAAATGTTTATCTTTTGTGGTCATTTTGATTTGGGGGAAGAGCCAAAGATCACACGGTGCTAGACGTGGTCAATGAAGTGGATGAGGACACATTGTAATGTCTGTACAAGGCTGCCTTTCCATTGGATGGCAGTTGGCAACAACATTCACCAATTTTTGATCATACCTGTGGAGACACTTGTAAAGGACTTTTAGAACTGCTTCTGACAGTGGTAACGGATAATTTATGACAAAACAACAGCAACAATCATCATATTAAATGGAGAGAAGCTAAAAGCTTTCTCTCTAAAATCAGAAACAAGACAGGATCTCCACTGTCACCACTACTGTTCAATATAGTTCCCAAAACATGAGCCAGAGGAGTCAGGCAAGAGAAAGAAATAAAAAGGATATGCATAGAAAAGGAAGAAGTAAAATTATCATTATGTACAGATGACATGATTTTCTACACCGAAGATCCAAAAATTCCACCAAAAGGCCCCTAGAATTAATAACCAAATTCAGCAACGTAGCAGGATATAAAGTCAATACACAAAATCAGTAACATTCCTGTACACCAATAAGGAACTCACCCAGAAATTAGGAAGACAATACCTTTCACAATAGCATCAAGAGAAAGTACATACCTAGGAATTAACCTAGCAAAAGAAGTTGACAATGAAAACTACAGTGCTCTGAAAAAGGAGATCCAAGAGGACATCAGAAAATGGAAAGCCATTCCCTCTTCCCGGATAGGCAAAACAAATATAGTCAAAATGCCCATACTTCCAAAACTGACATACAGATTTAAAGCAATCCCAATCCCAATCCCAATAGTATTCCTCACAGAACTAGAGAAAACAATTCTAAAATTTATATGGAACCAGAAGACACTCAAAGTAGCAAAAGCAATCCCAGACAACAAGAGCAAAGAATGACAGCTCCAGACTTCAATTTATACTACAAGGCTACAGTGATAAAAGCAGTATGGTACTGGGAAAAAACACACATGTGGATCAATGGAACAGAACGAAGGATGCAAAAATAACTCCAAGCACATTTGGCTACCTAATCTTTGACAAAAGGCCCAAAAACTTATGCTGGAGGAAAGATACCCTCTTCAACAAGTGGTGCTGGGAGAACTGGCTATCCACATGTGGAAGACTGAATCTAGAGCTAGTCCTGTATCTCTTACCATGTATTAAATTAAAATCAAAATGAATCAAAGATCTAAGTATTAACATAGAAACAATCTGCTAGAAGATAAAATAGGTAAAACTCTTGAAGACATAGGCAAGGACTTGCTGAACAGAACTCTAACGGTGCCAAGAATCAACAAATGGGATCATATCAAATTAAGAAGCAGAAAAAGAAATAGAATACAGAAAAAAGAAATAGCCAACAGAGTAAAGAGACAATGTACAAAAAGGAAAGATTTTGTCAGCTATTCCTTGGACAGAGGACAAATATTGAGAATATATAAAGAATTCAAAAAAAATTAGCCTGCCCCCCCCAAATAAAAGACACAATCAAAAAATGGGCAACTGAAATGAATAGACATTTCTCAAAAGGAGAAATACAAATGGCCAATAAATATATGAAAACATATTCAACCTCTCTAGTTGAGAAATGTAAATTGAAGCAACACTGAGATTTCATCTTACTCCAGAAAGAATGATTATCATCAAGAAATCAGATAACAAAAAATGCTGGTTAGGCTGAGGGGGAAAAAGAACCCTTTGATGTTGGTGGGAATGTAAACTAGTACAATCACTATGGAAATCATTATGGAGATTCCTCAAAAAACTAAAATAAATCCTATTCAACCCAGCTATTCTCCTTGTAGGTATCTTCTTGGAAGAGTTAAAGTCATCATATTACAGTGATACATGCATAGCCATGTTTATAGCAGCACAGCTTATAATAGCTAAATGTTGGAAATGGCCTATATGTCCACTAACAGAAGAATGAATAACGAAAGATAAACTTGAATCATTTGTAGGAAAATTAATGAGACCACAATGTTAAGTGAAATAAATGAGACACACAAGCTTAAGTATCAAATGGTTTCTCTTATATGAGAAACCCAAAATATAAATAAAGAACAAAATCGCCACCTGCTGCGCAAGCGCAAGGACCCGAGTTCGATCCGCGGTACCAAAAAAAAAAAGAGAACAAAAATAAAAGATAGTTAATAGGAAAAAAAAAGAGATGGAAGGAGGCTAGTGAGAAAATGCAGCTGCGAGGGAAGGTAGGGGAAAGGGAAATAAAAAGAATTAAGATGCGTTATGTACAGGTACCAACTCCCCATGAGGAATGTGATCTTTATGTACTACAAATATGTTCTAATAAAAATTAAAAATAAAAGAATTATGGGATAAGTGTGTTCAAAGTGAGGGGATATTTTGAGGGGGATTACTGGCAATGTGTATTTACTGTAATCATTTTTGAAATGTAAAGATTCACTCTACATTGTGACTACCCTCTTCTGTCTTGCATATGCCCCTTGTATATCTTGTATATCTTCATGGTGCCAAACTGAAAACTGAGGCCTTAACTTAAAGCAGTGATTCTTGATGACTGTGCATTAGATTCACCTGCACACTTTAACAAAGATTTGAGACAGAGTTAGAGACATGCACTCAGGGACCTTAACTCAAGGCCCATCGCTCATTAAAAGTATGGTCTGTACTCTACTCCCTCTCCCTCCCCATTTTACCAGCCCTCAACAGCCAGCTGGATCATTACAGCCAGGATGCCCCCAACACAGTGTCTCCAAGAATAAACTAGAGCAGAAAATAAAACCATTGGTGATCACTGAAGTAGAACAGAGGACAAACGAACCTGTTACTCATTAACAGCATGGTTTGTATTTCCTTTCAAGGCAGTTGGGGATTTAAATCTGCCTTTTGCAAAAAAAAAACCCACTGACCTCACAGATGCCCAACTGGTAACTAAAAATAGGACAAAGCTTGGCATCTCTGCCTTCATTCTGTACCTGTCTCTTCCATCACCATAAAACTTCGGCTCAGATCCCTGCTCAGCTCAGCAGGTAGGCATGTGAGTCACTTATGGAACACCCATCTAAAATCTGGTAATGTAAGGGTGATTAGCCCTGCCTTACCTAACTTACCTTATCCCCCTTCAATCTGTGGACATGAAGATAAGAGATTAGCAGGGACATCTGCTGTCACCCTTTGCCCCAGAATCCCTGGAATGGGAACCTAGAAGTCTCTGGCCAGTTCCAAAGTCTGCAGTAGCCCTGCACTCACCAGAGCCCCTGCAAACTGTGGCTGCCTCCCTCCCCCAAGAAAAAGCAATTGTCTCTTGGGAATGGAATTGACCCTCAGTCATAAGGAATCTCCAGAGCTGCAAAACCAGATCTGAGATAACAATCAAGCAGCTCATGGCTCCCCTCAGCCCCCCAGAACATCTTGTGCTTCTTCCTTCAGAGCTGGGGCCCTTTCAGCTCCCAAACTGCAGTCCCTTGCATATTTTCTCTTTCTTTCCAATTAAAACTTTTGCCTGTAAATACCTCCTGTTGCTTTGGTTTTAATTTCTGTTACTACTGAAGCAAGGACCCATGCTCTCTGGACCCACACAGCCTGATTCCACCGTGCTAGCCTGAGGTCCTGAGTGAGTTGGTCTGGGAGGGCCCAGTCACTCGGCTGAGCACTAAATTAGTAGAGGTGAGGGCTGCTGACATGTCCTGGGCTTCCACCTCATTTAACTGCATGAAGCCCTGAATGTCATACGCTCCCATCCAAAGACGGTAAGGAACATGGTAGTCCTGGTGGAAATGATGGCCTCAAATAAAATGACAAAGAAAGAGACTAAAATGACTATTTTAAAAGGCAGGGCTATTATTTCTTATAATTGTATGTGAGTCTTCATTGTCCTTAAAGTTTTTTTATTTTAAGGGGAAGCCAAAATATCTTGAACAAAGCCCCAGAGGGGCCCCCTCCCACCTGCTCCCCCTCCAGTTCTACCCTGTGTCCTTCCCCAGCTCCAGGGCCAGGGCCTGGCCTCGAATCCCAGTTCCCAGGCCTTAGCCAGCTCAGACCCCTCCTTCTTGCTCCAGCCACAGACTGAGCATTGCTTCCTGACTCAGTTTACCTGCCATTCCAGAGTTTCCACATCCGAGCAGTAGTTTGTTGTTCTCTGCCCTTGACCCTCTTGCCAGTGAGCAGGTGTTGACCACAGCTTTGTTCCAGACCTTTTTAGCCCTTTCATGTGCAAAGACAAACAGCAAAGACAACACTCTCTCAGTCCCTTGGTGGCTGGAACTGAATCACCAGACCCAGGGCAGCAGCAAGCGTGCTCAGAGGCCATCAGAGTGGGAGCCTGTCCCCCCTTGGTCACCAGAGATTCCACCCTTCCGGGTCCAGATCACTAAACCATTAAGACCAAAAGTGACTTCAGTAACTGTCATGGTTCAAACAAACCTGTGTGGCTCAGCTGGAGTGTGCGGGGGCCCAAGTGCCCCAGGGCCTGACCACACTTTGTTATTGGAGAGTCTGTGCAATCGCCTTTGTTGCTGCGGCAATAACTGAAACCCTAGAGCCCTGAGCCCTTGTTCTGCTGTGTACCCTGGGCCAGGAGGGACTTGGGAGTCTTCGGGTTCATTCCTCCCCAGTGTCACCAGAGAACACATGGAAGGCTTCAAATATTGCACGGGGCATACTTTACTAAAACATGACTGGTTCTTTATTGGAAATTCGAATTAACTGAGCATCTTGTAGTGTGTGTGTATGCATGCAAGTACATGCATTTGTGTGTTGGGGATCAAACCCAGGACAGTGTGCGTGCAAAGCATGTGCTCTGTCCCTGAACCACAACCCTAGCCGGTGTCTTATATTTTTATTTGCTAAGTCTGGCAACCTGGCTCCTTTCATTCTACACAGGAGTGACTGAAACACGGTCACTGGCAAGGCCGGCCCTGAGCCACACAGTCCTCAGCAAACCTGCTGCTCTCCTCTGCAGCACTGCCTTGCATGCAAAAACTGCTAGCAACACACGTGCATCTGATAGGCAAGGAGAAAACGAACATTCTAGACACTGAGGAAGCAGAAATTCAACCTGAAGACCCAAGTTTTCATTGCTGGAAGAAAGTACCAAATGATTGAAACACTGAGGCTGTGTGCTATGAGGGGAGAATGCAAGCGTCACACAGACACAAGCGACAAACTGAGAAGGCAGCGAAGGGAAGACTAGAAGGAAGGGTAATCACTTGGTGGCATAATCCTAACTCTAGTTTCTGAGCATCCCTCACATGCCAGGCAGAACTTTGCCAGGAGTGAGTGGTTCAGCCCCTCCGGGTGTGAGGGAAAAGAGGGTTACAGGCTCAGCATCTTTTCTGTCTGACTCACAAGCCCTTAGACCTGACAAGTGACACCTAGGGCTGGTCAATAAGCTTCATTTCCCACGTGACTCCAAGCTCCTGGAATGCAGGCCGAGAATGCCCAGCTCCTCTCTGCCTGGACTCGGAGCTGCAGCGGTGGATCCTCCTCAGTCTCTGCTTTGGTGTGGGAAGGAGTAGTGACCTGGCGGGGACACGTTTCCACCCAGAGTCACACTCGCCTTTCTTACAGTGCTGCCACCCGCCAGAGCCAACTGTGTGTGGGGCGCTTCCCAGGCCAGGCAGACGGAAAGGAACAAGGCCATGACAGATGGCCTCCCCTAGTCAAGGGACACCTATGACCTTCTGGCCTTCTCCAAAGAGTGTACAGACCTGACACATTCACAGGGAGTCACTGGAAGCTCATCTCTTCCATAGCTCATCTTCATTTATTATTAGCACAAACACTCCTTGCTTGGCTCTAAACTCTCCCTGTGTAGGAGGAATATGTGAACAGCCATGGTATTTGGTAGGAAACTACAGGGAGACATATAATGAATTACATCAGGACTGGCATCTGTGTCTCTCCCATCTGAGCCCATGACTCCTCTCCTATCTAGGACTTGAGGGACAGAATCACTTCTTTTCTTATTTGTTTTATGTCTTTTCATTTCTCTGTTACAAATCATTTTTTTCACCTTCTTCTGGACCCTCACCCCACAGCCCTGGAAAAGGTTGCCTGATTTAGAACTCAAAACCACTGTAGTAAAGAAATATTCATAAACGTACCTTTCTGCGTATCTTAATGTTGATAAAGTTTCCTCATAGCAGATGTCAGCTGGACTTAAGGTTGCAATCTATAAAAACATCCCTTGCAGGTTTTGTTATTTACATAGGGGTTTATTACTATTGATGTTGTAAAAACAGCTTACAGTCATAGAACAGTTTTGCATCTTATAACTTACAGGATTGTTCAAACCTTACAACTCAGAAAGATAGGCTTAGAGAAAAATAATACCCTCCAAATCACCCAGATAATGACTGGCAGAACTGGGGTTCGAACCCACAATGGACTGACTCTACTCCCCATACCGCTGACCTTAGAGCCACACTGTTCTCAGTGTTGAGTCCCCAGCGATTTTCTCAGGGATTCAAATGATTGTTTAATGTTAGCACTGGACAGATCAATGAGAATTGCTCATTCCTTGACAGCCATTTCTATGGCTTCAAGTCTAGGCATTGATTTTGGGAGTCATGCTTCTAGAATTTAGAAAACAAACTTCAAATCAGAACCTTTTTGACATCTTGGGGGTGGGCAGGCTCGCTATTGTTGACCGGGGGCAACGTCGTAGCTGTGGTCATGGTAGCACATGGCTGTGGACCTGGAGACTCAGGGTCCAGAGCATTAAAAGCCTGGCAAAGAAGTCTATACCCCCGCTACCCACTGCTTTCTGTATGGGGATTGAATCCAGGAAGCCTTGAGCTACATCCCCAGCCCTTTAAAATTTTTATCCTGAGACAGAATCTTGCTAAATTGCCTAGGCTGGCCTCCAATTTGTGATCCTTCTGCTCAGCTTCCTGAGGAGCTGGGATTACAGGCATGCGCCACCATACCCAGCTACTTTATAGTTTCAAAGTGTGTTCATTTGCATCATCTCATTTATCACAGCAGTATTTTCAGGGGGTCATCATTATTAGGAAATGGGGCTTTAAGATCTGTGCTAAGGGGCAGGGACTTAGCTCAGGGGCTCTGCTGCCTGCTTTGAAAGCACAAGGTCCTGAGTTTGATCCCCAGTACCACCTCTCACCCCCTCCCCCAACATTCTTTGTTAAATCACTGTAAGGGCAGCTGGGATGTAGCTCAGTGGTACAGCACATGCTTAGTATATACAAGGCCCTTGCTTCAATCCCCAGCACTAAAAAGCCCAAACAAAATAACAATAATTAAAAACATTAATGCTTTCAGTCAGTCCTGTCTAGGCTTAGCAGGCGTAATCTTGCCAATGTGCATACCTAGACATTGTCCTGTTGGCCTCACAGTCTCAGGTGACTTTGTATACACCTGCTTAGACCTGTTGGACTTCAGTCTAACACTCAGAGGCTGTGTTATGGGCACTGTGCTGCTGCTGCTGCTGTCGCTGATCCCAGGGCCCCCACACATGCTAGGCAACTGCTCTACCACCGAGCTACACCCTAGCCCATATGTGCACAATTTTATTACAGGTTCTTGGGGGGAGGCCCATGGAGGCCCATAGTTAACTGACAACCAAATAACTTTCAAACAAAGTATTTAAAATAGGCAAGATTGGGGCTGGGGATTTAGCCCAGTGATTCTGGCGCCTGTCTCAGAAGTGCAAGGTCTCGAGTTTGATCCCCGGTACCAAAAAGAAAAAAGAAAGAGGCAAGATTAAGAGATAAAATAAGAGTGTGCTTTACTGTGAATTTGGTTGGGGGGGGGGGTAGCAGAGGCCTCCCAAGTGACAGCAGGGGCCGCTTTTCTCTTTAACAGGACCCCGCGGGAGGTAGCGTTTGCCTGAGTTTGTCCTCTGCAGCTGGTGAGCAGACAGCCCTGATTTTAACTCGGTCCACGCAGGTTGCGCCCACCTGGCAGGCACTCCACACTCCACACCCCGAATCTTTGCCGCGAGGACAGAATCGGTGGCTCTGCCGATGGCTTGCCTGCCTTATAAGAACTGATCTCCAGCCTCACACTGGAGTGCCTGCCCATTGAAAATAGCAGGACTTTGCCGGTGCTATGTTCTAAATTGTTAGGTTTTTTTCTGATTGTAAAAGTAATATGTTCCAGGCTGGGATGTAGCCCTTACCATGCCCTGGGTTCCATCCCCAGGACTGGAAAAACAAAACAAAATGTAATATATGTTCCTGAAAATTACAGAAGAGACTAATTTAAAAATTAGAGTTAGTAATAGAAAAGCTTTATTTCACCACTGTAGTAGAAAAGGCCCCAGGGCTCATGTGGTAACCGGTAAGGACGCACGTACGCAGCTCTCATAGCAAAGAGCTCTACTAAGGGCACACTGAGAAAAATTTTAACCCCAATGACAATGTCAATAGCCATAATAACTGAATCAGTCTAAAACGCGGTAAGAAAGTGATTTTACCAAAGTAGTTCTGCTGTTCCCGCCCAGAGCCGACTGGAGCAGTTTGGTTAGGACCGAGTCTCGGTAGGGAATGTGCAGGACTTTCTTCCCCAGCGCGGCATCAGCCAGAGCACTGGATGAAAGGGAAACAAACAGTAGCTTAGAAGAGGGCACCAGGAAGAAACCTGCTCCCTGTCCCACTTGACAGCCCTAAACCTGATAACAAGGAAGGGCAGAGACACTTCCTTGCGGAGACGTCAAAGCACGCGAGCAGGGAGGGCTGGAGAAATCCGGATCTTCGGATCAGAGAGGGAAGCCGGGACCTAGAGACTACCACATGGAACCCTGAGGGGGCTGTGATGGTAAATCTGCACAGGACTGGTGGTGTGAAGACAGGATCCAGGAGTGGCAGGAAGTCCTTTCCTTGTCTTCATTCGTACTTCCTTAATAGGGTGAGGCAGGAGGATCACTTGAGCCCAGGAGTTTGGGGTCAGCCTGGGCAACATAGCAAGACCCCACCTCAAACAAAACAAAGCAAAGCAAAGCAAAACAAAAGGCATTGCTGGCATTGAAGGGAATAAAGAAAAAGGAGGAGGAAATCTCATTTGTAAGTTATAATCACAGGAAGGGAAAAAGAAATCCATAAAATTAAGACAATTTATTGGAAAACAAATAAACTAATCTTTTGGAAAAGAAGAACAAAAATGAAAACACCATGGATAAGATTAACAGTAGGTTAGACACTGCGGTAGTTGGAATTAGTGAATTAGTTCAGAAGAAATTATCCAGACTGCAGCCCAGGGCCACAGCGATGGGAAACAACCCAGAAAGTGTAAGAACATGGGGGAGGGAGTGAGCAGGCCCCAATAGTCTATGGGAACTTCCAAAAGGGAAAAGAAGAAAGAAAATGGGTAGAGGCAATATGTGAGAGATGATGTGGAGAATTTTCCAGAAAGGATGAAAATCACTAATCCACAGAGCTATGAAGTCCCAGGAAGCTCAATGATGGCAAATAGAAATTTATACTCAAATACAACTCAGCCAAATCAGAGAACACCCAAAATAAAGAGCTTCAAAGCAGCTGATAAAAAAGACAGATTAGTTTTAAGGGAACAGCAATTAAATAATCAATGGATGGTATCCTTAATGAGCTGAAAGAAAATTCTGCCCACTAGGATTTTTAAATATTGATTGATTGATTGATTGATTACTGAGGATTGAACCGCTGAGCTACATGCCCGGTCAGGTCTGGGGTACTTTTCAAGCTGGCCTTGAACATGGGGCTCTCTTGCCTTAGCTTTCTAGAAGCTAGGATTAGAAGTATGTGCCACCACACCTGGCCTCCATCTAAAATTCTACACACAGTGAAAACATCTTTCAAGAAAGAGATGAAGGCTAGAAATGTAGCTCAGTGGTATAGCACTTGCCTATTTGTCTAGCATACGTTAGGCCCTTGGTTCTAACTCCAGCACTGGAAAGAAAGAAAAAGAAAAAGAAAGAAAAAGAAAAAGAGAAAAAGAAAAAGAAAGGAAGGAAGAAGGAAGAGAAAGAGAGAGAAAGAAAGGAAGCGGGAGGTGGGGGGGGGGGATGCTGCCAATAGATCATCACTAAGGGAAATTCTAAAGAATTTACTTCCGCCAGAAGGAAACTAATCCTAGCAGCTCTAAAATACAAGAAAGATGATTGAGAAAGTAGGGGGAGTAAATTTGTATTACCACTGTGTGAAATACTAATAATGCCTTTTGAGATTAAAGAAGAGTAGAAAGGAAATCATGACAATTACATAGGTAGGCTAGAGATCCTTCTATTACGGGGAGAAGGATGAAGTCCACATTAAGTAGGGACAGTTCGAGGGAGCCGTAGTAGGATGATACAGGACGTGACCTGGGGGTTGTGTGTTTGCCACAAGCTTATCGCACGCCATGTACT
Organism: Heterocephalus glaber; assembly: GCF_000247695.1. The sequence continues at coordinate 12,893,218 of NW_004624771.1, read as the reverse complement.
TGAAGAAGCTAGCATTTGTGGAATTATCACATGTACTCTCTATGTGCCCCTTTAGCTCCCCTGACCTTTCTCCAACCCAGAAACAAAGCTTTAGATTATTCCAATCAGTGAAACAGTTATTTTTAGGAACCAGTTTACCCCTATATAAGTATGAGCAGATTCCAGGTCCCTCCCTGGGAAATTTAGTCCAATTCCCCCTGCCTTACAGCGTGGCCCTGTTGCTTGGCAGCTGTTCCTTGCATTCGTGCAACCTTATAAATAAACTTTTGCCTCCCATTACATTCACTTCTGACTTCCTCTTTCTTCCTTGAACCTGAGTTCCTCATTCTCTGCTGGGGCCTTCGGCTCTGACCCAGTCTCGCCTCACTTCTCCATTCTTCATGGGAGTGAAGGTGAGGAACCCGGAGGTGCATGCTGGTGTGTGTGTGTGTGGTGTGTCAGTGTGCGTGTGTGTGTGTGTGTGTCTTGAAGACTCCTGGCCCCTCACAGACCACCCAGCTGATGTTACAATTATATTTAGGCTTTGACAAAAAGAAGATATTTTTAGAGTCAAGAAAGAGTTAAGCATATACTGAATTTTGATATATGACTGAAGTGTTCTGAAGACCACTGGGGAAGGAGAGGCTATTCAAGTTGACTTGGAAAAATTGGCAATATGTAAGAAAGAAATAACAAAAATGATACCTACCTTACACCATGCCCAGAAATCAAGTCCAGTTGGATAGGAACTTAGATGTAATATAGGTAGTTTTTTGTTTTTTTTTTTTTTTTACCATAACGCTTTTAAACAAGATATTAAAAATGTACAACAGCTGGGGATTTAGCTCAGTGGTTTCGCCACTTGCTGCTCAAGCGCGAGGACCCAAGTTCGATCCCCAGTACCAAAAAAATTTTTAAAAAGTACAACATAAACCATAGCCATAACTTCTGCGCATCAATACACATCTTAGGAAAATTAAAAAATTATCACTGGGAGAAGATATTTATAATACATATGCCTAAGAAAAGAGTAATAAAACAAAAATTAAAATTTAAAAAAACACCAAATTATCTAAAAACTAAAAACAAATGTTAATAGCAGCATTATCCTATTAGTTCAAACCTGGAAACCAACTACATGTCCATTAATAGAAAAATGGATGCACCTTGAGACCATAATGTTAAGTGAGATAAACCAGATACACAAGCTTAAATACCACATGGTTTCTCCTATGTGAGAAACTCAGGATACAAATAAAGACTAAAACAAAAGACAGATAATAGGGCATAGTGAGATAGATCCTTTGCAAATGGGAAAGGGACCAAGTGACAGAGGGGGGAGTGAGGAAGGCAAGGAGAAGGGGACTAGAAAGGAATTGAGATGTGCTATGTACATGGAATTAAAAACTATGTGCCACGAACAGTACAAATAAAAAATAAAACTTTAAAAAACCTTAAATTGTCTAAAAACTAAAAAAAAAAGTTCATGGCAGCTTTTATCCTAATAGCTCAAACCTGGGAACAACTACATGCCCCTCAGTAGAATAAATACATACATTGTGATACATTCACACCATGGAGACAGAATAGCAATGAAAATGAATGAGTATCGCTGCGTGCAGCAACTGAACAACCTCACAGACACAGTCTTTAGTGAAAGAAGTCAGACACACATGCCAGGGACCTCAAATAAATGATCTCATTTACATAACAAGCAAGATGATTCGGCAAAACTAAGGTGATAACAAAGGTCAATTTCTTTTGGTAGGAGTACCAACTGGAAGGGGGTGTAAGGGAAATTTGGGTTTTGGAAACGTTTTGTGTTTTGACCTGGGGGAGAAGAGAAAGAGATAGAGGTAGAGGTGATAGAGATAGTGATGAGAATATATATATATATATAAAATTGAAATGAATATTTAAGATTTGTATTCTTTACTGAAACTTATACCCTAATAAGTCTTAAAAAAATCTAAGTCCCAGAAGACAATATAGCTTACCTTTTTTATAAAGCTAAAAAATGAAAACCTTGGGCTGAGGCTGTAGCTCAGTGGTAGAGAAATTATGCCTTGTATGTAGGGGTTCCACCTCCAGCACCACACACAAAAAATTTTTTTTTCAAAGAGTACCACTAAGCAGTAATAGTCAAAATTGATAAAAGAAAGGAGAAAGGACAAGGGGAGAGAAACTTAAAGTTCAAGATGGTGGGTACCTCCAAGGGTATGGAAGGAGAGGAAACTTGAACCAGATAGCTCTTGAGTTGGGAGATGATTTTCTTAGGGTTATTTTGTTAAATATTAATTAGTTTAAAATAAAATATATAGGAGTGTCAGGCATGAACTGATGACATGAACCAAGGGTTATAATTAATGTAATTTTTAATTTTCCTTATTTTAAAAAGCCAGGGCTTCACACATGGTAAGCACATGCTCTACCACTGAGCCACACCCCTTTTGTATTTGTGAGATCTCCTTTCTTTTTTGCAATACTGAAGATCAAATCCAAGGGGTGCTCTATCACTGAGCTACATCCCTATTATGTTTTATATCTAGATTATATCTAGATTCCTCCTAAAGCCCCATGTGCTCATAGGTGGGGCTTTTAAATGATGATTGACTCATGGGGCGCTATTGCTAAATGTGGTGTTAGGAGATGGAGCCTTGTTGGAAGAGGTGGGCTGTGGCCTGGTGGAGTGAATCTCCCTCTTCATTCCTCCCTCCACTCTCTGCTTCCTGATCACCATAATCTGAACAGCTTTCCTCTTCCCAGATCCCCCCCACCATGCCCTCCACCATGCAAGAACTGACACTTCTAAAACATGAGCCAAAATAAACCTCTCTTCCTTTAAGCTGTGGGTATTGTGTCAGGTATTGTGTCCCAGTGATGAAAGTGACTGGGACAGATTTTGGCATCTGAAGAGTGGGGTCATTGCAAAGAGTATCTGACCATGTGGTTTAGAAGCCTTTGGAACTGGTGTATGGGAGGCATTTGGAAGGGTTTGGAGATGCTGGCTGGAGAAGCAGCCTTAGAATGGTGTAAGCTGAGCTTGATGGGAGATTTTAATCAGAGCTCAGAAGACCAGAATGCTGACAAAAATGCAGAGAGTAAAGATTAGGCTCATGAGGTTTCAGTTGGGAGCAGAGACTTCATTGGCAATTGAATTCCAGATCATTTATTATGCTCTGGCAGAAAATTTGACTTCATTATGTCATGTACTGAGACTGTGAGAGACTGAGATTAAAGGCAGCAACGTAATGAATCTGGCAGAGGAAATTTCAAGGCAGTCCAATGTTGAGGCTATCATATGGATATTGCTGGCATCTTTTAGCAATATTTAGTCTGAGAAACAAGAACAAAAATCTCATTTAAAAAGCTTTCAGTTTTCCCAGAAAGTAAGCACCTGTAAAGTTGGAGCAGAGGAGAGCTTGGTTGCTAAAAATATTAGCATTAAAAAGAAGGCAAATACTGTGGATCAGGATAATAAGAAAGTTGCCTTGAGGGCATCTGGGAACCAATAAGATCCCATCCTGCACAGGTTTAAAGTTGCAAAAATGAAAGACTGTTTTGAGATGAGAGCCCCATGGCACCTCTTCAAACTAGCTCCCTGGGATTCAGGTCACAATGCTCAGCCATCTAGGCATGCAGAAGCCTCTGCAGCCATGACCCTGGGGGCCTGGCCAATGCTCAAGCTGCTGGCAGAATTTAGTGTTGTCCACAGGTGCTGATTTTACAGGCATGCAGAATGCAAGAGTTGTGGGAGGCTTCCACCCAGATTTCATGAGAAGGCATGGGAGGCCAGGCAGTGAACTCCTGAGAGAGCACCATGTAAACCTGAGAGAGTAAAGCCAAGAGTTCAGTGGAGACCTTAGGAAGTTGGAGAAGCCAGGAATGTGGAACATCTGAGGAATCCACAGGCAGTGGGTGAAGCCACCTCAAGATAGAAGCCATGAGGGCTGTAACTAGCAATGCTGTAGGGTCAGGGCCACCCAAGCCATTTGGAGTTTACATCTTTGCCCCTGGTGCTGGACATGGAATTATAGGATTTACTGTTTGTCCTGCTGGGTTTTGGTCTTGTTTTGGTCCCATTCCTTTCTATCCCCCTATTCCTCCTGTTTTGAATAAGAATGTTTATCCTGTGCTCTTGTATGTTGGCAGTGTTCAACTTTCTTTGATTTTTACAGGGGTTCACAGATAAGAGTTTGCCTTGAGTCTCAGAGGATACTTTGGACTTGGGCTTTTCAACAATGCTGGAACAGTTAAAACTTTGGTGACACTTAGAGATGGACTAAATGCATTTTGCATAAAGAGATGTGCTTGAAATTTTTGGGAGCCAGGGATGGTATATTGTGGTTTGGATCTGCAATGTTATTCTAAAGCCTCATGGACTCAGAGGTGGGGCTTGTGGAAAGTGAATAGGTTATGAAGACCCTACAGCTGACTTGCTATTAGGAATCTGGAGGTGGGACTGGTCAGAAGAGGCAAGTGATTGGGGACATGGCATGGAAAGGTATATCTGCTTCCCTAGCTTCTCCCTTCTCTTTCAGCTTCTTGGTCACCATAAGGTAAACAGCTTTCCTCTGCCAAGGCCCTTCCATCACACTGTTTCTTGTTTAAGCCTGTGACATATGGGCTGAAACATGAGCCAAAATATACCTTTCCTCCTTTAAATTGGGGGTGTTGGGTGTTTTATCTCAACAACATGAAAGTAATGAACACAATCCCTAACCCTTTCTGTTTTTTGTTTTGAGCAGGGTCTTACTAGGTTGCCCAGGCTGGCCTTGAACTTGATATCTTCCTGCCTCGATTTCCTGAGCTGGGATTACAGGTGGGCACCACTGTGCACAACCAAGAAGTAATTGATGCCTGTCCACTGATTACATACCTGATAACATTTCCTAAATTGGTTAAACTCAAGTTAACTCGTGATCCTTCCTTCAGTCTGTCTCCTTCAGATCCTGAAGATTTCTGTCTTTCACTTCCTGCTAAATCCACCAAATTGATGATGGATTGTTTGGTAAGGGCTCTGTCTAGAAAAACCTGTAGAAATGCACCCAAGCAGTCTGTTAGAGTGCTGCATGCTGCATGGGAAGTCAACCTAGTCCACATACTTAAGCAGTTCTTCTAACTGTAATTTAGACTAAAAAAAAAAAAAGAAGTTTTCCATTTAAAATCCTCTTTACAATGACATTTTCCAGTACTGTAGTACCAGGCCCAACAGCCTCACTTTCCCCTTCCCATGTCTGCAAAGCTCTTTTGAAAACAACATTGGATACCATTGATAAATCTAGTATATCTATCACCAATAAACTTTAAAAATATAAACCTCCATATGAAATCTGCAAAATAAGTAATCATTCAGGATTGCATAGTCCTGTAGTAAAATGAACATAAATTTTAGAATTCTATGGGTTCTCTTGCAGGCTACACGAACTTTTCTGTGTGTCAGCTTTCAGTTGTAGAATGATACCAGCACCACATTACTGAGATGTTGGCGGCAGGGTTCAAGATAATAGATGCAATGGATCTAACATGCCCTGCACATGGTATGAGGTGTTATGCCGACCCCACTAAAGAGTATGGCAGCATGGTGCTAAATATTCAGCTGATTTCTTTCCTTGCCCCTAAAATAAGAAGTTAAAAAGTAGCATAGCAAATCATATGTTCAGGAGTTTTTTGTTAGTTTGTTTTTTGGTATGAGGGTTGAACCCAGGGTCTTGCACAAGCTAGGCAAGTGCTCTAGAGCTGAGCAACATTTCTGGCCCTTTAAGAAAAAAAAAAAAAAGCCCCTCCTAAAAAAAATTTAAAGCAGGGTCTTACTTGTTTGCCTAGGGTGGCCTCCAAATTGCTATCCTACTGCCTCAACCTCCTGAGTAGCTGGGGTTAGAGGTATATGCTAATAAGCCTGGTCTTCATATATAGTTTCCTCATATGTAAAGTTTGTGAGTTTTACTAACGTTGTAAGGGCAAGTGAATAGCACTTAAAAGTTTATAAAGTTCTTTAAAATGCCATATCTCAAACCTTCCAACTTTCCTTGGGGCAGAACTACCCATCCCATTTTACAGAACAGGAAACTGAAATCGGAGAGATTAAGTTATTTCTCAAAAATCTTAGAACTGGTAAATGAAAGAGTCAGACTCAGTCCAGTGTTTGACTATTACTCCTGGTGAGTGCAAGATAATTTTCACTGTTACCATTTTATTTATTCCGGGCACTGTGATTTGGAGGACAGAGGTGGTACAATCATTGCTAACTGCAGCATTCACCCAGAATATGTGAATAACCCTTTCTAGTTCAAACAGAGGATATTGTATAGATCATTCCTGACACCCACCAAGGAATATGGAGGAGAAAAGTTCACTCTAGTTTATCAAAGACTTTACTTAGTGCATTACTTGGTTCTAAAGAATTAATCTTGGTTCTTCCAGAAGTCAAAAAGGTCCTTCAGTATCTTGAGGGGCCCAGGGCTCATGGAACTGAAAGCTTGGCCTCATATTGGTGATGCATGGACCTGTCCCTAACATAATTCTCCAAGATAAACCAGGGAGTCACTCTAAAATCTTCACAGTTTACTCCTGGGTCAATGTGGGATCAAAATTCTTTCCTCAGAGCAAGCAATTTACTTGAGGGGAAACAGCCAACTATGGCACTTTTGGGGTCTAGTCATTGCATGACCACCCCACTATTAGTAATGGGTTAACTTAGGCCAGGACAGGGCTTGGATGTTGGGGAAGGGCAGGAAAAAAGCAAGTACCTCACTTTTTCTTGTTTCTGACCTTATGGTGTAGAAGTGGCCACCTTAACCCAAGGTCACATCTGGAAGGATTCCATAGCATCCATCACAGATGCCACCGGGAACCCTGGCAAAGGTGGCTCCTGTGAGGAGCCAGGACTAGGGCATGCACTGGGCTCACCTGCTTGAACTGAATGGTGGTGACCATGTGGGACCGGCTGCTGCTGGCATTCATGTTGGTTGAAGTTGTGGTCCTGATTCTTGTTCCTTGTTCCATCAGCTTTTCAATTTGAGCATAGTTCTCACAAGGCACAGACTTCAGACCTTCCACATAAAAGCCCAGGTGGTGACCTTCCCTGACTTTTAGTCCCCCGGGCCTTTTGGTTCTAGAGAGCAAATCTCTTATCTGTAGAAAAGAAGAAACAATGTAAATTTCAAGAAAACTTTACTGCTCTATCCCTCCCTACAATATAGTAAGTGTTCAATATTTACTGGATGAATGAATAAAAATTAAATTTCTGTAGATACCGGACAACCTCATAAATGAACTAAGAAACAGGGACATGGGAAAACAAGAAGATAGGGAAAATCAGTTTTAACTAGTGAAACAGGAGGCCTAATTTTAAAAATTAATTTAAAAAAATTTTACAGATGTGTTTTGTTTTGTTTTTTCCAATTACTGGGGATCTAACTCAGGACCTTGTGCTTGCAAGGCAGGTGCGGTGCTGTGACGGAGCCAGCCGTCACTAGACGAACAGTACCTGAGGAGAGGGGTGAGGATTAAGAAAAACAACACAAATTCGGGAGAAAAGAAAAGGAGAGGAGAGGGAGAGCCTTCTTCCCACTTTATTGAGCCTTTTATATATCCTCCTTCATTACCCACAGCCTCCCTCCCTTCCTCCCCTCATGATCTCGTGACTAATTATTTTTACAGAGAAAAGGTCAAATATATCTTTACAATTCCGGGAATGTTACTTTCTT
>NW_004624771.1:12845579-12878334 GCF_000247695.1 Heterocephalus glaber | reverse complement strand
CAGGTGAGTTTGCGTATTCATCATGACCCTTATCCAAAGACACCTGCTTCCTTGTTCTCTAGTTCTTTGGAAATTCCCCACCCTCATGGGCTTTCCTGTTTCTCGGGTTTACAAAATGTTCATCATGTTCCAGGACAATTTCTGAAGGTAAACATCTAATTTGGCAAGGACGCGGTTCCTCATAACATAGTCTCCTTGCTCTGTACAATGGAGGGTAAGATTTAACATGGAGCCTCTATGGCTAACACCGCTCTCCACATATGCCTATAATCCCAGTACCTCAGAGGCTGAGGCCATGAGTTCAAGGCCAGTCTGGATGATATAGTAAGTTCAAGGCCAGCCTGGAATAGATAGCAAGATCCTACCTCAAACAAACAAACAAACAACCCAAATAACTAAAAGTTTAAAAAAACCCACAAAATTAAAGACAATCTAAAAACTAGAAAAAGACCATAGATCTTCATAAGTCAGAAGTCTTAACATTGTTTAAGATGGCACTATTCTCCAAACTGATATACACGTTCATTACAATCTCTATCAGAATACCAACTGATAATTTTGTAGAAGTTGACAGGTTGATTCTAAAATTCACATGCAATTGCAAAGCACCCAGCATAGCCACAGCAATCTTGAAAAGAAGGAAAAGAGAATTCGCACTTCCTGATTTCACAATTCACTGTAAATCAACAGTAATGAAGGCTGTGTGGTTCTGGCATAAAGGCAGACATGTAGTTTAATGAAACTGAATTGGGCGTTGCAAGGAGTCAGCTTGACATGACGGCACCATCTTGAGTTGTAATGACCACAGCGACCTCTAAGTAACCCTGGTTAGCTTTCCCTGGCTAGTTTCCCAGCACACCATAAATAAACAAAGCCATTAGAATAATACATGGAGCTTTATGATCAGACTCTGGTGCTGTCAGCACCAGAAATGTTTCTGACATCTTTGATATTAACTTGTACCTACCAGTGCATGATGGGATGCCTTTGTCCTGACTGCTCTACAAGCCCTCTTCTTTGGATCTTAACTGTGGGCCTCCACTGGTCTTGCTGCCACCCAGGACAATGCTTCTGTTCATAAGTTCTCAATAAATTTCACTCTGTGCAACCCTGGATGTCTGCATCTTTTGGCCTCATAGCATCTGGTGGCCGGTTCTCAGGCGTCAGGATTGGGTCTTCTGGGAGAACTAATAAGCCAGCCAGGACAATAAGAACAGACGGAAGAGAAAGGAAGCTTTGGTGGGGGAGATCCCAGGGTGACCATCTATCTCTGTGTATGTTGGGGTGAGTGATGGGTGTCTGTATGAGAGACACTTGCAGCCTGCCATGTGATTATGCACAGGTCCCCAAAGTGCTGTTGGGTTTTGGAACAGCTGTTTACTGAATGCCACTTATCATACTATGAAAAGGAAGGTGGAAGCTGGGCATGTGGTGCACACTTGTAATCCCAGAACTCAGGAGGTTGAGGCAGGAGTGAGGTCAAGGCAAACCTGAACTATATAGTGAGACCCTGTTTCAAAAAATTTAAAAAAAAAAAAAAAGGAAGGTAGTGTCTTGCCACCACAGTGGGATAGCTGTTGCTGTGGGCTGTTTTATTGGCCCCTGATGCTCAGGTGGCTGTAAAAGAAAAAAAAAAGCAAGATTTATAACTTGAAAGAGCTATGTATCTCTCAACCTCTCTTAACTTGTACCTGGCTCAGAAAGTGGAAGAGCAAGAGGCCAGGCTGGAAACTCTAGCTTCACACATTGTGTGGGGTGCGGTGGGGGACAAAGAACTTTAAGAGGAGACAGGGAGAAGCTCTCATCTTGTAATCAGAATGGGATGCAAGATATTGGAGTCCCTGGGAGAGGGGAGTGAGGCTGCGAGTCTTGCCTTCTTGCCCTACCATTAAAAACCATACAGGGGCCAGGGATTTAGCTCAGTGGTTCCGCCGCCTGCCTCACAAGCGCAAGGTCCTGAGTTTGATCCCTCGTACCAAAAGCAAGAACAACAACAACAACAAAACGATACAAAGCAGTCACAAGATTTGCAGGAGAGGGACCCCCTCCCACTCATGGCAGCAAGCTGGGCAGATATTGCCAAAACTTAGACAACCACCCCGTTTGAGTCTGACTGCCTGAATGGCATTGGTGGGGACATGGGAGGGATGGCATTAGTGGGAAAAGAAGCTGAGAAAATGAGTAATATTACCTTCACCTGGCCTCCACAATGCCTGCCAGTCCCAAGGCAATCATTCCCTTATAGATTGTATGACCTTAGGCATGGAGGCATGGCCAAGTGAGGGGGTCTTCTGACAGACACTCCATGGAAAAGCACTAAGGAAGCCCTGGGCATTTGTGGGAACTGGGCATGTGACAAACCATTTATGTCTAGGAGTTCCAAGGCCCCGATGAAGCTGTTTTTATGTTAGGCAAACTGTTAGCACTTGAGAACGGCATAGTGCTCCTCTCTCCCTCCTCAGCCTCATTGTATTTTGTTTCATTTTTTTATTCTTTGATAGTCAAATGAAGAGAGAAATGTTATGGAGGAGGCAAAAGGCTTTCGACCTTCAAGATCTGTAGCTCAGCAGGTCAGTAGGGTGCCACATGTGATAATTTGGCTGAGATTGTTGATTTTTAAGTACTGTCCCCTACTTCCCAATCCTGATCTTCCTTGCCTCAGGGGGAAAAATTTAAATTTCCAGACAAATTCTTTTGTCTTCATATCTATCTGTACTTGTGGTTGCAGGAACTTGATGGGAAACCTGCTTCCCCTACTCCAGTTATTGTGGCTTCCCAAACAGCCAACGAAGAAGAAGAGGTAAGTTCAGCATCCTCCAACTGCTCCCCTCCCCTCCCATCCAATGAACACATGCAGGCCATACTGGCCTCTGCGGTTTATGTGATGTAATCAGTGGGAGAGTTTGCTAGTTGGGGCACTGAAATGGGCAGATGCTCTTTGACCATTAAGCAAATTTTGGTTCTTACTTTGGATGGTGAACCAGGTAACTTTTGACACAGTACTATGTAACTTCATCACTCTCTTCCTTTTGTTTTCAGAGCTTACTGGAGCTTAATATTAAGGAGACAAGCAGGCAGCTTTTATAAAATGATATATAACTTCCAAGTATTTTCGGGAAGCCACAGAATGGCTAATGAATGCTTCTGGATAAGTTTGAAGTGTTAATTCTATGTGCCCCTCTGTGCTTTTGTTTTTGCAAAGACCTTAATTAAATTTATTTCCTCGGCAGCCTGCTCTCTGGCCTCTTGAGCTGATGGGCCACCTGGATGGAGCATGTGATACAGCTGGACCAAGATTTATCTGATGTGGCACCATCAGATAAATCTCTTTGAATCTGGTCAATCAGCAAACCATCAACCTTTTTCTTATTTACAAAATACCAAGCCATTCCACCAAACATACTTTCCATATTTATAGATATCTTCATAGGTCTGGTGATGAATCTTAATGTATTCAGCAGAATCTGGCTCAAACTGGGCAACACAAAGATTAAGGACATCAGCATGCCAGTCCTGGCTGTACATGGTCTTAAGGTTTTCTCCCTTGAAAATTATTGGTGGTAAAACCCTATGACCTTATTTGGGGAAATAAATTTGTATCATCTTGGTCCCATTCTTCCCAAGAAGCTTTGTGTGGTGTGCCACTTAGTTCTCTTACAACAATAAAATGCTCCCGGTGTGGTATGGTATAAGATATATCAGTAGACACATATTTGGCTGTTTCTGTCCCTTCCAAAATCTTATCTTCTGCTAACACATCATTTATGGGTGCTCATTCTTCCAGAACTAGTGGTATTTTTAATTGTACTTTAGCTGCTTCAACTGCCTTTCTGGTAGCCTCTTCCAACTGTGCCTGGGTCATTAGCTTATAGGTTGGAGGCTTCAGCTCTTGTATAGCTGGCTTAAAAATTTTCTCCAAGTTCAATCCTGTCATCTTGATAAGGATGCTTTGGACTTCTTTATCCATAAATGTAGGTTTCTTTATATCTGAGGTACCAGATTCTGCAGTGCTGGAGCTGAGCTGATGGCATGGCAGTCCTACAGCGAGGGACAGAGGGAGTGGCTGGAACAGAGCATCTGGTTGAAGCTGGGTTCAGGTCTGGATACAGACCGGCTCCATGCCTCGAGAACCTGTCAAGAACCTCCACAGTGACACTGGAATTCTGAGGGCCGCCATGACCATTTGAGGTAGCTTGGTCTGGAAATGGATCTGATCCCTTAGCCTCACTGTAGAACAGAACTAAACATGGTTAGGACATGGTGTGCCTTGTCCCACAACCTGACAAGAAAAAAGGACAAAGTGGAAGAGAAAAACTAATAATAAAAAGGAACTAATAACTAGAAAGTAGATGTGGCGTGATTTACTCTGTCCTTTCATCTCTTGTAGAAAAGACAGATAACCTAATGAGATCTTGGTAGTCTTGTGGAAAGAACTTAAGCCCAAACAATAACTCCAACATTTTGCCTCTGCTCCCCCACACAGGAGGATGAGGATTTCCTGCTCTCTAGCATTGTTGTTTACTCGGGATAGATTCCCTCACCCTTTGTCATAGAGGTGGAGCAAGGTCATCTCAGAATGAGGCAGGGCTATGGGGGTAACCAGAGACCTCAAGTGGCACTCACTATTTACTGATCCTCTGAGAACAAGTAGAAGACTGACCCATGGTACCCTAGGATGTTGTCTGGGACCCTAGGCAGTTATTGATGGATATAGGAATAAGACCATCAGAGTAGAACACATACTGTTGAATCAAAGAACTGGGAAAGTAATCCCCCTACCCCCAGTCCATTCCATATTTGGGACCATTCTCCCTGATCCCTGAGAACATTCTGAGAATAGATGTTGTTCTATTAAGAAATATATTATAGACCTCTGTGGAGAATTTCTACCCAAAGTCTAGGTAGTTAAAATGGCCCCAAATTCTCATGTGTTTGGAAGATGATTGGATTACGGGTTATAGCTAGATGTAATGTTAGGAGGTGAGTCCTTTTTGGAAGAGGCAGGTCACTGAGGGCATGACTTGGAAAGTTATATCTTCCTTTCCACCTCCTCCCTTGACCCTCTTTGCTTCTGGATGCCCTGCTGTGAGTGGCTCTCCTCTGCCATCTGTTTTTACCATGCCTTTCCATCAAGTTGTTTTGCCTCAGAGATGGCCAACTATGGCCAAAATAAGCCTTTCCTCCTTTATGTTTTGTGTATTTCTCAGTAATGAGAAAGTGATGACAAAAGATTTTGGTACCAGAGAATTGGGAGTGCTGTGACTGTTACTTGACCAAGTGGTTCAGAAACCTTTGGAACTGGTTCATGGAAGGAGTTTGGAAAGGTTTGGAGATCCAGACTGGAGAACCCCTAGAATGCTGTGAGCCAAGCTTGATGGGAGATTCTGATTGGAACTCAGAAGACCAGAATGATGATAGAAAGATTGTAAAGACCAGGCACAGGAGGTTTCAGTTGGGAACAAGGACTCCATTGGCATTTGGATTCCAGGCCATGTGTGTTATACTGTGGCAGAAAATTTGTTCACATTTTCCTCATGTCCTGAGGCTTTGTGATAGAATGAATTTAAAGTCTGTGGACTAATCTGGTGGAGGAAATTTCAAGGTAGACCAACATTCAGGCTCTGGCATGGGTACTGTTAGGGCTTTTAGTCAACTCTACCCTAAGAATCGAGAGCAAACAGCACAGCTGAGTGATTTTAAGTTTTGAGTTTCACCAGTAAGGAAGCTCCTGTAAAGCTGGAGTCTATAAAGCTGGAGCAGAGAAGAGCTTGGTTGTTGAAAAGATTAGCATTAAAAAGAACTCTGGTATTCTGGATCAGCATAAGGAAAATGGCTTTAGGGCATGTAAAGAATCAGCATGATCACACTCTTTGAGGACTCAAAATCGTAAAAGTGAAAGACTGTTTTAAAACAAGAGCCCCAGGGCACCCTACTCAAGAATGGCTGCCTAGGGAATTTGTTCCCCCAGGATTTGGTTCACAATGCTCAGACATCCAAGCATTTGGAGGCCTCTGCAGCTATGGCCCAAGAGGTCCTGGCTACTGATTTGAGTTGGCAGCAGACCTTGGCATCACCTAAATGGTGCCGGTTTTACAGTCATGCAGAGTGTAAGAGTTGTGGGTTCAGGAAGATTTCCACCCAGCTTTCAGAAGAAGGCCTAGGAAGTCAGGCAGTATGCCCCTGAGAGGGCAGTGCATGAAGTTGTGAGAATAAAGCCAAAAGTACAACGGAGACCCTAAGAAATTAGAGAATCTAGGAATGTGGAACATCTGAAGAAAGGCACAAGAAGTGAGCAAAGCCAGCCCAAGAGAGACGCCATGAGGCTGCAACCACCACCAATGCTGTAGGGGTGGGGCTGTCCAAGTCTTTTGGAGTTCACATTTAATGTTTGTCCTATTGGCTTTTAATCTTGATTTGATCCACTGCTTTCTATCCCTCTGTTCCTCCCTTTTGGAATAGGTATGTTTAACCCGTGATGTTGTATGTCAGCAGTGTTTAAAAATTCTTTTGCTTTTTTTTTAAGGGATGGTGGTTTGAGACAGGGTCTTATTATTTCAAGCTGGCTTTGAACTCACTATGTAACCCAGGCTGGCCTTGAACGTGCTGTGATCCTCCTGCCTCAGCCTCTCGAGTGCTGGGATTACAGGCATGCACCACTCTGCCCAGATAATGTTTTAAAATTTTTACAGAGACTCAAAGGTAAGTTTGCTTTGAGTCTCAGAGGACACTTTGGACTTGTACTTTTCAGCAATGCTGGAACTGATAGGACTTTGGCAATTCTTAGAGATGGACTAAATGCATTTTGTGTAAAGAGATGCACACGAGTTTCTAGGAGCCCAGGGAAGAAAGTTGTGGTTTAGATTTAAAATGACCCTCAAAGCCTCATGTGTTTGGAAGATAATTGAATTATGGGGGCTAAATGTGATGTTAGGAGGTAGGACCTGGGTGGAAGAGGTGGGTCGCCGTGGGCATGTTCTGGAAGGTTGTATCTTCCTTCCCAGCTCCTCCTTTGGCTCTCTCTGCTTCTGGATGCCATGCTGTTAGCAGCTGTCCTCTGCTGTGCCCTCCACCATATCCTTCAACCATGTCATTCTGCCTCGGAGCTGGCTGACCATGGACTAAAACTTCTACAAACTGTAGAAGTTTTGCCCAAATAAACCTTTCTTTCTTTAAGTTGTGGGTGTAAGATATTGTGTCTCAGGGACAAGAAAGTGACTAAAGCAATAGTAGTAAAGGCAGTGCTGAGGGGAGGAAGCAAAATGGGCCCATTAGCTTTTCACTCCTGGGAGAGTAGTAAATATCAGCCATGTGTGTGGCTTGGCAGACAGGGCGAGAATGGAGAGATTGTAAAAGAATTAGAGAAGGTTGAAATCTCATGAGCTGCCCACCATGCTTTCAATAGTTCTATCTGGCTGATTGAAAAAAAGTGGGGTGGGGTGATTTAGCTCAGTGGTTCCACCACCTGCCTCACAAGCACAAGGTCCTGAGTTCAATCTCTGGTACCAAAAAACAAAACAGAACAAAACAAAACAAACAAAAACCCCCAACCAGATAGGACTTGAAGAATACCTATTGAGTACAGGGAGTTAAATAAGAAAACTGGGAGAAAATCACACATCTTTTGCTAGCTACATCTTGATATTTAGAATATATATTTAGAGGACTCATATTTAGAATATATAAAGAACTAAAAAAAATTAGACCCCTCAACTAAAAGACCCAATTAAAAAATGGGCAACTGAAATAAATAGACAGAAGTACAAATGGCCAATAAATACATGAAAAAACTTTTAACACCTCTGGCCATTAGAAAAAGGCAAATTAAAACTACACTGAGATCATATCTTCCTCCAGAAATAATAGCTATCATCAAGAAATCAAATAATAACAAATGCTGGTGAGGCCATGGGGGAAAAGGAGCCCTTCTATATGGTTGGTGGGAATACAAACTAGTACAACCACTATGGCAATCAGTATGGAGATTCCTCAATAGAATAGAAATTCCTAAAAATAGAAATTCCATTTGACCCAGCTATTTCTCCTCTAGGTATCTTCCTGAAAGAGTTAAAGACATCATATTACAGTGATACATTCACATCAATGTTTATAGCAGCACAACTCATAATAGCTAAATCTTGGAAGCAGTCTATATGTCCATCCCCAGATGAATTGATAAAAGAAATGTATTTATTTATTTAGGTACTGGGGAATTAAACTCAGGACCTTGTGCTTATGAAGCAGGTAGCGGCACCACTGAGCTAAATCTTCACCCCAAAATGTATTTATGCACAATGGAGTACTACTGTATCATAAAGGATACATTTGAGACATTTGTAGGAAAATGGATGCACCTTGAGACCTTAATATTAAATGAAATAAATCAGACACACAAGCTTAAATATCGCAGTTTCTCTTATATGAGAAACCAAAAATACAAATAATGAGCAAAACAGAAGATAGATAATAGGAATTAGGGAGATCTTTTTCAAATAGGAAAGGGATAAAAAAATGGAGGGAGTGGAGGGGAAGAATTGAGATGTTATGTACATGTATCAATTCCCCATGAGAAATGTAATCATTATGTACTGTAAATGTGTACTAATAAAAATAAAAATTTAAAAAAAGAAGGGAGCCATAATGGACTGAGATGGTTTCCTAGCAGGAAGCATTTAAAAAGGCAAATATCTTACAGCTCAGGTGCAGGCTCTGGGTACCCTTCTACCAGGTGGGTCAAAGCAATTAGATGTCACCAGTACAGCAGATGACATGAGTTGGGGTCTCTGGGCAAGAATAACAAGGACAAAAGTTACCTTTAGGTTTTCCTTAATCACAGTTCTGGAAATGAGCTGAGACTAAACACACCTTTTAGAACAGCAGTTTCTAGCAGAGTGTGATGCCCTAAAGCAGGTGCAGCCACTGTGGGATACTTCCCTGGTCACAATGTGAGCTGCCCCTGCCTATCACAAGGGCCTCCATCTGCGATAGAACAGACTCTTTAAATAAATGGCATGTATGTATATTCATGACAGTGTCCTCTCCAAAAGCGTAGTGAGTCCCAAGCTGTGGACAGTGTTGGGCCCAGTTATTACAAAACCACCTCACCATCCCAAATGGCGGTTGAGTCTATGATCACACAAGTGTAAGCAGGGGTAGCCCCCATTCCTGAAAACGCTCAGTATGCAGAGCCCAATGTCTGCACTGCCACTGCCCCTGGCCACTGCCTACCTTAGATGGACACAATCAGAGCAGCTGCTGGGCAGAGCTGCGGGTGGTATGGCTGGCAGTTACTTGTAAGTCATGGCCACTGGCTGTTTGTACCGACTATTGGGCAGTGTACTGAGGTCCTGTGTTGTGAATGGCACAAGGATAAGGGGAATGATTCTGTACTGGGAAGTCCTCTCAGGGGAGCCATCATGTGGCACCAAATGTGGGAACAGCTCCATGAACCAGGGGCACAAATGACTGTCATATACCCCCTCATATTAAGACCTCCACTTCTGGAAATATGAAGGTGGATGCTGTGACCAAGGTGCAGCCCCCGGCAGCAGACCTAACAGGCCTGGTGGGTGTGTAGTGACAGTAGACATAAAAGTGCTAAAGGACAGTACATAGCTAAGGGACAGAATTGCCCCTAAAAACTGTGACCTGGTGGCAGACACGACCCCGTGGCAGGTGTCCTTAGACCCCTACCCCTGTTGTTGAACACACAAAGGGATACAAAACGCTGCCCAACCTGTGAGGGACTGGCAGGTTGTTACATGTCTCCTTTGCCAGAGGACACAAATATGCCTTAACCTGTGTAGACACAGCTACTGGCCTTACAAAAGCCTTGACCAGCAAGAGCTAACAACAAGACTGCCACTGTCAAAGGTCTTTAGAAGTTTCCTGTGCTATATGGGTCCCCATGCCACGTGGCAGTGTCTGGGGCAACCCATCTCAGAAGACACGGTGTGTCATTTTACTTTCATCCACCACTTAATGCTCAGCACCTAGGAGCTCCAGACACTGCCTCAGACCATCTGTGTCTACGTCCAGGTGCCTTCCTGCCAGCCAGAGTTGATGCAGACAGAAAGCACTTCTAATTTACACTGCAACCACTGAATTTGGGGACAGTTCTGTGGGGGGAGCAAGTGGCTTTTTCCTTCTGGATGAGTCAGCTGTTTGTTGCATAATGTGAGGAGCCTCTGGCCTTGGTAACTCGATCCCATTGATCCTGCTGGACTCTGGACTTATGAAGAGTGGGCTAAAGAAAATCTCTCTGGGCACTCTAGTTGGCTTGGTGTGCTATTTTGATTTGAGTTTCAGAAATCACTCGTGGACCCCATCATGTTGGTAATCCTGTGTAGTATGCTCCACCATACCAGCTCCAGCTGCCATCAGTATGATCTAACAGGGATGGTGATGTCTTGCCAGATGGCGCAGGTTTACAAGTTCCTCTAAAAGCATGTTTATTTTAGCTTGTAGTTGTGGTCTTTTCAGTTTTCCCTGAAACCTGTTTTGGTTATCAAGTCAAAATATGTATATATCCCCCATATCACACACCTCATACCACATAAGACGACCCAAATCAATGCCTTGTGTGACTCTGGTCCTTCTATGGGAGACATATAGGTTACTGGTTTGGTTCCTGGGGCTCCTAGTAGAAAAAAACTATTTGCATAATTATTGTCTCTTCCCGCACACTCCTCTACCACTGCTGTGGACCTGTGTACCCGCTGACCAAATGACATATGGCATGCTGCATACATAATGCTGAACGTCTTACAGGTTCAGGGCACACTGCAGAAGAGGGTGGCACATAAGATTCTGAGTGTTGGAGATGAGGGTAAAAGGTGGGGATTCAGCCTGATGTAACTGCAGCTGTATCTACTAAGATGGCCCCAGAGCCATCCTGGTTGGTTTTCCCTAGTTTCCCAGCACATTCTAAACAAACAAACAGAAACATTAATAGTAGTGTTTTATGATCAGACCCTGGCATCATTAACACTAGGCACGTACCTCACATCTTTAATGTTATGCCTTGAGATAAACCAGATACAGTCCAGCTTGGACGAAGTCACATTCATCCAGACTACTTTGTATGTTCCCTTCCTCTGATGCAAATCACAAGGATCCATTCACTAGTCTGGCTGCTGCTCAGGACCATAAATTTCACTCTGCAATCCCGGATGTT
The DNA here is from genome assembly GCF_000247695.1 of Heterocephalus glaber. Next base: position 12,867,161 of record NW_004624771.1, on the reverse strand, counting down.
TCTGCCTTTTTCTCGGGTCTCACAGCACCCTGTGGATGGTCCTCATATACTGGGATGGGTTTTTCTGGAACACGAGTTCAGTAATAAACCCGACATCTAAGGTTAACTGATTATCCGACTGAGAAAGAACAGCCTTTCCAAGAATGTTGCCAGGAGAACTGTGTCCATGTGCAAAAGAATGAACTTGAACCCTTACCTCAAACTATATATAAAAATGATCTTAAAGTAGACCAAAGACCTAAAATATAAGAGCTAATAGTATAAAACCTTAAAGGAAAAATGCAGAAGTAAATCTTTCTGGCCTTGGGATTATTGGGTAAAGGATTTAGATGTAACTCCAAAAGCAAAAGCAATTAAAATAAACAGTATTTTGTCAAAATTAAAAATGTTCCTGCTTCAAAGGATGGCACCAAAAATGGGAAAAAGAAAGCCCACAGAATGAGACCATTCTGCGAACTGTGCATCTCATATGGAACTGTACCCAGAATCTATAAAGATCAGGTCAATAATAAATACAGAGACCTGGATATGGTGGTGTGCACTTGTCTCAGATATCTGGGATGCTGAGGCAGGAGTATCTCTTAAGTCCAGGAGTTTAAGGCCAGCCTGGGCAACACAGCATGGGCTTCTATCTCAAAAAGACAGCTGATCTAATTAAAATAGAGCAAAGGCTCTGGATATTTCTCCAAGAAACATAAGCAAGCAGTAAGCACATGAAAACACACTTAACATAATTAGTCATCATGGAAAACCATAAAATAACACACCAGTTTGGATGAATTGAATACAAAGTCAGATGATATGTATTGGCAAGAACGTTAAGATAATTGGAACTTCATATGCTACTGGCAGGAAAGTAAAATGGTACAGCTGCTTTAGAAAACAATCTAGCAGGTTCTCAAATCAATTAAACAGTTATTAGATGGCTCAGCAACTCTATGCCTAGCTATATAATCAAGAGAAATCAAAACATTTACACAAAAACTTATAGAGAAATATTCTCTGAGGATTATTTATAATAGCCAGAAACAATCCAAATGTCTATCAACTGATGAATGGATGTAGAAATTTGGTATATCTGTACAATAAAATATTAAATATTATTCGGTCATAGAGAATGAAATTGAGTCAGGCATGATGGCACGTGCCTGTAGCTTATCTTAAAAGAAAAAACTTACATGCTACACAAAGGGGCCTTGAAAATATGCTAGGTGAAAACATCCATCATAAAAGACTATACATCATTCCATTCATAGAAAATGTCCAGAACAGAGATAATCTATGAAGAATACGTCAGTGGCTGCTTAGGGCTGGGGGAATAGGATGATAGCTAAAGGGTACCAAGATTTTTTTTGGCGGGGGGGATGAAATATCCTAACGTTGTGGTAATGATTACACGTATTTGTGACTATATTAAAAAATGACTGAATGGCTACTGAGTCAACTGTATCAAGGCTGCTTGAAAAGTGTAGAGAATAGTTGTCAGGCACTGCTCACTGATTTACATCTACTGTTTGTATTCCTTAGTAGAATAACTGTGAGGCATCAATATTTCTACCTTACAGAAAAAGATACTGAGGCTCAGGACATCCTGCCTCTTACAAAAGATACCATAGAGTTGGTTCTCTGCCTCTTCTGATGAAGGTGTTCTCTGATCCCACAATGAAGAAAAAGACTGGAAATGGAGTTTGAAAATTAGGCAAAGTATAGGTCACTAGGTCTTGTAAACTGTAACATTTTACCTTTAAGCAACTGGAAGGGTTTGAGCATGGAGTTATAAGACACTAATTTTAAGATTTTTGTTTTTTGCCGGGGATTTAGCTCAGTGGCACTGTGCCTGCCTGGCAAGCCCAAGGTCCTGAGTTCGATCCCCCGTACCAAAAAAAAAAAATTATGTACTACCTTAAAAATTTTTTTTTTTTTGAGACAGGGTCTCACTATGTACACTTCAGGGTGGCTTTGAACTTACTATGTAGCCCAGGCTGGCCTCAAACTCAACTCGATCCTGCCTGTCTCCTGAGTACAAGATTTTCTTACAACTAAGGACACAGTGGGAACAGCAAGGAGGTATTATAGTTGTTCAGAAGTGATGATTATCCAAATTATCTTGAGTTCATTCCTTTTCTTCCTACTATTCTAATCTAAGCTAATTAATTTTGGTGGTGAATTTGAATAAAATATAGTATTTTAAAAATGGTTCCTAAAGGTTCTATAAATATGTAACTACTAGACTGGGAAAACAGATCAGTGGCAGAGCATTTGCCTAGCAAACATCAGGCCCTGGGTTTGATCCCCAGCATCCCAATCCCAACCTCAACAACAAAACAAATAATTATTTTACTGTCTATTCTCACAAATCTTTTTCATTAGCTATTTAAAACTCATAGTTGACTACTCTAGCAATATTAGAGGCCAGTGTGTGGGGGGAAGATCTGTGGGAAAATGATCTTGAGCATTACTGAAGATCAGATTAGAAAATAGTTTGTTTTTTGGGGGAGGGGCAAACATTTAATTTATTAGTCATTAATTCTTTGGCCTATTTTGATCAGTGTCTAAAAGCACACTACTTTAGAAGCTTTAAATAGCTGTTACACTTAACCTTAGTTCTATGCATAACTGAGTCTCTTTAATTATATGGCTGCTTGGCTACTGAAATATTTTCCACAATATAGATAAAAAGGCACAGGACACAAGGGATACCAACAAAAAACATGCAAGGCTATCTTAATGGACAAGAGATAAAATGTTACGTTGTAAGAGTGAGCAATATCTCATGCAAGACCATCATGCCATGGGATCCCATTTAGGTATGTTACTTTCAAAGCCTGTGTTGTTCCTTGTACTATCCTTACCCAAATTTTATTGACCTTTTATAGTCATTTCAAATGCTTCCTTATCACAATCGTGGAAGCCATAAATATCTGTCTATGCAGAATTAACCTGATCTTTCTCTGGGTATGTTATTTACCTTACTACTATGAAGGTGAGTGCCTTGGTCACACAAAATTATCTAGCATATTTATTTATGTAAGACTGTTAGCTGCTGGAGAACAAAGGATTTTCCTTTGTGTCCTCAGTATTTAAAAGTCTGCAGGATGGGTCAGGTGTTCAGAAATACTTTAAAATGTAACCAATGCATCCATACATGGTTGTTTTAAGGTCCTAGAGTATACTTCATGGTATCCTAAACTGTTAACAGTGTTTTTATTATACAAATTCATCAAAAGTATGTGGCGTTCATGCTAAATGAAGTAACAATTTGCCTCTGACTTATTTTTATAGAGGAAAAAAAACTTACAGAAAATAGGTACCACACACTTAGATGCATTGGTTTAAAAACATCATTAACTTGACAATATACTTCTCTTGTCAATTTTTTTATTGTGCTACTTGTGCCAAGGAGTGAAACTTTATTGAATTAGGCTTAGATCTTTAAATTATTCATTTAACAAATTCATTTAAATAAGTTTAATATTCCAGAAATGACAAGCAGCTTAAATACAAGTTTGATAACTATCATTTAAAAAAATTAATAAAATCGAAGTCAGTTAAATTTCCAACAAGGCAATATAACATTTACCACTAACCTGACTAAAAGGTCGCACTCACACTGCTACTTTCACACTGTCAGTACTCGGCATAGGCATCTTCATCATTTTCTCGTTATCCACACTCTTTGTTTTGTAGAAAAATAATGTAGAAAGCACACTGCTGCACTTCACAAGAAAACATTAAAAGCTTAGCTGACAAAGGCAGTCTGCTTCTAGATGATCAATTATTAACAGTCCATTCGTTACACATGATCAGTTACCTGTCATAAATTATTTTACAACACTTATTTATTGATGAATTTTATAGCCTACGTCAAGTATCATTACTTAATTGCACACAGTCACACTGCAGAGAAAAGGGTGCTTTTGTTCTTTCTTGTTCCACACCGACTCACACTCTTCCCATTCTCAAATCTTTGCCTGAGGTCCTGTGATAATTTGCCAGTTTTAAAAACCTGAATAAGGGATTTTTGTGATTCAGTAGCAAGCTGCTCCACAGCAAGAATATTATAAAAATTTGTTCAGACTTATCAATATTAGGCACATGCAAAGTGTACCAAATATCCATAAAACAGGTTTATCTCAAATTCTTTCATGAGGTTGCTAATAAGCAGTGAACCGGTCAATCTAACCTGGATAATTAGTCTCTGAATTAAGAGACTTTAAAGATAAATAGTCTTTAAGCTTGCTGAGCAAATGTCAACATTACAGTTAACCAATGCATTACTTGGAAAATTACTCATTTGAGGTAGATTACACAAAGTTTGTGAAACTACAAAAAGGCAGCAAAATTACATGCCCATACTTCAGCTTCAACATTGTAACAGGCAACAAACAAAAATACATATTATGATTAGAAATCTTAATCACAGAATCAAAGTGCATAAATTATAAAATAGCAACTTTAAAAAATAATCAATAGCTCAATCAGTCTCATTTTAAGATTGGTCTAATATTTTAACTATAGAGAATGAAAATGGGACAAAAACTACTAGCATATAAAATTAAAACAGAAATCCCCTCTCAAAAACCTAACAGACACCAACTACTGTGAAGTACATACTTTATTTAACATTCCAATAATAAGCCATATTTACATATTATATAAATGTATGAAGTCTTAATATAAAATAGAAAAAAATGCCTGGACTAAAAGAATCACTCCACAGGGAGTTATTTTACTTACTGAAGACCTCCTGTTTACAAAAATTTACAATAATTTATATAAATTATTTTCTTCCAAATTAGATGATTTTTAATCCATACAATTCTGATGACTTTATAAATACGTGTGCATTAAAACCCTGGAAAAAAATTACAGCATTTTCCTACGTAAAACTTGCTTTGGAAAGGAAGATGGTTTCTTCCTGCCCCTTCCAACAGCTTTTCCTGTTACTTCGGCAGTTTTTCCTGGTTTACTCTTTATGCCATCAATTGGGCTTGCCAAGGGAGAAATCAGCTTAATTTCTACTGGAGGAGGTGACCAAGAACTTTCTTTTTCTGTGTTTCTGAAAGGAAAGATAGAATCAAATAAGAATAAACATATTATGTTATAAATATAACTGATTTCTCAATATTGTGAAAGAAACCTTAGGGTGAGTGCTTTCATTTTGTAAGTGAAATAATGGCTTCAAGAGAAGTGAAGATGAATGATATAGTTTTAAGTCACGTAAGCTCATTAGAGGCAGAGTTAAAATTTCACTTCAACGTTTTTGTTTAAGATTTTTGTTTTCTGATTTGGATATTTAAAAATAATTGTTGTGAAATTTTCCTTTAAATGTTGCATATATATTAATGAATTACGAGGATGGGCCATATACTACTAGTCTATGGGGGCCCAGCAGGCCAGGCCCATGGAGCTATAGAAAATGGCAGTTCTTTAGCACCAACAACTGGCAAATACATGTGTCATTTCACAAACATGAAGTAGTTTTTCAAATATATACCAAGTCTATTTATCAGTAGTGTTTTTTTGATTTTGGTTTCTTTTGGTACCGGGGATCAAACTCGGGACCTTGTGCTTTTGAGGCAGGTGGCAGAACCACTGAGCTAAAATCATTTTATGATTTTAAAGTTTATATTATTAGTATTTGTCTTTACTAATGAAAAGGTGAACTATTCCACTTTTCTCCCCCATTCATATCCTGAAGGTACTAAACTACCTCTGTCCACCAACCTTCTTCAAAAAAGCATGAATGGGCTTTCATGTGACAGGGAAACCTACCTTCAGCATTAAAATGTAACAATGTCAAGGAGTCAGTGCTAGAAAAGACCTCAAGAACTACCCCTTTCTGATAAGCCTAATTTCTTTTTTTAAATACCACTTGTCTCAATTCTAATTTGGTGGGGGTTTTTTTGGTACCGGGGATCAAACTCAGGACCTTGTGTTTGCGAGGCAGGTGGTGGAACCACTGAACTAAATCCCTGGCCCCCTCAACTCTAATTTGGAAAAACAAATTGTTAGGGGTTACAAAACAGAAAATTATACTTACTTGTTTGCCTGTTTTGTTTTTGCAGTCCTGATTCTCTTCACTTTTTGCTCTCCCACAGTTTCTACTGTTTTAGCATCATCTTCCTACAAGTTAAAATTTTTAAAAGGTAAATCATAAACATTTGAAATTGGAATTTAAAAGTTTTATTCTGACTTATGGAGTATAGTCAAACAATTCTAATAAACTCAAGTCCCAAATGGATTACTCTGATTTGCTAATAAAAATCTTAGTCAAAACCTTACTCAACTAGGTATGTTCTGTATTGCTTATTCCTGTAATTCAATTGTTCTCCAAGTCTTGTCAATTTTATTTTGAATGTTTCTATTGTTCACTGCCCTTCATCTTGCAGGGAAAGGCCACAGAGACTGTATTTTTTTTCCCACCTTAGAATCTTTCATAAAAAACTACTTAAAATACATGGCTATTTACTAGTTCACAAATACTCCCCTCCAACAAGCCACTGCCATTTTCTGCGTCTCCCTATCTATTTTCTCTGTCAGAAATGCCCGTTTCCTCTATTTTCTGTCTCCAGGGGTGTTTGGGCGTACAAGATTCTTATTATGTAGAGAAATAATTATTTGTGATTTTGTTTCTTCAACTTCATTTCCATTAACTGAATTATTTTTGTGTTAAGCCTTTGCATAGTAAAGGTAATTGCAGGTAATTCAATAAATGCTTACGAATTGGCATGCATAAATACAAGGAACTCAAACCTTGAAGAATTTTCATTTTAGGGTTATGTACGGGTAGGTCACTGAATTAACTCTCAGTCTCTCCAAGGGAATTTTCCAAATGACCCAACAGGACTTCTAGGATGTACATCTTAAATAAACAGATTAATTCTGGAGGGCACTAAAATTGAAAAAAACCTTTCTCCTAATAGGTAACTCAAATTGTGGCTGCCAGTAGGTAATATATCATAGTAACATACTACAAAGTTGTCTGAAAGCAGGATCTCCAAAAGTAGTACAGACAAGAGTTTTGGGCTTTTAGCATAAACGGTTGATATCATAAAGTAGTTTATTTAGGAAACATTTATTTAGAAAATAAGAGCAAGTTTAAGCAAATACACACAAGCATGTTTTCCTTACCAGTTCATCTATAAGCCTGGATGTGCTGGATATGTTCTTTCGCTTGGTCCTCAAAGTAGGAGGTGAGAAGACAAACTGAGAAGATAAATCTGAAACTAATTCTTTCAGCTGTGTAGGAGTCTCTATTCTTTCAGCTAAAGAAAAGTTGGGGGAAAAAAACCAACACTGCATCCATATCTTTAAAATATATGCTTTAATACGTGTGTATGTCAACAAAAAGCTTGATACAAATGATGCACATCAAAAAGATATCCAGACATCTCCAAACCTAGAAACCACAACTATCTTACTTACTCATGTTAGGGAGAAAGAATGGTGGTGGTGGTGGTGGGGGGATCCTAGTAATCATTTTGCATCAAACCTAAACAATGCTATAATGTAAAGAAAGAACAAAGCCATACTATTCATTAGTTAAAATACTTACTGCTCCCCAAATGTCTGGAGAAAGCATTAATTGAATATATGATCCAAGCTAGTCTGTGTTGTAATTTTCAGACAGGATTTTCATTTACATCGTACTTTTTTACTTGTAAGAATAATTTCATTTACATAGAAAAGACTTAAACCCTCTTTTCAACTTAATCTGAGCTACTTGTTCTAGTCAAGAGAAACAACAGAAAAGTTCATATGATATAAGGAAAAAGTAAGCTAAGAAGGTAACTCTGCCTCAGTTTCTATAAAACAAGCTTAATGGCAACACCTATCTCAAAGGTATTCTGAGGATTAAGCCAGGTACAGTGAGTGGCACATGCCTGTAATCCCAGCTGAGGCAGGCAGAGCACTCAAGTTCAAGGCCAGCCTGGGCTACATATTGAGTTCAAGGTAAGCCTAAAGTACAGGGCAAGATCTTGTCTCAAAAACAAAACAAAGTAACCCAAATACCACCACAACAAAAAAATCAAAGGCATTCTGAGATTAAAAAATTAGAATATCATGTGGCATATAGTATATGGTTTATAAGTAGAATTTTGAATGTTTTGTTATTTTAAAAAATATACAAACCCTTGACAGAAACTCTCAAATTATATTTCAGTTATTTAACTTACTAGGACAGAATTCTACCAGATGTCAGATTCTGCATTTAAGGCATGTGATTCTGAACAACAGAAAAAAAACAGGGGTCACACCAAGAATAAAGATCATCTCCACTACCAGCTTACTGTAGGTAGAAGTTGCAATGCCTAGGGCTACTGATGGGAGACTTCCCCATTCTGGTGCTAAAAATACAAATATTTCTATACTCTTTCTATGGAAATGATTTATCTATCTCAACTTGCAATCTTTTTGCCTCAGACTCCCAAATAGGTGGGAATACAGGCATATACTACCATAACTAACAAAAAATGATACATTCTGTAATTCTTTTCCCAACTATAACTTAATCAAACTGTATTTTGTGTACCTAACCATTATCAAAGAGCTATTCTAGACATGTATCAAGTATACTAGCTTAAGTCTTTTTCCATTATCACCTTTTTAGACATTAAAGCACTTTCTCCATGGAACTGTTTTACCCCAAGAAATGTTAACAATATCAATACACTATACATGTTATACATGTTATACATATATGTGCTTTAAACATAGAAACAGTAAAATACTTTTACTCTTTTGAGAGAAATACCACCTTTATTGAGAAGGTCTGAGCTATCACTGGCTCAACAATGAAATGAATGAGGTTGGGTATGCAGCATACCAATTTATGGGCAATAAGAATATAGATTTCATTAATTTCTATACCATGATCAGTAAAAAACTACCAGTGGTTCCTCTCTAAACAATCTGGGGTTGGGCCCAGGGATTTAGCTCAGTGGCACCACACCTGCCTCACAAGTGCAAGGTCCTGAGTTCGATTCCTGGTGCTGCGAAAACAAACAAACAATCTGGGGTTGTAGCTATTAACAGTGATGTGAGCCAAAGCTAGTAGATTAAAAACATATCCTACTTGGAGAGAAACCAAAACTAAGTCACTACAAGGACAGAATGAAGCTCAATATTACAGAAAATAATACCTATATCAAATAAATCCTAAGATTTAAAAAACATACTGTATCACTGAATTCTTGCATCTCAAACCTGGAAATATGAAATCTTTAAAAAATAATTTGTTTGAGGTTTTTTTGTTTGGAGTGAACTCCCTTTTAACAATAAACTGTTTTGAAGATTAGTTAGTGCTTTAAATCAAACAGTACTTTAGCCAAATTTTAGGCTGAAGATTCTTGTTTTTTTTGGTACTGGGGATCAAACTTGGGACCTTGCGCTTGCAAGGCAGGCGCCAGACCACTGAGCTAAATCCCCAGCCCAGGCTGAAGATTCTGAATGAATGAAAACTACAAATAAAAATAAAAGTACCTTTAACTTTCTTTGAAATCTTTGCTGTAGGAGAAAATAAAGTCTCATTTTTTGGTTCAGAAAGGTCTTGCAAAAAGATGGCCTTGCTTGATCTAGTCCTTATGCTACGGGAAGATTTAATAAAAGCTGTGGTAGAAAGCAATCTCTCTTCTTGGTCATTTGGTTCATGTGCCACTTCATCTACATGTTCTTCTGACACTGAGCATAATGTATGTTTTTGGCTTTGATTTTCGGTCTTCTTTATAAGCTTTTTTGTAGAGCTCATTACCATATCAAGTTGCTCATTTGGCACTATGGTGGATTTTTCTAAACCTGGTCCTCCAACATTGCTATTTTCATTTTTAGCTGGGGTGTTCCTTGCAGATCTTCGGACACTGAGAACTTTTGTCTTTTGGGGACTTCTCTCTTCCTCTACAGCCTTAGATCCAACATCTTCCAATGGATTTATCTTCCTTGGTCTACCACGTTTCCTAGGTGTGGCAGACACATCAAATTCTGCCTGAAGAGTTAACTGGGATGAATCAAGTTTAGACTCTTGTATAATACCTGACACACTAACTTCTCTCTCTTTGACCTTTCTACTACGTTTAACAGAGAGTTGCTGGTAATTGGATATCTCATCCTGTTTATACCCTGTATTTTCAGAAGCTTCTAAATTAGCATTTCTCAATTTTTTGGCAGCCCTGCTAGGACTTGCTACATTACTAACTGTTAGATCATTTATAATTTCATCATGTTCTTCATTTTCTACAGATTTTTTAATTCTTTTCGGAGTTTCTTTTGTAACAGACAAAAGCTTAACTTCTTTTCCAAAAGTTTCTTCAATTGCTGGTTCCAATGGCTGAGATAATTTTGACCTTTTTGGTTCTCTACCTGGAGTAACTTGTGTTTCTTGTTCCACAGAATCAAAACTTTCTAATGTGTCTTGATTAATTTCTTTTTTATTCTTTCCTCTTCTAGAACTAAGAGAACTTTGAGGTATTTGCTGTTTCTGAGATCTTCCTTTAACATCAGAATAGGCACTTTCAGAAGGCTCAGAAATTTCTTTTGTTTTTCTAGTTTTCTTCCTAGCTGGTGACCCCAACATCTTAGGAGTATGAACATCTGCTGACTCCTGTTGTGCTGATGTGATGTTCAGGTTTTGGACACGCTGCCGTCTTGTGCGAGTTCTGGAAGAAACCGTATCATCACTCTGGCTGACATTTATAGTCACTGTTTCTACTTCCTGAACAGTCTTTCTTGTACGTTTGACTAATTTGGTAGAAGACATCACATTTTGGCTTATTAAAGGCATGTTTTCCTGCATGGACTGTTCCACTGTATCTGAAGTAATTTCTTTACTTCGTGTGTCCTTAATTACATCTAGTAAATTTTCTGCAATTGTTACTTTAATTGGTTCAGGCACATACGGTAAAGTCTCTACTTTTCGAGATTCCTGGTCACTTGTTACGATTGATGACAAATCTGCAACATGTCCATGAGTATCATGTTCCATATTATACACAAGTTTTTCCTTAGTTGCTGTGTTAGCTGCTTTTGGCAACACATTTGATGTTGTGGAATCACCTGTCTCAACTTCTCCTTCTTCACCTTCTAATATCAAGGTAAAGTTGCTCTGAGCGACAAAAAGTTCCCCATCGCCTTCAGCAATGTCACATTCAGCAGGGTCTTTATCAGGTAAGTCACAAAACTGTTGCTCAATAGTATCAAAATTATATTTAAGTTTAAGAGTTCCAGAGGGATACAACTCATTAAATGAAAGATTCCTAGCCTCTTCTCCTGGTTTTTGAACTTCAAGCTTTTCATGTACATTCACCTAAAATAAATCAAAGAGACTGGTTAAAGGATTTTAAAATATTATTTTTAACCAAAAGCACAAAGATTTCAAATGACCATTTCACATTTGGTGTGTGCACTTTAAAACATAAACTATATGTGATCTATAGCATATACTAATGGGTTTACTTTATAAGATACCATTTAAGCAATCAGTCAAAATAACTAGACAGAAAAGGATTTGAAATTATGACTGGAATTAAACCAGAAATACATTTCCCTAGCTAAAAAGACAGTATCAACAAAATCTTGAAAATCACTATGATACTAACAGTTGTTAGAAAATTAAGGACTTATTCTAGTCTCATCTGAGAAAAAATGTAACTGGAGAAAAGAAACAACCCCCAAACTACTTTAATGATAATCCCCACATTAGCTAACTATCCACACCTTTCTAAACAGTATGATCCCCATAAGGTTGAAGAACAATTCACCTACATAAGCTCCCTTGGGCTAGACTCAATCCTCTTCCCTTTGCTGGGGCTGCATAAACCATGAAATTCCTAAGGCTTTCAAGTTCAGTACCTCTCCTGCAAGGGTTTGGTGGAAGAAGGAATGGTCCTTGCATTTACCTTTTGGTAAGGGAAGGGGAGAAAAAGGAGGAGGTAGAAAGTAACAGAGAGAGAGAGAGAGAGAGAGAGAGAGAGAGAGAGAGAGAGAGATCTCCTGACCAAGAAGGTAGAACATTACCACCCACCTAGAAAATGACATTTCCCCATCCCCAAACATTCAGTGAGTTGACAGATTTGAAGTAACCTATAAACAAGGATTCCCACTTACACCATGCCCACATTTTTATTAGCTTTGCAATTGAAGGAATAGGGACTTTAGCCATCTATTTTACAGTGAGACTATTTATAAAAATGGATAGGGGTAATTACAAAATTTTTATTAATTAAACTGCCCAAATTTTACTTTCCGAAAGTAACCAGAAATTAGTTTCTCAGAAATAAAAGTTGCATCTTAATATGAGAATTGGTATAATTTTAGAAAATCACATTAGGTATAAAAATCCCCCCAAAAACCACACCCCAAAATCCTTTCTGGAGGTGAGAAAGTTGAACATTAGCTGGGTAAATACTCTCCCATAAGTATGCATGGGGAAAATATCCTGTTTTACTTTATTCTTACATATATGCTCTTAAGATGTTTGTCTTTGGAGTAGCCATTATATGTTTTCTTATGGCTAAAAAACCATTCATTTAAAGTAGATAAGCAAAAATTAAACTGTCAAATTGTGGCTTAACACAGCCTTTTGGTTTTCATGAGATCGTTTCTTCAAGGATGTGTTTTTTTATATTCCACAAAATATTTATACTTATTCTTTGAAAACAGATTTTAAAAGAGATTTTATAATAGCAGTCAAATAAACAAACACATTAGGTTTAAACAGTCATGTCTTAAATTGTAAACCAAAACTGAAAGACAAAGAAATAAAAAAATTTTTTACATGAATTTCTTGAGTATCAGGAGGACTGTCAGAAATTGGATGCTTTTCTTCTGGTAAGTCAGCACTTTGTTTTAGCATATCAACTTCTGTTTCATGCTCTTTTAAGTTCAGTGCTATTTCCTGGTCAAGCCTATGTTCAGACACAACAGGACTTTCAGAGGTAATAAGCCCAGAGCTTCCACTCTCACTCACATCAGCCAGAGCTGAAAGAAAGATGATTTAACTCTTTAAATTTTAACTGCAAAACATGATCTATGGACAATTAAGAAAGCAAACAGAAAGGAAAAGGTCACCCTGCACCTGAGAATATTATCTTAACTGTCACACTGCAGAAAGGCTATAGTATCCTACAAGGGAAAGCCTGTGTGGCTCTATATGTTAATCCACTTTTTTCAGTACACCATCATTACTTTTATATAATTTGTGTATCCTTTTCACAGAGATAAAACACAGAAGATAAACTTCACATTTAAAAATGACTTTTTTCTGCTGAAACATAATTCCTGCCCTTATTACAAAAGCTTAATACAATGGCAACTGTTTTAAGGAGACTCAGATGTTTGTTCATTATTAACTTGGAAACTGTATTACCTGGGTGACTATTAGACAACTGGCTGTTCTTGGTGAGCCATTATAAAATGTTGAAAAATTCCTTTCATCTTCCTCTTTGCCAAAGTTGTATGTCGTTAGCAATCATAGGTCATATTTGGGTTTAGCATTTGTGAATGACACAAAACATAAGATATCCTCACGGATCTCTAACTCAATTAAAAATGTTTTAGTTTAACAGAAATCAACGAAAGGTAAAAAGTTAAAGAAAGAACTAGGAAAAATATTCTCATACTTTTAAGAAATTGGCTGGGTGTGGTGCATGCCTATAATCCCAGCACTCAGGACCCTGAGGCAGTAGGATGGCCAAAAGTTCAAAGCCGGCCTGGACTACATAGTGAGATCTCGTCTCCAAAAAAAAAAAAAAAAAAAAAGCAAAGCAGGGAGGGGGGAGATGATTATCCCTGATACGCAAATAATAGCAAAACAACACGAAAACTGTTTTCTACCTGTCAGTTTGGCAAAGAGGAATGGGAAAATAGACTTTTTTCACTCATCACTATATACATAACATATGAGACATCTAACATATAATATGTGAGTAATCTAAGGTAACATATGAGAAATCTAAGCATAATCTTTGACCCAGTAAGTGTATGTCCAACTGAAATACTGACAGAATGTTTGAAAATATATATATATATATATATATATATATATATATACACACAAGAATACTCACTGCAGAAATGAAACAGTAAAACAAAAAAAAGGGGGAAAATCATGATCAGTCCAAATGTTTACCAATAAGCAATTAGCTGAACACACACCCATAGTACAGAATCCTACTAGAACCATCATAAAGGATGAATCAATCTATATTCTTGCCATGAAAAAATGGCTTGTTGGACTGGGGATTTAGCTCAGTGGTTATGCTGCCTGTCTCGCAAGCGCAAGGACCTGAGTTTGATCCCTGGTACCAAAAAAAAAAAAAAGGCTTGTTATTAAATGAAAAGTTGTTCTTTAAAAAATAAATGCACTTACTGTTAATGGAATGATAATTATTTATAGTAACAGTTAACATTTCCTGGCTTTTAAGTGCCAAGTACTACTCTGAACACTTCACATGCAATTGGCTTAATCCTAACATCATAAAATGAATACTATTTATATTTAACAAACAAAAAATACAGAGGAATAGCCCACAGTCTTATAGTAAAGTACAGAACTGGGTTATTACCCCAAGCCATCTAGGTCAAACCCCTGTAACCTTTTGCCACCTTACTATCTCCTCACAGAAAGAAATCATTTTTCAACAAAAAGACACTTTAAATTGTTAACAATGTTTTCTACTTTACATTTCAAGACGATTCTCATACTTATTGTACAATAAGTATGTATATATTCTTTTTTTAAAAAATTGCATATATACTTAATCAGAGGGCAACGTCAGGTCTGCTCACATTTGCCCTAAGCCCTATTCATAATGTGATAGGCACAAAGGTTTAACAGTTAAGGGCATAGGCTCTAGAATCAGATAGACAACTGTATCATAGCAGTGTTCTAAGAAGGGATGAGTTAATACATGTGAAATTCTTTTGGCAATAGACATTCCACATGCCTGCTTTCCTTAAACCCAACTTCGAACTCTAAGAAAAACACCTTTCTCACATCTCTCTAGTCTGGGTTTGGGAGGAGATAATTAAACACTGAAGTGAAATAACTCTAAAGTCAAATCATACATACATTTATCGTTGTCTGCTCTAATTGCAGACGTGCAAGATTCAGCACACATTAGTCCTTCATTCAAAACTGGTGCCTTGGACTTCGGAGTCAGGATTTTCCTTTAGAAACAGAAATGCGTAATTTACTATGTAAGAAGATTCTATCAAACCAGCTTTAGACCTATTGGCTCTCCACTTGTTTTTTTGATGCATACCAGGGTTCAAAGAAATCACTATTCAAGCTCATTTTCTTTTCTTTTTTTTTTTTGGTACCGGGGATCGAACTCGGGACACCTTGCGCTTGCAAGGCAGGCGCAGTAACCAGTGAGCTAAATCCCCGGCCCTCAAGCTCATTTTCAATATTTTATAAAATTTATAAAGTGAATTTAAAAACAAATCAATGCCGTATTTCTTATCTTCCTACCATTTTACTTTTTTTGACAACAATGATATGGCCTTAAAGTACAAGTAAAATACGATTTTTAAATGCTTGCCAGCATAAATTACTCTGAAGATAATTTTTAATAATCAGTGGTCATATTCTTCAAATAAGCCTGTTAAGTATCACAAAATATTTCCTCTGCTCTCAGGATTAGGTTCAATATTTTAATACAATGTTACATTGTTAATGGTTCTAGACAACAAGCAAACAGTTTTGAGTGGAAAGGGTATTGAGTCCGGTAATTGATGCTGACAAGTTCTAACTTGCACACTGAGTAGAAATTTTCCATCAAAATGCACTGAATACCAAATTCAACAAGTTTTAAGCAGTCAAATACCAAAGGATGACTGTATTCATTTATTAACAGATGTTTGTTAAAAAGATTTGTCTCAACCACAGAATTTATAGCAAGGATAGCTGAGAGCAATAAATCAGAAAAATATCAAGTAAGTTTATATTTAAAAAGGAACTACTTGCTTAACAAGACATTAAACATTCACCTAGATTCTAAATATTCACCTAGGTTCTCACTGAACCAGTTTCTTTGGATATGAATGCTTCTTGCTTTTTAACTATTCCAATTATCTGCCAAACTCATTGCAACAAGTAACATTTATTTTCATTAAAATTAAAAAAAAAATTAGAACAAACAAAATGAAACAATCTTTTTATTGGTTTCTGCTACTTTTCTGATGAAGGCTTGGCAAAGATTTCAACTATCCAGGTAGACTTCTCAGAAGTTATGTGATGGTGCTTCATAATAAGGTGACTATCAAAGTATGAATTTTGTGGGTAATTTATGAGGTTACTCCCAGTACTTGCTTCTTACAAAGCAATGTACCTAATGTCTTAAATGATCATATTTTATGTGGGTTAATTTTGCTATAATATTACTATCTCTCTTGATAAGTGAAGTTGTCACTTTTGTGTATGCTCTACAATGTTACTCAAAGTGCTGACATGCAGTCTGAGTAATTTTGCAATGAAACAAGAAGCTTTTGTCAGAAAGTAAATAGGTTATTATATCAATTAAGTCAGCTAACTTTTTTTTTAGTAATTTGAATATTATTTTATTGCTCCTGGTATACGAGGGTGCCTATTCTTTTTTGCCACACTGGGGATTGAACTCAGGACCTTGCACTTGTGAGCCAGGTGTGGCACCACTGAGCTAAATCCCCAGCCCACAGTCAGCTAACTTTTCATACATTATCAAGTGGAGATGTGGCAGATCTAAATAAGCTCTAATATGCATAGAATATTTTACTGTTGGCTCACAAGTTTTGCTAAGCATCTTTAAAAAATATTTTAATTTGTCTTCATAAACTTACCCTTCATGGACTGATGGCACACGAGAAGATTCGATTCCTTGAAGGGGGCTTAAGTGATTTAATTCTGAAAGTCTCTCCTGTGAAACTTCTAAATTGCCTATAAGTCATAGAGATAAGAATAGTATTCATGCTAAATGTCTTAACAGTTACTCATAGTTTCGTACCTTTGTGCATGTGTGTCCAAGTGTGGTCCTGAGGACGGACCCACAGCCTGGCACATATGTGCTAGGCAAGCTCTACCACTGAACTACATCCCAGCCCTGGAACTTTTTAAAAATAAGTTATTGGGCCTGCTTTTTTTGTTCTTTTACATGTACTGTCTTAGTGATAACTGCCAGCAGAGTTCCTTCTAATTCTCTGAAGCTAGCTCAAGAGCTCCCCCACTTCCCTTAAAGTCTCACTTTTGACTCTTAGTTTAACAGGCTCTGTTGCAAATGTTCTACATATATTAACATAATCCTCAATATGTGAAGAGGTAGATGAATAAATTCAATCTGTTTTACTATAAAGTTCCCATTATATGATCCCCTAATCAGAAAGATTTGCACTGCCTAATAGTGTTGGAATAATCAATGGAGATCCTGCTATGTACATTCTTATCTAATATTTACCACTGAAATATTTTAGACCACAGCACTTCAAAAAAGCAGTGTAAATTTCTAGACATGCTATTTCTGAGCAGAATATTAAAATTTTTAAACCAATTAATAATGCTTTTGTGTAGTAAAGAAGACAACACAATACAAACTTCACTGAACTCTCACATCTGAAGAAACATTAGTTTAGCCTAGGCAAAAAGTATTTCTCAAAAGATACCTGAGACACAGATTTTTATACATGCATTTGCTTTGACAGACTTAATGTGACCTTTAAATAAGCTTCTTAGAACTGTGCATGGGGTAAGAAATCTAAAAATAGGCTTAGTTTTTGGATCTACCAATTCTAAGCCAAGTCTCCTTTCCTAGTATCCTCCTGGCCCTCACAGAAATAGTACTAACCAACCTTGCATTATAATGGCTTGTTAAAGCAGTTCACAATCCCCTGCATGACACAAGGGCAAGTGTCCTGCCTGCTTTACTTACTGTTTGACATTCAACACCAAGCAAACACACCAGGAGGAGCTTTCTGAAAGCATATGCATTAACGACTCAGTCTTTGAAATTAGAATTAGTTCCCATAGTTACTAGAAGAGCTTTTTTTTCTTTTGGTACCAGGGATGGAACTCTGGACCTTTCGCTCACAGGTCAGGTCATGGAACCACTGAGCTAAATCCCTGGCCCACTTGAAGACCTTTTATATCAGATTATCACAAATTAAATTTTCTAACACATTACTATTCTTTTACAAATTTCTTGACTGAATTAAAAAAAATACACATAAGTTCTCCTTTCAAATCTCATACCTACTTCTGGAGCAGTGTAAGCCATTCTCACAAAGTGAAGCAAGATTTGAGCATTTTGTCTAATACCTAGTGCCCTATGAGTATAGAATAATTATTTAACTTGGATTTTCTTATGATAGAAAAATCCTATTTCAAGTTTTAATGAGGAATATCAATGGCAATTCTGAATATGTGAAAATGAGTTCCTACCTATTTGTTTCTCCATGTCTGAAGGAATTGCTTCTGACTCAAACATACCTTCATCACCATCCTTCTTAGTTTGTTCATTTAAATTAGTAATCAGTTCAGTGGAAGAGCTTGGTGGCTTAAAAACAAAACCTTCAAAGTCTCCCGGAGATGGTGCATCATAATACTCTAATGTAGTCTGGTCCGATCTAGTTGAAACAATGCTGCTTTCTTTGCTCACATCAAGTTTCTCCAGACTCTGTGAGGCTGTATCCTGTGACTTTGCATCCATTTCTTGATTTTTTTCAGGAAGACTCAGGGAAAAAGATGTGGTTTTATCTTTGTTCTTGAGCCATTCAGTTTCAGTTGGAACTCCACTTTTATGGAAAGGTGCAGTAACAAGTATTTTTGTTTCACTGTCATCTGCAGCCTGTTAAAATTAGGAAAAGAAAATGAACCACTAAATATCAACCCAATGCTAAGTGATGCATATGAATCACACCCAAGTTTCCATGCTCAGTATTTCACCAAACTCCCTTAATTAAAATTCACTTGTTTTAAACTCATTTTCTTCAGACACAGTCTTAAGGTTAATGGTTGTTAATGTTTCCCTAATTTGTAGTATACTATTATTTCCAAAGATTAAAATGAACAGATCAGATAATCAGTAATTACCAAATAGTTTCCTATTAACCTACAATGGAAATCTGAAGAGTCACCTGCCTAAATAGAAAACTTAATTAGGAATTTTAGGGAAGGAAAACAATACAGGGTAAAAAACAAGTAAAAAGCAAAAAACATGGTCTAAGAATTAGAAGTTTGTGTTCTAGTCCTATTTCTGCCATCTAGTTTTCATTTTCTTTTTTTGTGGAACCGGGGATCGAACTCAGGAACTTGTGCTTGCAAGGCAGGCATGGATCCACTGAGCTAAATCTCTGGCCCTGCCATCTAGTTTTCTACAGCTTTCTAAGCCCTATTTTCTTTACCTATAAAATAATGGATTTGGCTTGTTCAGTCCCCTAAAATTTCTCTCAGAACTATTTCCTGTTTTTGAGATTATCTTCAAGATTGTATATAAAAATGTACAGCAATCTAACCTCTTTGTAGAAAGTACAAAGGATCAAACCCAGGTCCATGTTCTCACATCAAGCAACCTCCCCACCCGCTTTTTAGTTTTATTTTGAGACAATGTCTTACTAAATTTCCCAGACTAGCCTGAAACTTGCCTCAGCCTCCCAAGTATGTGGGATTACATGTGCCACTGCACCAGGGTATGTTCATCCTCAATTCTTTACCTCTTTACCCCTTATTATTATGAAACTTACTCCAGGAGTCCATTTTGTGCTCATGCTTTCTTCCATGAATGAAATTCTTGTTTCCTTAAGTTGTAAAGGTGGAGTAAGAGACCTTCCAGGAGACACAGAGGGAGATGCTAAAGGTGTTCGAAAACCAGACCTTAGGATGGATTGTGGAGTCAACTCAGCAAATCCAGAAGTAACTGACATAGCCAAAGTTTTAGCTTTCTATGACAAACACAAACAGAATGTCACCATTAATGTTTATAAAAGGCATTTATAAGGACAGATTGGGACATTTAAATCCCAATAATAGTTACTTTCTCATCTCCAATAAACTCTCAAGTAGAAATTTTTATTTCAGAATGCTTGGAAGAAAATACAAAATTCTCCCAGAGCTTTTTATGTGGAGGCTATAAAACATATAATTGTATTTATTATCTTTCTAAAGGTCCTGGTTATTTCTAAAATACAGTGCCAATTACTTATGTAACACAAAGTTTTAGTTAGGTGAAAGACCTGATTGTGTATAATGCACAGAACCTACGTTAATTAGCAGAAGACAATCTAAATTAACAATGAGATTGACTTTAGTATGTTTTAAAAAAATTTCACAACTATTCAGTAATAAGCTATATTAGAATCCTC
The DNA here is from genome assembly GCF_000247695.1 of Heterocephalus glaber. Next base: position 12,846,836 of record NW_004624771.1, on the reverse strand, counting down.
TACAGATTTTGTATAATGAATAAAAGTAATTTAATATTAGTACTTAAATGAATTTTGTAGAAATAATTCCTTCACTTGTCCACTAAAGACTTAGTAATTATTGAATTCCATTACATTAATGAATTCAGCTACTCAAATTACAAGATTATGAGTTTTTAATAATAGACTGTTTTGGCAGGATATGCAAAATTATTCCCTTAATCTCATTTGAACCCAGTGTAGACAATACAAAACATTTTTTACACAAATTAACAAAAGTTACAAATACTTTACTATACATTAAATGTCAGGAACTTAATTTATTGAGGTATATTTATTCAACTTGAAATATAAGAAGCCTTGCTATAAATGCTGGATCTCCAGAACAGGGAATCCGGAAACTACCAAACCAAATCAAAAGAGGAGGAAGATATTTAATGTAGAACACTGGAAGGTAAAAGAACACTGGTATCAGTAATCACAAGTTTGATTTTGTTGTTTTCTCAACTATCAGGGAGGATGGAAGAAAGAGCCATATAAAGAGAGGCTGACAGAATAGTGAAATTATTTTATTTCATTATTAGTTTCATTAAAGGGGTCAGAGTAAAATAAAAATACCCATAAAAACTAAAAATTAGTTGTCAGAAGAAATAACATAATATCAGCAGTAAAGATTGACACTTGAAAGTTACTCTAAGAAAATGTAAAAGTACAGTTTTGGAAAGAATGTCATAAAGATTTAAGTAGAAAAAAGTACTTAAAGTTGTTGACTACCTACAGATATCAGTTATTATTAGCTTATTTTCTTTGTGCGAGTAAAAAAACTAAGAACTCCTTAGCTTTATTATCAATGCTGGATATGTAATACTAACCTTAACTACAAGAGGAGTTTCAAGCAAATTTAATTCTGACGTCCTGGAGGTTTTCTGATGTGATCGTTTGAATTGTGAACTTGAACTAGAGGGTAGGTATGAAGGAGATCTTGTGGGACTCTGTTGAATAAACTTCCAAGACTGAGAAGACTGTGGAACAGGATGAACCACTAAATCCAGCAATCTGTAAACAGTATACATGTATCAACAGAAAAATCTTGGTAACTTATTTATTTTTTCCTTTAATACTTTTATTGGTACATTTTAGGTATACAATACGTTTACATTTATCATTGGGTGCTTGTACCTGTACATGATGCATCTTGGTTCTTATTTTTTCCCCAATACCTGTGCACCTTTCACCCCTTCCACCCTTCCCTATTTACACAGACTTTGTTTCCATTTT
>NW_004624771.1:12775631-12845219 GCF_000247695.1 Heterocephalus glaber | reverse complement strand
CAAATGGGACCTCTAGTCCTAGTTCTTTGAGATATCTCCATACTGATTTCCACAGTGGTTGCACCAGTCTGATTTTGAGAGATACAGATGAAAACAACACTGAGATTCCACCTCACCCCAGAAAGAATGGCTGCTATCAAGAAATCAACCAACCAACCAAAAAACAAAAAAGAAATCAACCAATAACAAATGCTGGTGGGGCTGTGGGGAGAAAGGAACCTTTCTCCATTGTTGGTGGGAACTTATTTATTTTTTAAGAAACAAAAGAATTTAGTATTCATTTAATTATTCAGATTTGCTTATTCACTAGTAAATTATCATTGTAAACATAAATCAAGCCAACCACATTAATGTAATCAAAGAATTAGTTTAAAAGGTCAGAAAATTATCTCAGTAGTTAAAAATAATTAGGAGTTCCACCCGCCTGCCTTGGAAGCGCAAGGTCCCAAGTTCGATCCCTGGTACCAAAAAAAATAATTAGGAGTTGTACATAATAATTTGAAAACAAGTAATTCTAGCTGTCTTTCCTTTCTTTTACCAGTATTTACTGAGCCTTCTCTATGAGTCAACTATTTATTCTGAAATAAAGACCAATTGGTACCAATTGAAAGTACTAAAGAACATGGGATAAGGTTTTCTAGCAATCTATTTGCTGTAATTTATTTTTATCAACATTTAAAAATCTATTCACTTACATCTGATATACATAATACATAGCGATTTGTTTTATCTTTACAGATCTGTTTGCAACAAAGACTAGACTGAGAAAACCATTTTGCCAAAAAATTAAGTTTTAAAAATTGAGTTTTGTTAAGAAAATAGAATCTCAATGTTTTCTACCATCTCCTGGATAAAGTTCATAACAAACGATAAACTGATCTTGTTACTAATTTGTATTAAGCATGGTCAAAATAAGCTTAAAAGTGTAATTTACCAATAAATAATTTAAAATTGAAAGTGAAAGTTTCAGGTAACAATTTATGGTGGATCATATGCAAACACACACTTTTCTTAACTCTCCAATAAAGACTATTTTCTTGCTGTATTTTCTACTGATCAAATACAGAATAGCTTCACTTCCCTCAAATGCCCGTGTGATTTAGCTGAGTAACAAAAAAAGTGCAGCATGTACTAGTGACCAAAAAACCCCCTCAGTTGCTGTGCCTTCCTTATCATTCTATTCTTCAGGTTGAAGAGATTTTCACTATTAGAGGTGATAAGGGAACACAGACTACAGGTGTTTTATGACTCAATCTGTTACCCAGTGGGGATATAAATACAAGAAGTATTTTATTAATATAGGGTATTCCTAGTCGTTATTCTATAGTAAACACAGCTTTGAGATTTCCATCAATTCAAGACTATCTAGGGATCCCTCAAATTGCATTTCTTTCTCTAATCAATTTGTATTTAAATGCTAGACTTGTAAACAGTTTGTTCACTTTTATACTGAACTACCCCAAATATATGTCTGTTCGATGCTCTACACTGTGTTAATATTTAAGTCTAAGGTGCTAATTTATTAATGACTTTCTCAAAAACAGGGCCTGTGCCATAAATGACAAATTTCTTCTTATATAAGATTCATATATTTAAATTATACTTTTCAAAACGTATCAAGAAAAAAATATTTTCTAAAAGAAATGCTAAATATTATATTAGGTTCTAGGCTTTCTTTAGCCACTTTTTGGATCATGAATCAATTAAGAAATGTATTTTAGGGGCTGGGGGTTTAGCTCAGTGGTTTCACCACCTGCCTTGCAAGCAAAAGGACCTGAGTTCAATCCGTGGTACCAAAAAAACCCAAAAAAACAAAAGTAATGTATTTTATATCACACACAGAAAACGTAAATTACGTAAAATAGCACTTAACCCTTACTATACATGCAATGCCCACTTTCTACTTTTATTTCATTCAAAGTAGCACTAAGCATGAAAAACAGAATCAGGAAATGGAGTATTTTGGTGATGGTGTTATTGATGGAGATTGAGTCCAGGGCTTTCTGCGTGTTAGAAAAGTGCACTACCACTGAGCTACTTAAAAAAATTTTTTTTAAAGAAATTTTGAGGTGGAGTACTGTGAAGTTGCCCAGAGAATGGCCTCGAAACAGTCAATATCCCCCACCTCTCAGGCATGTACCACCATTGCACCCAATGTAGAATGATTTTCATAGAAGATAAATATTCACACCTTAATTAGCTCTCTTCCATCTGAGCTAATACTGCCTTTAAAGGGTTCTCTCAATTCTTTTTTAGGCCCTGAGATCATTAGTGAAGAATCTTCAAAACTTACTACTGCCCCCTGTCAGACCCTAGTCTATTATTAAAAGTAAAAAAGGATCAAGAAAGTGACTTATGGAAAAGAAAATTATAACTACTGAGGTAGGGGGTATCACAATTCCCAACTTCAAACTATACTACAAAGCTACTGTGATAAAAACAGCATGGAACTGGCAAAGAAACAGACCTGAGGACTAGTGGAACAGATTAGATGATGCAGAAACAGCCCCAGACACACTCAGACACCTCATCTTTGACAAGGGAGCCAAATACCCTCACTGGAGGAAAGATAGCCTCTTTAATAAATGGTGCTGAAAAAATTGGGTTTCAACTTGCCCAAGATTAAAACTAGACCTGTATCTCTCACCATGCACTAAACTAAAATCAAAATGGATTAAAGATCTAAATATTAAAACAGAAACACTAAACCAGCTGGAAGAGAGGTTAGGTAGAACTCTTGAAGCCATTGGTGTAGAAAAAGATTTTATGAACAAAACCTCAGTTGCTCATGAACTAGCACAAAGAATCAACAAGTGGGATCTCTTCTTACTAAAAAGCTTCTGCACAGCAAGAGGAACTACCAACAATGTGAAGAGACAACCCACAATGTGGGAAAAAATTTTCACCTGCTGTTCCTCAGACAAAGGTCTACTATCTAGAATCTATAAAGAACTTAAAAAAAAAATCAGACCTCCCAAATTTAAAGACCCAATCCAAAAATGGGCATCTGAAATGAACAAACATTTCTCAGACAAAGAAGTAAAAATAGCAAATAAACATATGAAAAAATGTTCAACATCACTGGTTATTCGAGAGATACAAATGAAAACAACGCTGAGATTCCTCCTCACCCCAAAAAGAATGGCTGCTATCATAAAGTCAACCAATAACAAATGCTGGTGGGGCTGTGGGGAAAGAGGAACACTGCTCCACTGCTGGTGGGAGTGTAGACTGGTGCAACCACTGTGGAAATCAGTATGGAGATACCTCAAAGAACTAGGATTGGAAGTCCCATTTGACCCAGCTATTCCACTGTTGGGGATCTTCCTCAAAGAATTAAAAGAATCATACCACAGTGATATATGTGCACCCACGTTCACAGCAGCACAGTTTGTGATAGTTAAGACTCAGAAACAAGCCAATTGCCCATCAACTGGAGACTGGATAAAGAAAATGTGGTTTTTTAATAAAATGGAGTATTACTCAGCCATAAACAATGAGAAACTAGACATTTATAGCTAAATGGATGCACACTGAGGCGATACTCTTAAGTGAAATAAATTGGACACACATGTGTAAATACCCAATAGTTTCTCTAGTGTGAGAAACTGAAAGTGTAAATAAGGACTAAAAGGTATAACAGATAATGTGAAATAGGAAGAAAAGGTGCAAAGGGGAAGGGGAAGTGCAGAGGGGTAGGGGTAAAGAAAGAAGGGAATGGAATTAATGTGCGAAAAAGAAAAAAATGGAAAGTCTTTGTAGATAGGGAGGAATGGAGGGGTTGAAGGGCAGGGGAATGGGGAAAAAATAAGAACCAAGATGAATTATGTAAAGGTGCAAATTTCCAATGATGAATGTCATTATACTGTATACCTAAAATGTACCAATAAAATTAATTTTAAAAAAAAGAAAATAATTTAGTCTTGCACACACACAAAAAATTATAACTACTGGTAGAAAAAACAGAATGTCAGTAAAAGCAGCTTTCATTTAAAATATATCATCTCATGAATATAATTAAAGAGAAACAGTCATGTTTAATCTAAAAAGGGAAAATTCTTTCAAGTTTGAAAATGTTGCTTATGCACACTACACTTTTTGCCTCAATTTTTTAAAGTTATAAATTTATGCTAAGTATCTTATTCTTAGTATCAAAAGTTGAGATAACTTTATTTCTATAAAATAATGCAAATTTATTTCTTGATAAAACAATCAAATAAGCAATTCATGGGCATTAGTATTCAGGACAAAGAATCAATGTTCTCTGCTACTCATGATTATAAGTCATTTTCCATTATCCAACATTGTTTTTTTTTTAAAGAGTAGCAAAAATTTATTGAGAAAAAGTTAACTTCTAAGAGAGACAGAAGGGGGACAGGAAAGTATGTTGCTCCTCCATTATCCAACATACTTTTAAGTACAGTGGTGCCTAGGTTCATGAACTTAATTTCTTCCCCCATTCTGGTGGCACACTGACTTGGATGAGAACTGAATCAAATTCCATAGTTAGCTTCAATGGACCTCATGGGAAAATTTGATTTGGTTCTCATCCAATTCAGTGTGCAACCAGAATGGTAGAAAGAATTAAATTCACGAACCTAGGTACCACTGTACATACTTACAATTCCATCTTGGACGTGAAACTTTAACTTTTTTCTAATACCACAGGCAAGATACGAAAGTACTACTCCATCTAGAGTTACATGAGTCATTATAGCAGTGTCTATTGCAAAGGAGAAAGTTTCAATGAGCCAACCAAGATTAATTAATCATTAATCATAAAAGCAACTTTCATTCACAACTAACAAGGAGAGATAACAGAAGTTTGGTTCTTTTCATTCAGCTATCTGAAATCACTAAGCAGAAATTTTAAGCACATGAACACCTGATAGAACATTTCCTAAAATTATCATACTACCATGTAAATTACAAGCAAAAAGCATTACAAATTTGCTTTAAGAATTTAAGATCTGTAAAATTTTAAAAATACAAATGGTAGTTGTAATTATTATAATAACATTGTATTTTCAAAAATTTAATAAACTTACCTAGAAATTTTCTGTGATGCTTTTGAAATTGGTGTTCCAACAAATGCCTCAGGAAGCTCTGAATGTAGGAAAGAATGTACTATAGGTGATGGTTCTTCTATTTTAGGGCTACAAAAGAAAAAATTAACTTTTAATTATGTGTCATGAAAGACATCAAAAATGCTGTTTTTTATGATTATAGGGAAGGACTTTCATTTTTACTTTGTACATTTTTGCATTATTTATAAACAATAATAAATATATATCACTTTTAAGTTTAAAGATAAAAATCATTCTAAGAAATGCAGCCAACATAAAGAGCTTTTCCTTTTTATATACATTAATGAACTTCATGGCCAAATACTGCTGATGAATGTTACTGATAGCTAGGAAAGATGAGAAGTAACATGATTTTAAGAGGTATAGGAAAAATATACCTATTGTACAGTGACATGCTATTTCTAGGTTCACTGCTTGCCCATACTTCTCCAATTTTAGATAACACATTATTGATGAAAGTAGATCTTGTTAACACTGTTCCAGTGACCGCTTTCTTTGGAAATGTTGATAATGGTTTTGGTCTAGAAACTGTAAAATAATGCAGCATTTAATTACATCTCTACTAAACAGGATTTTAATACAAGATATAACATGAAATAATAATAACACAGAAGACATGATAGTTAATTATACTGGTTTAGCTACAGCTAGGCAGAAATTTAATAATGTGAGTTTCTTCTAAAAACTTCCAAAACATTTCTATCCTTCATGGGATAAAGCAGCCAATAAAAAAGTATGACATATAAATTTGAGTATGGGGCCAGGGATTCAGCTCAGTGGTTCCACCGACTGCCTCGCAAGTGCAAGGTCCCTAGTTCCATCTCCAGTACCAAAACAAAACAAAACAAAAAATTGAGTATGTATTAGTAAAAGTGAGCTATATTTAAGATGATGATTTCAGAAAGGCAACTGTTCAAAGTCTCTTCAAGCCTAAGAATTTATGACATTCTTCAATGAAATCTTACCCTCTCGAAAAACTGATGATGTTGACACATGATAAGGCTTAGCTCGCTCAATGGCTAATTTTCGCTGGACTCTAGGAAGGATTTTCCCATATTGGTCTAACATAGCATTTCGAGCCACTGATCTCTCCCGTACACGAGGATCGCGATTGTTCTATTGAATACAACATTAAGGGATAAAAATTTAATCTTCAAAATGTTGAGTCCTACAGTTATGTTTTTACCATTTAAAACAGAATTAAGGGGGCCGGGGATTTAGCTCAATGGTTTCACTGCCTACTGTGCAAGCCCAAGGACCCAAGTTCGATCCCTGGTACCAAAACAAAATAATAATAATTAAGAATATCTAGGAATATCTATCTCCTATCTACATTTTTCCAAAATTAAGACTTCAAAAACAAACTTAACAATTCCTTACCCATCAACAAATTCCCAATCCCTACTACTAAGCCTGGATTCTTCACCATAAAAACTGGTTATCAATTTTTAAGCATCCATATGTGACAGGCCAACACGTTACTTTGTCAATATAAAGTATACTTCTGTGAATCTTCACAACAACCTCATAAGGAAATTATTAGCATTTATAGATGAGGAAACTAAGGTTCAGAGTATGTCCTAATCACGCAGAGCAAATTAGGAATCAGACCAACCCCTGAAGTCCAATGTTTTTGCACTATATAACTCCTACTGCTGTCCTCTACCTCTTCCTCTAATTTTACAAGTCAAGTGCGTAATCTGGGAAGATTATGGGAAAACATCGGAACATAAATGGAATGCATAAGAGAATTAAGTAATAATACTCAGTTCAAAGTAATGCTATACAGATGGGGAGCAGATTCTCCTAGTAGATGACAATATAAGTCAAAGTGTTATCAAACTACAAACTCTTACATAACAAACAAACCAAGTCTTCAGTTTTTCTTATTTTCTTATCCCACACAATGAAACAACTTTAATCATACCATGAGATTAATCCTCAGAGTCTGGTTCAGCTTCAGGGCAGGGATATAATTGGCACGCTGCAAATGGTGAACTAAAAGGAACTCTTGATTTTGAACACTGGCACTGGACTGCAAAAACTTCACTAAACATTCCTGGAAAGAACAAACAGACTTGAAAACTATCAGTTTACCCTGGACTTCTGATAAATGTACATTGCTAAGTGATTACCTGCTCAGTGTCTGTAAAGGGTAATTTCAGTAAGTCTTCCATTAAGCCCATTTCCTGACATACTTCATACACATGCTTTAGTAATTCCTCTACATTCACTGTATTAGAATGTTGTCGCAATAAACTCCAGGCCTCAACCATGCACCTGAAACCAATATTTATCAAAGATTAGTTTTAGAAAAGCTATTTAAAATGTTCACGTCATCTACCTACAGAATCTCAAAGACACTTTTATATGCAAGTTAAAAGAGCCAGGAAGCCTGGGCAACTTAGTAGACCCTGTCTCAAAACAAGAACAGCAGGGCCAGGGATTTAGCTCAGTGGTTCCAGCACCTGCCTCGTAAATGCAAGATTCTGAGTTCAATCCCCGCTACCCCCCCCAAAACCAACAACAACAGCAACAACAGGCTGGGGATTTAGCTCTGTGATAGTGCTTGTCTAGCATGTAGGTGGCCCTGAATTCAATCCGCAGTATGCAAAAAAAAATGACGTTTTTAAAAATAAATAAAACAGAGCGCTTGCCTAGCATACTTGAGGCCCTAGGTTGCATCCCTAGCACTGCAAAAACAAACAAACAAAAGATTTAATTAAGTATAAAGTAACTGAGAAACAAAGTAAACATTCACAAAGAGGCAAACTTAGGTCACATGGATAGAACTGAATCTTTGGTTGCTGGACAGAGAAAAGTCAAGGCTCTTAAGGTAGTTAACACTCAGCATGAGATATGAAAAAGAAACGTGAGTGAAGCCCCATGGGTAGAAATAAGCATAACTGCATTTATGGGAAGGTGAAGGGTATAACTTAATAGCAGATGCTGTGGCAAATCTGCAGCAAGATCTGATTGGAGAATGTGTCAAATTTGACAGGTGCAGATACAACTGCATGTATGGTTTATTCTGTAAAGCAATAAGATCACTTAAATGAACAACAATGCTTCTTACCTAGGCGTCTCTTAGAATTTGAGAGGGATTCTGTGTGCTTAAAAAAAAAAGTCAGTTTTCAACACAGACCTCACTGATTAACTTGTCTTGGAGGTTAACTTGGCCACATCTATAAAAATTAAAATATATATACATGGGCAGCCAGGCAACAATCTCAGTTCAAGGAATATAATTTACAAAAATATCAGCAAAAGCATAAAGATTTATGAGTATGACTATATAGTGATATAATGAATTATTATGTGGCCCTATTTGAAGCAAATATACTATATGGTATATAGTAAGTATAATATGCAAAAACTAACCAATAAGCAAAATACGTAAATGTTCACCTACTTAAGTACATAAGAAAAGTTCTAAAAGATATACACTAAGATTGATTAATCTACCAGTTAAAGTTTTGGAAGAGCAGATAACTTTCATGGCAGAAGGTAAGGGCAGAAATAAATTTTGGCAGCACTGTCTGAGACTTCTGTGGGTACAAAGTCACACAGAGAAGCAAATGGCACCTACCTACTGTTGGAGGGTCAGGGCTACCTGTTAATTTTGTTGTTCTGGGACTAGAATATTTTAACATATTCTATAGATTTTGTAAACACTACCAACCCAAGTGAGTAAAACGTTTAGTGGTATTTTCTAAAAGCTTACACGTGAAATTGTCCTTTACCTCGTTTTTCAAAACAGGTGTAACAGTGTGTTAATTATATCTTGAGTACAGAAGGGTAGGTATACATATGCAGGTGTACAGAAATAAAATGTAACATTTTCCTTAAACTAAAATCTAAAAATGTAAAAACGAGAATATTTTCGTAGAAAGAAAAATAACGACTAAAATGAACAGCACACTAGTAATTTTTAAAGTCACATACAGGAATAAAGGTATAATAAAAACCTGGTATCTGTCATATTTAGGATGGGTACACTAAAACTTAATTGTACTATTTTTATATATGCTGGAATCTTTTAAAAGTGCTTATAGCAAAATAAATTTCAAACAATCTATTATAAGCAAAGTATTGTAAAAGGACAACTGACAGACTAAAGAGGAAAAAATCACCTCGCAATCAGGTTCATGTCCGTAATGTATAATAATAAATTGGCTAAGAAAAATCCCAACACACAGAAAAAGAGGCAGAGGATTTAAATGGGCAAGGCACAAAATAGCTCTCTGTGCACAATATGCGGTTAGTCATCTTGCATTGTTTAGAATGTTCACTAAAGAACTAATTAAATAAATGGTACATCCAACCACATAATGAACAACCACACATCACTTAAAAACAAGGAAGCTCTTTATGTACTATTATGAAATGAACCCCAAACTCAGTTTAAAAAGGCAGACCGCAGGTGGGATGGCATGATGCTAGTTAAAAGGTGTGATGTGGAGGTGGCTGTAGCTTTGCTAAAATCTGTCCAGAAGACATCATGAAACATACACTTAAAATGATTAATAATAAATAGGTCCCAAGGGGGAAATTCAGAAAGCTGGAAATTCAGTGTGGTCATTTATATTTTTTTTAAATGTTGAAGCAGGCTAAGTATTCGATTTATTAAAAACAAAAACTGAGCCAGGGATTTAGCTTAGTGGCACTGTGCCTGCCTCGCAATTGCAAGGTCCTGAGTTCAATCCCCAGTACCAAAAAAAAACCAAACCACAAAATCAAAAACAAACAAACAAAAAACCTCCATATGCCTGACTTTCCTCCCCCAGCCCACGTATATATTTTAAAAAGATTTTCACTTTAAAGTGTGATGCCCACTTCTAATTTAGCAGATATAATAACAAGAATATGATTTTATTTTTTGCAGTACTGGGTCCTATATTAACTTATAACTGTACAGAGAGCACTGCTAAACAAAAGACAAATCATGTTCTTTCTCAGTCAGCTTCCCAACAGGAGGAAAAAACATAGTTACCCCCAGACTGCCAAAACTAATATAAATTTTAAAACAAGAAAGTTCTTATATTCTATAATTATCCTGCCTCCTGTTAGAAAGTCATGATTCTATAAAGAATAGTAAGAAAATGATTTCAACTGATAAAAAACTAGAATGCTGGCAGTTAAATGTAAGAAATCATTCCATAATTCTGGCTACTTAGGAGGCTGAAGCAGGAGGATCATAAATTTGAGCAATTTAGTGACACCTTGTCTTGTCTCAAAAAGGCGGGGGGGGGGGGGGGGGCGGCGGCTGGGATGTAGTTCAGCATTCCCTGGGCTCAATCTCCAGGACTGTGATGACTAAGTGACTTTAGTAATCAATGTGTAGGGAATTCTTGGCAACACAGTAGAGAAGGTTGCTGAAAAACTTTCCTCTGACAAACTATCTTAAGACAGTAGAGTGAATACAAAACGATCTTTTAAAATGCACATCAAAGGGTTGAGCATGTAGCTCAGCGGTGCCATGCTTGCCTGGCAAGGCGCAAGGTCCTGAGTTTGATCCCTCGTACCAAAAAAGAAAAAATATGTCAAAAATTAAAATGAAAAAAAGAAATTCCAGACTGGCCAAGAAGTAACTACTGATCCCCAGTGACCAGAATAAAAGGAATAAGACTGGGAAAGGTATACAGGGGATAAGTAACGAACATTAACATGGCTATATTAACAACTGTTCATGATAAGGAAGGTTACTGCATAACAATATAAGGCAGGACTACAGATGTGGCTCGTGGCTCGGTGTTAAGAGCACATGCAAGGCCCTGGGTTCTATCCCTAATATTGCCAAAAGACAATAACAAAAGGCTATAGTTAGTTATAAAAAATTTTAACTTATGTAGTTAACAGTCAAAGAATTGAGTATTGCAAGAACTGACACATTCTGTATCACAGTAGGCAACTTAGTATACTCTTAGTAATTTATTAAAGAGAACAGAAAAAAAAAGCCATTAAGGAAAAAGGTTAAAAGTACACAATGAAGAAACTTGATCTTTTAGGTAAACATATGACACTTCACCTAATAAATGGACAATACACTGACTACTTACCAGTGGGCAAATGGTTCTATGGGTGTAAGGAGTCTATCTGGATAACATCATGTAATTATAGTTTGCAATTAAATTAGAAACCCAACAATTAAAAAGCCCATTATTTATTTATTTATTTTGTTTTGTTTTGTTTTTTTGGTACCAGGGATCAAACTCAGGTCCCTGCACTTGCGCAGTAGGCGGCGAAACCACTGAGCTAAATCCCCGGCCCTAGCCCATTACTTATAAATCAAACTAAATAGCAGGGAAAAGAAAAAATCATAATGGGAATAAAAAGTAATATGTAGAACAATCAGATTTACATTTTAAAATAATGATGAAAAAAGCTAAAAGTGAGAGATAACCAACTTCAATTTAAAAGAATCAGAATAAAATCACAGAAAGGAGGGAAGAGAAGAATGAATTTATAACAATGATTATACCTATACAAGTTTTCTACTGTACCTTAATGATACTAAAACTGAATATAAACAATGTTAACAATTGGCCAGATAAAGGCTTTGTACCTCAACTCTGTCATTACACAATGCATCATAGTTAACCTGCAAGCAAAGCAGCTAAGCCATACATAGTAACAACAGTATATCCATAAGTAGAGCTTTTAATATTGAAAAGGAACCACTGTAAGTTTTAGGGAAGAAGAAAGATATCTTAATAAAGAAGAGCTAGTTAAATTTAAAGTGAAGAGTTGCCAGGTGTGGTGGCGGATGTCTGTAATCCCAGCACTCCAGAGGCGTAGGCCACCCTGGGCTATATAGTGAATTCAAGGCCAGCCTGAATGAACTATAAAGTGAGTCCCTGTCTCAAAAAACCACTCACACACACACACACACACAAACAAGAGTCAGAAGTCAAGTTGAGAAGTTTCACAGAGAATAAAGATGGCTGATCAACCATTACCACCATTTACTAATGATTTACTACTTTGCAAGCAATCATGTAATAGTGCTTGCTTCATTTAACTCTCAAACTATTGCAAGGTGGGCCTTACTAACCCTGTATTTCAAATGAGGAAACTAAACCTCAGAAAAAATAAACTGCTTTTGGTCATATTTTTAAGAAAATGGTACAGTGCAGGTATAAATTGAATCTATTTGATCCCAGGGACTATTTCCTTACATCTTTAACATATCTCTTAATATCTATGCTACAATCAATGGTTGTTCCAATATAATTACTTTCAAGGATTTTAGATTTACTAATAGACAATATCACTACTATAAAGTTTGAAATCACAGTAACAATTACATAGCATAGGATGAGTCCTGAGGAGAGGGTTAGTGTTTCTGTGCTTGAAATATTAGAACTTTTTCAGCCATCATAATATTATGCAATCACAGCATATGATAAGTATGACAGCAAGATCACTATGTAGCTTAACCTCTTATTCTGGTTCAAATTTCTCAAATTTCGCCTCTAATGATGTTTAAAAGTCTTATCAGTTAATCACTGTGTTGGATTAGAGAGGGAGGTATTTGAGGAAACCAGGTAATTATGCACTGGTCACAATACATATCCTGGAACTGTGATTTCTTGAATAAGTCCCTGTGAATCAGCTTAAAAAAAAAAATTTTGCTTCTTTCTGATAAGACTGGGGTGCAGATCACACTGTTGTACAATTTCCTACACAATAATATATGGCTTCCCAGTGCAATTATCAATTCAAAAACTAAAGAGGCTTTCTTACAAAGTGTTTTCATACTTTCAGTAAAAACCGTCACCTAGGCAGGCATCTGTAGTTAGTCCCAGCTAGGCTGAGGTGGAAGAATAAACTGAGCTCAGAATTTGGAGACCAGCCTAGGCAAAACACCCAGGCTCTCATCTCAAAAAACAAAACAAAACAATCATCACCACTGTCTTACCAATCTTCTTTTTAGCAACATTCAAACCACTCTAGTTAGGAGAAAAATAGTTTGGGGGGCGGGGGGGCGCGGGTTAGCCTGTTGGGATGGAACCCAAGGCCTCCTTCATGCCAAGCACGTTTTCCACCACTAAGTTACACTCTCAGACTCTAGTAATTATTTTTTAACATTTACTGAATCTAAATATAAGCGATTGCACAAATGGCATTTGGAGTTACCTGTTTTTGCATCTCTACTGAATATACTAATTTTGGGGGGAGTAGTAGTTCTCTTAAGAGAAATACAGTTTAAAAATTAAATTATTTAGGTTTGTCCACTATATATCTAAGGAAGAAATGTGAAGTGAATATAGCAAATCAGAGAAATGCTCTTAATTTGTCCAAATTAAGAGATAACAGAAACAAGGAGAAAAGGAGAACTCAGCAACACTTCAAAAGTGTTTCTTTTTCAAGGTTCTAATATTTGCTCTTCTGATATAAGCATTAGTGACTCAATGTCACTGAAGAGTGAGAAGTTCATGTAACTGAAAAAAATTTACACACTGGTTGCCTACACAACTTTAACTTCTAATACATATTATTATCACATTTACTTCTTTAAAAGTTTTTGTTCTTATAATAAAGCTTACTGAAACTATATATTCTTTTGTATTTTCAGTACTGGGGATTGAATCCAGGGGCCTTTATGCGGATTACAGCCCAGACAGGGTCTAAGTCATTAAGTTGAACAGGCCTGGCTCAAATTTGTAATCCTCCTGCCTTAACCTCATAAGAGTGCACAGATGTGTGCCATAAAACAATTTTGGTTCAATACACCCTCTTAGATTTATTAAACTAGTCACACACTTTTGCTAATGCAGATCATCTCACTGAGTCCTTAATTTATCAGTTTTGAAGTCATTGTTAAGTTTCTATATGTCTAGCTTCAAAACTTTTTCTGTCTAAAATCTGGAGATCCAAACCTTCACAGTTAGAAATACATTGTATTTAACTAAAGAGAAAAAAGAAAACTTAATTTTCAGGGTACTGAGATTAAAGGGATGTTTGATGCATATATGGTAATTTGGGATAAGTGCCCAATTTATAAATATATAAATATATAAAAATGATATAAAAATATCTATATATATATATAAAAATGATCAAGCAATAGGACTGAATAAAACCAATATAAGTTATATAAGACAAAGTTACAATCTAGTAAAAGATTTCAGCTCTGAGCAATTTCCCCAGCTAATTTAACATCACCTTTTTTTTTTGGTACCAAGGACTGAACTCAGGACCTGTGCTTGTGAGGCAGGCATGGTGCCACTAAGCTAAATCACTGGCCCCCAACTAATTTAACATGAAAACCCAATAACTAGGCCACCATATTTCCAATCATGTCATTTGTCAATTATTATGTACACTATAAACATAATTGCAGCAATATGTATAAAGATATAAATGAAGTACATCATATAGATTTAAAGAGCATTACAATATTGCTAAAGGAAAAAACAAAGATATCATTTGCTCAAATCTTACTGAATTATTGAGACATGAAACTTAACTTTCTTAAATCATTTAAACAACTGTCTGAGATTTCCATTCTAGAGAATTCAATGGCAAATACAATGACAAAATTAAAATGCAAAGAAATGTAATACCTAAGAAACAAATATTTTAAAAAAATCAGAGCTCTATTACTGAGCAAAAACTCCCCCAAAATATAATTTATCAAGTCTATACAACACAACTTAATTCTCTCTCTATGGGTTCTTTTGGCATACTTAACTCTCAACTGACCATGCAGGAGACTACCGGTGTTGTGAATTAGCAACAGATATAATGACACCCCTTTTACTCAAGATACTTCCTATTCATCTTATTCTAGATAAAATGCTATACCTTTTCTCAACATTGAAAGATCAAAGATACATAAGAATATTAGGTAATGGAATTAATCCATCAATTCCATCTTATTTCAAAAAATGTACTTACCTATTGAAAAGTAAAACAGTGAGGTGAAGGATAATGTCACCACCACTGGACACAGCTGGCCTCATCGTGTGTATATATCTGAGTGCTTGTCTGTGCTCTCCCTGACTCATGAAGGCTTGGATGATCTTTGAATGCTGCCATGACTCAGGTTTTACAGTAGCTGGGTGAAACAGTAGATCTAAACCACTCTGCAAAAACATGATGTGAAAAGTGCTAAATATAAATATAACAGAGCTTTGCATTGTACAAGATGTTTAAAAAGACAAGCTTTATTAAAGAAGCACAAAAAACAAGATAAAATCAGTTTAAATATAAACGGAAAAGGGCTACATTATGGTACATTTTATTTTATTGTTTTGTTTTTGTTTTTGTTTTTTTTGGTACCGGGGATTGAACTTGGGACCTTGTGCTTGCGAGGCAGGCACTGGAACCACTGAGCTAAATCCCCGGCCCTAAAGTTTTCTCAAAAGCCTCAAACTTTCAAGACTTTTTAATACTGTTTAAGAGTATTTCTTATACACCACAAATTTCCAACATCCCAAATGTACTTTTAATAATCACAGTATTTTCACTATTCTGTTAATTTGTTTGTTTCCTTTTTCAACAGTAGGTAACCTGAGATTCTGTATTTTTGCTACCTTACGTAGTGTTTGGTGAAGGCACTGATTAAACTGAATCCTTCTTAAATTACCTCAGGAAATAGACTGCATCATCTTCAATATCAAATTTAACCTAACCATGTATGCTTTTCTTAAAATCTAGTAACTACTACAGACTTACCTCATAGTCACTATGATCTATCAGCCAAAATCCTTGAATAAGTTTAACCTGACCCCAGGAAATGGCAAAGGCAGTTGGAAAAGATTCAATGGGAGTATCTGTTTTGTTTGGAAAGGAATACATAATATCAAGTAGCAAATAAATGGTCTTTTAAAAAGAGGATTAAGGACAACAAAGAAAAATTTCTGCAATAATACTTTTAGAATAGGTAGCAATGGATTGTAGCATCATTTAGGCTTGAAAGCCTTTTTGTGTTCACAAAGCCTTAATGGATATCCAGCTACGGGAATACAGTTTTGTTACGTGCAGGCACACCCAGTCCCATGCCAACTTCATTTTTTTCTCAATATTTTTTCACTACCATCTCAAAGGAGATAGGCTTTACTAAAGCACACTTTCTTCACAAAGCAACAAATTTAAGAGACTTGCCTAGCAGCTCCAGAAAGCAAAGCTGTAGGTCAAATCCAGTTATGGGGCAAAAGCTGGCAGTTGAGCCACCAGGTTATTTTGGCCACCCTGGGGGCTGAGCCAACTGGAGCTCTCCACCACTGAGCTACATTCTCCAGCTTTTCTGTTTATTTGAGATACGGTCTTGCTTAAGTGGCCCAGGTAAAATTCAAACTTGCAACCTTCCTGCTCCAGGAGCCTTTGTTTTATGGTACTGGAGATTGAAACCAGGGCCCGGTACATGCTAAGCAACTACCACTGAGCTAATCCCATTCCCCACCCTGGTTCCTAGAGCAACTGTTCTTGAGTGTGTTAGAAATAGCTGAGAATCTGATAGAAGTCAATGATATCCCTAGATAAACAAACGTAAAACAAGGTTTTGCATAGCTTTAGTTTAATCATAGGCCATCCTATACCAATAAACAGATCCTGGGCTAAATAAAAATTCAAACATGACATTGAGATTAGATTATACTACCCTGAAATTTTATGATTTTGGCAATATAAAAATTATTTGATAACAATTTATAAAGGATACAATACAATGTTTGTTTGTCTCACTAATGTTGTCTAATAAATAGATGTCCAGTAGTGCCTATAAAAAAAGATAAAAAGTTCAATGAATTTTATGGTAATTCATTCCCCATTTTCTTTTCTTTTCTTTTCTTTTGGTACTGGGGATCGAACTCAGGTCCTTGTGCTTGCGAGGCAGGCAGCAGAGCCACTGAGCTCAATCCCCGGCCCATTCCCCTTGTTTTCCATAGACTGTTGTGCCAGGTATGAAAAATATAGCCAAGCTTGTTTTTCCCTTGCCAACTTTCACAGACATTTAAAAGTGACAGCATGTTACTATAAACCTACGTGTAAGCTAGAAGGAGGGTATTTTCCTGTGCCTCCTTCATCTCTTTTCCACAACTGCTCAATTTGATCTCCTAACTGAGAAACCAATCCATCAATCAACAAGCAATTCTGGTTCCACTTCCCTCTGCAATATGAGAAAAAAATTACGGACTGTTTAATATTAGTGATAATTATTGGCATCAAAACAATAAGTAATAAACTTTAAAAAGTAACAATCCAACTACCAAAGAAAAGAGAGAGATGAGAATTTAACTTCAGTTATCATCATGAGAACTACAGAAATAAAGGAACATTAGTCAGATAAACCCTGAAGCTGCCTCAAGGTCAGTCTTCAGCAAGCCAGTCAGTCAAGGTCAAGTCCTAGGAAAGAACGTAGTACAAGTAGTCAAATATCCAATACTATTCTATTTTTCACAACTTTGATCAAATTACCATAGCATAGCACATCCCAGTGTAGAAAATAACTGCAGTTCAAAGAGCTATACTTCGTATTCATCACTAGGGCCAATCTTTATCCTTAGTGATTCCTTCATCCAAAAATGTACTATTGCGCTCTTAGAATGTGATAAGCAAATA
Source organism: Heterocephalus glaber (assembly GCF_000247695.1). The sequence continues at coordinate 12,827,565 of NW_004624771.1, read as the reverse complement.
GCATCAGAAAGTATAGCAAACCTACCCAAGGACATACTCTTAGGAAATAACAAATCTAGAATTTTAAAATGTCTAATCAGTCTCCCAAGTTCATTATCGTTTCATAATCCTAGGTTATCCTAAAGCATTGTTTCTAACAATGTATCATGCATCAGAATTATAGCTGGCATAGCTTTTAAGATACTGAACCCCACGTGATTTTGACCTAAGAAAACTGGAATTAATGTTTGTGAATCACTGCTTTAAATGTTACTTATTGCTCTATCCTAAGAAAAAGGGTACTCGGGGATTTAGCTCAGTGGTTCCGCCGCCTGCCGCACAAGTGCAAGGTCCTGAGTTTGATGCCCAGTACCAAAAACAAAAACCAAAACAAAACAAAACAAAGACAAAAAAAAGAAAAAGGGTACTTAATTTCAGAGACAGGGCCCAGGCTCTATATACTTCTTTCTTTTTCTACTACTTTATTTCATTCATTCATTCATTCATTCATTCATTTTTTGGTACCAGGGATGGAACTCAGGACCTTGAGCTTGTGAGGCAGGCAGCAGAACCACTGAGCTAAATCCCCCGGCCTTTGTATTACTTTATTTCAAAGGAACCAAGTAGTCTATTCATGTATTTTAAAAGAGAAAAATAAATAAAAACAAAAGAAAAAGCTGAAGTTTTGAAAAGTAACTGATAAAATAACTTTGGTGATATGCCTTTTTAATAGATTCTTCTTTTTCTGAATAAGAATTCTCAATATAAAACAGGATTAAGTTACAGAGTCTCTAACTGTCACTCACAGTAAATAGTTTAATTCAGGACATGACAGAACACTAAAATTTAAAATAAAATGTAATTATTAAGTTAGGGCAAACAAAATTAAAATAGCAACACCAATAACAAATTCTGATATTTTACTCAGAATTCTACCTACTTAATTATTTTATATAACATGATGCACTCGGTTCTGAGAATATTTAACTTTTTACAGAAGAATTTCTCAAAGGTGTTTTGAAGGTCTGGAGGTACTATACCTTGATAAACGCTCACATTTCTCTCGGCGACTGGTGTAGTAGCTCTGAATTACAGGGTAGTTGTAGCATAACCTTGACAACTGCACAGCATCATCTGAGAGTTAGAAAACAAAACTTAGTAATGTTACCAAAGTATCTCAACAATATTTACGATTATACATACTCATGTTTTACTGTAATTTTATAATACTGCTTAACTTGCAGGGTTGCTAAATGCAAGAATAGTATACATCCTTTTATTTATAGACATACAAGTGAGAAAATTATCTCATGAAAGTTTTAACAAATATGCTGGCTGGCTTAAAACACTAGAAAGTGTTTTAAATAATTTTACTCTCTTGGTACAAGCAATAATTTGCAAGCAAACTATATTATTTGTTCAAATCAAAATCAAACAATTTAAAAGAATAAGACCAACAACAACTATACAAGTGTGTGTAGTGGCAGAGACACTTCTAAATAAAATGTAATGTGCTTCCTGGAAATGCAAGTTGGAGGGTTTGTTTCAAACAAACACTGTACAGTAAAAGCCAATACTAAGAATTTTCAATAAGAGTATTCAATTGATGGCAAATAGTGGCAGTTAACAGAACACTAAACAAGAAAGCTATCAGCAAATTAGGTAATAAAAACCACAATTCCATGCATCTAAATTACAGATAGTGATACTATTGAACTCATTTCAGAAGCCATGTTTCCTCAAAATTTGCTTTCCTTTTGTATGCTACTTGATCCAATGAGCACATATAGAACCTGCATAACAGAGGGGTGAGGCACTGAAGATACAAAGAGAATAAGAATGTAAGAAGAAAACTAAGTAAGGTGAAAGAGGAAGCAAAGCATCAGAACAGAACAACAAAATTTTGAAGATTTAATAATGTTTTAGTATTAAGAGGTTAAATAAATATTTTACCTAAGCCTTCTGGCAAAAGCCCACAATGAGAGAACCACAGAACCATTTGTGCATATTGACAGATGAGCTGTGTAACCGTGTACTTATTGCTTAGCTCCATAAATCCTATTAGAGAAGAGTTAACATTAGTTGTTTAACTTTCAATTTATCAATCACAAAGAAACAAAAAACTCAATATACTCAGTTTTCAAAACAAATTAATTACTTGGTAATTCTTAACAATAGGTATACACTCTGAACAAATGTAGCTTGTATCTAATTCATTTTGGTCCAAAATTATGTGAAGCAAATTTCCAAAAATACTACAAGTAAGTCACTGACTACAGACATTTTTTGCAAGCTATTACAATATCATTAATACAGATTGCTTAAATCATGCCTTTGAATAAAATTGGCCTTTTTTTGATTTGTTGAAATGGTAAAACAGAGAAAAAACTTAAGTCATTTTTTTGAATAAAAGTATACGAGTAATTTAAAATTTTAAAATTCAACTGGAAGTACACTACCCTAATAGTCATTAATTTTCACTCCAACTCCAGAATTTCCCAAGCTTATTCTGTAGCTTTACATAAAATATATTTTAGTATTTAAAAAATATTCTCTTTATACAATGATCCACCTTGGAAATAGAAACTTTATTCTTTCACAAAGTCAAGAAGTAAAACACTCATTTATAAAAAACAAAGAGCATACCTCTCTCAGTGATCTCTTGGGCTTCTGTTACAAAACAGCTTAAGACTGTCGTAAGATTGCTAAATAGCAAATGACACTGCTGCATAGACTGTATAGTTTGTGGATCAATGAAGCGACACGATCCATCAAATAACGGTGTACCTTTTAAGGATAAAATACAAGACTAGTTTTCACACAGTAAATCTGAGTTAATTAGAAACACAAACACAGATTTTCTAAAATTCTTAATACTCAAAAGAATTACTTTACATATTATGAGATTTGCAAGGCATGCTAGAAATAGCCAGTGTCCTCAAGGAACCTACAATATGCCTCAACATAAATCCAGCAAGAATCAGAATGAGAATGTGAACTCAAACAATACAGATCTAGAGCTTTTCTTCATAACCATTACATATCATAAGATATCTAATAACCAATTTAATCACATTACTATTTAGTGTGGGATTGGTCTACACAATAATTATCTTAACTCTAAAATCTTTGAAATCAATGGGTAGTTTACTTTATTTCCAATACATTAAAAACACTTATGTGGGGCTGGGGATTTAGCTCAGTGGTTCCACTGCCTGCCTTGCAAGCACAAGGTCCTGAGTTGGATCCCCAGTAACAAACAAACAAACAAACACCCAAAACACTTATGCTCTGCATTTTAATTATCCTTAGAGGTTATCAATCTAAAAAAAAACCCAAAAACAAAACCTCAACCAGCAAAGAAGCTCAAGGCTTCAACAACAGTTCAATTACCAATTCTACATTATACCACATTATGCTCAAAACATGAGTCATACAATTTATAAATTGATTTGAACTAATTTTTTTTCTTTTATAAAACATATGTAATCAGCTGACATTTTCCTCTTAAATAATTTTCACCTTATCTGAATTATCAAGCATTCTTCTAGACTTCAGCTGTGCTAAGTGGTTACTAAAGTATTTAAAATTAATAATTCTATCTTTGTAGTTTCCTAATTATGACATAAAAATATTATAGAACCATGTGTTCCTGTCACGTTTTCCTGGCTTAAAAATCCTCTACTGAGAATAATTTGTGTTACTTTTGTAGTTAAATGTCTTCAAAAGCTCTGATCTTCATTTACCACGACACAAAAATAATGAACAAAACATACACATCTAAATCAAGTTAAGTTTTAGCCAGATGTGGTGGTGCACTCAGGAGCCTAAGGCAGGAAGATTATAAGTCTAAGGCCAGCTTGGGCCTCAAAAATAGGGGAAAATAATTTATTTTCACTTATAGTGCAGTCATATACCTCTAATTACTAAGTACTGGGCTGGCAATATAGCTCAATGGTAGAGCAGCACTTGCATATGTGATGCCCTAGGTTGATACCCAGCATCTGGGGGCCAGATGTGTAGAAGGACTCTAATCACTAGCACTTTGTGTTATTTTTGCATTTACTGGACATGATGAGTTTTTAATATTCACTGGATACCTCAAAATTGAGTCAAAGTATACAACAGATTAATAAGATTATAAAGAATGACTTGGCATGATGATAACCTCATCTATATATTCTTGGTAGAGGTATCAATTTTATTTTGCCATGTAGTTTCTTCATATCCATAAACATTTTAAATAGAAAATGAGTAGAGATGGGTTCCTGAAGTTAGTTGGCACATTCCCCCTTAATCCATCAGCACTGTTTGTAAATTAAACTCTTAGGACCAAAAGATGAGTAATTCTGAACCTTGGTATTATAGCATGTTGCCAGTTTAAAAATTCACTGAAAAATCTGAACAAAAATTATTCTCCTCATTTTAATGTAAAAATAAATAGTTTCCTTCTGGGACTTCTTTAATTTTAAGCGCTTACAATTTTCAAAATGATTAAAAATTATTATGTACTTATAATCGAAGATTAGTATTTTACTAACAAATTTTGCCCTAAATCCAGACAATACTTACATAGTTTGTCAAATTCCTCTTTTGTGATAATCACTTTATTCCACGTCCACTCCAGAACAAAGCGCAAATTAACAGCAGAATTTGGTTGTTCTTATTTGGAAAAATGAAAATAAAAAATAAAGAATATTATTAATCACAAACAGAAAACTATTAACTTTCCAGTGATAGCACTTAAACCAAGTTCTCAAAAGAAGCACCATCATTAATGTAGACAATCTAATAAAATGTATCCTGCTAAGTGCATCTCATCAGGGAGCACATCATTTTCTATAGGAAAGCTTTAAACTTGCAACTTGAGCTTATCATGAGAAAGATCTTAAAGAAGTCAAATTTCAGCTGGGCGCAGTGATGCAAAGCCATGCAATTAGGAATGAAAAGGGTGAAATCACAATGGATCTTGTAGAAATGGAAATCATCAATACCTACTTAGAGAAAATGTTATCCATAAGATGGATAACACAGAAGAAATGGACAGATTCCTAGAAACATATGAATTACCAAAACTGAATCAAGAAGATATAAAAATTCTAAATAACCCAATATCAATGAAATTGAAAATGTAATTAAAAACTTAAAAAGAAAGAAAAGCCCAGGACCTGACGATTACACTGTTGAATTCTACAAGAAATTTAGAGAAGATATAATGCCACTACTCTTCAAACTCTTCAGTGAAATTAAAAGGGAAACAATACTCCCAAATTCATTCTTGAAAGCAAGCATTACCCTAGTATCAAAACCAGAGAAAGACCCAACCAAAAAACAGAACTACAGGCCCATCTCCCTAATGAACATATATGCAAAAATCCTCAATAAGATACTGGCAAATAGAATACAGAGGTTCATCAAGATCATACATCTTGACCAAGTCAGATTTACCCCAGGGATGCAAGGATGGTTCAACATATGCAAATCAATAAATGTAATACACCATAACCAGGACAAAAACCACATGATCATCTCAATAGATGCAGAAAAAGCAAAACATCTTCACTGGAAGAAAGATAGCCTCTTATAAATGGTGCTGGAAAAACTGGCCTTCCACATGCCAAAGACTAAAATTAGACCACTATCTCTCATCATGCACTAAACTAAAACTGAGATAGATGAAAGGTCTAAATATCAGTACAGAAATAAATATCAGTACACTAGATCTGCTGGAAGACAAATAAAACAAGAGTAAAACTCTTGAAGACTTAGGTATAGGTAAAGATTTATTTATTTATTTATTTATTTATTTAGGGTACCAGGGATCAAACCCGGGTCCTTGCAGTTGCACAGCAGGTGGCGAAACCACTGAGCTAAATCCCTGGCCCCAGCTAAAGATTTATAAGTAAGCATAGGAAATATTACAAAGAACCAACAACTGGGATCTCATCTTACTAAAAAGCTTTTGCAGAGAAAAAGCATTTGACAACATCCAACACCTATTCATGATAAAAACCCTACAGAAAATTGGAACAGATGTCTTTATCTCAATCTGATAAAAGCTGTCTATGACAAACCAACAGCCAACATCATATTAAATGGTCTAAAGCTGAAAGCTTTTACTCTAAATTCGGGAACAAGACAAGGATGTCTACTATCACCACTCTTATTCATTATAGTTCTGGAAACATTAGCCACAGCATTTAAACAAGAGAAAGAATAAAAGGAATAAGGACAGGAAAGGTAGAAGTTAAATTATCATTATTTGCAGATGACATGATATTCTACATAGAAGACCCCAAATTCCATCTAAAGACTTCCTGGTAATTTCCTGAAAACATTAAAAGCATCATACCATAATAATATATGTATACTCAGGTTTGCAGCAGCACAGTTTGTAACAGTAAATCTTTTTTTCTTTTCTTTGGTACCAGGGATCAAACTTGGGACCTTGAGCTTGCGAGGAAGGCGGCAGAACTACTGAGCTAAATCCCCAGCCTGTGTAATAGTAAATCTTTGAAACAGGCTCAAATGTCCATCAACTGATGAATGGATAAAGACGATGTAGTTTTTTTTTTTATACAATGGAGTATTATTTTACCATAAAGAAGGATAAATATGAGATATTACTAGGTAAATGGATGCACCTTGAAACCTTACTCTTAAGTGAAATAAATCAGACAACACATTCAAATATCGCATGGTTTCTGTGGTGTGAGATACTGAAAGTGCACATAAAGGCCAAATGTATATTAGATATTGGAAATGGAAAGAAAATGTTCAATTAGAAAGGGTAAATAAGGGTAGTAAGAGATACTGAGAAATAGGAAGGAAGGGAAAAGGAAAAAAGAATAGGAGGAATAAATGGAAACAAAGTTTTTATAAATAAGGGGGGGAAGGGGTTGAAGGGAGCAGAGGGAAATGAGAAAAGAAGAAGGTATATGTGTGTATATATATATATATATATATATATATATAAACAAACATATGTACAGGTACAAATTCCATATGATAAATATTATCATGTATATCTAAAATGTACCAATGAAATTAAAAAATAGAAGGAAACAATACTAAAATACATATGCATAAATAAGCATGCCTTATTCTCAAACACTTCAGGACAAAAATATAGTATGTGTGTAAAGAGTTTGAGCAATACATACAACTACCTGGATGAGTCTCCAGAGATGCTGAAAACAACTCAATCCCAAAACCTTACATATTATTGGATTTCACTTATGAAGATGTTTGAAATGACAAAATTGTAGGAACAGAGATTAGTGGTTGCCAAGGGTTAGGGGTAGGGCAAAGGGAAGGCAGGTGGTGGTGGGCGGGGGACGCAACCTGGGGGACAACTATACCAGACGCTTGCCAGACTGCATCACTTGGGAAGAAATGTGATACACAGAGTCCGCAGGTTTTCTCTATGTTATGTCTTACAACTGTATATGATGTACAATTATCTCACAATAAACTATTTTTTAAAAAAACAAGAAAACATGATCTGCTAACTTAAACAATACAAAAGAACATGTTTTAATAGTCTTACCTTGTGTTATCCAATTTCTGACACAACCAATCAAAAGTCCCAGAGAACTTGTCTGAATTGCTGCTGACAATATGGCTTCAAACTGTTCTTCCTAAATCATGCAAGAAAGAAAGAAAGAAAGAAAGAAAGAAAGAAAGAAAGAAAGAAAGATTAAAGACAATAGGAGATCACAAGGAGCTAAAAGCTAAAAAATCACTATGGCCTATTACGATGGCTATATATCAAAAGACACAATAACAAATAGTAGTAAGGAAGTGGAAAAACGAAGAGTCTTCATACACTGCTGGTAAGAGCACAAAATGGTATACTTTGCAGAACAGTGTGATATTCCTTAATACGTTAACACAGAGCCAGTATTTCCATACCTACCGTGTGTAAATACTCAAAGAACTGACAGTACATATCCACACCAGAAGTTCACAACAGCACTATTTATAACAGGCAAAAAACCAGAAAATGCAAATGCCCATCAACTCAAAAATAAAGAAAAGGCAGTATATTTATACATTACACAACTATAAAATAGGATTGAATAATGGCTCTTGCTATAACACAGATGAACCCTGAAAATGGGGCTAATTGAAAGAACCCAGTCACAAAGTATCATATACTATTTGATTCCATTTACATAAAACATCTGGAATAGGCAAATCCACAAAAGAAGGCACATTAGAAGTTACCTATGGCCAGTGGTGAGAGGAAGAGAAGAAAAGGAAAGGAAATGATTGTTAATGGGTATGGAGTTTTAGTGGTAACGAAAATCTTCTAAAATCAAATGTAGTGAGAGTTGCACAACTCCATATATGCACTTAAAACCACTGAATTATATACTTTATTACACTAAAACCATTGCACTATACCCTATTTGCCTTATCAAGTATATCTCAATGAAGTTGTTACTAAGAAAGCACGATTCTAAATGGAGACTCACTATAGTCATTTACCTGAAAACCAGGGATGAAAAAACAAGATTATCTGCTACTACAATTATTATTGTATAGTTTTTAGAAGATCTACTAAATGCAATGATAAAATCAAGTGTAGATGGATACATAGCTTGAAATTCCAAGAGTCTGACAAGTAGATATCAAATAAATATACAAAAATGAACTGCCTTTTCATGTCTTCACAGTATTTAGAAATGAATTCAGGACTAATTTTCTACTCATAAAGAGCTAAACCATAAATATATAGAGATAAAAACAAACTCATAAGATGAAATATGTAAGACTCCTCAGATATGTAAGACAAACTCTGAACAGAAAAATGGATGGGAAATTTTAAGATTAAAAAAAGTCAATTACGGGCCAGGGATTTAGCTCAGTGGTTCCACGGCCTGCCTCACAAGTGCAAGGTCCCGAGTTTGATCCCCGGTACCAAAAAAACAAACAAACAAACAAACAAAACAACTCAATCATGCTGGGCATGGCCATATGCACTTACAGCCCTAAGGGGAGCATTATGGGTTTCCCCTCTACTTAAAGGTCTACATGCAACCTATCATATTAAATGATACCTGTGGATGAAGTCACACACACAAAAAACAGACAACCCAATCCTGCTTAACAGCTGAGGATAGCCACTAGCATTCAGACTAAAATAATAAAAAGAAAAACTTAACAGAAAGAAAGGAAGATAATGATGAAGAAATCTCCCAGAAGGAAGAGCCACAGACAAGAGAAATAGTTGGAAAATAAAAACATCCATTTGAACTAAATCAACTTGAAATAATCAACATTTATCTAATGGAGATCCATACAAAGAAAATCAAGATGAAAAGAAAAACTTAAGACTGTATGAGTGACAAACTTAGAAAAAATTTAAAACCCACCTGTGAATGTCAAAAAGAACAAGAGTTACAGAAGAAAAAAAGTTAATGTAAACTACTACATACTCGACTAAAGAGGGAGAAAAAATATCTCCTGATGTTAATAGTACTGAAAATTTTCTTTATTTACATGAAATTAAGTATTAAATTCCAACTGTGAACATTAAACCATCAGAAACAACATTTACATTTTGTCTGATATTTAAAAGGCTCTTTTTCTAGCAATTCATTATGTTACAAATACTATTTGAGAGGAGTTAATAAAACATGTTTTCTTCCCTGAAAAATGATGTGGGGATTTGGTTTCTTCTAATACATTTTATAAACAAATTAAGATAAATTATTCCTGTGTCACCACGCGATACTGTTTATTGCAAGATGTTTCCTGACTGGTCAAAGGTATTGCGACCAGGTATTGGGAGAGCTGTTAGAGGACTACAGAAAAATCTTGGCTTCTGTAACTGAGTCTGACTCTTAGAACTGATCATTTCTTTTGTTGCAGGAACTGAGAATCAGTGCTATAAGCTTCCATTAAGATAATAATGGTTTCACAGAGCAGTGGTTTGTTTTTTTGGTACTGGGGATCGAACTTGGGACCCTGCGCTTGCGAGGCTGGCGCTGGAACCACTGAGCTAAATCCTTGGCCCGAGCAGTGGTTTTTAAAGGGCATGTGAAAACCAACTGTTAGGCTCCACTCTCAGAGTTTCTAATTCAATAGCTCAAAGACAGGACCAAGAACTTGCATTTCTAACAAGTTCTCAGGTGACAATGATGCCAGCAACCAAAGTGTGTTGCTATGCAGACCATGAGATTCAGCTAAAATAAGTTGGGTTTTATTTATGTGCTCCTATCTATGCTACCTGATGCTGTCAAGATATTTTTCCTGTCCCATAACCATCTATACAGATGAGTGAACCTCACAGTGACTTATGGCCTATTGGGTCTCATGAGTATGATTTTTAAACCAAATCAGGACAACAGCTACTGACCACACAGGGTGGGCACTACTTTACCACTTCTGCAGAAACTATCCAGTAGATTTTTATTATAGTAGAACGCTATTAATATATAAAGTAACAGCAAGAAATGATACAGGTCAAAATCATCTCACTTGAGTTAAATTGGAAGGCTGAATATCTATGAGTCTTGGTGAGAGAAGGCCAGCTACAAGGCATCGATTATAACCATCAGGAATAACTTCACTTAGAGATGGTCCAGATTTCTTTAAAAAAGTCAAAGTCTACAATAGATGAATAAGATATCAATCAACACTCAATTCGAATAATCAAATTTATGAATTAAGTTAATTACACTACACTTTAAAAATGCCTAATGGACATTATGAATGATTATACTGCAAGGGAAATGGTTTATAGATTCTTTCAAAATCAATCGTTACTAGTTGTACATCGACAAGTTACCTTAGATAGCAGTTTATATATTTTCATGAAATGTAATCCTGTTATATTCTCTAAAGCTAACAGATCTTGACAAACTTGACACATACAAACCTCCGTGTCTAATGTGACAGGTCTGATAAGAAGTATGAATGTGACATTCATTCACATTTGGCCAATTATCAATTAAAAGACCTGCCACATCACGCTTCCCATGGAAAGTATGTTTCTACATACTATTTTTTTGGGGGGGTTGTGTGTCAAGCACTGTGTCATTATGCTAGGTGCCTTCTTTGCATTACTTCATTTCCTTATTTAGCTTTCTGACAAGAACCAACAAAGGTTTTTTAAAGAAGATATGGTAATGCTGGGTGTAGTGGTGAACACCTACAATCCCAGCACTTGGAAGGCTGAGGCAGGAGTATCACCAAGAGGTCAAGGCCAGCTTGGGGTACACAGTGAATTGGCGAGACCCCCATTCCAAAAAAAAAAGAGGACGTGGTAAGGCACTAACTTACTCTTTTCCCCATGGTTCAAGTAGCTAAAATCCACATAAAGGTGCTACAAATACCCCAATGTCTCCTCTAGCAGGCTGTCATTGGTAATTGATTCTACTTAGCTGCTAATCTCAAAAATATCTAACAGAAGCGACCATTTAAGATGAAATAATAGTTTATATAATCAACATTAAAGTTTAAATCCATGATTATGTGCACTCTAAGATCTGACTTCGATTCAGAAATACTGCATGCTTGTAATTGTTATTTACCTCCTTCTGAAATCCAGCACAAGTTATATGAACAATTCCTGAGTTTAACAGACAAGTGGCATCTGAAAAAGATTTTAAAATTCTACTTAAAATATTAAAATGGTTCTAATGCAACAAAATTTATCATAATAACAGATCCTCAGGCAATCAAATTATAACACAGACTACATTTTTTAGTAAACTTTTTCAGGTATTTTGTCAAGAAATTAGTAATACCTTCATACACATATAACTATTAAATTTCTCAAGTACAATATATTAAGTCAATCAATGACATTATCTGTTAAATAACACATGACATTCTTTCATACGAACTACATACAAACACACCCAACTACATAACACCTTTGCATGTTACTTTTGTCAAAAGATAAAAGAAAAATACATACCAAAACTAAAAGTACTTGGGTTAAAAAACTGCTCTGGAGGTGGATAGGAAGAAGGAATAACTCGACTTAAACTTCTCTCATGTACTAATATATCCAAGATGGCATGTGGAAAAGTCCTACTTACAACAGACTCCAATGACCACAATGCAAAATAAGAGCAATTATGTAGATATTCTCCTGATCTAAAAAAAAATTTAAGATTACTGTTATTAATCAGCTACACATAACAATGAGAGAGGAGAGAGGAGGGAGAGAGAGAGAGAGAGAGAGAGAGGGAGAGAGGGAGGGAGAGAGGGAGAGAGGGAGAGAAGGGGAGAGGGGGAGAGGGGGAGAGGGGGAGAGAGAGAGAGAGAGAGAGAGAGAGAGAGAGAGAGAGTGAGCGCGAGCACATGTGCACAAGAGAAAATCATACCTTAATGAATCGGGCATTTGTGCATGATACCAACGATTTATGTCAAAAAGCCCCAAATATATAGCAGGTTTTCCCTGTCCATATACATTCACTTGCCAGGTAAATACTGAAACACTAGTGTCAGGAGATAGAGCTGAAAAGAAAAAAAGATCAAAAATAAAAACAGAACAAATCTCAAAGTAAAATCACCCCAATAGAATCAGCAAGATCTCACAAACTGAGGTTTAATTCATAATTCATTACATTTGTCAAAATATAGTTCCATCAATTGTGTATAGTAAGAGATTTATTCACTAGATTGATACTCTTTTTTTTTTTTTTTCTGGTATGGGGATCAAACTCAGGACCTTGCCACCTGCCAGGCAGGGTGGCACTGCTGGGCTATATCCCCGGCCCTCAGACTGACATTTTTAAGAAATTATTTTAAAAATATTCATCAGAAAAATTCTATCCTGCCTTGTTCCCAGTTAACACTTTGGCAACTTTGAGATATTCAAAGTAGGAAGTAGAAAAATTATTTTAGCAATTATTCCCAAGGAATAGTACAAATATTCCCCCAAGGATGGTACATAGCTAGAAACAGAGAAGTTAATTCATTACCTAAAATAGGCAATTTTGAGCATTAAGCCTTAATTCTTTAAAAGAATCTTAGTTAAGAAGGTCTGATATAGCTATTTGGTGAAGAGAAAAAAAAGAGAACTACCTCCACAGTGGCTATGGAATGACTAAAGCAAGGGGCAAACAGGAGAAGTAAAAACCTGAAATACTACCAACAAGAAGTTGAAACTAATGGGAAGACGTGTGGGGAACAAGAAGAGACAATGCATGGTAAGTTCTATTTCTGATACGTTTAATTGGATGTGAAAACCAGATGACAAATATAAATATAGGTAGTAGGACAACGAGCATCTGTGATGATTGAGCTCACTGAGAATGAAGTTAGGAACACACATACAACCCAGCCCTGATGAACATTTTCAGAACTGAATGAGTCTATAACATCATTTCAATTAATCCTCACACCTACCCTTTACAAAAGATATAACTGAATTATATCACGTATAGATGGGGCAACATGGCTCAGAAATGTTAAGTAATTTGTAAAGGTCACAATTAGTGACAGGGATGGAGTCTGAATCAATGCGTAACTCAAAAATCTATGCCAGGATTTATATTTTACCAGGAAGAGGTAACATTAAAGGAAACAGAAAATTCAAAGCAACCACAGCACATTTGTAATATATGGCTCAAAAAATATAAAGGAAACACTCAGACTATTTATACCAGTTACTTCAGACCACTTTTGGTTTTAAGAAGTCGATTAAAATACAAGGGTACTTCACTGGCCTAAATTGCTCAATTTTTGAGTTCTATACAGCAATCTGGAAAGTAACAAACACCTAGTATCTCATACAGGCTGGAATAAATTCATGATTAGTATTCAAAGCTTTTAACAAAGTTTTTAACTGCCAGGAGTATGAACTCTAAAAACCAATACCTCTCATAAATCTTACAATCAAGACTTCACATAAAATACTTTTAACCAACCTTCACTCACGCCTTCTTCCCTGTCACCATGAGGTCGAAATTTCTCTATACTCTGGCATCCCAACAATTTGGTATTACTAGTCTGTCCCCTCAAAGGAAACATGCCACCTGTCAGGTCCAGTGTGTATCTTTCTTCACAGTACTCTAGTCCCTTTAACATAAAATGAACACAAACCTTAACAAGCTTATGAGCAAAAGAGCATTCTAAAATTAAACATTCTCCAAATTTAAAGATGTTTCACACAATACAAAGAAAACATAAAACTGAAAGAGCATCTAAAATTTTGGATACTATAAAGCACAAATAATAAGACAGATTTTGACTCTTAAAAATAATTACCAAATAATCTTTTAAAGCTATACCAAACATGTGAACCTTCATGTACTACTAGCTGGGAGTATAAACTGGAGTAAATACCAAAATTATATATGCAGGGGCTGAGGGTGTAGCTTAGCTATATAGTGCAAACTTAGCATGCATAAAGCCCTAGGTCAAATCCCTAGCACCTCAAAAACCAAACCAAACCAAACCAAACTAAATTATACACCCATACTCCTAGGCCAACAAATTTATTTTGATATTCTTATCTTAAAATACCACAGGTTCTTCAATATTTTTTTGCTCAATGATTTCCTTATGAATGTAGCAAAAGGTTTAGACTTTCCCGGGGGAAAAAATGCATAATCATAAAAATGTCATACATAACACTCAAGAACTGTGGAGTCCCTCAAACTCATCCATATAACCTTCAAGCACTAGGTTAAAAAAGCCTGTTCTAGATGATTGGCAAAATATGACTATCAGCAGCGCCCCTCTATTTTCTCAGAAATTCTGTCAAAAACAGGTAGTTATTGGGCTGGGGATTTAGCTCAGTGGTTCTGTCGTCTGCCTTGCAAGGGCAAGGACCCGAGTTCGATCCCCGGTACCAAAAAAAAAACAAACAACAACAACAACAAAAAACCAGGTAGTTATCTGAGCATCTAGGTGTATGTGTCCTCTTATAGACACTGGACTTACTGCTTGATATGTTAGAGCAACAAGGGATTGTTTTTCTAAAAAGGCCACAAACTTGAGTCTAGTCCACTTCCCTCATTTTAGAAGAAAATGATACCTGAAGAAGAGTGCTATATTTGTAAAACAGGTAAAATAAACTGGAGATCTCAGGATCACTAATCCAGTACTTCTATATTATGAATACAACACTAACTTGAATATAACTTTTCAATCTTTCAAATGAAAGACAAAATATTTAAAATAGTTGAGAAAAGAAAATGTTAATAACGTAATTATCATTTACCTCATATAAGATCTGTCCTGATGTCAAACATTTTCTATCACCAAAGGCCAGCTGAAGCAGATGCAAACTCAAAACATCACCTTCACTGAAAGAAACAAATTGAGGAGACACATTAAATACATTAAAACATTAAATATCATTTAACATCTGAATTTTCTGCATACAACACTGAATGCATATTTAGAAACTGTCTCTGTGAAGAACTTATCTTTATATGGTTGTTTTCACAAAATTTAGTCCTTTGAAACAATAACTTACTTTTGTTTTTAAAATTCAAATTAAGCTGACATTGGCATACTTTAAGTAATAGCTACCTGGCAACAACTATAACTTTTTACCCATTATTCTTTTTTTCAAATATTCTGCCTTCAATAGGTATGTCTTAAGACATATGGCTACTTAAAATAACTGAACTATCACAGGTTCATTAGCAGCTCCAGGTACTGTATCTCTGTGGGCAAGTATTCTGGCCAATGAAAGGTAAGCAATTATCCCATGGCTACTACAGAGATCCTTCCTAGGAGATAACATGTCCTTTGCTGCTTCTTCTTCCTGGTCTCTTCCTCCATCTTGTTTTACTTCTACTTAAAATGAAGATGTTGCCCTGGACCATGAAGATGAGGGCTTACAAAGATGGAAAGTAAAAGTATCAGAACAACCATGCATTAGCGAAGTACAGTGCACAGTGTTAAGTACAGCTATGCAGAGTTATATCATCTGACTTTGAATCTTATTATTAGTAGCTAAGCTTTCTTAACACATTACTTTTACTTGGCTTCCAACATGACACTATCCACTCCTCAGTCCTTTGCTGGCTACCTTGGCTCTTGTTCTTAATCTCCAAGTATGTTCCCGAGACAGTTTGCAGCTCTCTTCTTTTTTCCAGTCATTTTCACTCATTCTAAGCCAGTGGTTTTCCACCTTGGTTATTTATTACTAGAATCACTAGAAGAGATTCGCAAAAAACTCTAATTCTTAGCTCATGTCACCAAAAATTGATTTAATTGGCTTGAGGTAGTCAGAGAAAATTCACTTTCCTTACCCAAGCTTTATACAAAGTATATGCAAATAAACATTTTTCTGCCCTTATCTATAACTACTCTGTGCTCTACCCGTCTGACTTTGCTTTTCCTAAATACTTCTCTTTCCCTCCCAGATCTTCCCATACCTCCACCATTCCCTGCCCCAACTCTGACTGATTACCTAAAAACAGCAATTCCTTGTATTCTACCATATTCTATATTCCCTTTCCTGACTTTATTTTTCAGCATTAAAATCATCATATGAAGTTATATTAAATATACAGACTAATCTACTTATTTGCTATCTCTTTTCCTCACTGGAAATTTAATCGATCTTATGTATAACTATATTCCCTAGGGCAGTTACTGGCACACAGTAGATGCCCAAAACCACGTTGATTGAACATATGACCATAAAGCAAAAACAAATGGCCTCAGAAAACCAAATAGTCAACAGGATAGAGTGCCTACAATCAACATTAAAGGGAATACCAGTCATTTTTATTACACAGCTAAATGTGTTTTTAATGATAATCAATGAATACTATGGCAACGATTTAAGATCTGCACCCATGTAATCACATGGTGATATATATTCATTCTACAATAATTCTTCCTTTCTTGCTCCTTTATTTTGTTCAAATGATTATTCTCATGGGGTGGAAAAGGGACCATACTACTTCTCTTCTTGATTTAAATTTATATTTTAGTGTACTTAAAAGTTTATAGAAATCATCACCCCAAGGAACAGTACCAGAGGGAAAAATAAATGGAAAACAAAAGTTTCAATGAAAGTCCTCCTCCTTCATTCTCTATCACTTGGGGCCTTCAAGAATCATAGTTTAAGTCACTGACGCACATTTACAATCAGACAGATTGGAATATGATATGATTCAATGATAGTTTATATATTTTCAATTCAGTTTTCCACAGGATTGATAAATTTCAAAAGTGACAAACCAATTATTCATTCATTTATTTGGCAATCTAACACAAAAATCTGAAATGACTGTACTTCAAGATATCTAGAATCTTAGGATGGATCTATAAAGAAAAACTACTAAGAATAGTAAGTTACCAAGATACAGCATTTATACCACAAACTTAACTGTTCCACCATTAAAGAAAGAACTAAACCTTCAAAATGAATAAAAGTCAATACCTGAACTGTTCCTAGGCCAGGAAATGAGTAAGTTTAACCATCTAGAAATTGAACTGAAAGACTTTTCATAAACTAAAGGTGTAACAAAATTAGAGCTTATAATAGATGCAAAAAGATTAGCCAAATTAACTATAGGAACATACTGTGTAAATCAAGGACTAGAGAACAGAGTGAGAATAAATAACAGAAGACAGGCGTGACAATGGAAGTGGGGAAATGAGATTATAAATTAGGCCTTAAAAACCACTGAAGGTAACAAGAAGCTGGGTACTTTATCTGGATTGGGTTACCCTTTGAAAAATCATTTGAACCAAGTTAAGCAAGCACAATTTCTTCTTACTGGTATCTTAATTACTCAAACATGTAAAAACAATCATTTAAATAACTTCAACTACTACTTCTTAATTTACAGAAAGAATTACATTGGTTTTGCTAAAAGAAACAAAGTACAAAGCTTCCCAAAAGAAATTAACTATTCCATTTTGACAAACATTTTTAAAATTGCATGCATCACACTAACCTATCTTGAGTAGATTGAACAGCCCACAAGTAACAGCAATTACGAGGATCATTCTCAGGTTCTTGAAAAGTAACGGCATATATAGGAACCCTTCCACCTTCCAATTGTGTGTAATACCTAAAACAGGCAAAAGGTAGTATATTCTTAGGTTACCATTTTTGGAAAAAATCTGGGTTAAGAAACCGCTGATGGGGCTGCAGTTTTAGCTCAGTGGTTTCGCTGCCTGCTGCACAAGCGCAAGGACCCAAGTTCAATCCCTGGTACCAAAAAAAAAAAAAAAAAGAAACCGCTGTTTACATGATCCCCAAAACTGATTTAGGGACACAGCCAATTCATCCTACCTTAAAAAATACATAGGCACAAGACATCAAAACTATGGCCATGCCACCTATCACCTCCACCCCGAACGGGTGCTAATTACTGAATCACATGCATACATTTATTATGTGTGATCTAGTTCTTAAGATTCATACCAATGTATGACATTACCTTACTACTCTCTAGTAAGTATCCTACAAAAAGATGAAGAATGGCCACACCACCCGAATGTGGCCACTTTGGTTTAAAAGACAGTTTCCCAGTGCCAAAAGAGAAGATAAACAAGAAACTAGACTTTCCATAAATCCCTTAAAAAAGCATAATTAGCCAAGTTGGCTATGATGGCACATGCCTGTGATCCCAGCTACTTTGGAGGCTAGAATTACAAAGCTCAAGGATAGTAAGATCAACTTAGTGAGACCTGGTCTCAAAATAAACAAGGGCTGGAAAGACAGTTCAGTGTATAGTTCTTGCCTGCCAAGTGCCAGACCTAAGGTTCAATTCCCTGTACCACAAAAGGAAGAAAAGCATAATTAGCCAAACAGTAATAATACTAAGAAATCACTGCTATAAAAGCCAGTTTCTCCAGGACTGTTTTAGGAGCAATTAAAAAACCAGAGCCAATAAAAGGATAAAAACAGAAGTGAGATAAATACATCAATATGCCCTAGGGGTGGGGGCGGTGTAAATTAACATCCTAAGCGCCAAACAGGCATCTACCTAACTCAACAATAATCTATGTAACTAAAAAACCTATCTGCTGCCTCCTTCACTAATTCCAGGCTTTTTTGTGTGTGTATGTGGTGGTGATAATGGCAACTGAACCCAGCGTCAATAGCACTGAGGTGCATTCTCACCCTCTTTCTATTTTTGAGACAGGGTCTATGTTGCCCAGGCTGGGCTCAAACTTGCAATCTTCCTACCTCAAACTCCTAGAGTGCTGGGATTATATGTGTGTGCCACCATAATAGAGAATTTAACTTCAAAGATAAAGTTTCAATTTAATCATATTTTGGGGAAGGTTTTGACAGCATAAAATTTAAAACACAAGTATTTTATAACTTTGATTCTTAAAATTTTTTTTCCATCAATATAGAACACTTTATGGGGCCAGGGATTTAGCTCAGTGGTTTCGCCGCCTGCTGAGCAAGAGCATGGACCGGAGTTTGATCCCCAGTACCAAAAATAAATAAATAAATAGAACACTTTATTCAACTATTTTATATAATGTATGATAAAATATATTTCAGAAAGAATTCATACTATACAAATAGTTTAGCCACAGATCGTGCCTACAGAATTAGCAAATAGAATAATTCCACTAGTGCAATACTTTCCAAACACTGAAAGAACCAAGCTAAATTCATGTTCTAGGTCACTTCCTTATATCAAATTATGATGGAATCCAATGAAAAGTTATTTATGGTCAATTACTCTTCTCTTGCTAATTTTCAAATACTTTAACATATATATTAAAAAAGAAAGCACTAATATTAAAATAAAAAGCCAGGTGTGGTGGTACCTGCCTGCAATCCCAGCACTCAGGAGGCAAAGGAAGGAGGATCGCGAGTTCAAAGCCAGCCTGTGCTGCAGGGCAAGTTCAAGGCTGGCATGGACAACATGGAAAGACCCTGTCTCAAAAACAAACAAAAAGAAACCACGCAAGAAGAAAAGTTATACTTACTCTCTCTTCATGCTTTTCATATTCCACAGTGCTAGGAAGCCATCAGAAAAACCTACAGCAAGCTGATTTGTCCTGTTAATGTAACTAAGAGTAGAAACAGCCGTTCCAGATGGGCTTAGTAACTGGAAACACAGATGACGCCCAGCTCTCATTGCACCCTCTCTAATGTGTGGTACTTCAGCTGGGATACCAGTTACAACTTCAAGGTCTAAAACAAGAAGTAGTAAGACAAGTAAGACTAAAAACTACGGATAGAACACAAAAAACTGACAAAAAGAAACTACAGATAGCAAAAAAGCAAACGTCATCAATTATTCAAATCATCAAGTCAAATGTGTCAATTAAAATAAAACTAATGATAAAGCATGGTGAACTAGAAAATAGCCATCTTATCTTCATTTATTTTAATGCATAATTAAAAAATACAATTGTATAGTTTTAAAATCAGCAAACATCCAATGTTATTCGAGGTAGACTCTCTTAAGTATTAATTTCCCAGCCAATCACACGTAAGGCTGATTATTTCTTGATTCAAATTTAAAACTACAACCTCCTTTGAAGGAATGGCTAACTCCATGCCTCAAATAGGAAATACACAGATAATTCTTATACATCTTTACTAAAGAGTATGTGTCAGATGATAAATGGGCTCTTGTTAGCAAAGATAATGCATTCTGAGCACCAAAAGTAATACAAATAAATGAAACACAAGTATGTTAAAAACCTCCTACGTTTTGAGTTTAAGTATGATACTCAAAAAGGAGTGCAAGAGCCAGCCGTGGTGGTGCATGCCTGCAAATCCAGCATTCTCAGAGGCTGAGGCAGGAAGATGGAAAATTCAAGCCCAGGCCAAATCAACTTAGAATCTTAGTGAGATCTTGTCTCAAAATAAAAAATAAAAAGCACTGAGGATGTAGCTTAAGACAAAGGCTTTGGGTTCAATCCCCAGTACCAAGAAAAAAAACTCCGAAGGAAATAAAATAGTCAAGACTAAAGCTCATGCTGCCCATATCTACAAACAATCTTAATGAACCAATGGAAGTAGGACCAACTTCTTACTCTGATAATTAGTATTTCAAAAATATTAAACACTTATTCTCCTCTTTCTGTTCAATCTGCATTTTCAGGTAGCAAACAGTAAAAGTTAATGAAAAGAATTCCCCTTTATATTGACAGAATTTTAAAATCAATTTACAATAAAACAGAACCATACAAAACACAAACCAAAACAAACCAAACCATCTTGCAGCCACTGGTGAAATACAAATGTCAATTAATTAAAATAGCTTAAAGTAGTTTTCAATATTGGCACTATCATCATTTGGAGGCCATAAAATTCTTTGCTGTGGAAGGCTATTCTGAACAATACAGGATATTAAGCAGCATCCCTAGTCTTTTCTTTTTTTCCCCCGGTTGGAAGTTTGTGTTTTATAGCAAACCATATTGTACAGACCTGGGACCCAGGGGCCCAACCCTGCTGGGTCCCCCTTGCCCTCAGCGGGCGGCCTCGTCCCCTCCCACAAGTGGGCTCCTCAAACCTTCCGCCGTCCCCTGGGGCCCTCCCCTCCAGCCTTTGGTCCACCCAATCCCTCCCCCCACCCTCGCGCCTCCCTGTTACCTGAGGTTTGTGTATAGAGCCCCCACGGTACAACCCGGCTCCCCCCAAGCTCAGGCTGGGGGGCGGGACCTGGCCCCGACCCCCTCACCCCCTCAATGGAGTAAGGGGTGGGAAAGCCAAGAGTCTGTTACTAAGTTCCCATGGCAACTGAGGGGCCATTTCCAGCCTTAGCACTGGCATAGGGAGGTGTTCATTGGCTGCTGTTTCCATGGCAACCAGCAGTGGCAGGTCCCTGGGCAAATGCGTTACATGTTTCCATGACAATGAAAAAGTGGGAAGAGCCAAGCTGGAGGAGTCCCATCTTCCCCATCCTTGGGCTGCCACACCCCATCCCCAACTCAGGTCAGGAGGGGTGCACTGCTCCAGAGAGAGTGCCGGGGTGGCACGGTCCAAACTGGGTGCCCACCGGTCCAGACAGTCCACGCTGGTCTCGCCTCATCCCACTCCGGCTCCCCCAGGTCCGAGGTCCCCCGGTTCAAGTAACACTTCAGTACAGGTGAATGTTCAAGTATTGTGCAGAGAGGAAGGCGGGGCTGGGTACCCCTCGCACTCCCCTGGGCTGGGAGCTCAACAGCAGGTAGGCCCGCACCCGACTCTAGCTGCCGTTTTCAGTGACGTCCAAGGAGTCAGGGTGGGGAAGGAGGGGTGGCCCCGCTGGGCTCCTGCTCCCCCTCCCTCCAGGGACGCCAGACCCCCTGCTCCTCCTGCCTCCCCTCCGCCCACCCCCCAAGTATCTGGTCTTTGCTTCCTACCCCCCTCCACCTCCCGGCCCGCACCCCTCTCCCATCTCCCTCCTGCAGACTTGCACTGTAACCCCCCCCGCCACCATCCCATTGGCTCAGTTCCCCAGGGGACCGAAGAGAAGTGGGTGGAAGGGGGGGAGGGAGGGGAGGGGAGGCCCCGGAGATCAGTGCAGGGGGAGAGGCGGGAGGCGCTCGGTCCTGAGGGGTGACCTGGCCTCCCAGCCGGGGTGCACGAAGGCCCGGGGTCCAGGCTCCGGACGAGTCCTGGGGGAGGGCGGGCACCCAACTAGCGGTGTCTCCTCTGGGCAGCGGAAGGGGCCAGGGGGCCCAGCGGCTGCCAGCCCGGCACGGGCACAAGCTTCCGGTGAGAGCTGGCGGCAGGAGCGCAGGTCTAGGCGGCGGAGACGTGGGCAGCGGCAGAAAAGCGGGAGGCAGTGGTTGGTGAGGCGGTGGCAACCGGCAAGATTGAGGCGGACCAGGGTCTCTCGGAGCGGGGAAGTGGGAGCTGTGAGAAGGTGGACGCTGGGGTCTCCAACATGGGCACAGTGGCTCAGATCCAGGGCGCTCAGCTGGGGTGCATGGCGTAGCAGGAGCCGCAGGGAGGCGTCTGTCAGCTCCAGGCCCGCCAGGCTCTCCGTTTGCCCTGATTTGTGTCCGGTGGAGGCAACAGCAGCTCTCGGAGCTGGGAGTCCTTAACATCCTCAATCCAGCGCAGGTGCAGGAGCCGCAGGGCTGGCAGTGGGGCTGAGCCCAGGGCAGAGACAGAGAGCCAGGAGCTGACGGAGAGCACAAACTCCTGGAGGCCTTGCAGTCGGTTCAGAAGCCACATGAGCTGCTTCTTGGAGACACCTGTCCAGCTGAGGTCCAGGGCACGGGGCTGGCGGCGAACCACCCCACTGAGCATGGGTGGTGTCAGTGACTTCCGCCGGCTCAGGTCCATTCGAGGCCATAGACGCTTGTCGTAGCACCAGCGGATCCAAGTCCGGCAGACTCGCATGCAGACATACAGCTCTTGGGGCCCAAGGTGCTGGAAGACACAAGTCAGGCAGCCCGGGGCGGAGGGTGGTCGGATCCAGCAGCCAAAGGCAGGGCTCCGAGGCGGGGGGTGGGGGGGGGGTACCACATGCCGATCCAGCTGTGGGGGCCGGGGTGGTGGAGCCGGGCCCAGGGGCCAGCTGAGCAGGGGTCCCCAACTGCCAGTGCGCACGGCCCGCCGCCCCTCACGGTTCTCCTTCTCGCCAGAGCTGCCCCGGGCTGGTCATCACCCATTCCAGGCCTCGCCAGGGGCCTCATCCTCACTCAGCGATGTGCCTGATGAGTCTGAGCTGGAGTCTGAGTCCGAAGAGGAAGAAGTGTCAGGCACCCGCTCCAGCAGCTGGCACATTCGCTTGAAGCGTTCTAGCTTCTCCCTCTGGGGTGATGGGGATGGTACCACCGGGCCCTCAGCAGAGGCCAAAAGTGGCTTTGGTTTCTTTTTTCTTGGGGTGGGGGGCTCATTCCCTACCTCCCTCTCCTTTCGTTTGGGGAGCCCAGGAACGTCCTCAGGCGGGGGGCCAGCAGGTAGAGGGCCCTTGCGCCTGGGTGGAGGCGGTGGAAGTGGCAGCTCCTCCGTCAGCTTCCATCCACTCCCTAGGCTGGCACCCTCCTCACCGTTGCCAGCCCTGCGGCGGCCTGGCCCCTCACCTGAATCCTTGCTGGTTCGGCCTTCCTGGGTACAGCGAGGGCACTCCCAGCAGTTGGGGATCGCCGCATTGATGACACCCTCAGCCTTCCCCATCTTCAGGCAGCCAGGGTGGACGATCTCGTTGCAGATTGTACACTCCATGAGGCTCAAACCAAATTTCTCTTCTTCTCCCTCCACTGTGTCCTCTTTCCCAGCCTCCCCACACAAGAGGCACACAGCTGTGTGTGGGAGCACGGGGGCAGTGCACTGCCGGAGCAGGCACGACTGCTTCATGCACCTGGGCCCCCCGAACTTCTTCATGTCTCGAACTTCTTCATGTCTCGGCAGAAGCGGCAGTCCCCGCACTCAGTTCGAAAACAGGCCCGGCAGCGACGGCAGCGGGGGTTCGGCGTCGGCCGGGGCCGATCGACAACACTGGGGGCGTCAGCAACGCCGAGGGCTCACACGTGTCCCGGGAGCTATCTCTCCCTTCTCAGCAGCTCCCGGAGGGTCGGCGGTAGCGGGGGATGGGGGGAGGGTGAGGCCGGGACAGCGGTGAGGGGAAATGGGGGGCGCCAGGGTCGAGGCCCTCCCACGGGCTGTGGCGCTGCCGTTCCAGGGGGAGGTCCTCCTCTGGGGGGCTCAGTCCCTCAGCCCCCCCCCCCGACCAACGGGGGCTCCCCGGGACGCAGGGTGCTCAGCTTCTGCCCGCCCCGCTCAGTCCCGGGTCCGAATCCCAGCTCCCCTACTCCCGCCCCGTCCGGCCTCTCCAGGAGCCCCCGGCCCTTTAACTGGCCCCTTCCCGGTTCCCACTACCCAGGGGTCCAGGGACTGGCCTGCACCCCCCCCGCCGTTTCCGGGGTTCAAGGCCTGCCCCCCGCCTGTTCCCGGGGAAGGGGGGTTCGCTGTAACCTGTCCCCCCTCCCCTGGGCCCGCCCCTGGACTGCGCCCCCTGCTCTACGGCGACAGGGCGAGCGGAGGGGGCGAAGGAAGCCGCTCTGCCCCGCCCCCCAGCCAGTGCGCGCCACTGCCCTCCCCCTCCCCCAGCGCAAGACCCTCGGAAGCTAGGAATTTAAATAAAATTTAAATAAACCCCCTCCTCGAGCGGGAGCGTGGGAGGAGGGGAGCGTGGGAGGAGGGGACCGTGGGGCAGGGAAGGGGAGGGGGCAGCAGGGGGGTCTCAGCCGCCCTGGTCCCACGGCCCCGCGCTGCTCCGGCCCTGGGCCCTGGCCGCCTCTCTCATCCCTGCTCAGCTCTCCCTAGTCTTTTAACTACGGGTAGCCAGAAGCACCACTGCCAAATATCTCTTAAAGGACAAAACCGATACCTGGTTGAACACCATTTTAAAACTTATGGGAAAGTTAAAAAAAAAAAAAAAAAGATCACATTATCAATATAAACCCACTGATTACTGAGAAGCAATTGTACATCATGTACCTTCCGATATGATACAGTATAAATACTTTAGCACTGCCAAAGTATCTTCAGCAAAATGTAAAATATTAATCTTTACTCAAAGCTAACTTACATTTGCAGAAAATATAAATGGACACACATCAAAATGCAGTTATAGTCTTGTATTATTGTTTTGTGGTCCTGAACATCAAACCCAGGGGTCCTATCCATGCCAGCCAAGTGCTCTACCTAGCATTGAGCCATGCCCCAGCCTTACACAGTTAATTACAAAATGTGAGGCATTCTACCAGATAAAGAACTTCTTAAGTCAGTCAGTGACAGATTTGGTTCTTCGGTCAATTTCTGCCCAGATACTTTTACCATTTGTAGTTTGAATCTATCAGTTTTATTTTACCTCAACAATTTTTATAAGCTACACTTGCTATAAGCTAAATAAAATACAGATAGTATCTATTTTTATTTCTTTAAAAATTAAAATCCTCAAAGTCAAAACCTTTTCAGGGTTAAATGATCCTTTCCTAGCCAAAGTATGGGAGCACACACCTGAAATCCCAGCTACTCAGGAGGCTGAGACAGAAGGACAAACAAGTTCAAGGTCAGCTGGGCAATACAACAAGATCCCATTTCAAAATAAAATTGTAGAAAAGACCTGGAGACGTAGCTTAGAGTTACAGCACTTGTTTAGCATGCATAAAGCCCCAAATTCAATCACCAGCACCATCAAACAAAACAAAAAAAACCTTACCTGAAACCTTGTAAGTAAAACATATTTTTAGTAAACTCTCCTCTTTACATGAACCAATCAGTAAGAGTCTCACAATTTAAAAAAATTGAAGGCACTTGAAAAGAGTAGCTGTATAAATAAAGGCTTTTAAAGGAGGAAATTTCTACTTACTTTATTTGTATTTAAATAGTGTTAGTTTAGGATGTTATTTTGTTAGGAAACTTTTAATTACTGTTTTTCCTATTAAATTACTTTATTCTCCCTTGGCCTTACCATAAGAACATAAACAATATGCCAGAAACACTCTTAGATGCAGGCATGGCTGAAGAATTTTATACTGGCTGATGAGGATCAAGATTTTATATTTTTAGCCCTTATTCTAAGATTTACTTAAGAACAGAGCTTATTCAAATATGTGTATATACATATATATATATATATATATATATATAAAGAGATTAACATCTCTACATTTTTAAGGCCTACTTTAGCATATGAACACTTTCACAAAATAGAGTAACCCATGCAAGAAGAATCTTCACAGTGCCTAGGAACATACAACAAAAGAAACAAAAATATATAAACAATTTGCTATACTGTATAAAAATTTTGGGCCATTTTAAAAAACATTCCATTGAGTCAGAACATTCAAATCCTCAATTTTGATTTCAAGTAAAAAATGGCTAATTACCTGACGCTTCTATTTCATTTTGATTGCATGATAAGTCATCCAAACACAGGTCAACCAGAAGGATTTGTCCAATATCAGTGACCACAGCTGCCACACCAAAAAGCCATCGCAGGTTTGAGTGTAAATGCTGAGTGCTTGCACTGGCTCCGCCATGATTAATTATAGGTTCAATAGCTGTTACCTAGAAAACAGAATATATGATTGGTTTCTCTCCTATGAAGTGAGAAAACACAACCAACAACGCAAAAAAATTAAAGCAGTTGCAACAATGAAATTCTCAGATTCATTAGGAATTATACTATTACTTCATATATTAAGAAAGCAGTTGAATAACTGATATTTATTAAGAGTTATTAGGTGCCAGTCATTGTGGTAATGGCTCATTTAACCTTCACAATATTCCTCTGATATTGGACTTTATGTAATTATCCGTTTCATGATGAAATAACCTGAGGCTTGGAGCATTAGCCAAATTATAAAAACCATAAACTTAAACATTAAACTTAAAGAAACTATTCTTACTTTAAGCTCCAAACCACAAATCACTCTAGGATTATACAGCTTAAGAGTAAAAACAAATCATTCCAGAAAAATTTACTGTCTACTCCTTAAAATAAAACAAAGAAATCCTCCCTACACAAGATACTTAGGGGTTATCTTCTAAACAGGTTATATTCTAATGGACTTCATACAAAGCTTTGGCAGAGACGGAGTTGCTGGCAATGAGGATCAGAATTAAAGAAAATTACACCATAGCTATTTATGGAGTTATATTTTTCCCTTTTATCCAATAAGTCAAATTTTATTTATTTATTGGTACTGGTGATTGAACTTGGGTCCTTGTCCTTGTGCTTGCGCAGCAGGCGGCAAAACCACTGAGCTAAATCCCTGGCCCCTATATGAAGTGATTATTAACACTACCTTAATTCTAGAAGAGGCAGTGTAAAGTATTTAGGAGAATATACTATGCCCGTAGCCAAAAACTAGTTAGTTGAACTTCCTCTTATGGTATCTATCCTGAACACACCTGTCTTTTCTATTTCCTCTTCCTTTTATCACCCATCCATTCAACTGAGCAACTAGAAATTTTAACTCTTGTTTGTCCTTAATTACTTTTTCCCCTTGTGGTACTGGGGATTGAAAAGGTCTTCACACTGAGCTAATCCTAGCAAACCACCAACCTTTCGAGATAGGGGGTCTCACTAAGTCACCCAAATTGGGCTCAAACTTGTGCTCCTCCTGCCTTTGCCTCCCACAGTGCTGAGATTATAGCCATGTGTCACCATATTCAACTTAATTTCTCTTGTTTAAAATGATCAGTGAGTTCTGTTGGGAAGTTACCTTCTGAATGTTTTGAATGTTTCTTCCTCTCCATTTATACTGTCATTTTCTTGGTTCAATACATATTATTTACCTTAATTACAACTATCATTTTCTTTTTTTATAACACCCTTCCTGACTCAATCCAAGAAGCTTTTTACTTTAAAGTTCTGCTAAAAACTTAAATCATCATAGACTTTAGGAGGAGGCCCCTAATTAAAAACAAGGCCATTCACACTCAGTATTTTTAGCTCCCACTTCCTCCTCCCTTTCGCCCCCAACCATTCTAAATTAAATCTAGTTTCCCAAATGCTTCTGGTACTGTTATTTTTTCCATTTTTCTTTGCTTGAAATATTCAATTCTTTTGAGTAGAAATTATTTAGATGTTCTTCATGTTCCAAGTGCTTCAACTTAACAAAGTATTTTATAATCTTCAACTAGACCATAATTTTACAGTGTTTTGAAAGCTGGACCAACTTCAATTAACTTATCCCCAAAATTAGTACATAGCCTGATTTATACTACGGTAAACACTCAATAAACTAATGTAATTCTGCCTCTAAAATCTTTTCTACTCTAGTGTGTTCATTACCATTCTCAGGGGGCATGTAAGACACCAGACTACAAACTACCTTGGTCCCCTACATCATCTCACTGGGCCCCAGTTTCTCCACTATTAGTCATTAAGCTCCCTTCTAACTTTAGAAATTCTATTCTAATATGACTGTTTATATCACATACATACACATTACATAATGTAAATACTACATATAATATACACGATTAACAAATATATCGTATAATATATACATTATATGTGTGCATATACATGTAAAGGTATACCATGTATTAAGAGAATTCCACTCTTATGAATTCCACTCTTGGTTTCGGGTTCTTTTTTGCGGGGAGATTTTAGATGGGGTTAAGGTATATTGTCTAGGCTGGCCTCAAACTCATCATCCTCCTACCTCAGCTTCCCAAGTAGCTAGGATTACAGGCATGCATCACGGAACCCGAATGTCTTCTATTTGTAAGTACTCACTTTTTTTCTAACCGAGTATACATAGAAAAGCAGCAACAGATCTGTTGAAGAAACAATCTAGCCTTTAAAATTATTGTTGGTTAAGATGTCAGACATATGGAAGGCATACACAGACTAAATGATGAATATAAATTAACCATTATTTAAATACATTATTAAGGGCTGGGGATGTAGCTCAGCGGCACAGGGCTTGCCTGGTAAGCACAAGGTCCTGAGTTGGATCCCCATACCCAAATAAATAAATAAATAATTAAAATCTTAATAGTAAAAGTCTTTTTCACATTGTTTTAAGGTTACAGCCTCAAAAAGAAAAAAACATTCTAAAATCTTATAGTAACATATACTTTTTATAACCTGAATATATTCATGGAATAAAACAAGGGATAAGAACAAGACTCAGAGGAACATCAGATATCATTCATTACTATTTTTCTATGACATTTTCTAGCCAAGAACAAGAAATATCTTAAACGTTAAGTTCTTTTGATAACATCTTAAAAAATTTTTATGAAAAGTAACACATTTACATAAATGGAGATTAATACTAACTGCAAAGTTCAATGAGTTTTCCAAGTAAATACTCCCCTGGCAAACTTTCTTTTATAAGTAGAATATCCAAGTATCTTAAACTTTACCTACCCTTCCAGGAAGAACAACTGCTTTAACCACTCTTGATATACCCAGGTCATAAAGACAGAGAACACTCCCTTCGGCTTCTTCCAATCCTACTAACAATCCAGTTCTCTTCTGCCAAGAGAATTCTTTGACAGCAAGGACTATAGGAGGCTGTTCATTTAATCCACTGAATCGATATGCAGACAACCGCTCTCCTGTTACAGAGTTCACAACCTCAAGCTGTGGACCACAAGCCAAGCATGCAAGTCCATTTTTCCCTAGGGGGAGGAGGAAAAAAGCAAAAACATAATTTATGTACATAAGAAATAAACAGCAGTTAACCTTTTCACATACGTAAATATATAATACATAGCTCATTAACACAGAACTTTACATATCACCCCCCCCCAATTTGAAATCTAAATGGCTAAACAGCTTGGTCTTCAAATTAAAACTGAGCAACTACAACTACAATAATAATCATTCAGTAAAAGTATCATACTATGTGCTTAAATACATTATTTCATTTACTCCTTATCATACTTCTCCGAAGCCACAGCTACAAAGTAACAGAGCATTGAAGTAGACCTCAAGTCTATCTGGGCTGACCGGGCTGGCCAAGCCTGCTCCCTGAGCTGTGGGTCCCAGTGGATTTTGGGGTGTTTTTTTTGGTACCGGGGATCAAACTCAGGAACTTGCGCTTGCGAGGCAGGCACTGGCACCACTGAGCTAAATCCCCGGCCCTTCTTAATTCCAAATCTCATACTTTAACCACTATATTACACATTGACTAGCCAGCCTTGATGGCGCCCACCTGTAATTCCAGCACTCTAGGAGGCTGAGGCAAGAGGATCACAAGTTTGAGCCCAGCCTAGGCAACTTAGCAACTTTGTGAGATCCTGTCACAGAGTAAAATACTAAATAGGACAGAGGATATAACTTAGTATAAAACCCTGGGTTCAATCCCTAGTAAAACACACACACACCACTAGGAGCTATAAAATACAACAGGATCTTATTCCTAAAGAGTTTACATTCTGAGAAAACAAAACAACTAGCCAAACAAATAGAAATTCCTTCTTGACGTACTGATCACATTCAAATTTTATTTTGATTATAATGTAAAGTCGCTAGAGCATTTAAAATAGTTTAGTAACAATCTGATATATTTTTAAGTGTTACCATAAGCAAAGAATGAACAAAGAGAAGCACAAAGTAGAAGCAGGGAGATAATGATTCTCCCTGGTGTCTGTGGATACTGATGAGCGGATTCACTGGAGATTCATCTTAACCACAGAATTAGCAGTATTTGTTCACTGATGAATTAAAGAGGGAGAGGTGAGTGACACACAAGAATCTAGACTGTATCTTGAATTTGCACTTGTGCAACTAGATTAGTGGCATTAATTTTACAAAAGCTGAGCTATCCATCATATGTCCAGATAGTTGAATATACTAGTTTATAGTTAGTTGAGGGATGCTATAAACTGTAGTTTACAAAAGCAGCACGGGGACCCTGAATACCATGGTTCAAAGTTTCTTTCTACCACTTCCTACCTGTGTAATTAGGATCACTATGTAATTATTTAGCCCACTTGATTCTCAGCTACATAGAACAGTGCTTACTTAAAGAAGTTTTATACCTACCTCAATGAAAAGCTGTGACAATGCTCGGTGTGTAAGTAAAATACTGGTTTTAATAGCCAAGATAAAAGCACCACAAATGGCTAAAAAACTGATGTATACACTTTGGTGCCTTCCTGATGGGAAGGATGGCATGAAATTCATTTTCTATGGTTTTCTCCAATATTTTTCATTGTACTAAAATTTGCAATGGCTGCTTTCATATGGTTCTGTTGTATTACACAATCTAAAAACTATAAATTAAGATCATGTTCAGATTAATGGAATTAGAAATAAGACTTTCTGAAAATATGTATTTTTTATCCAGTGCCCTAAAAATTAAAATAATTATTTTTGATACCGGGTATAGAACTCAGGACCTTGCACTTGCGAGGCAGGTAGGGCGCCACTGAGCTAAAACCCTGGCCCTAAAATCAAATTTTTTTATTCATAAAATTGTTAAGGCCCTATGCTACTCCTGCCTGGCAAGCACAAGGTCCTGAGTTCAATTCCCTGTACTGGGAAAAAAAACATTGTTAAGGCCCTAATCCAAATTCATCACTCAATAAAGTTTATTAATTATAATAAAAAAATCAGAGGTGTATTATTTCTACTTTCCAAATGCAGATATTCAATACTAAAAAGATACTTGTATACAAATACATGTATTAATAATAAAGAAAATTTAACAAAAATCCTCCAGAGATTCACAGGTGTGTTCCAGTGTATTCAGGTGTTATGTAAGTGGTTGTATGTCATGAGGCCACCCTACACAGGTTCTTTTCACTAAAGAAACTATATTATACACTTATATTTATCTTCTAAATCAATCAAATTAGTGATTTTTCAGCAACATTATTTTACCTGCAGCAAATTTTCCCCGAAGCACTGATTCTAATGTTATTTCATCTTCTCCAAGGGCTTGAGTAGTCACTTGTGGGAAATGCAGGAGACCACTAGTCACTTGAGCGATTAAGTCTCGCATACTTCCACTGTAAATATTTTTAAAAGATAACATTATTATGTTACATTTGAACTACTGTATCATACACTTGATTATTTCCATCCTGAAACATAAGAAGGAAAGTGAGCCACCATCCAAAAGTAAGTAAAACTAAAATCTGTAATAAAATGCATTTTTAAGTATAGCTAGGTCCAAGGTATTCTCCCCTAAGAAAATTTATTCCCTAAGAAAATATTTCTCAGTCTTAGTAAAATAAAGATTAAGCCAGATGTCCTAAGAATATACTTTATTCCCTAGATTCTTTGAAAACTGGTTCAATGCAACTCATTTTATTGCCTAACTTACTTTCAGAAAACACCAGAGGGAAAAATTGATGTTTTAGAAAAATTACCTCTTCAATAAAAAGAAAAAACCCCATGAAAAAATGTCCAAACCCACAGAAATCTCAAAAATTGAGTTTTATGTCTTTTACTAGATAAAATATCATTCCCAAAATATGAAAACTAGATTCCCTAAATGACCTGCCTCTACTGTAAACAATCAAAATACATTAAGCATCTTTTTGAGTGAGTTGGCAAAGCATAAAATGAAGAGAAGATAGGAATTTTGGGAGACATTTAAGCTGCTTTGGTCTTGAGGGTTAGCTAACAAATCTAATCCTGGTTACCTCGATCTTGCTTTGAGCACTCTTGAATTCTACCAGGGCAGAAGATTAAAGTTTAGGACCAACAGAGCTAATGCAAACTAAGAACCTCCCTCAGTCCCATTAAATTCCACATGAATG
The DNA here is from genome assembly GCF_000247695.1 of Heterocephalus glaber. The sequence goes on along the minus strand of NW_004624771.1, from coordinate 12,794,486 downwards.
ACAGAAACACTTATTAATCCAGGATGGGGAGTAATATAATACAACTGTCCACTTTGACCACGGCTTTGAGTCTCTACTCAGAAAAAGAAAATTCCCTTCATACAAGTTCATGACCAGGATCCAAGCTATTATCTGAAAATCCTCAGGTGAAGAATTTACTATGAAGTAATAAAGTCTCACAAGTTGGTAAGACTTCAAACAACCCACAGAAACAACCAAATATCCTCTGGAATTGCAAGAAATTCTTAAGGATGAAGTTCAAAAGAAAATAAGCTCACAATCGAAATAACATGATGAATAGCCAAAAGAATCAGACTACCAAAGTCTTCAGATATTAAAATTATCAGTAAATAGAAAATGTCTAATGTATTTATGGAGATCAAAGCTTAGCCTGATGAGAAAAAAACTGAAAGTTGTAAGAAAAATGGTCCAGTAGATTTTTTTAAAAACTCTAAAACTTAGAAATACTATAATCCCAGCATTTGAAAGACTGAGGGAGGAGGATCTCTGTGAGCTTGCAGCTGCTCCTCTGAGCTACCAAGTTGAGTTCAAGGCCAAACTGAACTACATAGTGAGACTCTATCTCAAAAAAAAAAAAAAAAAAAGTAAACTTTAAACTTCAATGAAAAAAACTCAATATAGGGATAACAATGGATTAGTTACATACAACAATATGAATAAGTGTGAGAATATTAAATAAAAGCAGAGGGCTGCAACATGCCTGCCTCACAAGCACAAGGTCATGCAGAATGTCTACATTTATAAAGCATTACAAAGACATGCAAAACTAAACAATGTATTGCCTAGGGATGCAAACATGACAAAAACGTTTTTTAATAAAACAGTAAAAATAAACAGAAAATCTACCACAGTACAGTCGTTACCTTTGAGAGGAAGGAGAGGAACAGACAAAGACTCCAAGGTAGTGGCAGCGTTCTTTCTCTAAAACTTGGTAAGTGCCAGCTGAGCATCCCTAATCTGAAAATCTAAAATCCTCCAAAATTCAGAACACTTTGCAGGACATGACATCATAAATGGAAAATTCCACACCTGACCTCAAGTGACAGGTCACAGTTAGGAACCCTAGAAAGACTGTACATCTTACAACAAAAACCTTTCAAAGCCATTCACCATATAAATATTTTATACCTTTTTTTTCTTTAAGTTTGTTTGAAACAGGGTCTCAATACGTAGTTCAGGCCGTCATCAAACTCATAATGATCCTGTCCTAGCCTCCTGAGTGCTGAGATTACAGATGTGCATCACCATGCGTGGCACTATACCTTAATGAGAGAGAGAGAGAGAGAGAGAGAGAGAGACAGAGACAGAGACAGAGAGACAGAGAGAGAGAGAGAGAGAGAACACAAACGTGTTCAGAGGATCGGTTAAATAGTAAAGTAGAAAAAGAGCCTAAAAGCTTATTCAAAAATGTACCACTGAGACAAACAGATAATTAAAAGTTACAGGCAACAGAAAGACCTAACATGTCTAGTCACAATTTCCCTGAAATATATTAATAAGGAAGAGGCAATATTCTAAGACATATTTCCCAGATTTAAGGAGACCCACTGATTCCTTGAAATGAAGAAATCTAATGAATCTGAGGCAGCACACAAAGAAAAAAAAATGACTTTCCACAATAGAAATCAGAAGTCTGTGGTATCTTCAAAATTCAAAGCAAAAAATGTCAACAAAAAGTAATATCCATTAGCTTCTAATAGAAAAATTTCTATTTACATGGGGTTTCCAGGTTCAAACTTTAGTTGTTGACAAGTTGATCTCAAGTTGACAATATTTATTTCTTCTAAATTATCTCAGTACCTAAGAAATTTTGAATGGGAAAGGCCAGAATCCACTGATACTATGTTGCTTTCCCTCTAATGACCTTATATAATACAACCTCAATGAGAAACAGTTTATAGCAAACTAAAGTTAACATTTTTTCCTATTAAACTTAAAACCAAAGTCATTCCTCCAGAGTGAACACCTTAGAGAATTTCTTGTAGAAGCTTTCTCCAAATACTCAAAGGGGTATTGAATGGGCATTTAGCAATAAAGTTCCATAATCACTGCAATTCAATGAAAATCAACCCCTGGGTATAATCCCCAGTACTGCCACATAAATAAATAGCCATAGAATTTTAAAGATTTTTACAAGGTAATTAGAAAGTTTACTTCAAAGAATAATCCACAAGAACTAAGCAATTTAAAAAAATAAAATATAGCTCTTTCTCAAAGGCAAAAGGGGATCAAGAGATGGGGGGGAGGTTATGAAGAAAGAAATGAAGATGTGTTCTGCACATGGACCAACTCCACACCAGGAAGGTAGACATCACGTACTGCAAACATGCACAACAAAAGGCGGGGGATGGGGGGGTGGGGGTTAAGAGGTGGAGGGAGGAAGGAGGGAGGAAAGGGGAAAGGATGAAAAGATGAATCAAGACGTGTTATGTATATCATGTACCAACTGTCCACAAGGAATATGAACATAAATTACCTAAAATACACACACACACACACACACACACACACACACACACACACACTAAATGTTCTATTTCCTTGGGTGGATGAGTCTTATTAAAGAAAGATAACTTTAATAATTTTCTAAAAGAAAATTGTATTTTCCATTCTAGATATGACCTTCTACCTGAAATATATGAAACAAAGTGTTCAAGAACTGTAATCCCTGAGAAAGGGAAAGTGAGTAAGGGGACTTCTAGGACTGTCCCACTTACTACATAAAATGTCCAGGACACAGAGCACAGGGGAATCCAAACAGAGACCAAGGGTCTCTGAATTAAGGAGACAAGAGTTGAGATTTCCACGAAGCCAAACCTAAAGCTCCAGAGATACATGGTGGATTTCCCCAAACCTTCACATTATCAACCTAAGCAGGTAAGAAAACTATCAGAGGCCAATGGACAAACATATGGTCAGGGACAGCTCCAAAGGAGAAAATCTCATCATACCCAAGGCCTGAACAGAGAGAGTGTGCAGAAATGGATTGAGTGCTTCAGCAGTGGGGAGAAAAATTAAAGGGTTAAAAGCTGTTCTCTCCTTGTCTAAAAAAGCTCAAACAGCCTGTCTCCAAGCCAGAGCGGGGACGCACACCTGTAATCTCAGCACTCTGGGCAGCCAAGGCAGAAGGATCACAAATTTTGGCCTAGCCTGGGCAACTTAGCTAGATCCTGTCTCAAAATAATTTTTAAAGGGGCTGGAGATGTAGCTCAGTGCAAAGGCCCTGGGTAAATAAAAATAACAAAGCAAAATTTACCATATAGAATTAAAGAAGTACTTAGAAATTTGTAACATCAAACACCTAGAAGACCTCATATCAATAACCTGTTTTCACCTTACAAACTAGGTCAAATTAAATCCAATGTGAACACAAAAGAAGAAACAGACACTAGAAAAAAAAAAAAGAATCAATGAAACCAAAGCTGATTTTTTGAAAAAGAAATACAGTACTGACAGAAAAAGATCAATGAAAGCAAGAAATTAGAAACTGAACTACTGCCAGGTGTGGTGGCACACCCCTGTAATCCCAGCACTTGGGAGGCTGAGGCAGGAGGATCACTTCAAGTTTGAGGCCAGCTAGGGCTACACAGAGTTCAAAGCCAATCTGAACTACATAGCGAGACCTTGTCTCAAAAAAAACTAAAAAAAGAAAAAAGAAACTGAACTATTTTACCTATGACAAATATTTCAGCCATGCAAGGTAGTACAGGTTTGTAATCCTAGCTATCAAGAGGCTGCGGCAGACAGAACTCAAGTTCCAATCCAGCTCAGGCAACTTAGTGAGACCCAATCTTAAAATAAAAATTTATAAAAACTGCTGGGAGACTAGCTTAGTGGTAAAGCACTTTTCCTAGCATGCACAGAGCCCTGGGCCCAATCCCCAGAACACCGCTCCCCCCCGCAATATATAGATAAATAGATAGAAACAATCTCCATCACTGCCCTAAAATAAAAACTAGAATTTGCCAGTGAGTAGGTTTATCATAATATTCTTTGGTATCTTACGCTGAAATAAAACCAAAAAGTAAGTATTTATTACATCAATCCATCAGAAATGGATCCAAATCTGTATGGAACACAAGCTAAAGCAATTTTTACGTTCTCAAGTGTTAAAGGTTCAAAAGCACTCCTCTAACTCTGGCCTAAGGCTAAGATATTTCCCTAAACGATAATGCGTAAATAATTTAAGCCAGCGCTACCCTTAGAAAGGTAGAAATTAATTAAAGACCATAGAACTTTGCATTCTTAAAGCTGTTCAACTTTCTTAGTGATCCCTTCTATCTTCCACATTCAACAGACACACTACTTTATCATTTTGGGTTTATTCAACCAACATTAAATGCTTATTACATCCTAAAGTGCTAGAGTGAACACTGAATCCATAGCTTTCTCTTTCCTCAGTGCAATGGCAATGGCCCCTCTCAAGTGCTCCACTCTCTTCATCTCAATTTTAAGAAAACTGTTCTTTAGGATTAGGAAAACAACTTTAATTCAATTGTAATTTAATTAGATTTGGGTTCTATACAGCATGCGCGCACACACACACACACACACACACAAAGTTCCCCTTTAGTGACACTGAGATTAGAACTGGGTTCTCAACCTCCTAAGAACATCAATGCCTACTTCAAAGGGAAAATTTTTTCCTCAAAGCCCTTTCTGTCTGAGAAATAACAGGTAATACAATAATCACACGTTCTACCCAGGGTATTAAAAAGAGCACCAACTGAATAGAAATGTGAATCCAGGTTCTAGTATATGTAATCTGATACTTCTATATTGTCTTTTCACAACTAAACTTCTAGGAAAGAGGACTCCAGATGTATCATGGGGGGGTGCACAAAAGAACTTTAAAAAGAAACTGCCATGAGTGAAAGTTTTTCAAATTTGGAATTAAGCATTTCAATCCATAGGCCAAAAATTGGTTTTAAAACTTTTCAAATTTAAGCACACTGAAGAGAACTTCTAAAAACTGAAATATATGGGAAAAAAATCTCATATAGAGACATAGAAGACAAAGACACTAAATTCAGCATTGTACAAACCTAAGTAGAATCCCAGCCTTTTATGCCACCACCAGCAACCCCTAAAAAGTAATTTACAAGGTTTAAACTCCTTCCATAGGGAAGAGCAGGAACATTTTGTACTATCAATGAAAACTGTTCATCTTCTGAATAAAACACAAATTGATAATGTCACTCCCCTCCTCAAGAAAATTTCAGTAACTCCTTAAAAAATAGAAAAAACTGACACCTCAGCCACAGGCAATCAAGGCTCTCCACAATCTAACAGGCCTAGACTATATACTGCCTTGCTCCCCAAATCCCTTCATTCAACAGTGTGCCATGGGTTAGCACTTTCATTTTATTTACACTGTTCATCCTCCATCTCCACCTGCTAAAATCATACCCATCATTCAAGGACTAACTTTCCAGACTGTGATTTCATCTCATCTCCTTCCATTCTTTCTACCTTTATATTGTCAATCCTAAATAGGACTTCTGGATTTCATAATGTAGTGAGATGTCATTTCCAAAAAAAATGCCATAGCTTGTGTTTGTCTTTTTTTTACTGCACTATGAATTCCTAAAAGGCAAAAGGTCATCCACTCTTATTACTGGGCATTTCACAAGTCACAATACTTTACAACTAACAGGTCTAAACATTTAGCAAATTAGGATAGATTAATAACAGGATATACAATCAGAGAAGTGGGATATATGCTAAACAATAAAATCAAATTTAAAAAACTCAATATTGGGCTGTCTTATTTTTAAATATACATTGTTTCAGCTTAAAGAACAAAACAAAATTAATAAGAATACTAAGATATATGGGCCAGGGATTTAGCTCAGTGGTTCCAGCGCCTGCCTGGAAAGCGCAAGGTCCCAAGTTCGACCCCTTGTGCCAAAAACCCCAAACAAACAAACAAACAAACAAACAAAGAATACTAAGATATTAAAACAATACCATAAATCAGTTTTCTGATGCACATCCCCAAAGTAATTGAATTCCACCATACAAAACAGAACCTTGGGCCGGGGATTTAGTTCAGTGGTTTCACGGCCTGCTGTGCAAGTGCAAGTGCAAGTGCAAGGACCCAAGTTCGATCCCTGGTACCAAAAAAAACCCAGAACCTAATTATCTAAAAACAAAGAGAAAAATTATATTCCAACATATACTAAGCAAACATCTCTACCAAACACTTTGTATGAAATTTAACTTTTTATTTTTGACTAATAAAAAGACTAAGAATTACGGTTTATATATGTACCCAGAAACTTCCAGCTTTTAAGTAGCTGTTCTTTCAAATTTAATTCAAACATTTATTAATCATCAACTACATTTAAAACATTGTTTTTATCTGGGTGTGATGGTGCACGCCTGTAATCCCAGCACTCGTGAGGCTGAGGATGTCAAATATGCGTTCTACCTGGTCAATTTACAGAGCCCCTGTTGTAACATAAAGGGAAGGGGGGTTTCAGTGGTACAGCATTCCTGGGTACCATTTTTAGTATCTCAACAAAGAAAAGATCTGACATTTTAAAAATCTGAAAAAAGATGGCATTTCAAACTGAAGAGGATTAGTGAAGAAAACATGGAAGTTGAAGCATCTCTCCAAGAGAATGGACCCAGGATGAGGCTAGGTGGAATATTCATAGAAACCCTTGAGATAGCTTAGGGACATTAAACTTCATTCTAGGGAGAAAAAATAATTCGCTGAAAATGTCCATGGTTCCGGGTCTATTCATTTTATTTCCTTAGAACAAGATGTGTGTCCCCCAAGTAGCTGAATAATTTCAAATTTTTACAGAATTATGTGAATTGGTGACTTTAGTACTATGCTACTGAAAAAACAGAACTTAAAAAGTAGAATAAAAAATTACAGTACTTGGGCCGGGGATTTAACTCAGTGGTTCCGGCACCTGCCTCACAAGCGCAAGGTCCCGAGGTTCGATCCCCGGTACCAAAAAAAAAAAAAAATTGTACACTTCAAAAATTACAGTACCAAGGGCCGGGGATTTAGCTCAGTGGTTTCACCGCCTGCTGCGCAAGCGCAAGGACCCGAGTTCGATCCCCAGTACAAAAAAAAAAAAAAAAAAAAGTTAAAAAAAAAAATCACAGTACCAAGAGAATGTAGGCTCTCCACAGCACTTAGAACACTTGTCCACGGTCAAGCCCTTGGAAATAAGTACACCTACCCTAATCTGTTCTCTCCCTACAGACCTTTTAAGTGAGAGGTCAAAAAACTCAGTTTTTAAATACCACAGCCTCTTTCGGATATTGAGAACGAACTGAAGTTCAGAATTTCCAAAAGACCTATCAAGAACCCAACATTCTTCCTCCAATTGACTTTTTAAAAAAGCAGTTAGGGGGTGTGACTCAGGGGGAGATCACATGTTTATTAGGATTGTGAAGCCCCAGGATCCATTCCCACCACCGAAACTAAACAAAAATTAATAACGCTCATTTCCTATAACTGAACATCTCCAGTATGAACCTCGCTGACTCTGACAACAAAATTCATCTATTCTCCCCAAAATAAAAAATAAGTCAACCAATGGCAAGAGTAATCAATCATCCTTAAACCTCCCAGGTGTAACCCTCCGGGGACGTTAAGTTATTTTCAATAACTCCACGGAGGGGGTGGTGCACACCCGCGATCCCAGCACTTGGGATCTTGAGGCAAGAGGTTGGCAACTTCGTGCCCTGCCTGTAAAAGACCAGGATCTCGTCTCGAGAAATAAAAAAAGCCGGGGAAGCTCAAGGCTAAGGTCCTGAGTTTAATGTCAAATTTTAAATTTAAAAATCCCTGCTGGTCACTGGAGCCCTCTGGGAGGCTGAGGCAGAAACATCAAGTTTGAGCCCGGCGTGGCCCACTTAGCACAGTCTCGAAAATGAAAACAAAAAAGGTCTGGGCATGTAGCTCATTGCTAAAGTCCTGGGTTCAGTTCTCTAGTACCGGGAAAAAAAAAATCCTCTATCGGATCAATTCACCCCAAGCGTGCCCCACATTTTCGAATCACGAGACAAACTTAAACTTTGTTCCCCGCCCCGAACCAGGCCCCCGAACACGCGGAGCACACACCAACGCAAGACAGTCTGCGAGAACGGGCAGCATCCCCGAAAGGTCGCCTGGCCACGGCTCCGAGCACCGGGGAGAAACCAAGCACCGGGGGAGAAGCAGCCCGGGAGGGAGAGAGACGACCTGGCAGCCCGCAAGGAAAACCAACACCGTGACGCCTCCCCGCCATGTGCCGCAGCTCCGCTAGAACCGCCTTCTATAACCGGCGTCCGGGCCCTCCACCCTGCGGTACCGGTCGCCGCCCAAGCGCGCCGCCTCCGGCCCGATCTAAGCGTCCCTCGGGGCCGCGGGTCCCCGCACGGCGCAGCGTCCGGCCTAGGCCCAGCGCGGGAGGCCGTGGCGCCGCGCGAGCCGAGGCCACACCGACCCGCCCCGCAGCGCGGCCCAGCCCCTCCACCCGCCGTACCTGAGAGGGAGCGCGACCCGGCCGCCTAGTCCGGGGGCGCGAGGCGAGGCGCGGGTCTGTCACAGCATCTCCTGGGAGACGCGGCCGGGCGCGCGCTCCTTCGATCGCCGGCCTGGGGCCCGCACACCGCTCAGCTGTGAATACGCAGCCGCCTTCCCCGTCGCGGGCCCAGCGCTCCTCCTCCTTCTCCTCCTCCTCGCGGCTCTGCTGCCTCGGCCCGGACAGCGCGGGCGCCGATCAGCGCATGACCCCGGGCGGACGGAGCGAGTCCCACACACACCCAGGCAGGGCGGGAGGGGGCGGAGGGGACGGGGAGGCCCCAGAGGGAGGGGACCCGGGAGGAGATCGCGGCTGCCGGGATCGGAGTTCTCGCGAGCGTTCCGGACCGGGGCGCCGGCTCCGCGGGAATTTCAAACTTCCTGTGAGAGGAGGAGGAGGAGGCAGGGAAAGGGAGGCCACGTCGAGAAGAGCGGCTTAGTTACGTAAAATAAGGTCTCCCCGCCCACGGGCGCTGCGCGGGGGAAAGACTACGAATCCCACAGTGCCCTGCGCGTGGGGCTGCTCGGTAGTCGGGAGGGGTGATCTTTGCCCCCGAGTCGCCGGGTCCCGGCGGGCAGGGTGACTCTGCTGGGATTGTCCCGAGTGTCCCCGCGTTACCGCGGGCCCTTCCTGCGGGCCGCCCAATGATAATCTTTCCCCCATTGGCAGCTACACTTGGCCTCGGTGTTTTTCTTTCCATGCTCTCTTTCAGGTCCCAGCGGGGCACTAGACTTCTTGGGAAACTCTTTTTGCCCTTCCTATGTATTTTCATAAATATGCTAATGCGGTAGTGGTCAAATGTACTCACCCATTCCCCATCCCCGTCTAACCTAATCTTTTTCGTCAACAATTTACCTGGAAATTTTTTTTACCTGGGTTTGGGGTTGTAGCTCTGTGTACTTGGTATGCACGAAACTGTGGGTTTAATTCCCAGCACACGGAAAAAGAAATTACCCACAATCTGTTAACATTTTTTATTATCTTACTTAGAAATCACTCCCCCACGCGTTTTAAACAAATACATATGGAATGTGTCCGAAATACTCTGTAGCAGACATAGCAGAGTGAAGATACTAGCAGGCCACTCTTATCACTAGGGTATATTCGTTTCTGTTATATCCTCCCATGTGCTTTTTGAGATAAAGCCTTTCAGAAATGTAATTATCTTTCTTTTTTTCATAATTTTTGTTCTTTTTTTTGCTAGGAGCTGGTTAGCATTTTATTGAGACCATCAACATCTTTAACAATGAAACAATATACGAAATAGAATAAGAAATAGGGTAACTTCCTTACGAATCTGAGGCAGTTCAGGAACAGAATCTCATGTAATGATCTTTTATATCTAGCAGAGAAAAATATATCATACTCATATGGTTTATAAATAGTTGCCAATCTGGCCTAACAGTCTCTGAAGTAGAATCTCTTGCTAAATACAGACAGGAACTCTCTTTTCACTTAGCAGGTATGCTAGGTCTATTTTTATTTTTAATTTAAAAAATTTTTATTTTTGGTACCAGGGATCAAATTTGGGACCTTGCGCTTGCGAGGCAGGCGTCGGAACCACTGAGCTAAATCCTGGGTCCTGCTAGGTCCATTTTTAAAAGCAGAATCAGAGCCTGGATGTGACAGTGAGAGAGGAAGACAGGAGAGTATGAATGAATCCGAAAACTCAATTCAATTTCACTCTGCGTGAGCTCCTTAATTCTGTTCATACAATGATCAACAATATTAATGAGTAAAGGGATCCAACTATCTTCTGGCTGTGGGGTCACGTGACTTGCTTTTGTAACCTCCAGTGCCTGTTTTAAAACAGATACAAGTGGGCCTGGGATTTAGTTCAGTGGTTCTGGTGCCTGCTGCGCAAGCGCAAGGTCCCGAGTTTGATTTCCCGTACAAAACACACACACACACACACACACACACACACATACAAGTTTCACAGAATTGATTTGCACAGTCAGATGACACATAGGCGGATATATGCTTAGAGCCAAATCATCCATGCTGGGCCTGATCTCAGAAATGTCTACAATGTCATCCAGCTGAGCCACTTGGTCCTTCTTGCCATTCTCTGCCACTAGGATCCGGATCTTTTTCAGGCAAGCTTTGGATGCTCTCACCAGCGCGAGGCACGGGGCAATGAACTCTTGGTCCTCCTCAGACCAGTGCACATCCCGACTGCTTGGAAAGCCCAACATCTCCTCCTCATCACCACCACAGCTGTCAGAGCTGTCCTCCTCAGAGTCATGCAGGAGTCCCAAGTAAGGGTTACACTCTTCCACAGCCTGCTCCATATCTTCATGTGCATCTTTCACAAAATCCACTCTTTGTCATTATTAAAAGAGCTGCAGCTTTGTTATCTCTTGGTATCTGAGGCACCTGCTGGCACACATTCCAGACACTGTTGCAGGAAATAAGGTCTGTTCTCAGGGTTCTGAGCTGGAGCGATAAGTACTTCCACGAGCTGAGCCATGCCGTCCACGATGTCCAGAGTGGTGCCCCGTACAAGCTTTCTCGGGGTGATCCTTGGTCCTTGGGAAGTGCGTAGTATACTGCAGCAATTGCCTTGATGGCAGCATGGACTTGCTCACATATCCCGTTGGTTTCCTGTGGAGAGAGCCGCGGCAGTGGAGGGACCATGGTCAGGGTCGTGGCTTCCCAAGCCACAGTCACGTCCGTCTCATACAGTCTCCTCCAAAACCGCTCGCGATCACACTCCTCGGGGGCCTCGCGGGGTTCACCGACTGCAGGGCGTGGCGAGAGAGCCATAATTTTTGTTCTTTTATTGACAGCAACCTCCGCAAAGTACTGTGCTAAATTGTCGCAGAGAAGGAGTTTGGTGTGTGAGAGGCTGCTGCTGCAGGTGGTAAAAGAATTAACCAATAGTCAAAGAATTTAGAAGAGTTAAAGAGTTTATTGATAATCTGCAGGAGAGCAGTGGATGGGGCTAAGAAAGGACCGCACTCTCAAGGTAAAAGGCTGAGATTGTTATAAGGGTTTGAGGACATGAAAAGGATATAGAGTGATCAAAAGAAGCATCAGGAGGCTTTTAGGTCAGCCTGCAATCTTTATCTCACAGGAGCACCGTATTAGGTTAATAGTTATACATTAAAGGCGCCAATTTAACATGGTCCACTATTTTGGTTCTCACAAAAGGCCCTCGAGGCTTAGAATAAGGACACCTGTGTGCATCATCTCCGAGAATGGGAAGAAAGGCCATTAGGAAGAAATATGTTTCATGGCAAAGCCGCCTTATTTACTTTTACATGTAGTTAAGCCTCTGTAGAATGTGACAGTCACTTAGTACGTGCTGGTTCAGAGAAACCTGATGGGGCAAGCAGCTGAGTTTACTGGATTAACTCGTTTTCTGCCTATTCAGCCTCCACACCTAAGGAGTACTGTACTGCTTTTGTAGTTATCTTAAATGGGGTGGGGGGTGTTTGCTGGGGATCTAACCCGGAGTTCACATGTGCTAAGCAGGAGTCTTACTACTGAGCCACACCCTCAGCCCTAGTAAATAGACCTCTGCCAACAGAAACCATCCCTCTGATGAATGTGCTGGTTTATGTCCTTGCCATGCTCCACATTCTTTATTTTCATCCTTTGGAACTCTTTGGTCCTCAATTTCTGAGTGTTGTATGTTTTCATAAAAACCTGAGCTTTCAACCTAGTTATACTGCTAGTGAGCTGTGTGACATGAAAATCAAGCAACCTTTCTGGGCTTCCATTATCAGATCTGTAGAGCAGAGGAAACTGGATTTGATGATTGATTCATTAGACAGACATTTATTAGCCTTGCTGTAAGATCCTTTCCAGTTGTAAAATTCAAAACTCTATCTTGTCATACTCCACCACAGTAACTGACCTTCTACATGGTCTTTCAGATTTTAGTTTTTCCTTCCATCATCACCCACAGACTTCTCTATGACTCTCTATACCTTGAACGAACCCTACCTGCACCATTTGCATACTTCCTGATAATCATTTCTTTTGCTCTACTCCAAATATGTTTCGCCTCTCAGTGTCTCTCAGCCTCTTCACCTCCTAGCTAAATCTTAACATCTGCCAAGGGCCAACTCAAGCCTCTTTTCTCTCCCCACTCTTCCCTTCAACTTCAGCCCACATGAATTACTAAAAACTTAAATTGAAAATAGGCTGGCTGTGTTATTTCATGGCCATTTCTCTTTTTGCTGCTAACTCTCTCCATCCACCAACCACTCCCACCCCAGCTACCCTGGTAGCACAGACTGCATCTTTTGAGAATGCTTCCCTTGCACCTGCTACTTTTTTATTTATTTATTTATTTATTTATTTATTGGTACCAGGGATTGAACTCGGGTTCTGGTGCTTTCGAGGCAAGCAGCGGAACCACTGAGCTAAATCCCTGGCCCCAACTTTTTTATTTTAATTACTTTGTCGATTGAATTTTCAATTTAAATCTCTCAACTTTTTGCCCTTTTCAGTCATTTAAGCATATGCTAGATTATATTAATTAATTTCAAGAGATATTAATGAATATCAAGTGAAAAAAAATCTGGGTTTCATAGTCCAAGGAGTTTGGGGAAAAGCTAATTAATAAAATTAAACTTGTTTTGTATTTGTTTGATTTTGGTAGTAGGTTGAGCCCAGGGCTTTTGCACTTAGCTATTTTCCAGCCCTTTTTTATTTATTTATTTATTTTTTGAGACTGTCTTGCTAAGTTGCTAAATTGCACAGACTGGACTCAAACTTGGGATCCTCCTGTCTTGGCCTTCCAGAGTGCTAAGATTGCAGGTGTTTACCACCTCACCCAGCTTAAACATTTCTTTCATGCAATACTTCACTGCCTTTAGTATGGTTGCCATTTCCCCAAAGTTGCTCAACCATGGCATCCACTTATATTTGGGGAATGTCTTGCTGCATTATTGTTCCACAGAATAGCTTTTAGTAAACACAGTTTCATAGCTTTCTTATTGGAAGAAGCACAGAGCAGTGAAAAGAATGTGATCATTTGGAGCCAGACAAACTTGGATTTCTATGCCAGCAACATGATGCTAATCTGATTACTTCACTCTCTGAGACCATTTTCTCAACTAGAAAGAAAAGGCAATGCTACTTACTGTACTTCCTTTGCAGAATTGTCACAAAGATTAAGAGAAAGGAAGTGCCTAGCTCAGAACCTCATTCCTTTCTCACCTATATGGTCATAAGTTACAATATATTGGTAAAAGTTCTAGAAAATGATAAAAACTTAAAAAAAAAAGAAAATGATAAAAACTAGTAGAGACCTTCATCATTTCATTTGGAGTATTTTATTCAAGAGGCAATATTTCAATTCCAATCCAGCATCTTTCAAGTGACTAATTGCAGAGAAGTTGGACCTCATTGAAGTGCTGTAAATTAGACCTCTGTTTTTGCACACAAAAATAATAATAATAAGGAAAATGTTATTATTTTTCTTTATCAAAAAAGAAAATAAGAGTTTGTCTCAAATAGAGGTAATTGTCTTCATCCTACTGGCTACATTTCTTCATCATTTTTGTAGAGATTATTGAGCATAACAAACAGTTTCTACCCCTGATTTCTTCAATTGATAATAAACTCAGTGAATGAAGATTCATATTTTCTTTTTGTTCCCTACTACGTTTCAGTAGTAATAGCATAGTAGCTGACATATAAATAAGTACTAAGAGAATTGTTTAATGAGGTGGAGGTGTAGTTCAGTGATAGAGCCCTTCCTCAGCATGCACCAGGCCCTGGGTTCCATCTCCAGGACAGATAGATAGTTGTCAGGTAGACAGATAGATAGATAGATAGATAAGTAAGTAAATGAATAAATACTTGTCAGCTTCACAATTCAAAGCAAAATATACATTGCTAGATTATTAAAAGGGACCCAAGAAATATGCTAAGCCAAATACCTTATCTATAGATGGAAAAGTGAGTTCTCAAATGATTTGTCACAAATATATTGGGATGGATTTTGTTTTGTTTTAAAAATAGACATAAAAGGAAAGGCAGAACTTTACCTCTAACCTCTTATGTCCCTGGCTGAGTCTGAGAATTAAACTGACATAAGAGAGATTAACAAAAGAAAAGCATACACATTTGTATGTGAATGAGTTGTGATCAAAAGTACAATGAATGCTTAAAGTGCTTTTCTAATTTATTACACTAAAAGATGCACTGCTACTAATCCTGCTCAAAATACTCCCCTCTCTTCAAACACATCCCATTGTTCTTGCCCTATTCTGAAGCAGCTCTGAAAGTCCTCCTTTGTGAGTGTCTTTAGTTGTGCTGTCTTCATTGCCTTGATGTTCTGAATTGATTCAAAACGTTTAGCTTTCTTGGTCATTTGACTTTGGGGAAGGGCCAAAAGTCACACATATGCAGGATCCAGTGAATAAGGTGGATGAGGACACAGCATAATGATCTTATGAGCCTGCCTTTCCATCAGATGGTTTAGCAGGTGTATTCATGGAAGTTTCAATCACATCTCATAAAGACACCCATGAAATAGGACTTCCAGAACTGCTTCAGAAAGTGGCAAGAATGGTGGGATAAGTGTGTTCAAAGGGAAGGAGAGTATTTGAGGGGGATTAATGGCTATGTGTCTTTTATTGTAATAAATTTCAAAAATTTAAACCTTCACCATTTATTTCAATTATACCTTATACATGAGAATCCCCATTGGAAAATAAAGACCAAAAAAAGTGGCAGAAACTAGATGATTATATATTAAATTGAACAGTGGTGATGGTAGAAAAGTCACTGAAATGTATGGGGAAGCCAAAAGAAGATGTAAGTTATTTTAAGAAGGTCTGTTGGTATAATTTTTCTCAGCTTCAACTGCCCATCTCTGGTGACAAGAAGGTTTCTTCTGTTACAGGGAGGATAGAGTGTCTCTTTTTGTACCTGCAGTTTTGTAAGTGCCTTTAGCTCACAATAAGCCTTATGCCAAAGAGGCATATTTGTGGATGGTATATTCTGCCACCCTTCAACATTAAATCGAACCTATAGTTTCATTTCTATTTTGTTTCTGTCATGTTTTGGTTTTGTTTTGTGGTACTAAAGATTGAATTGAGTGTTTCACCACTGAGCTACATCCCGAGTCCTTTTGGAAATTTTATTTTGAGACAAGATCTCATTAAATTGCTGAGGCTGACCTTAAACTTGTGATCCTCCTACTCTTCAGCATCCCACATAGCTGGCTTACAGGCACATGCCTTCATGCCTACCTTAAGTCTATAGTTTAAGTCTATAGTTTTAAAAGAAGAAAAATAAATATTTTGTGTCATTAAAATATAATCTTTATACATCTGAAAAATTGTTTGGATGAATAATACTCCCAAAAAAGTCTTAGATTGTATTTCTTTTTCCAATTGCTGATACGTGTAATTAACATAGTATCATAATTAATCTCTTCTTTAAAACTATTCCTCCTCCTACCTGTCCTTTCCTTTTACCATCACCCAAAGTTACTCTTTAAAATATGTATATTTTAACTAAAACAATCCGGTGCTTCTTTGAGTCAATGGTATTGTAAGTATTGTTCATGAGTCACAAATCTTTCACTTGCTGGGAGCTCCTGCCTCTCAGGAAATCTAGGTAAGAAAAGTCGACTCTGGAGAGTTAGGAAGTGATAGAAATGAGAACAACCAATTCAGTGTCCACCTGAAGGAAAAGGTCACCCAGTTTAACAACTGCTGTGTGCCAACTTTGTAAGATGGAGTCTCAGCCTTTTTTGTCTCATGAGCTTAATTTTAATCCTATTGAGTGCGTACATTCTATATTAACTATGGTGTCTGTATGGTACTTTAAGTTTTAAAAGCATTTTAAATTATTGGTCAACATTTTTTTTGGTGTGGTTTAAATAGTAAATGGGGTGAGGGTTCTGTTTTTGTCTTTTCTTATTCCTTCTTGGGTCTTCTGTATGGTTTTTAAATAAACTTCAATTAGATTTGTTCGATTTGATTAGAGGAAAGTATAGGTGATGTGGGAGCAATTTTTTTACCAGGTAATTGTGAAAGTTAAAACAAGATGTTAAGTAGGATGCCGTAAGTGGAGAGCCAATAACAGACTATATAGGATGAAGTTTGGTATATCCTACTGCACTCTTCTGAAAATAAGTTTAATTAGAGATCTTTAGGTGTCGGGAGCAATGCTACATAATTTTAGGGTAAAATCATTTGGTTAGCCTAGTTCTCTTGCCTACAGCCCAGCTACAGAATAACTCCAATTTGGCCTCCGGTCACAACTGAGACCTCAATGATCCAGTGATGCTGTGATTCTCCAGGACAAGAAACATCCTGGGAGCTGAAAACATCCTGGGAGAACAAACATCTACTCAATTCATTGTTCTTGGACTGTTAACATCTTATTTACCCAGGATGTACTGAACTCTCTGCAAGTCATTTGTTACATTTGTTTCTCCCGATGTACTGAATAAAAGGTGTGGTAAGCTGGGGGCTTTTGTCTTTGCTGCCCAGAGCAGCACTGATCAAGGCCAAGGCTCAGCTTCTTCTCAGTGTCATTTTTCTACCTTTCCTGTAATTCACCGTGTGCTGCCGTGGCTCGCAGGAGACCAGGACTCACTGCAGAGGTTCTGGTAACGTCCCCTTCCCCTGTTCCCTACATTTAGGGTTTAGAAGTGAGTCACATTTGTTAGCAGACCACATAATTCTATGTGCTTAAAATTCTAAATCATGATTCTCAGGTGGTATTTCAGTATAATTTTATTTTGCTTCAGCTCTCATCATTATTCATTTGTTTGTTCATTTATTTATTTTGGTGCTAGGCATTGAAGTCAGGTTCTTGTGCATGGTAAGCACATCCTCTACCACTGAACCACATCCCCATCACAAAATATTTATTGAGTGCTCTCACTGGGGTAAGCAAAATTCAAGGCATGGGGATACAAAGCTTAATGAGACCAACTTCTGTGTCCCTCAGCAATGCAATCAAGACAACTTAATTAAATGGAAAAATTTACTTTTATTTGAAGCATCTTTGTAAAGGAGTCTTTTAAATCAAGAAGAGCTACGACTGATAATTACAATGAACACTTAGCATTCCAGTCATAGGAATGTTTTAGTTCCACATTTGGTTTTGGTGAATGTCATTTATTCCCTGGGACTGGCTGGGTCACAGACTCATTTCCCACCATCTGGGCAAAAGATCCTTTTAAGGGCTTGCCGCCTTCATATATGAGGGGCTTTTAAATGACAGCCTTATAATCATTTCTCACATTTCTGTTGTTTATATGATTCTGAATTTTCTTATTTTAAGGACAAATTTTAAGGTCAGAGAACTAATTTTCTTCATCTTTGTAACAGTTTATCATAAAAGTTTAATGCACTTAGCAAATTCCAGGTATTAAATATGTATATAATATATTATTTTGGTTGAAAGAGTAAATAACAAAATATACCCTACACATTTTCCCATAATACTCACACACACACACACACACACACACACACAGATCGAGACCTATGGAGATTGAGCCCAGAGCCTCCTGTATACTAAGCACACACTGTACCACTGAGCTACACCCTCAGCCCCTGCACTCTGTCCCTGTATCATTGGGTGGTTTTTACATCCTCTAGACAATTGACATAACAATCAATTATTCAATCTGTTAATCATATTTCAGGCACACATAAGTGGCCTCTTCGGTGGAGCCGTTTTTGTAACATAGACATTTGATATATCCCCAATCACTTTTTTGCAGTGCTAGGGGTCAAATCCATGGCCTTGCACGTATTAGGCAAGTCTTCTCCCACTGAGCCACACCCCAGACCCACTTGATAAATCTTTAGTATATAAGGTTGGGGAGATAGTACAACAGATTGCACAGTGAGAAACAACCTCTGAAACAGAAGGGTGGAGAACACACCAGTATAAGAATTATTGTCTCTCTGAGTTACAGTGTTGAAGGATTAGGAAAGATCAAGAGCCTTTCAGTTTGAAGATGAAAAAGTTTTCAAAGAATAAAATATAACCCCACTAACTGTAAGACTTAAATGGAGTCATGCTGCAGAAACATTAAAGGACAAAATGATGTGTGAAAGCAACTTTCGCAGACTCCAGTATAATTCCAGCTGATTTGGAAACCATGTGTTACATAGAATAAATCTCAGTAAACCATTCAATGACAGTTGCAGGCAGAGACCTTAAGAACCAAGTGACTTATTTAATTAGAATCATGTCTTTCCTTTGGTATTTTGAGGGCACACTTCAAATCCACACATTGTCTACCTCCTGGAGAGGAGGAAATTTGAAATTGTATCTCCTTACTTTACATTAACTTCAAGCCAGCCCC
>NW_004624771.1:12753072-12767233 GCF_000247695.1 Heterocephalus glaber | reverse complement strand
TGTTCCTGATTTTAGTGTGAAGGATTTCAGTTTTTGACCATTTAGTATGATATTGGCTGTTGGTTTTTCATAGATGACTTTTATCAGTTTGAGGTAGAGACCATCTATTCTATTTTTTTGTGGGATTTTTATCATAAATGCATGTTGGATTTTGTCAAATGCTTTTTCTGCATCTATGGAGATAATCATATAGTATTTGTCCTTGGCTCTATTGATACAGTGTATTACATTGATTGATTTGCGTATGTTGAACCATCCCTGGATCCCTGGGATGAATCCTGCTTGATCAGGGTGTATGAGCTTCTTGATGATCTTCTGCATTCCATTTGCTAGTATCTTATTACGGATTTTTGCATCTATGTTCCTTAGAGAGATTGGCCTATAGTTCTCTTTTTCGGTTGGTTCTTTCTCTGCTTTGGGGATCAAGGTGATGCTTGCTACAAGGAATGAATTCTCTTTCAATTGCTTCAATATTGCTTCCCTTTCAATTTCATTGAAGAGTTTAAACAGTAGTGGCAGTAGTTCCTCTCTAAATGTCTTGATGAATTCAGCAGTGAAGCCATGAGGACCCAGGCTTTTCTTAGTTGGTAAGTTTTTAATTATGTTTTCAATTTCATTGATTGATACTGGGTTGTTCAGAATTTTTAGATCATCTTCTTTCAACTTTGGTAATTCATAAGTATCTAGGAATCTATTTCTTCTATGTTTTCCATATAGGCATATAGATTCTCTAAATAGGTATTGATGATCCTCTGGATTTCTGCAGGGTCCATTGTAATTTCATCCTTTTCAATCCTAATTGTGTGGATTTGGACCTTTTCTTTCCTTCTTCTGTTAAGGTTGCCTAAGGGTTTTTCAATTTGGTTTATTCTTTTGAAGAACCAACTCTTGGCTTCATTGACTTTTTGTATCATTCTCTTAGTCTCCATTGCATTAATTTCTGCTCTGATCTTTCTAATTTCATCCCTTGTATGAGCTTTGGGTTTGTCCTGCTCTTCTTTTTCTAGAAACTTGAGGTTCAGAATCAGGTTGTTTAATTGGGCTCGCTCTGCTTTCCTAATATGTGTATTCACTGCTATGAATTTCCCTTGTAAGACTGCTTTCATTGTGTCCCATAGATTCTGATATGTTGTATTGTCATTGTCATTTAATTGAAGGAACTGTGTGATTTCTTCTTTAATTTCCTCTGTGATCACTTCTCAGCCTTTTGGCTAAGATCAAGTGTAATTTCCTCTGTGGCCCATTGGTTATTCAGAAGTGTGTTGTTCAATTTCCACGTGTTTATGAAATTCTTGTGGTTTCTTTTGCTATTGATCTCCAATTTCATTGCACTATGGTCTGATAATATACAGGGTATAACTTCAGTTCCTTTGCACTTACCTAACCGTGTTCTTTGACTGAGTATGTGGTCTATTTTTGAGAACGACCTGTGTGCAGCTGCAAAGAATGTATATTCTGATTTTGTGGGGTGGAACACTCTGTAAACATCTGTTAAGTTCATTTGTTCAAGAGTTTGATTGAGTTCTAGTATTTCTTTGCTTATTTTTTGTGTATTTGATCTATGTATTTGTGACAGTGGGGGATTGAGGTCCCCCACTACTATTGTATTAGTGCTTATTTGATTTTTCATGTCCGTTAGTATTTGTTTTATATAGTTGGCCACGCTAGTGTTTGGTGCATATATGTTTATGATTGTCATCTCTTCCTGTTGGATTGTTCCCTTTACAAGGATGTAGTGTCTTTCTTTGACTCTCTTAATCAGTGTTGATTTGAAATCCACTCAATCTGCAAACAGGATGGTGGAAGGGGATGTGCTTCTGGCTCCCACGCAGCTCACCTCTGTGCCGGGAGCAGTGCTAAGGCAGCCCGGAAGCCTCCTTCTCTGTCACAAAATAAAATTTTAATATATGAATTATGCAGTAGGTTTTAGTTAATGAAAGCTCATTGAGTAAATGAGCTCATAAAAGGTTTTTTGCATTAAACAAATATTATTATTTCCCACTGTTATCTGGTCAACTCTTGCTTTTGTGTAATTTTATTATTTATGATTGTATTAGTTATTCTCTTATTGCTGGGAGAAAATACTCAACATTCACACCTGAAAGGAGGAGAGGTTTATTTTGGCTCATGATTTCAAAAGGTTCAGAGCATGATTGTTTGGCTCCAAGGCAAAAAAGGAATAGAGGAAAGAAATGTCTGAGGAAAGCTGCTCACCCCATGGCACCCAGGAGGCAGAGAGAGAGAAGGGAAGATGCAGGGACAAGAATACATCATTCTAGGTCATGTCCCCAGTGACTTGCCTATTCTGACAAGGTCCCAACTCTGAACATACAACACTTCAAGAGACATTTTAGATCTAAACAATGACAGCGATCTTTTAAGAGAAAGATTAACTTGGTGTGTGCTTATTACCAAAGACAAGTTGGAATATATAGCTAGGACAGGCTTTTGAGTGATTTAAAAATAATAACTGAAGATTTTCAGAATTCCTATCTTTTATGGTTTAAATCTAAAATGTGCCCCAAAAGTCTCCTGTGTTCAGAGCAAGGGGCTTTTGGAAGTAGATCAGATTATGGGGGTGTTTACTTGTCAGTGGATTAATCCATTCATGAGTTCATGAGCTGTTAGGAGGTTGGGCGTGGTTAGAGGTGAGTACTGAAGCTGTTACCTGGAAGGATGTATTCTTGTCCATGCTCACCTTTTCTCAGTTTCCTGGCTGCCAGGAGGTGAGCAGCATTACTCAACTATGCCTTTCTACCATGCCATTTCTGCCGTGGAGCCAACCAACTATGAACCAAACCTCTGAAACTGTGAGTCAAAATAAACCTCTCCTCTAAGTTATGGGGGTGTGTATTTTGTCCCAATGACAGGAAAGTGTCCAATACACTATCCTTTACTCAATACAGAATGTGAAAATTAAAGGACTGTGTAAAGGTTATTAGGATTTTGTTGCTTTCCTGGGTCTGTGATTTCCTAGTGCAGCTTTGGGCAAGTGTCTCCATGATTCAGTTTTCTCTTTTGAAAAATGCAAAAAGACAATAGTTTTATTATTGTGAAAATTGAGTTAACATTTGTCAAATTAAAGTACTTGGCACCTAGCAAGTACTCAAGAATTATTAGGGGTTTGGAGGTGTAAGTCAATGATAGAGTGCTTGCCTAGCATGCATGATGAAGTCCTGTGTTCCATTCTCAACATAATAGAACAAAACAAACAGTCAAAGCAAACCCTGTAGGTGTTCTCTAAAATTTTGTTCACAGATCAAATAGCTGAATATGTCTGGGAATGTTTCTGTATCTTATTTTTTTTCCACTGATCCACATTTTCCACTGATCCACATTTTCCACTGATCCACATGTCTGGTTTGTTTTGTTTGTTTGTTTTTGGTACCGGGGATTGAACTCAGGACCTTGCGCTTGCAAGGCAGGTGCTGGAACCACTGAGCTAAGTCCCTGGCCCTCCACATGTTTGTTTTTGTTCCAGTACCATGTTGTTTTTATTACTTTATTGCTTTGTAGTATAGCTTGAGGTCAGGTGATGTGAGGCCTCCTGCTTTGCTCTTGTTGTCTAAGAGTGTTTTTGCTATTCTGTGTCTCTTCAGGTTCCATATGACTTTTAGGATTCTTTTCTCCAAGCCTGAGATGTATGCTGTTGGTATTTTGACTGGGACTGCACTGAATCTGTGTAACAGTTTTGGGAGTACAGCCATTTTGACAAGGTCGATTCTGCCTATCCAGCAGGGCACACCTTTCCATTTTCTGATGTTCTCTTTAATTTCTTTTTTCAGAATACTATAGTTTTCTTTATGGAGGTCTTTCACTTCCTTGTTAGGTTAATATCTATGCATTTTATTTTTCTTGATGGTACCATGAATGGTATTGTTTTTATAATTTCCTTCTTGTTTAGTTCACTATTGCTGTACACAAATGCTATTGATTTTTATGTTGATTTTGTATCGTGCTACATTGCTGAAGTTGGTTATTAATTCTCAGAGTTTTTTGGTGGAATTCTTTGAGTCTTTTATGCAGAGTATCATGTCATCTGCAGATAATGATAATTTGAGTTCTTCCTTTCCTATATATATCTCTTTTATTTATTTCTCTTGCCCGATTGCTCTGGCTTATTTTTCAAGTACTATGTTGCATAGAAGTAGTGATAATGGGCATCCTTGTCTTGTTCCTGATTTTAGAGGGAATGCTTTCAGTTTTTTAGCACAATTCTTAATAGCTAAATCCTGGAAGCAGCCTGTATACCCATCAACACACAGCTGGATAAAAAATTTGATATCTGTACTCAGCTATAAAGAAAGACGAATTTGAGACATCTGTAAGAAAATGGTTGCACCTGCAAAATATGATTTTGAGTGAAATAAATCAGACGTACAAGCTTAAATATAGTATAGTCTGTCTTATTTGAGTAAGGCAAAGTACAAACAAACAGCACAGTAAAGGATGGATAGAAGGAGACAAGGGGATATATCTCTTGTAATGGGAAGAGATAAAAGAGAATGTAAGTGAGAGGAGAGGGGGGAGGAGAAGGAGAAATAAAATAGAACAAGTATAGGCCATGTCCAGTGACCTAATAACCTCAATGAATGTCAATATTATATCATAAATGTGAGATAAGATTAACAATATCAACAAGAATGAAAATGAGGAAAGGAGATTTGGAGGAGAAGGGAAGGAGGTGGGAGGGAAGGGAAAAGAAGTTTTAAAAAAAGGTTCGGACTGTATTATGTACATGTACTCGCTCTCCAAGATGACTGTAAACTGTGTGTACTGCAAACATATACCAATAAAAATAAATAAATTTTAAAAATTTGTCCACCGTTTGTGTCTCTACCACATACTAGATACTCAACACTTGTTGAACAAATGATTGAACAAGTAATGTTATTTTTCTTTTATTCTCCATGTTTAGTTAGTCTTTTTCCCCTAAATGGAACACAGTAACTTCTTTTATTGCTTGTCTCAGCCATGCTGAAGAAAATTTAGAAAAAGGATTTAACCATGTAAGGACCATACTTTAAAAGAGTATGTTTCCACCACCAAAGGGTTCCCAATAACCAGGTTGTCTCATGTTCCTGGGATCTTGGTTCAATACTAGATTTTCTTTACTGTAGTATTTATTTATCATATGCTCAACCTCAGGCCTTCTCTAGAGAGAGCTTAAGGAGAGATCAGCAATTCTATCTATCTATCTATCTATCTATCTATCTATCTATCATCTTATGGTACTGGGGATTAACTCACGGAATGTAGCACTAGGAGGCACTCAACCACTGAGCTTTACCCCTCACACCTCCAATACGTTTAAATAGTCAATAAGATATTCCTAGTAAGTGTTTGGTTGGTTTGGTTTTATTTCTGTATTTTTATTTTTAAGGTGCTGGAGATCAAACTCAGGGCCTTGTGCAACTAAACAAGCACTTCTACTACTATTTATCAAGAATTATAAATTTGGACCTAAATGGAGGATCTCTTCAGAAAAGCAAAAAGAAAAGAAAATGAAACCTGAAAGTCAGGGTATGTGTAACTTATATAGGACTCTGCTAAGTCTCTAAGGAGTCCTAAGAAGATAACCATTTAGTATTATCCTAAATCTTGAAGTTCCCCATTTTGCCATTTAAAACAACTGTTCTGTTCCGGAGTACAGGACCACCCGCACATGCACATGAATCAAGTGATTTCAGTTTGTCCTTGGGCTGGACAGATCTCCTTGTCAATCAGGCCAGCCCTAAAGTAACAAGAGGTGCTTGTCCTGAATTTCCCGGAAAGCCAACAACACTAAGAACTCTTAAAACTAGGAGAATAAAACCCCAATTTTGGCATGCTCTCCCCAGCTACACTGCCCAGGAGTTTAATGCCAAGGACAGAAACAAGCAATGCTTTCCAGCTGCTCCGGGGAAAGGGCCCAAACTGACCTTCCTTTCAGCTTTGCTTAAGTTCAGTCCATATTGCTGCAGAAGATCCTCCTCTCTTCTGGTAGTGTAAGACTGATTTCCAGCCTGGCAATCACCACTCCCCAAGGTTACATTATTACTTAGCTTTCACAGGACAATCAAGGAAATCTACAAAACTGGAAGATGAAGAATAAAGATCAGGGTAATGTGAAGTTCTGACCGTCTTATCTAATATGCAGGGTTTTAAAATTAGGCTTCTACATATGGAAACTCCATGTGCCTAGAGGATTAAGTTTCATGCATATTCCCTAAAATGATCACTAGTAAAGTCATCTATAAAAGTGCGAAACCTGGATCCGATGAACTCTAAGGCACCTTCCAGTTTAAACTCTGCCTCACCATCTCTGTATTCTAACTTGATTTTGGGGTGAAATTATAATGGAGAGAGCCAAAATTAGCAAATGTTATGTGACAAACTACATATACATAATGTTATCAAGTTAGAAGCAGAAGACAATCTTTACACTGTGTTTTGATATATTTTAAAGTTATCTTTTGGGGCTAGGGCTGAAGGGCAGTGGTATAGTGCATGCTTAACAGCCACAGGGTCCTGAGTTCAATCCTAGCATGAAAGAAAGAAAAGGAAGGAAGGAAGGAGAAAGAAAGAAAGAAAACAAACCAACCAGAAGTTGTTCTGCTCAGTAGTGCTGATCTCTTCATTAAGCTTGTCAAATATCTATACAGAACAGAAATAATTTAATTTTAATGCAAATCCTTCTGTGTGTGCACGTGCATGTGTGTGGTGCATACACAGCCTTGCTATGTCGCCTGAGCTAGCCTCAGACTCCTGGGTTCCAGTGATCCTCCTGTCAAGGTCCCCAGTAGCTAGGAGTGCAGGCACATACCATTGGTTCTGACTGGATGGGATCTTGATTTTCAAAAACGTCTACAAGACAATGGTCATGAGACAATTGGGGAAATTTCAGTACAAAAGAGGTATTTAAGAGGGCCAGGGGAAAGGAAAGAAGGGAAAGGAGAAATAATGAGAAGTAGAAAAAATGGAAATAAAGTCTTTGTAAATAGGGAAGGGTGGAGGGGGTGAAGGGAGGGCTAGGAATGGGGAAAAAATAAGAACCAAGATGCAATGAGAAGTGTAATTGTGTTGTATACCTACAATGTACCAATAAAAGAATTTAATAAAAAAGAGGTATTTAATAATATCATAAAGCCATTTTTAGATGATAATGTGATTATTTCAGGTAATATCCTTATTCTTAGGAGATACATGTTGTTATTGCAGTATTTGGAGGTGGTTATGATTTCTAAACTTAACTTTCTGTTGGGTCAATAAGAAAAATGACAGAAAGCAAATACTGCAAAAATGTTAATAATTCCTGAGCCTATATAGAGATAAATGTTCTGACTGCCCTTTTAAAATTTTCATAAAAGATGAGGGCGAACAGGCAACGGAAGAAACCACAGTGGAAAATGTTTCGTGACTATATGATAGCTTTAATCTTCTTTAATTATGGTAAAATTTCAGCAGTTGGAGTAGATCAGACTACTCTTTTATCTTTTTATAAATTTTCTACTTGTGCAGATAAATTTCTAGTGAAATATATTAAAATTTAAAATCATACAGCGACTGTGAGTAACTCTTCAACACCTTTCTAGACACCCACTGAGGTAGGTTGTATTTCCCAAAGATGGCTGCTCCACTGTATGTATTTCTTCCATCCTACATGCTTTTCTTACAGTGAGACTGACACTTTTGCCAGAGAGATAGGATTTGTGTTCCTTCCCTTTGAATCTGGGCAGGGATTTGTGATAGCCCCAAATACTGACAATTAAAAGGAAATCACAAAATACATGACTTCGAAGGTTAGGTCATAACAAAGATGCAGTCTCCACCTCTTTCTCACACTCTCTTGAGATGCTTAGAACTCTGTCACCACATTGTGTGGAAACCTAGGTCACACAGAAGGTCTACTGAGGATATCTGGGCTGACAGCCCCAGCTGTCCCCTAGCCAGGACCAAGCACCAACTACTTTCATTTCAAGTGAATGCTTGATCCTCCACACGATTACAGAGCCTTGTGTCTTCCACTTGATGCCCCTGCCGATGTGTGTCAGAAACCATCCATCTATTCTATTCTTACCCTGAGTTTCTGACCGAGGAATCAGTGAGAAACAATACATTATATAATGCATGATACTGAACTTCAAGTCAACACATTTTGGGTTAGTTTGTTATCCAACCATAGTAACACATAGGGACAGTCAACTCCACTGAGGTAGAAAATGTACTTGTTGTTAACGTTGGATATTGAGTGTCATTCATGGGGGAGAAGAAGTGAAATGCATTGTAAATGATCATTAAACTCCATAGCCATCAGCTAACCAGATACAGGCTCTATTCAGAAAGAAGCATTTACATGTTGAAAACACACGTCTGGTTACTGCAAAGAGCCCCAAAGGGCATTTTTTAGAACTTGGACTGTTAAGCTTGTCCCTGCTGCCTATGCTGCACCACATCTCTCTGCTAATGACACAGAAAGATAGTACGTAGTTAAATGTTCTTAGTTCTCTCCCCCACAGGGAAATTCTGAAGATAGGTCATGTAAGTGGAGTACCTTTCCTTGCAGCAGAAACACTACAGTGTTTCTGATCCATGAGCTTTGTGGCAGCTATATCAATCTTCATAGCCACGCTTAGGTACTTCGGTAGGTTTTCTTCATTACACAATCCATTTCACCTCACCTCTATCCTTGTAAATAGGTCAGACTATATATTTCACAATGTAATCTTTGAAACCAGCCAAACTGATATGCAAAGCCCAGTTCTGAACAGTCCTAGTCTTTCCTCCATCAGATCAAAGGCTCAAGAAGTTTCATGAAGAATTTACTTAGAATTGTTGGCTTTTCCTGTCAGAGTTCACATATTTCACCGTGTCATCTTTATTTAAGGAAATGTAGTCTTATTGTAATGCTTCCTCTTTTCTGTTCAAAGAAATTATAAACATATCAGCAAAAAAGGGAACCAAAGCTGTATCTGAAACATTAATATATTCAGAGAGTAAATAAACAACACTGCCGCCCTAAGATTTCCCAGGAACCTGGATGCATTTTGCTACATTCAAGCAGGGTGCTATGATAGTGGTATTGGAAAATATATGTGGGGGGTGTGTGTGTGTGTGTGTGTGTGTGTGTGTGTGTATAATACTTTTTACAGTGGTTGGCTGCTTTCTCCGATTCTAGTTGTTATACATGTGAAAGTAAAGACAAGTTGGTACCGTGCATGCTACAGTTTGGATCTTGAATGTCCCCCAAAGGCATGTGAGTTAAAGGCTTTGTCTTCAGCCTTTTGTGCTATTGGGAGGTAGTTGGAGAAGTTAGGTCGCTGAGGGCATCCCTCAAAAGGGATAGTGAGACCTTGGCTCTTCCTGTTTCTTTGTTTCCCAGCTGCCAAGAGATGAAGGAGCTTCCTCAGCTATGTTTTCCTGCTATGATATACTGTGTTACCATGGGCCTAAAGCAACAGAGCCAGGTGACTATGGACTGAAGCCTCTGATAGGGAGCCAAAATAAACATTTCCTCTTTATAAATTGATTATCTCAGGTAGTTTGTCACAGTAACAAAAAGGTAATTGACAGTGCAGTAGCATGAAATACTATTTATGTTCCCTATTTATATCTACATATCTCCCATATATAGGCATATATCTATACATGTCTCACATAAGAAACATGAGTAGTATTCCACACTGCTATGAAATATGTAAATAAAAAAATATATATATATCTTCCAGAGAACAATTTATTTTCTCATAGAATGCCAAGGTTACTGTACAAGATCTAATTGGCCATGTGGGACTAGTTCTTTTCTTCATTTCTGTCTGCTCATTCAGGTCAGCTTTCAATAGTTTCAAAGACCAATACAAATTGCTGCAAAAGTAAAGGACTTTGGAAGATCATCTGAGCTCAAAGTGTTTCTATGTCAATTATCATTTTAAACATATTCAACATAAAGGTGGGCCCCTTGACTCGATTCAGTCATTGAAACTCATAGTAGGGTCAAACAATGGTTAATAAAGTTAGTTATTCCAAAGCCATGGGATGTAACTCTTAAAATCATATTTGCTTAACTCAAAGTTGCTATCGTTAGTATCATGAATAAAAAGTATACACGTCACTCCTCTAATTAGGCATTACACTTCATTAGAAGTTATAAAGTCATGAGAAGCCACACCAGGCTATAATGATCTGTTTATTCTGTGACAGTCTTGTATTGCTACCTATTATTTCATGAATATGTAAGTATTTAATAAAAGTTTTTTAAATGAATAAATGTAAATATTCTACTTTCTTAAAGTGTATGCTTTTAAATCCTAACCCCAATTGCTACCACTTCCTACTACCTCCATCCACTCCATAAAATTTAGGACCATTGCTATATAAGCTGCTTATGTTTGAGTTATTTTAACAGTTGTCTTCATACTCACAGGAAATCTTTCCAAGATGTTTCCCATCCACCTTACTAAGTCCACTTGCTCCCTTTTGCTACCTCTGCCTATAGTCTTTTTGCTTTGGACCCAGTTGTCATCTATCAGCCTGCACCTTCTGATAAGTGAGAGATATTCCCACTCTCTTCTTGGCTTCTGTCCCATTGATCTTCATCCTGCAGTTTTCCCAATTGCTCCACTTTCTCCCAGGCTGGAAAGGACCTGCAGACAGCTTGGACTTAGTGGAAAAGTTATCTGATTACTTTGATTATTGATTCCAAGGTTAACCAGGCCAATGACCAAAGTGTCCTCTTCAGCATTCCCCTCATCAATCAGTTAAAGGAAAAGAGCTTCTTGACAAGACAGGCATAGAGTAGCACTCCAAGGGTATATAAGCTTAGTTTAGTGCCTAGTATTCTGCTTTTCATAAATATTTGTGGTCATTGATGGTCCCTGCTGCCTGCATCTTTATAAACTTAAGATAAATATGAACTTCTCTTTAGGGAAACCTATGCATAATTTCCTTCTCTGGTTGCTTCAAAGGGTAGTCAGGTGAGGCAAGAAGCCATAAAGGCTTATTTAAAAAGTTAGAACAATCCATCTATTATAGGCTTGGCCTTTCATAATAAAAGGAGGCTGCTGACTAATGTTGCTCAGGTCAGACTTCCTGCTACCAGCTGGGTTTCCAATGTGGTGACTTGAGCTTTGTGCCTCATTATCACCGGGACTTGAAGCCTAGTAACAAGAAGATGACTGGTGAGGCTACATGACAGCATTACATCTGTGTCCAGTTAATGGCACTGACATCTCTCAAATCACCCAAGCCAGAAGTTTGGCTGTCACCCTGCACTCCTGCTCTGTCTCATGACTCACGACCAATTTTGTTACCAATTCCTGAATATTTCACCTCCTAAATGCCTCTTAAATACATCTCCTTTCTTCTCTAGGCCTCTGGACACTGACCTAATTCAGGTCCTCATTATTGGTCATCAGCACTATTCAAATTAGAACCAACTAGTTTTCATCTATCAATCCTCATCACCTCTAAATCAATGTCTTCTGCCAGTATGAGCTTTCTAAACTACTATGCTACCCATTTCCTTGCAGTTTAAAACCTTTAAGAGATACTCCTTTGCCTTTGGGCTAATGTTCAAACACCTTAACATGGCATACCAGTCCTTGCCTCTTGGCCACATTCCTACATGCCCTTCATTCTAGCTATTCTCATTTTATTTCCATTTCCTGACTATATCATATTCTTTCTCCCTTCACTGCTTTTTCAGGCTATTCCTTCGTCCTGAAATGGCCATGCTTCACTAATTATCTCTCTCCTACCACTACTCCAGTCTTCATTTATTCATAAAATGTTTCCTAGTGCTCACTGGGTATCAACGAATACAAAAACAAAATTTCCTGACTTGTAGAACTTCTGTTCTAGTCGTGGTCTTGGTGGTGGTGGGAGGGAACAGATAATAAAGACAATAAATAAGCAAGTTATTTACAAGACTAGAAAAGATATGTGCTATGGAAAAAAATTAAGGAAGAAGGATGGGAGACCCAGAGCAGGTGTAATAGTTATTACAATTTTAAAGGGATTGGTGCATAGTATTATGGAAAAACGTATTTTTTTTTCTTTTTATATTCACACTCAACACAGAATACTTCATTTCTGGTTACCAAAAAGTGTGTGGGATTTTCCCCATACTATCCAGTTCCTATGGTTTCGATAAGTGTTCTTCAAGGCCCACATGTTAAAAGCTTGGTCTAACTGAAAGATGGTAGAATGTTTAAGAAGTGAGGCTCACCGGGGATTTAGCTCAGCAGCACCATGCTTGCCTCAAAAACTGCAAGGTCCAGAGTTCAATCCCTGGTACTGCCAAAAAAAAAAAAAAAGTGAGGCTTAGTTGGAAGTCTCCTGGTCAAAGGGATATTCAGACCCTGACCCCTTCTCTTTCTTGCTGTTTTACTTCCTGGCCATTACAAGGTCAGCAATTTCCTCTATTATGTCCTACCCCATTGAAGTACTGTCTTGCCACAGGCCCAAAGAGATGAGGCCAATTGACCATGGACTGAAACTGCTGAAACTGTGAACCAAAATAAACCTTTTCTTTTTTAAGTTGATTATCTTAGGTATTTTGTTACCCTAACAGAAAGCCAACACATCAGTTATTTAATACCAGTAGGGTGTTGTACAGTTTTGCTCAATTCTGACACTATTTTCCTTAAAGACCAAGTACTAGAACAAAAGAATCCTCTAGGAATTTTTGCTCAGGAATTTACAAGGGTTTGGAGAGCTTTGTGCCAGGAACCAGGGATGAAGACCAAAATATATGCATCTTATTATAAATCACAGTCTCACAGGTGGTCAAGGGAAACCTCACTGAGAAGGGACATTTGAGGAATGACTAGAAGGGAGTGAAGGAGCACGCCGTACAAATATATGGGGAAAATGTCAAGGGAAAAATGAAGAGTAAGGGCAAAGACCTTGAGACAGGGGCACAGCTCAAATGAGGAACTGGAAGGAAGCAGAGTGGCTTGAGAGTGAGCAAGGGAGAGAATAGCAGGTGTCAAAGTGAGAAAGGGAAGAGAAGGCCTTGTAAACCATCGTAAGACTTTAAATGAGATGAGGAGCTATAGGAGGTTTTGAGCAGGGGAGTTATATATTAAAAGGATCACTGTGGCTGCTAGACGGGTAATAGATTATGGGCAGACGGGAGTAAAAGCAAAGAGAACTTTTAAGCAAAGAGAACTTTTGAGAGACTACTGCAAGCATCCAGCAAGAAATGCTGGTGGCTCAGAGCAGGGTGGTAAAATATGATTAAATTGTGGCTATAGCTTAAAGGTAGGTCTGACCAGATGGACAATAAAAAACAGGTGAGAAGGAAAACTGCAAGGTTTTTGGTCTGAGCAATGCTAAAGATGGAACTCCCATTGACTGAGATGGGGAAAGACTTGCAGGGGTGGGTTTTGGGGGACCATCAGGAGTTCCAGCTTGGCCTTATAACATCAGAGAGACTTGAAGGCTCAACTTGGGTATCTCCTTTGAAAAGTCTTCACAGTTCTCTAGCTTCACCTAGAATATGCTCTTTGATTATCCTAAAACTTTCTTTCTATTGCTATCAAAGCCCTTAGTTATGTAAAATTGTGTGTGTGTGTGTGTGAGTGTGTGTGTGTGTGTGTGTGTGTGACTGAGTTTGGAATCTAGGCCTTTTCACAGGCTAGGCAAGTGTTCTGTAACCAGCTCCCAGGAAGTAGATCTTTTTAACACTGTTGTTTTTGATAAAGCATGTGTTGACTCTGACTGAAAAACAAGCCAGTGACTTCTGTTCTAGCTGCAAGCAAGTAACTGAGAAGGAGCTTGCCCTCCAGGTACAAATAACTAGAAAACTAGACAAATATATGAAATAACTATATTCAGATATTGCTCCTAGAGCTAGTGTCAAATGTGATCTTTAATATGAGAGACACAAATGAGGTAAGTCCTACAACAGCAGCTGTTTGCCTGAAGGCAAGTTTTGAATTGCTGTACAAGGCACAGGAACCTGGAGAAAATCCAAGAGATCTTGCTGAGTTGAAGAGATCAGAGATATTTAAGGAAATTTGCAATTTATGGGGCAGAGTATTGAAAAGGAAGAAGCTTTATTTATTTTTTATTTTTTTATTTATTAAATTCTTTTATTGGTACATTGTAGGTATACAACACAATTACATTTCTCATTGGGAATTGTACCTTTACATAATGCATCTTGGTTCTTACTTTT
>NW_004624771.1:12696381-12714991 GCF_000247695.1 Heterocephalus glaber | reverse complement strand
ATATATATGCTGGGTGTGGTGGGATGCACCTGTAGTCTCAGCTAATTGGGAGGCTGAGATGGATTGCTTGAGGTCAGCCTGGTCAGCGTAACAAAGATTTATCTTTAAAAACAAACATATATGGAATTCTGATGATAAAGAATTAAATGAAGGTTGGACCAGGGATTTAGCTCAGTGGCAGCATGCCTGCCTCGAGGTCCTGAGTTTGATCCCCGGTACTAAAAAAAAAAAAAAAAAAAAAAAGAATTAAATGAAGGTGGTGATAGGGTTCTACTGGACGTTTCTCTTTTCGGACTCAGCAGTCAGACTCAGAGGCAAAACTAGGATAGGAGACAGATGCAAGGGGCTCCTGTCTGGTAGAGACAGCAGTACAGCAAGGGCCAGCATGGTATCCACTGTTCAGCATGGGCAGTGTCTGCAAGCAAGCAAGCAAGCAAGCAGAGGTGTCCTTACTGAGCCCTCCTACAGTGGACTGGTGAGACTTTGTTTCTGTTTGTGTTTCCTTCAAGTCTGATGTTTTTGTCTTTCTAGTAATTCCATGTGCTGCCCAGTATCTTATCAGTTTAATTGTTTTCTACTCTAAATTGCTAGAATTGGTGTCTGTTGCTTACACCCCAATCCCCAAGGCACACCTCGCAGAGTTCCTGCTGCAAAACCTCCCCACCACTGCCTATGGATGATAGCTCGGGCCTGATTTCAAATGCCTAGTTCCTGACCCCCAGGGGGTCCACAGGCTGGTGGAAGCAGGAGGGCAGCTAAGGAACAAGATTCGGTTCTGACCTAAGATCACAGTATTTATGGACTCAGGACATAGGAAAGTTGTGGCGCAAGCCTTGGTCTGTCAGAGCAGGCTTCCAACATGGCCTGGTGGAGAGAGACACAAACAACGCGTATGTCCAAGGGCGTTGCCTCTTTCCCATCCAGTGCTATGAGAAGCATGTCAAGAGCTTCATGTTATCACCCACTGTCTCAGCTCTCTATCAAGGGGCACCATCTCCCCCAAAGACTCACATACTTACCATGGTTAAGACTTAGGTCACCAGAACTACCAAGTTCCAGCTGTGGTCCAGGCTTACCTTGACACAACCCAGGATAATACTGTAGACTTGTCCAGCAGAGCAGGGGGCCTCCCTTTCACCTATTGCTCTCTAACCCAGACAGCAATAAAGGCCAGTCTGTTCTAGAAAGAGGCATTTTTCTCAGTCAACTGCCTAATGAGATCCTGTATTTTGGCACATCTAGGATGTAAGTGCCTGAGGACATCTGAAGATCTTTGCAAGTCTCCAACCCGAGATGTCCCTGGAAAACAAATGTTCTAGGCTTTATCTCTGACCTTCCTTGCTCATATAGTCCTGGCTCATTCCTACTGATAAGAGACAATTTCAGCCAGACAGTGTACTTAATTCTACCAGCCATCTGCCTTCCTCACTAACTAGCGCCACCTGTTTAGTCCCCAGGATTATTATGGACTAAATTTCAGATGCTTTCAGATCATTCCTCTTTCAGCTGCTACTATCCAAGTCTTTGTATCATTGTCCATTACCTGTAGTTGGCCAAATGGAAGTTATGAACCAGATGGTAATTCATCATAATTTCGTGGTTGCAAGCAACAAAAGCCAGCTTTAGCAAATCAAACAAAAGGAGAATTTCTTGAAGGCCCAGTAAGTAGCTCATAGAGTTGACAAGAGTCTGGAGATTCAGTACTGAAATGGGACAGGAACCAGTGGAAACTAGGCAAATTTTTAATTTGAGTGTTACTGAGGGGATAGGTGTACTCTAAGTGTCAATTTCTGACAGTGCATTGCAGTCCAACATTCAGTCTGTTGTTTGGCGGTAGTGGTTGCCTAGGATGTGAGAAATCTTAGGATGGATCCCCAGACCCACAAAGAAGAAGTAAAAGAAGGAAGAGGAGGAGGAGGAGGAGGAGGAGGAGCAGGAGCAGGAGGAGGAAAGGGGGAGGTGGAAAGAGGGGGAGAAGGAAAGAAGGGGAAGATGAGTAGAAAAGGAAGAAGATTATTCAAACTCAGGGTGAGTCTCAATGTCCCAGCCTTGGTTATTTGCCTACCTGTTGGCTATAGAGAAAAGTCCCTTAATTTACTGTCCCATCAAAAGTGTACAATGAGAAAGGGTTAATTCCAAAGCCAAAAATTGGAATGCTATTTCCAATAAAGGAGAAATGGATGCTTGGTAATAAAAAAAAAGCAATAGCAACTGCAAGTGTCTGTGTTGCTGTATATTCTATCAGCCCAGCTCACCACTACAGGGCACACGAAGTGAAGATCTCCCATACTCCCCTGCCCAGCCTGCTCCAAAATAAAATAATAGGGCTTTGACCCTAGCTGCTCTAGCAGCTGGTTCCAATACACCTGGAAGCTGCTTGGTACTGATTCCATGACAAGTTGCCCACAAGTCTCCAGAGTGCTCGGTGAGGACTAACGGCAAGTATAACCTCTTGTAGAACAAGAACTCAATATCTCACCAGCCTGAGCCACTCCAGCAGGTGTCTCTCTGCATAATATGAGCAGCACCACCCATCTGAAACCTGGAGAAAGTACCTGAGGATTTCAAGGTTTTATTTTATCTATTTTTCTCATTTCTGTTTTCAGTGCTGGGGCTGCAACCCAGGGCCTTGTGCATGCTAGGCAAGGGCTATCAATGTCACTGAGCTATATTCCCAGCTCCAGTGAGACTTTAGAAATCATCAGTCTGGTAGCCTTTTGACTTTTTTGGTCTCTCTCCACTGCCATTCCCAACTCTGTTCCATTCGACCGGCTGGAATATTAGCTTCTCTTTCCCCTACCAGGGACCCATGCTGAAGACCCAGGATGTTGGACTTCCAGTGACAGTCCAGAAAGGCCAGAGGTTAAAGTATCCCACCCAGGGACTGGGGAACCCTGGTCTGTCCTACCACCACAGGTGAATGTACTTCTATGATCATAACACAAACTAGATCACTCCGTTCTTTTTTCCCTATTAAGTTTATTGGTTCATTTTATGTATACAGTACAGTTCCATTCATCATTGGGATCTTGTACCTTAATGTATCTTGGTTCTTATTTCTTCCCCATTCCTCTGCCCTCCCTTCACCTCCTCTACCTTTCCCTATTTACAAAGACTTTGTTTCCATTTTTTCCTTTTCTCATATTTTTTCTTTTCCCTTCTTTCCTTTCCCCTATCCTCCCACTTCCCCTACTCTTTTAGACCTTTTCTTCCTATTTCACATTATCAGTTATACATTTTGTAGATCATTTCTTTCTTGTGTGCAAGAAATCCACAGGGTCTGCTCAAGTTCATTCCAAAAATAATTAGCATTTAGTGTATGCCAGCTTCCATGCTAGATACTGGAGATATTAGACCTACAGCTTGAAAGGAAGCAGACAGTAATCAAATGAATGCACACATATATCGTTAAACTGTGATGCCTGCTAAGAGGGAAAAGCACAAGAAATGTTACAGTAGAGAGTAGAAGGATCTGTCTTCTCCAGGTGAGGGAAGGTTCTTGACAAAGCGATGGCTGAGCTGCTATCTGGAGGGTGAATGGGATGAGGTGGAAGGATGTAGGAGGAGACAATGAAGAGTATGCTAGGCAGAAGGAACCAGGAAGAACCAATGTCCTGAAGTAGGGGAAGGGCTTGTAGACTCTGAGAATGGGAAGTCTTGGGGAGGGAGAGAGGGAGGAGAGCCGCTGCCTAAATAGATGCTGGGGCCCAGCGCTGTGGTGGGGAGCTTGGTCCTAATCCCAAGAGCAGCCATAAGACACTAAATGGTTTTAAGCAGGCCGCTGTGTGAAGCACAGACTGAGAGAGAGAGACGGAGGAGGAGGGAGGAGGGAGGAGGAGAAAAGTTCGATCAGGAGAAAGGGATGTGGAAATGGAGGAAGTGGGCAAAATCTAAGGTATTATGGATTTGGACTTGATAATGGATTAGAGGCGGGGGATTTCCGGCTTCTGGTTTGCACACTTATCTCTTTTGGGTTTGCACCAAATGATCTGTCACCTTCACCCAGACTGGAACTAAGGTCACAGACCTCCCTTTAAACTTCTCCCACCTCAGTGCATCTGGGAGAATAATGCTCTCTTCCGCCTCTGGCAGCTGTGCAGTTCCTAGATTGTCCGGGAGGTGGCAGCACATGAAAACCAGCCGGACACTTTTCCCCCGTTTGAACCCGGCTTTCTGCGGCTGATTTTGACTCCCTTTGGGAGTTTTTCCCACATTCCAAGTTCCAGAAAAAGAACCCTTTCCCAGTTTTTCTCAACTGCCTCTATTTTTTGTGTGCCTTAACCAGGGAACTTTTCATGGGGGCCCAGGCCTGGGTTGATTCAGTCATTTTGTGGCTGGAGTCTCTTTCTCCAACTGCTGCAGCCTGAGCATCCAAGAGCCAGCCAGGGTGGGGGAGGGGCTTCTAGGTGGGTCAGGGACGTGGGGTGGCCCAGGAAATGCTGCACCCAAGGCCAAAAGGTGGGTATAGACCCAGGAAGGGAGTTAGAGTCCGGTAGAGAGATGGGTTGCACCAAAGAGGGAAGGTGGGCCCTGAAAGGCCAACGGCAACAGACTCAAAGGGGTGTAATTATTAGACCGCGATTTGTTGAGCAAACATAACTCTGGGTAAGGAAAGAGAAAGAGAAGGGCCGAGGGGAGAGTCAGGAAGGATAGGCCGCAGAAGAGAACGGTGAAGAGCAAAGACCTAGGAGGGGACATGGTAAGCTGAAGGTCACTTGAGGGGGCACACTGCCAAGAGGAACAAAAATCAGAACCTGGGACCATCCTACCTCGGGTGGGGGCCGGGTTTCTTGGCCTTGATGTGGCAGCACATCCGGGACTTCTTTGTCTCCCTTTATGACCTGTTTTGCTCTATGAGACACAATACAAGAACCCCCAGGCCCACTAGCATTCTCTGCTAAATACTGACAGCTTTGACCTCTTTTCTTTTCCTCCTCATCCTTCTTGTTTCCACCCCTAACACTTTCTGGCCTCTTGGTCCTTGGTGAGTAGAAAGAACTAGTGGTTCCCAATTTCAGGAACCTCAGTACATTGACCACCTACGTCCTCAATCTCTGCCTGATACCTGAAGTCCCATAATTTCATGTCATAGCTTTATTAAAATCTCATTATTGTGAATTATGCATTACAAACTTTTATTATTTATTTTATTTTTATTTATTTATTTATTTGTTTGTGTTTTTTTTTTCCAGTACCAGGGATCAAACTCAGGACCTTGCACTTGCAAGGTGGGCACAGTACCACTTAGCTAAATTCCCAGCCCACTATTTTATTAATATTATAAATATTATAACTGGGCCTGGTTGTGTAGTCTGTAATCCCAGTACTCTGGGAGTATGAGGCAGGAGAATCACAAATTTGAACCAGCCTGGGTAACTTAGTAAGTTAGTGAGACCCTGTCTCAAAAATGAAAAGGTTGAGCTGGGGATTTAGCTCAGTGGTTCTGCCATCTGCCTCGAAAGCGCAAGGTCCCAAGTTCAATCCCCAGTACCAAAATAATAATAATAATAATAATAATAATAAATAAAAAAGGAAGAGGGCTGGAGGGGTAGCTTCATGTAAATGTACCAGGCTCATTCCCAGGTACCAAGTACACACACACACACACAAACACACACACACAGAAACAGAAACAAAACATGTATTAATGTTCAATTTGACAAGCATAAGATGAGTACCCACAGAGAATAGCTTTGTTAGTCAGCTGTGTGCAACTGTAAGAAAATACCTGAGATAAGTTAAAGAGGAAAGGTCTATTTTAGCTCATGGTTTCAGAGGTTGTAGCCCATGGTTCCCTGGCTCTGTTGCTATGGGCCTGTGGTGGCACAGTACATCATGGCAGGAATACATGACAGAGGAAGCCTGCTTACCTCATGGCAGCTGGGAAACAAAGACGAAGAAAGGTCTGTGGTCCCACAGTCCCAATCAAGGGCACACCCTCACTGTCCTCACTTTCTTCCACCAGGCCCCACCTCTTAAAGATTCCATCAATAGCACCACAGGCTGGCAACCAAGTCTTTAACACATGGGCCTTTGGGGACATTTTCCAAACTATACATAAAACGTAATTCTGCAGTGCCTTCTTATGTGGTCAATAAACTCATTTGAGGATGGGAGGAGAAGCTCTTGACAGATTATTTATCATCACCTCCAGGAAGACTTGCCTGATTGCCCCTATGGATTAGTGTGTGTCATACTTTGTGCTAGACACTGGAGATGCAAAGATAAGAAAGTCACAATCCAGAGCCTACAAGTGGTCACAGTGGAGGTGTGGTGAGTACTAGGAGGAGCACAGGGTGCTATGGGGACACAGAGCCAGATGGAGCTGGAAGGAAGACCAGAGGAGGAGACACCTCAGCCCAAATGGAGGGAATAAAGAGGGAAAGGATGTTCAGGTAGAGATTTCTGGGACAGAAGAAATGTAATTGTACAGGCAACTGTGAGTTGTTCAGTATGAACTCAAAATACAAAATGGGAAGTGACAAGAGAGAAGGCGTGAACCATGAGTAGGGCCAGGCTAAATAATTTTTCGTTCTAAAGACTGGATTTTATTCTGAAGACACTGAGTAGACATACCCACTCTTCCACTAAGCTTCATCCCCACCCTCGTCTTCGTGTTGGAAAGGGGTATGGCCCTTATATTTGGCCTCTGTGTTCTCAAAATTATTTGTTCACACTTGAGGCTGGCACATCGTGGACAATAAAGATGGAATAGAAGAATAAGCCTTTATTATAGAACTTATAACATGATTTTTTAGTTCTGATATGTGGTTTTTCTCCCCTAGATTGTGAGCTCTTGGAAGTCAGGAACTATGTCTCTCACTCACGTTAGTAAACAGAAATTAGCACAGAGCTTTTCCCATAGTAGGTGCTGAAATGTTAATTGGCTGAATGAATCTCTAACTGAGATGAGAGCAATGCACAGGCAGCCATGAGTACATGTACTCTTTTCTGTTCCCTCAGTATCTTTTTTCGTAGGAAGCCAGGTGAAAAATCCATTTCTGGTTGTTGGTTTTTAATGTTTCTGAGTGCTTCTTCAGGCATCCTTGGCTGTGTGCTCCAGCAGGCAGGATTCCAGTGCATTAGCTGAGGTTCTGAAAGGATCAGGGAAGGAGTTCAGCTGCCATGGGCTCCTTGATTGTACTCATAGAGCCTGGGACTGTGATGCCATGGGGCATTTCTCTGAAGGGGGATAATTAATAGAGATCTGATGTGTTCCTCCAACACAGCTATGTACCTGGGCAGGGAGAGGGGTACAGGAAAGTTAGTTGAGGCTGCCCAGCTAAGCTGGACCTCTGATTTCATTAAATTCTCCAATGAGTACATTAGACTTACCCTAAGTAACAAGAGAGAGCTATCTAGTGGGAGCCTAGGTTCCCTTGCACAGTAAAAGGAATACCCCCTCCATCGCTGTCCTGCCTCCAAAGGAAGTGGGTTCATGTAAGCAAGGAGGAGGTTCTCAGATAGGACTAAGAGGGAAACATGAGTGTTTCAATCATTTTTTCCCTTTAGAGCAGGAATGAGTTTATCAAAGAACAGAAGATGCATCCTCTGTGTTGTACATCGTATCATTTCAGACACTCTGGATATTGCCAGAGGGTTCCCTGGTGGCTGCAAAACCAACTGGATCAGAGCAAAGATGGCAGCCTCTCTCGCCTGCTGCTCAGCTGGCTGGGCACCATATGGCCTTGCACTCTTTGGGAGCCAGCCCTCCAGGCTCAACACCTGTTTCCCTACCCTTACTGGAGCACATGTTCCAATTTCACAGCCAGTGGGGAGAGGCCCCTGGTGGTGGTTCCCTCTTTAACACCCCGTCTTTGGCTCCAACCCTATAAACAGTAATGGGAAAGCTTTACCTTTTCAGGATCTATAGACTGGTTTCTCCTGAGCCAGCCTAATTTCTTTCCTGCTCTCCAGGAGGAGAGAGGGTTGTCCCAAAACATGTTGTATTTATTACCAATGAAAAGAACTAGCTTCATCTCCAGCTATTTTTCTGCTCTTTACTATTTGTAAATTCCAACTTTCCAGCCTCTAGCCAGGCAAATTTACAAGCTATTATTAGTAACTATGTGGAAACTTCATATTCGAAATGTTTTCTGATAAAAGAAGGAGGACATTCTTTGTTAAAGAATATTTCAGAAATATTTTCCTTCTTTCTCCCTATTCTAATGACTCGTTTTTGTTCTCTTACCCACTCCCCTGAGCACTGCCAGATGCTGTCTTTTCACAGCTTGGAAAAACTGCTTTTTTAATTTGACATCGTGTTAACAGTTATTAACTCTAGGTGGTGGGAACATGGGTTTCAGTCAGAGTATTATGTAGACTTTTCTGCAACTTTTATATTTATCGGAAAAGAACAACCCTAAAATGAATTGCTTTTCGCCTCCTTTCTTGGGGTTATGCTGGTGGCTTTGCGCTATCTCAGGTCCCAAGCTGTTAGCAGGACCTCACTGCTTCCTTTGTACACAACCAGATCTCAGTGTTCCAGGGCACTATTTCTCCCACCTAACTACAGACGCTTGCCAACCATTCTTGCTGGACTAGGAAGTGAACCACTGATCCTAAAGATTAGAAAACAAAATAAGGAGATACAGCGTCCCCAGAGACCTCCCTACTTAACTCCACCGTGGGTTATAGCTGTGGCCCAGTGGCTCCATTCCAGTCCCCAGAGGGAATAACTATACTTTTGAGGTGGACAGACCACTGGGGTGGTCTGGACCAGGATGATACACCGCTTGACCCTTGCGGGAGCTGAGGACGTGGAGCTGAAAGTATTGATTCCAGAGCTTCAAGTTTTAGTGGACTTGGTCCCACCTCCATTTTCCATCTGTTAACCAAAAAACCACATTCTTGTGTGCTCCTTTGGTGTCTTCATTTAGAACAGTGGTTCTCAAGTCTGTGTGTGTATCTGAGTCACCCAGAGAATTTTTTAAAACACAGATTTGTGCTGTCCCCCTCCAGAGCTTCTCATTCAGTAGGATTGAGATAGGACCTGAGACTCTGCATTTCCAAAAAGTTCCTAGATGATGCTGATGTTGCTGATTGGGACCAACACTTTAAGAACCACTGATTAAGAAGATATGATTGGTGGTTGCATCTTATCTGTGTGCTGTGATGAAAATAAAGGTCAGGACAGGAAGAGACTGGTAGTTTTGTACAGTTCTGGGCTTTACATATACTTATAATGGAGTAGCGTCTGACTTCCACTGTGCTCCAATAGTTGGGGGCTGCTGTTTGAGAAATGTATATCCTCACACAGATGGTATATTCTCTGGTCTTATGTTGAACCCCGCTACACCCTTGATTGAACTCCATCAGCTTGAAATTTACACTTCTAGATTTTTTTCTCACTGTGTTGCACAGACTAGCCCCAAACTCCTGGATTCAAGTGATCCTCTTGTCTCAGC
Organism: Heterocephalus glaber; assembly: GCF_000247695.1. Next base: position 12,705,584 of record NW_004624771.1, on the reverse strand, counting down.
CTCCTGAGTAGCTGGGACTATAGGCACGTGCCACCATGCCCTGTTAGTGTACATTGTTTTTGTTTGTTTTGTGTTTTGAAACAGAATCTCTACATAGCTGAAGCTGGTTTTGAACTTGCCAAGTAGTCCTGGCTGGACTTGAACTGAAGTGCTGGGATTACAAGCCTGTGCTACTACTTCTGGCTTAGGTTGCTTCTAAGATTACAAATATGTGTCTCAAAATTGCATAGCATAACTGATGCTCAAAGTCATATTTCAGGGTATCCTCATTTTACCTACCCACCCCTCCCATAGTGCCTCTCTTCCAAATTGGCTGAATATGTCATTGTCATCTATCTGTGCCACCTTCTTAGCCCATAGAGGACCACTTCAGAGGTCTGAAGCAAGGCTCAACACACCGTGGACCACCTACCTGTGCCCAGGAGTTCTTGGGGTTCTGGCTGTCTTTTGATGTGATTTAGAGTTGGAGTTTTTGGTGACATGAACCACTCAGAAAATGGAAAATCCCTGCTATCTGTACCCTCTGTGTTTGGAGAAAAGGAGGAGTTTGGGGGCAGGGAGGAGCATTTTTTTGTTTTCATTGCCCAGTAAATCTCCCCAAATGATCCCTCCTTTCAACATTTAGCACTGGGAGGAAAATCCCCAAATAAATTACAATAATCTGAAATTTTAACCAGTTGGAGCAGAGAACAAAAGGTTGGTCATCTACTATCTTTTTTCTCATAAAGCAATAAGACTTTATTTTTGCCATGGGACTTTAATTTTAGAGCACTGGATAGTCTCTGCATAGGGTTACAGGTTAATTTTTTATCCTTTCTGTAAGATGTGAATATCTTGAGCATATACTGTATTGTAGTAACCTTTGTTGCTATTAAATTCTCATAAATGGTAAAGTTTAATACAATATCTACCTTAAAGTGATAGTTTTTCCTTACACTGTTCACTTTGAGAGTGTTTTAGAAATCTTTCTGTCCCCCCCCCCGCCGTAATGTTACATAATTTTTGTTCAGATAGTCCAATTAAAGTCTTTATTACTTTCTCCCTACATCTGGGACCATTTTTATGAACTATGATTAGAGAAATACAAATCTGGAAAGATAGATACATCACAAATGCTCCTTGACTTATGATGGGGTAATTTCCTGGTAAACCCATGAAAAGTTGAAAATATCATAAATGGAAAATACATTTCCTATATCTGACCTATCGAACACCCCAGCTTAGCAAGACAGTGCACTGTAGGGTTTCAGTTGTTCACGCTCCTGATCACAGGAGCCGTCTCTCTAATTCCTGGCACAATGAAGCCATATCATAACTCACATTGCTGGCTTAGGAAAAGATCAAAATCCAAAGTTTCTACTCAATGCATATTATTTTTTGCATCATAATAATTTTGAAAAATTGAAACTTAGGGTCCATGTATGTAAGTAATTGCCATAAAAAAACAAATTTAAAGGTAGTCAGTGGTCCCTGGTAGGTTACATTGTGTTTTAATGCGCCTCTCCATTAGATGGTGGTATAGGAATAGACGTGATGACTTGAAGGCAGAGACACAGTTGCTTCACTCATTTTAAAGCTCAGGGAGATCTAAATCAGTCTAGTACAACTACTGGGTTCTTGTCAGCCCTAATAAGGTAGATATGGGCCTAAGACTCCATGGCTAGTCAGACAGGGTGACTGCTATGTAATACTTTTCTTTTTTTCTTTTTCTTTTTGCCCTTTGGCAGAGCTGGGAATAGAACCCAGGCCTCATGCATGCTGAGCAAGTGCTCCAGCACTGAGTTGTACCCCAGCCTCAGAACCCTGTTACCTCAGATATGGGATAATTATCATTTAAGCCTAAGAATGCTTGGATGGGGTGGGGGGGTATTGTTCTAAGACTTCTTAGCATAGCTTTTGACTGCCCTACTTTTCTAAATTTGGATGTTAAAACATTATAATTTATTGCTACCTCCTAACAGAGCTACTGTTTATCTAACATTTATGCATGTCTTTCAATTAGTATTTAATTATCCCTTCCTCATGTCTATCCTTTCCAAAACTGACACTTAAAAAACAAGCAAGACTAGTGTTTGGTAACTTTTCTTCCCCATAATTTGTGATGTAGGGCTGGGGATTTAGCTCAGTGGTTCTGCCACCTGCCTCACAAGCACAAGGTCCCAAGTTCAATCCCTGGTACCAAAAAACAAAAACAAAACATAATTTGTGATATAGGAAAGAAAAAAAAAGTCTCTCTCTTTATGTCTTGTCCCTCAGTTTCCAGAGGCAGCTGGCCTTTGACATTAGTGTCTTCTTGTCCTCTGCAGTGACTCCTGTACCCCACGAGGACACAAGAAAATCAGGTCAAGGCAACTTGCATAGGTATTTAGACATTTTTAAGAATGGCATGTTTAGCTTAATTTCTAACCTAATTGAAAGACTAACAGTATTGGAAAGCTAATGGGGCTAAACATGGCTGATAGAAATAGAAACAAATCTAATTAGACCTAGTTTCAGTAAAGATAATGAGTACAAGAAAAAAAACCTGGAGAAATGAAGAAAACAGTGGATTTGATTTATAAAAGCTTTCCTGACTTAGGAATCAAGGTGTTGGGCAGATTCTCCACTGGGCCTTATGAGCCATAGACTTGGTAGGCCGTTCGTGGCACCTATACAGAGCTCCAGCCTCACCTCCAGCAGTCACTGTTCCTTTAGGGGCCTGGTAATGCCAACCACTCATTCATTGGGCCATTGTCACAGAGTGTTTTGCTATTTAATCGCAGGGTTCATTCTGTTACCCTACTCTCTTCAGGGACCTCATATTGTCCTATTCAGGAACTGGCCCTTTACACCCTAAGTCTGAGGCCCGCACCATGCCTCACCTCACCCTCTATTCTGGCACATTTACCGTGGGAAGGTAAGTGTGAGCCAAAACCTAGAGTGCACTGCAGGGGGTTAAGGAAGCCCCCTCCACTTCCCTCTTGTGGAGTGGCCTTCATCATCACAGAGTCATCTACCTTTAGTCACCAGAGGGCTGAACACAGCCTTGGGGTCCTGAAAGTCACACTGCTTGTGAGGCTGGAGCACCGTGCTGCTCAGCAGAAGGGCACCTTCCCGGGCTTCTGGGCAGGCCGAGACTTCTCTAGGCCCAACACGGAGACAGCTTGCTTTGGTAGGCCACGTTAGCTGCCCAGCCAGTGTCCCACTCCAAGGAACACACACCCTCTCCCCCTCCCCCAGTTGTTAGGAAATTACTTTGCTGAGAGAGCAGGTGCTTCCTCAGGCTATGAGATATCTGTTCCACTTCCCTTCACCACTCTGTCTGGCCACTCCAAGGGTCTTCCTTTGTTTCCTAAGTGAAATGAAGTCTTCACTCTTCTGCCTTCTTCTTCATCAGGCTCTAACTCAGAACCTTATCTTCCAGAAATGTCATACGAAGACACCAGATACAGACATGTATGACTTCAAGATGTATTTTTTGTATAAATGCATGCAGTGGTTCACTAGTAAATGTTAGTAACCAGCTTTGGGTGGAGAAGGGGGAGAAAAAAGCTTGTAGTCTTTGTTTATTTCCATGGTGTTAGTGCTCTGCAACTTGCAGTTGGGGAACTCCTGAGGAAGCTACAGCAGCCTTTGCAGAGAGGGTTATGGAGGAAGAGGAAACAGGGCTACATTTAGGAAAGAGTTGCACTTCTACAGAGAGCAGGGACCACAAATGTAGCCTCTTGGCACAGAGTGGACTGGGAAATATTTTCAGTTGGATCCAAGACAAGGATGGGAATTGAGATGGGTGAGAGAGTTGTAACAGACAGAGGCCAGGTAAAAACTGTGCTGTTTCCCCAGCTCTGCTCCTTCCTATAGGCCCAGCATAGAAAGTGCTGGGAAACCTTAGAATGAATATGACGATGTTAATATTCTGGATACTTAGATATAAGATCTAATTTCTGAAAAGAGGGCATATTTCATGATTTAAAATACCCATACATGGATGAAGATGTAGTTCAGTGGTAAGGCACTTTCCTGGCACGTGCAAGACTCCAGTTTCAGTCCTCAGCACTGTGAAAATAACATAAAATATAAAATGAGATACTCATACAATGATCTAATATTTCAGAGTGAACCAAAATATGCTGGAGTCCTTGGAGTTCTTATCTAATAGCAGTTAAGAGCTTTCCTCATGGAATAAATTTTGAAGGAGCAAAAATGTGACAAAATTAATTTTCATTTTGGTCACATCCCATGAACAGTGATGGTCCAGTGAGGAGATTTAGTGGTTAATGGTGGCAGCATTAACCACATCTGGGGCCAGTGTTCTTTGCCTCGGGCCCAGAAGGAACAGAGGCATCTGGGAGGAGCAGGGGCACCTCACAGACTCCCTGGTAAGGAATGCTTCAACTGACTCCCGGATTGAAGTCAAGACTGAATTTGCAAATGCAGCTTTTGATAAGATGACACATTTGCAGGTAGAGTTGTTGCCCGTAGGACAGATCCCTACTCCCATTATCAGGGTAAGGTCTCCCAGCCACTTCCATGACTCACGAAGGGTGGGGATTTCTCCCCAAAACCTCCTTGAGAACCCCACACTGAAATGGACCATACCAACCATAGTTCATCCTGTGATTTTCCAAAGCAGTTAGAATGAGATTAGAACTGTGCTTACAGCCACCTATGCGTTCCAGTTTGAAGAACTTGACCCTAGTGACAAGTGCCCAACTCCTTAGGGATCTTGATAAAAGATATGAATGGAAAACTGAATTAAAGGTTCTACATCTTTATATATTCTGCCAAGTTCCTTGCAGCTCCACAGAGCTCTGATTCTGTGTTTTGACTGTAGTCTCTTCCATGAGTCAGAATGTTTGCCACTTACCGCTCTCCAGACAGTGCGATGTTTGCAGTGTGTGTGTGTGTGTGTGTGTGTGTGTGTGTGTGTCTGGCCGTTCTGTTGTTCTGTGCGCAGCCACAGTCACCACCTCTGCAGGCTGCAGCTGGTGTTGATGGTGAAGAAGCGCTGAGTCACTGGCTGTTCAGTGACCCTTACATCACGTTCCATTGTCCTTTCTTCCTTTCTAGGCATTGGAGCTCTCATTCCGTGTTTCTGTTTTGTTTTGTTTCTGCCTGGGGCCTACCCTTGTTAGGAAAGCAGGGTATGAAAACCAAGAGGCAGCTGCAGCTCCTGAACTAAGCTGTCCAGAGGGACAGCGGGTCCCTGCTAGTTGCTGAGAACACCCAGCAACCCAGATTCAAGGCTGGGGGCGCCGCCCGGCTTGGGTGTGAGTTGGGTTGGGCTCCAGATCATATTTTTCTGCAGCTTTTCCTGCTGCGCCAGTTTCAACTGGAGCTGATGAATTTAACAACCTCTTTAAACATTCTGAATCCAAAATTCTCCATGCCCGTTTAAGCAGCAGTGTAACAGGTGGTACTAATCATCTGGATGACATTAATTTTTAGAGAAGTAGCCTCTGCTGAAGTCTACACAAATTTGTTTAGATGATAATTTTGACCCAACAAACTTGTTACTTTATTTTTAGAAATTGTTTTAGTTATTAAAAATAACTATCATGTAAAATTGGGGAAAATAAACAGAAAAGCATAAAAGATGAAGTAAAAATTATCTAGCTACTTGAGAAGCTAAGGAAGGATGATCATTTTAGACCAGGAGTTCAGGACCAGCCTGGCCAACATAGCAAGACCTTGTCTCATAATAAATAATCTATAACCCAGGGGCTGCTAGTATAGCTCAGTGGTAGAGTGCATGGTTAGCATTCATGAGACCCTTTCTTCAATCCTCAGCACCCAAAAGGAAAAAAAAGTCTATAATCCATCACTGAGAGATGATCACTATTAACATTTTGATTTATAATCTTCTGATTTTTTTTCTATGTATCAATTGATTGCACATACATTCCACATAACTGAGCGGACATTGCACATTTTATTTGAGCTGGGAAATATGCCGTGAATATACACTTATATATTTGTTATATTCTAGAAGTGCTATAGGTTAGCGCAGTATGAGCAAACAAATGCCACTATGCCAACTGTACCTTGTGTCCTTTTATTTGCTGTCCTTCTATTTCTAGGAGCTTCTTTTTGTCAGGATAGCCTCACTCCCAGGCCCTATCCTATCCTCTCACCTCTGCAAGACAGCTAAAGCTACTTCAGGTGACTGGCCCATACCACTCCTGCTTCCTTGGCCTCCTAGAAACCTCTACAGGGCATCTGTGTGGGCCAGTGGTTCTCAAATTTGAATGTGCATCAAAATTCCCTTTCAGGCTTGTCAAAAGAGATGGCTGAGGGCCGGGGATTTAGCTCAGTGTTTCTGCTGCCTGCCTTGCAAGCACAAGGTCCCGAGTTCGATTCTTGGTACCAAAAAAAAAAAAAAAAAGAGATGACTGAGCCTCATTCTCAGTTTCAGATTTGGTAGGGCTGGGGTGGTGTTACAAGTGCCCAGCTAATGTTCTCTATGTTGGTTCGCTGCTAAGAATCCCGGATAGGGAGAAATGGTTGAACTTGGTTACTCCAAGCCCTCTCCCAGTGTTCCTTGGCTACTTGTCCTTTTCCCTTATTGTCTTATCTTGCTTCAAAATCCTCACTTTTAAATGCTACCTATTCTGTCTTCTTACAGTGCCATTCATACATACAGAGGACAGAAATATATTCTTGGGGCTCAGGGTACAACTCAATATTAGAGTTCATACTTTGCTTAATACTCAGGGTCCAACACCCCCCAAAAGGTCCCCAATTCCCATAAGAACAGAAGCTAAGGTGATTTTTCCCTCACTGTTACTGTATCACATTCTAAAGAGTTGGCTCAAAAGGAAATGCATAGATGCCCAGACTGTTTGTTGAAGGAAATGACACATGATCCTCTCCCCAACATCTGGTGATTCCTGAAAGACAGTCAAGCCCGATAATACCTTTGGCGAAGAAGTCTGTGTCTTCTTCCCCAGGGAGGTGGGGACAAACCAAGGAGAATAGAATCTATTTTCCATGTCAGTCCACGGGAATGCCTTGAGGAGGGGGTGAAGGGTCACCCACAATGCAGTTCTGCTTCTTGAGCCAGGAGCTCAAGCTTCCTTCCTGTCCAGCCCTGAGCAACAGTATCTTTCTTATGTTGCAAATCTTCCACAGAAAGCAGAAAAGATTTTAAAATGCCCACATGGGCTGCACTGGCTGGATGCCATGGTAGATACATTGATTCAGTGGGGAGAAGAGGTTTGGCAAATCACTGGGTACTGAGGGTGAGGCTAAGTTGGAGCAGCAGGGTCCGACTGAGTGGTGTCACAGAAGGCAATGGTGTCACAGAAAGATGCAGTGTTATCTGGTTGCGCCTTGGTTGAGAAATGCACTCTTTTTGAAGTGTTGTCAATCAAACCCAAGGCCTCACTTGCCCTAGGTAAGTGCTCTACCACTGAGGTCCATCGCCCACCCATCTTTATTCAGCCTGAAGGCATCCTCTGGGGGCTAAATGCAATGTGGAGAATGAATAGGAGAGGTGAGAGTGAGGTGCCTAAAGCCAGAAGGCTTTCCTTTAACTGACTTTGCACAGAGGAGAAGTAAAACCCTGACACCTACGTAGAGCGCCACGAGATGGGGCTGGGATAACTGACCCCCATCCAGCGTCTGATGCAGTGGAGCATCATTGTTAAACTGAGGTCTGAGAAAAAAAAAATCATCCTCGTTAAATTATCCGAGGGCCTCCTGAACTGGGGGATGGGAAAAGAGGCTCTGAGAGGGTACCTCTGCCTTCGGATCTAAGGGCATTTTTTATACCAGGATTTTGTTTTGTTCCAGGCAGGGCACTCTGGTGAAAACATCCTGGGAATTCGGCCCGCAAACTGAAAGGCCATTTCCTTGTGTGGATTTCCTGTTTAGGTCTGTGCAGAAATCCAAAGGATCATTTGGCCTCATAAATCCTCTAGACATTACTGGTGTAGATGCTCTGGCCGGATGCCATGGGAAAACTGCACAAAAATAGAAGAAGGGAGGGACGCACATTCACTCTCAGGATCCTGGGTGGGTTGCCAGCTCCCTGTATTCAGATGTGTAAACAGAGGGGGTTGGGCTTGAGGAGATGACCATTCAGGTCCCCTTCAGCTTTGACATTCTCAGGTTCTATTTCCCTCTCAAGAGCCACTGTGCAGCTCAGTAATGGAAGGCGCTGAGCAGTTCACCAAACAGAAACACGAAGAAAGTTGCAACTGAAACATTAGGAAGTTGCCCTAGAATGTCTTTTAGGCTCCTTCACAGAAAGAAGGTACTTTTGCCCTCTGGTATTTCCCAGACTTTCCTAAACATTTAGCATGTTCCACAAATGACAGCCACCAGGCTCAGGAGTATTGTGGAGCGTTGTGGCTGGGTTCTGACACAAAGCAAGTTTACAGAGCCACCCCCAAATGGTGAAAAAGATGTTTATGAGGAGACATCACCCATTCGGATTTTCAAACTTCCTGTTTCAGTTTCTGCATATGTTCAAACTGAGTTTGGCTTCCAAACTTGTTGGTTTAACAGAAGAACCATGTTTTCATACTTATTCTGTGACTGAATTCACAAATTCTGAGGCAGACTTCACTTGGAGATTGACCAGACATCAGCTCACATGGGAAAGCAATGGAGCAATGTTATAGTTTGGATCTTGAATGTCTTCCAAAGGCAGTAAAGTCTTGTTCCTCAACCTGTGGCAATACGGGGAATCTTTAGGAAACGAGGCCTAGTGGAAGGAAGAGAGTCATTGGAAGCGTGCCCTTGAAGGGGATATTGGACTCAGGGCTTTTTCTCTTTCTTTCTTTTACTTCCTGGATGCCATGAGGTGAACACTTTCCTCAGCCACTTGTCCCCTCCTAGATATTCTGCATTTGCCACAGGCCCAAAAGCAATACAGCCAACTGAGCATGGACTGAAACCATGAGTCAAAAATCAACCTTTTTTCTTCTTAAATATATTTATATCAGGTATTTATTATAATAACACAAAGCTAACACAAGCAAGAACAAAATTTCTCTGGGAGTGCTTTGTTGCAGTGAGAAAATTCTCATTGTTTTCAATGATATTTCTTGTGTTCTGACATTTCTTTTTTTTTTAAATTCTTTTATTGGTACATCGTAGGTATACAACACAATTACATTTCTCATTGGGACTCGTACCTTTACATAATGCATCTTGGTTCTTATTTTTTCCCCATTCCTCTGCCATCCCTTCATGTCCTCCACCCTTCCCTATTTACA
>NW_004624771.1:12680691-12691008 GCF_000247695.1 Heterocephalus glaber | reverse complement strand
ACCAGGAGCAGTGGGACGGCGGCTCAGAAGCCCCTACCTCTGGGCCGGGAGCAGCGGGACTCAGTACCTTGGTCTGGTGGTCTGGTGTCCTCTGCGTCTTTGTAGTGTGGAACCCGCTGCCTGTCTGCAGCGGGGTGATTCGGCGTGTTCCGCGTGACTGGGGACCTCGGTAGGGCACGGGCAGACCTGCCTGTCTGCAGCAGGCTGATTCGGCGTGTTCCGTGGGACTCAGGACCTCGGTAGGGCGTGGGGAGACCTCTGTTCTGACATTTCTTATGTCCTTGCTTATACCAATTAAAAAATTTTGTCATATGAAACTATCTTTTGGAGGAGAGGAGATTACTAAAATGATATTGAGTAACATTAAGCTAATCACCTTTGGTTTGGCAATTCAGTGTTCTAGTAAATTAATTGGATTTTCTCCCTAAGTGAGGGTAAATCCATTATATAGCAATATTTCCCAAGACAAGATTGCTCCCTTAATTCAGCAATTTTGGTTAGGCAGTTTTGTTGGATGTGAATTTGTGATATTTGTCTGTGACCCTAAGACCCTCAAACATGTTCTTATGGGTAAGTATATCAGCAAAGGAAAATTACTTCCAAGATCTCATTCTGTTCTTTTTTCAAACCTTGCATTTATGCATCTAAAATACATTTCTTCTTTTCCTCCTCTCAACTCAGAATTGAGTTCTTCAATAATGAAGTGGGAGAAAGAGGAAGAAATACAATAGTAAGTTCTAAGCTTTCTGGGTCAGGCTGCATGTCTTAGAACATCAGTCCTGGGAAACACGCATTATAATGGAGTTTTGGGTTGGACCTATCTTTGAGAGTAACACTACAGACTAATTTGTTAAAAGCTTGGGATTGGGGGTTTTACTCAGCGGTAAAGTACTGGCCTAGCATGCACAAGGCCCCTGGGTTTGATTGTCCAGCACTGCAAAAAAGGAAAAAGTACTGAAAATTGAAAATTCATGCAATAAAGAAACATGTTTAACTTTAACTTAGTATTTTCCAAACTTATCTGACCAAGAAAATCTCTTTTTGTATTACACCTATAGTAGCTGTTGACAAATGGAGAAATAAGTATTCCAAAGGATACTTTGAAAAATGGCGCTTTTCAACCAAAAGATAGAGCTCACTGTACTTATATTAGACACTGTGGAGATAATCTATTGATATATCTATATATTATATACCTATATGTAATATTTCTGCCCTTCTCAGAATTTTAGCTGGCAGTACACTAGAATGATCATAACCATGAAAAGATTTTCATAGAAAGAATACTAGGAACACGCCAAAAATTCAGTTCAGGCTGTTAGTGGTGAGTAGAATGACAAGTGATTTTTTTTTTTTCCTGCTTTCTATTTTTGCTTCCCTAAAGTCTTCCACAATACACATGAATTATTTCCATATTTGGAGTGTAATGCAAAATAAACTTTATTTGTAAGAGAAATAGTACATGATGGGGGGGTGGACTCCAGGGCTTCAAGCATGCTAGGCAAGTGCTCTACCACTGTGCTGCACTCCTAAACCCTCTCATTTATTTTAAAGTGAACATATCCACTTCTGTGTTGAGAAGTCTTTGGGGCTCTCCTCTCATTTACCCTAGTCATTTATCCTGGCTTACCTGGGTTTCTATGGTACTTTTTTAAAGGTGCTCTGTAGCTTTCCCCAGACTGGATACAGCTTCTTCAGATTTAAGACAAAGTAAAGCGAGTATGTTGTGGCAGGAGAGTCAGTTTGAGAGAAAGAAATAGCCTGATCAAGTCCAGCATATCATGTTGTTCCTGGATCATGTGTTCACAAAGGAAATCCTGGTATACTAGTTGGGATTCTTGGTGGCAACCAATGGAAATATAGTGTGGAAAATAGATTTATGGGAACAGAATAGTGCAGCTGACAGAATCAGTGGAAAGGCAAGAGAATTGGGTGATGGAAATGAATAAAAAGCAGGCGAGGTGAGGTACAGTCATGATCCAGCCACAGGACTGTGTTCTTAGAACTGGCCAATGGTGCTGTTACTGCTGGGCATTTGTCATCATGCTACTGGGCCTTGGGTCTCTGAGCACTCCTTGCCATGCTGCAGGCCCCTCAACTCCAGCACAGCCACTGCAGATAACTTCTGCTTCCCCAAGGTTTCAAGTGGCCCTGGACCTGTGAGCCGCTGAGCCCAGGTGATGTGCTGATTTCCTGGCTGCTGGGCAAAGAAGGAAACAGTCCTCCTTGGCTCTAAAGTGAAGCCCCTCTTCTTGAGGTTCCCCAAAGGGAAAAGGTGTTTAAAGTCTCAGCAGCCAGCACAAACCAGTATGTTTAACATTTATATACAGTGGCCCCCTCCTCCCCTTTATCCACAGTCTCAGTTACTTGTAGCCAACCACACTTCAAAAATACTGAAGGAAAAGTTCTGGCAATAAAGCTGGGCTTAGTGTTACAAGCCTGTAATCCCAGCACTCTCAGAAGCTGAGGCAGGGAGATCCTGAGTTCGATCCTAGGTTGAGCAGTTTAGCAACTTAGTGAGGCTTGGTCTCAAAATTTAAAAAAGAAGACTGAATGTAGCTCAGTGCAAAGGCCCTCAGTTCAACCCCCAATATCTCAAAAAATTCATAAATAATTCATACATTTAAAGGTAACAGTTATTATAGTATATTGTTATAACCATTTTATTTTGGTATTAGCTATTGTTATTAATCTTTTACTGTGACTAATTTATAAAGTAGACTTTATCCCAGGTATACATGTATAGAACAAAACAGCATATACCCGATTTGGTGCTATCTGGTTTCAGGCCCCCATGGCAATCCAGGAACATAGCCCCTGCAGATAAGGGGGGACTGCTGTATTCCGGAAAGGGGCTGCCAGAATGTCAGAGCGGTAGGGAAAAAACAGACCAACCATGTGCCGAAGTGAGTCATACGTTGCGGTTCTCTTGCAACCTGGATTCCTGAGATGGGAAAGTACTATTTTCATTTGGTTGAAAATCTACTCCTCAGCAGGACCAATATCTCTTCATAAAAACCACACTAACTATTAAAATACAAATCAACATTTTTCCAGAGGGACCAGGAGGTAGATGAAGAATCTCTATTTGGCTGTGTGGCTAGAGTCTGTTGCTCACTGTCTGTCAGCCCCACAGATTTCTGTAGGTCACTAATCAAAGAAAGTGGGGCACAGCAAAGCACTTGAAAGATTTTTTTCTCTGAAGAAATTTCAGCTTAGGGAAGTTGATTAAATGGACTGATATTACCGCCGAGAAAGGCCCTGTAAGTGCAGGGAATGGGAAAGGAGTGGAAAATGTAAGCATGGGTCTTTTATTGGCTTCCTTATTCGGGAACATATCTTTCTGCTTGTAAATGTCCAAACAATGAGGTTGAGTCCAGAGACCCAAAGATGAAGTTTGAGGACAGAGCTGGTGTTACTGTGGCTGTTGTTGGATTCTTGGGTGCCAGGCACAGACCCAACTCTGGACTCTGCAGGAGAAACTGGTGGGTGGGGTTGACCACTCGAGAGTTTGGAGGCTTAGGAGTGGAACTGGAAATCAATGATTAAGACAGGAGAAAAAAATCCCCCTTTCTGGAACAGATATGGATACACTCACTTCAGAATAAGTGACATGTAATCTAAGAGCTTTAAGACATTAGTCTTATGTAATTGCTATATTATGATAATTTTTTTTTTTTTTTTACAATGAATTGCTTCATGATTTTCAGTATTTTTGCATAGCTTTCCTGGTTGTCTGGGGCCTCGAGAACTGCCAATGTATTCATACAGAAGGAGTTTATGCGCTCGGGTAATTAGGTTTTTCAGTCAGACAGGGACAAAGAATATGCCTCCTGGAATTGCAAACCAAACAACAAACATTTCTTTTCTTTGAGTAGGATGCATTCTTGCGTGCTTGACCCTGGGATCTTGTTCTTCCTAGGAGCCCATGCTAGTTGAGATCAGAACTTGAGAACCTGAGACAGTGTGGCTCTGTGCAGGGGGTCGGTCACACGGAACTGAATGCCCACTAGAACTGACTCTCACTCAGCTAGACCAGGTTTAATGATCAGTATGGAGGAACATCAAAGTCATGAACACTGAAGAAATGATTCAGGGCTCAGGAATCTCTTGGACTTGGAGGCCTAGCTGTTCCTAAGGAGGTTGAGATAGGCCACGTGGTCCTTCTCCTCTCACCTCAGCATCTCTCCAAGGAAATCTTTGAAGGACAAAGGTCACAATAGGGTAGGCAGTGTGGAGTGGTCCAGAGGATGTTCTACTTTTCTCTTTCCTTAGAGGTTGTTGGGTATAGCTGATAGGTAAAGTAGACTGGAATTTCTGGTAACTAGCAGAGGGATGGTATCCTTTCATCTTTGGCAATGTCCCTGCATGACTGGACAATAAACATGGAACATAAATTCTCAAGAGCCTGATGTAGAAAAACTGCTATAGGCTGGGGAGGGTAGAGGCAGGGACAGGGATGGTCCTCTGTGTGGCACTTCAGAGCTCAGGTCTAGGTCCTGGGGTAAGAGTTTGAGTGCAGAATGAACATTTTGTTGCTAGTTGTGTTAAAAGATGATGTTTATAACCAGACAATTTGGATTTAATCCTACTGTCTGCTTTTTAACTTTTTTTTTTGGTTCCGAGGATCAAACTCGGGTCTTTGCGCTTGCGCAGCAGGCGGTGAAACCACTGAGCTAAATCCCCGGCCCTGCTTTTTAATTTTTTAACTTTTCTGAAACTTGTTTTTTACTGAGCAGTGCAACAAGGAGATCATTCAGTGGTATTTCCTGTAATCTACAAAGTCTCTATGATGGTAGTATACCTATAATTGTTTTTGTTTTCAGTTTTTTTCTTTTAAAGAAGAATCTCACTGTGTTGCCTAGGTTGACTTTGAGTACCAGGTTCAAGTGTTTCTCCAACTACAACTCCACTAGGTTAGCTTTACACTTCTTCCTGTCTGTATGACTTTGAAGAAATTACCTGTGTTAGTCAGCTTTCTGTCACTATGACAAAATACCTGAGCCCAAAATACCTTAAACAACATGTAAGGAGGAAAAGTTAATTTTGACTCACAATTTCAGAGGTTTCAGTCCATGGTGTTTGCTTTTGTTCCTGTGTTGAGGCAGGGCATCATGGCAGGAATGTGTGGCTGAGCAGGCTGCTCACCTCATGACAGCTGGGAAGCAAAGAGAAGCAGAGGGCAGGGCTTCAGTGCTGATATCCTCTGTAAGTCTACACCCTCTATGACCTAACTTCCTTCATCTAGGCTCCACCTTTTCAAGGTTCCACCATCTCCCAGTAGTGCCACAGGCTGACAACCAAGCCCTAGCACATGCACGGGTCTTGGGGGGACATTTTAGCTCCAAAGAATAACCCTAACTTTTCTATGCCCCAGTCTGATCATTTGTAAAAGGACATTAAGAATATGACTTATGGGCCGGGGATTTAGCTCAGTGGTTTTGCCACCTGCTGCACAAGCGCAAGGACCCGAGTTCGATCACCAGTACCAAAAAAAAAAAGAGAATATGACTTATCAGGTGGGTATGGTGGTCCTGGCTATTCAGTCTGAGGCAAGAGGATTGCTTGAGCTCAGGAATTGAGGGGCAGCCTGGGCAACATAGTGAGAGCCATCGCTTAAAAAGAAAAGAAAACAGAAGAAAGAATATGATGTGTCTCATATGGGTTTTTATGAGTATTTAATACACTAAGTCGTGAACAGTGGCGGCACATAGTAACTGCAATCAGGTAATTGATAAACATCAGTCTTCAACAATACCATATGTGGTTGGCATGTGCAACAGTAAGGGTAACATTCTCCTTATACACAGCTCGTGTGGAACACCAGGCAAGCTTTCATTCAGACTAAGTTCAGAAAATGTCGCAGCCTTTTACTTTAATCTGACTGAAGTTCATCAGGCATCTCTGTAGAAATAGTTAACTTACCGCTGTAATATTAACAGATCGCTTGTGTTAAATCTTAGTGGCAAATGCTTTGCTTCACTGAAGCCTGTCCTAAGCAGCAGAGCAGCCTGGTTGAGATACAGCTACCTTGGACCTTCATATTAAGACCCTAAGAAATGGGGCTCTCAGGAATGAGGAGCAGCAAGGTGTCCTGTAGCGTTTCTCATGCTGAGGTCTGTCAGCCACCAGGACTGGGAGATAACATGGCCATTTTAGTTTATGTTTTTATGCAATAAAACTTAGTTCCCTAACTCAGTTGTTTCTCAAACTGGGGTCTGTGGAACATTTTATTATTTTTTTCTTACATGGTGTTGACATATTACTGGTGATGTAGTAGAAAGGACAAGGGCTTGGACTTCAGACAGATCCACGTTCAAACTGCTTCCACTACTTACTTGCTGGGAGATCCTGGACAATTATTTGGTCTTTCTGAGCCTCACTTTTGTCATCTGCAAATGGTGACAATAGCCACCCCACAGTCGTGTTATGAAGATGGATATAAATCATTTAATACATATTAAAGGATCAATACCAGTTATTTCCTACTCTTTTGTCTGCTTTTCTTCTCCCCCTGGAAAGAAGAAAGGAGCTATTCTGCCTTTTTGAAGAAAAGAGGACCTCAGCTGAGATACTTGCTGTTTTGAATGTGTCCCCCAAAGCTGATGAATTGGAAACTTAATTCTCAATCCAACAGTGTTAAAAGGTGAAGCCTAGTAAGATGATTAATTCTGCCCTCTTGAAGGGATTAGTGACATACATTATCATAGGATTGGGTTAGATATCTCCAGAGTGGGCTGGTTTTCAGCCACTTCTTTTTCATATGTTACTTAGGCCCAGTGGTCCTTTTTCTACCTTCTACCATGGAATGACACAAAGAAGGTTCTTGAAAGATGCAGTCCCTTGATCTCCAGGACTGTGAGCCAAATTTTCCTCTCTCTCTCTCTCTCTCTCTCCCTCTCTCTCGCTTCTTGCTTTCTTTTAAAACAAAATGATCCAGTCTATGGTGATGTCTTATAGCAACACAAAAACTAAGACAGTATTCACCAGGCATGTCGTGGAGATTCAGGGATGGAGTAGGCTGAATAATGGCTCTCCCTTCCCAAAGATACCAGTGGAACCTATGACTGTTACCTTATAAAAAAGGATTTTGCAGATGAGATTAAGGCCCTTAAGAGGGGACGTTATCTGTCATCATCAAAGTGGGCCCTAAACACAATCATATTTTTATCCTTATAAGAGAAAAGATTTCGACAGACAGAAGAGAAGACAACATGACCAGACAAATAAAGATTGCAGTGATGTAGTCGCAAATCAAAGATTTCCAGTGCCACTGGAGGCTGGAAAGAGAGAAGAGGAATGGATTCTCCCCTGGACTCTCGGGAAGAATGTTGTCATGACGGTACTTTGATTTCAGCCAGTGAAACTGATGTCAGACTTCGGGCCTGCAGAACCTTGAGAGAAAAAACTTATTTGAGGCCATCAAGTTCATGGTCATTTGTTACAGCAGTCTTAGATAGAAGGTGGATCCTGACTGTTAAGAATAATATTGAGATGGAATGGAAACAGATTGTGTCCAATGACACAAGGTTAAGCGCTCCTGAGCACATATTTAATTCTATTGTTTAGTCTTTCACTGCAAGGGCAACAAATATATAGAAGAAGGGTTTGAACTAACAAACTAAGAGCCTTAGCACTAAGCTACATCCACAGCCTTAATTTTTTTTTTATTTCAATTTTGAGTTAGAGTCTTACTAAGTCACTAAATTGCCCAGACTAGGCTAAAATTCTCAATCCTCCTGCTTCACCCTCCAGATTGCTGGCACTACAGACATGTGCCAGCTGAGAAACTCCTTTTTATTTTTTCCTTTTGACCACTTATTATTATTATTATTATTTTTGTACATGTCGGGGGGGTGTGTCGAACTCAGGACCTTGTGCTTTTGAGGCAGGCGGTGGCACCACTGGGCTAAATCCCTGGCCGAATTAATGTATTTTTAATTAGTCCATGTTTGCAGTACATAATGATTACATTTATCATGATGAGTTTGTACTTGTATATAACACATCTTAATTCTTTTTTCATCCCCTTCCACTCCCATCCCTCCCTGCTCCCTCCAATTCTTAATCCTCTTCCCATTTGAAAAAAACTCTATTTCCATTTTTCTTTGATTCTTTCTCTTTTATCCTTCTTCCCTTCTTTCCCTCCCTCTTCCATTTCTTGTTCCCCTTCCTATTTGAAAAAAATCTCCCTACTTCCTATTATCCATCCTTTATTTTGTTCTTTACTTATATTTTGGGTTTCTCATATAAGAGAAACCAAAACTCCTTTTTAACAATATAGAATTTTCACACTGTGGATTGAAACCTTTAGTAGACTATGACCTGCATTTTTTGTTTGTTTGTTTGGGGAGTTTGGTTTTTGATTTTTTTTTTTTTGAGACAGGGTCTTGCCATGTGGTTTAGGGAGGCCTCGAACTGACTATATAGCCCAAATTGGCCTGGAAATTATTATACTCTTGCCTTAGCCTCCTAAGTGCCGAGATTGCAGGCGTGCACTACCACTCCAGCATATTTTTAAAAATGAACCAAATAGAACACAAAGGTGACACTATACTGTTGTCAACAGGACCACACACTTTCCTCTACCTTCCGTGTGCAGTCATTGCACATGGCCTTTCAGTCTCCTTTCTTGTCCTGAGGCTCTTGGCCAAATGCCCTCTTCCCTCTTCCCATGGTGCCTTGCGCTTTTCATCTTCCGTTCCTCCTCACCTTGCAGCACACTGTTGCCTGCTCATTTACCAAGTGTGCTTTCAGTCCTACTGTGTCTCAGCCACCGGGCTGCGTGCTGGTCCTATTCGAGTGCTTGCCTCTCTCCCCGCTGAACAGCCATTTCTCTGAGAAATAATAGTGTTTTGACTTTTGTATCCTCAGTATCTTGTGTGGTGTCTGACACAGGAAAATGTGCTTGAAGAGATTACGAACTATGGCTGTAGTTTTTAGAATTCCTTTTAAAAATTAATTTGCAGTTCCTCCTGCCTCAGTCTCCCAGAGTGTGCCACTACACCCAGCTTAGAATTATTCTTTTAAACAAATTCAACAGCATTTGGGAGGTCATCCGGTTTGGTCTGGCCCAGTGAGGCATGAGACAGAGCGTTGCTGTAAGGGTCAGGCCCGACAAGCTTGGGTTTTTCTGGAAGCATGATCATGAAACCCTCCAAATTTGGGCTTCCAAATGTTGGTGGTCCCATGGTAGCATTGGACACATTTTCTCTCCTCTGCACATCACCTCCCATCACAGCATCCTGACCCAACTACAAGGGGAATCACCTGACTGATGAAGAAATGGAAGGAGTGCTTTGTGAACCTTGGGGGTGGTCCTAACTGCAAGACCAGCTGGAGGAGAAAGTCTAAAATAAATTTTGGTCATACAAGAATTTTTAAAAGAAAAGGATACCTTCTTTTCCCAACTTAGGCTCTTGTGCTAATTTATTGTAACATCATCATCTCCTTAAAACATCAAACATGATAGCCAAATTATATTCAGCAGTATCTTAGGCAGCAACCGCATATGTAAACTACAGACGATGATATCATTGGTGACTCAATATAATTACACCCTTGTTTGTAGGCATTCAACACATGATAGACATTATCTTACTGCTTTCCCCAACACTTTGTCAGGTGGCTAGGGAGCAGGCATCATTACTGCTTTCACCTCGTGCATATATGGTGAGCTTTCCTGGGAATTATTTGTCCAAAACTCCATTGGAAATAAGAACAACTGGAAGGAAGATGGCTGGAGTCTTAATTTAAAAAGCAGAACTTCCTGTGGAGGCAACTTCGGGTCACAACACTGGGATGGTTCTAATTTCAGGTATCGTTGGAGCAAGAGAGTGCTAAGGGTTAGTTATTTCCCTGTATGTGTGGGTGTACAGAAGAGTGGGATAGCAGATAATCCAGTCACTGCAGCTGTTGTCCCTGCAGCATCTATGGAGACCCTCAGTGTATATTTTTTCTCTAACATGGCAGTGGCATTACCAAGCATACCTCAATTAAGTAGGATCAGGTACAAAGTCTAGAACGTCAGTGTGATTTCTTAGCAATATTTTATGCTATTGTAAGTAATTCTACAACAGTGATAGAAACTTGTGGAGTTGTAAGAGTCTGAGTTCAAGTTCCATCTCTGTCACTAACTGGCTGTGTGGTTTTAAAATATGTTTCTAGGACCGGGGATTTAGCTCAGTGGTGCCACCACCTGCCTCGCAAGCACAAGGTCCTGAGTTTGATCCCCGGTACAAAAAAAAAAAAAAAAGGTTTCCTTCTTTCTTTCTTTCTTTCTTTTTCTTTCTTTCTTTCTTTCTTTCTTTCTTTCTT
>NW_004624771.1:12651562-12672806 GCF_000247695.1 Heterocephalus glaber | reverse complement strand
CTCTCTCTCCCCCTCTTTTTCTCTCAGAGTTAGTTATTATTGCACTAGCTGGCAATGCAACTCCATTTGTCAAAAGAGGAGGGGAAACTGGCCCTCTCTCTCTCTCTCTCTCTCTCTCTCTCTCTCTCTCTCTCTCTCTCTCTCCCCCTCTTTTTCTCTCAGAGTTAGTTATTATTGCACTAGCTGGCAATGCAACTCCATTTGTCAAAAGAGGAGGGGAAACTGGCCCTATCTGCTCTGTCTCATTTCATCAGAAAGTTTTCAGAACATTTTTAATGGCAGTGAATTCTCTTCAAAGCAGCCAGTGGAGTGTCTGAACTCCCTTTGAAGTGGGTTTTTACCTTTGCCACAGACACTCTAAAGTCCTAGCCTTTTCATCACAAATTTAATCCAGGCCAACAGGGAAAAAATCCAGTGTGGTCATATGAAGAATGTCTTCCAATTCTGAGATGCTATAATTCTGCATTGGCTGCAAGAAATTCCAGGAAGCACAAGCAGTAAACCATGTTTCATTTACTCCTGGGCTTATTTGCTTGGTAAAAATAATCATTAGAGAATTCCAGAATTCAGAGACTAAGAGCTGACATTTTCCCAATCTTTCTTTTTTATTTAAAGAATAAAAGCTTGCTATTCTATGAAAATGTAGATAAGAAAATAATTGGGGTTTAAAAGTTTGATATTTTCAGTATCATGATGACTGAACTAGACCATTTGATAAGCTAATTGTTAGATAAATAGATGTTAAGAGTAAATTATTTAAAGGATTTTTTTTTGGCATGCTGGGAATCGAACCCAGGACCTCACACATGCTAGGCAAATGCTCTAGCCCTGAAATATACTCCCAACCCAAGAACTATTATTTTTTATTTAAGAACAATCACTTATTTGTTAAATGATAGTTTATTTATTAAAGAATATTCTAAGTCCAGCTCTCATCTAATGGTGAGGTAAAGATTGAAATGCTCTGCAGGGTGTTCAGTGTATTGAAGTCAGCAGCAAACCTAGTCCTGACAGCTTTGGAAGTTTGTTCTTTGACGCATCTTTACTCCAAACATGTAGCAATGATAAATAATGTTTATCAAGCTTAAAAATTAAATAAACACTTCTGTGGCTCAGAATTACAAAGCTGTGAGTTGAAAGGAAGCCACAAGCTTTTGGGGGCTCTGGGTCTGGAAGCAGGCGATATTAGCTAGAGTTTGGCTCTTCCAGAGTAAATGAAAATAAAAGAGTTCATGCCGAGATGGGAGACTGAAGCCAGACTCACTGCTTGAAGCCAAAGGCAGGGCAGGCGCCTCCTACTCATGAAAGGAAGCTGAAATAGAAGCTATTCCTGCCTGGGGCTGCAGCTTTTAGCAAACTGTGCACTTGGGAGAGGGAAGACACAGATACAACCTTGTAACTAGGAAGGGAAGCAGGCCACTCCCTGGCTAGGTGCCTGGATCTGTACTGTACTCGATAGCACTGTGGGCTGGATTTTGGAGGCACCACTGGTTGATTTGGGTCTGAACTTGGGCCTGAGGGAGCCAAGGGCAGAATGAAGCCAGTCACAAACCACTAGACAGGGAGGGGAAAGTACAACGGGAGTAGACGGAATTAGAGAAACAGAGAATGCAAACCTGGTCTCAAAACGAGTTCCTTACCCAGAATCCAATGCTAAGAAAGCCAATAGAAGAAGAGCATGAATTTACTCCTCTTTTTGTTTTTTTTAACTCCTCTTGAAATTAATTTTATGGAACAATCTGAGAAAATGGCTAAATATTTTAAAAATATACAAAGAGATATATGAAGAAATAACTTCCATTAAACCAAGCAAGACATTGTGAAAAAAAAGATAAATATAAATGAAATCAGAATGCATAGATAGTGAAAAGAACAACTAGAGATCTTGGAAATGAAAAATATAGTCATTAAAATAAAAATGCAACAGATGAGATAAACTGTGGACTGGAAATAGTTAAAGAGAAAATTAGTAAAGATGATGCTGAGATTTCACGACAGAAATAGAACAGAGAGGCAAAGAGTTTAAAATACATGAAAGATTAGTTAAGAGACTGGAGGATCACTTGTTAAGCTTTGACATATGTCAACTAGGAGTTTCAGAAGATGAGAAGGAAAGGAATGGTGGAGAAGCTGTCTTTCAAAAGATGATAGTTAAGAATTTTCTACAGCTTGAAAAAGTTATGAGAGCTGAGATTTGAAGGTCATATTGGGCCAGGGATTTATCTCAGTGGTTTGAGTACCTGCCTCCCAAGTGCAAGGTCCCAAGTTCAATCCCTGGTACCAAAAAAAGGTCATATAGAGTTCTAAGCATGCCACACATAAATCTATATATTTTAGTGAAAGGGTACAATATCCAAGATAAAGAGAAAACTGCTTTTTGAGAGAAAAACAATGTATCACCTTCATAGGATACATTTGAGGATAGCCGTCTTCTCATTGGCAGATTTTGATGGCAAAAGACAATGAAGTAACATCTTTATAGAGCTAAGCAAAAATAACAGAGAACCTAAAATGATACACCTTTTAAAATTATTATTCAACAGTGACCAATTTCAGACATTTTCAAAAATACCATGGTTAAAGTATTTACACTTATATACCTTCAGGAAAATAACTAACAAATGCATCTCAGCGAAAAGAAATAGGAGCAGAGGTTGATAAAAATGATGAATACAGAAATTGACAAACCAAATTTAACTTGGTTTTCTTACAAAATCCCACCATTTAGCAATTATTAAAAAGATGAACTAAAACTTTAGACAATAACTTAAATGATAGGAAGAATAAAAGATAAACAAAAGAGCTGAAAAATAGTGGGAAGTTAATATATGCTAAGATTATTATGTCAGGAAAACGAATAGAAATATTAAAAAAGTTTAGGGTCTTAGGTAAGGGTCTTAAGTAGTAAGGGTCTTAAGTAAGGGTCTTAGGTAATGGAATAGTTAAGTATGTGAATTAACAATGTAAAAATAACTACCAAAATAAATAAGGAGCCATGTCTAGCTCCTAAGCCAACAGCAAAAGAAAAAAGAGAAGTTAAGAATGAAAAAAGAAATAAACAAAGGATGATAAACATAAAATGAAAATATATGAGTTAAAAAGTGTTGAAATACTATAATGAAACTCAGAAGCTATAAGTATGTTAATTAAAAGACCAACTTTAAAAAGATTATCAAAAAGTTTTTTTAAAAACCCATATCAGCTACATACTGCATATAAGACACAGCTAAAGCAGTCATAAGGAAAAATAAAAATAAAGGAATAAAAAATAGTTCATAATAAAGATATTAATAAAATGACAGCTGATGTCAAAATCTTAATATCAGATGCAATAGAATTTATACATAAAATTAATAGCAATAAGAACTCCACATATTAACATATATGTTGTTTATAGCAACCATAAAGCTGTGGGACCTTGAAATATATAAAGAACAAATTGAAAAAATTATAGAGAAATTTACCAATCCACTATCATAGTAAAGGATTTGCACACACCTTTGATAGGTCAGGCACAATTAAAAAAAATTAATGACTACCCAGAAGATTTGAACATAAAATGTGATCTAATTCTTATATTGCTGCTACATGTAGCCCTGTGAAATATGAAAAGAAAGAAAATACAGTGCATTCTTTTCAAGTATCTGTGGAACTTTTCCAAAACATATGTCAGTTAGAAAGTATTCTCAACAATTCTTTTTAAATCAGTGCCATATGGACTATAATTCAATTAGAAATCAACACTAAGGATATAATTTAAATTTCTATGTATTTTTGAATACATAGAAATGTATTCATTATTTATTCCTGGACTGGGGTGTGGCTCATCAGTAGAGTACTTGCCTTGCACACATGAGGCCCTGGGCTTGATTACAGCATATCCTGCACCTCTAAAATACTCCCAGGTAACTCAGAATTTAAAAAGAAATCACAATAAAGATTACAAAAATGTTTAGAAATTAGGGATGTACATAAAGCAGTGTCTAAAGGTAAATGTGTAGCCTTAATTGCATTTTTAAAGAAAGGTTGAGAATAAACAAGTTAAACTTTCAACATATAACATAGAAAAACAATAGAGTAATGAGTGTAGACAAGAAAAGCATATCAGGGTTGCAATAACAAAGAACCACAAACTGGGTGGCTTAAAACAACAGAAATTTATTGTCTCATGGTTCTGGAGACAGGGCCATGCACCCTCTCTAGGTGCTAGGGAAGAAATTATTCGGTCTCTCAGTTTCTGGTTGCCTCAGGTGTTCCTTGGCTTAGAGCTACAGTATTCCAATCCTATCTTTGCATTGTCTTCCCTTGGTGTTCAAATTACACCTTTTCTTTTGCAATACTGTTCTACCACTGAGCTACATCCCTACCCCCTCACTCTTCTTATAAGAAGAAAGACTTGTAGGGTTAAGGGCCCTCCCTACTTCAGTTTGACTACATCTCAGTTTAACTAATTGCACCTGTAGTGAGTCTCTTTCCAAATAAGGCTACATTCTGAGGTTCTGGGAGTAAAGACTGAAACATACCTTTTGGGAGAGGGTGCAATTTGACCCATAACAGAAGGCATCAATGAAAATAAGAGCAAAATAGGCTGAAATAGAAAACAAAGTCATAAAAGAGTAAATAAATATAAAGAAGTCAGTTCTTAGAAAAAAAAATGAATATACATTTTAACAAGGCTGATCAAGAAACTAAAGGGCACAAATAAAAAAGATTCAGAATCATAAAGATGAAACTACTATAAAAACAACACGTTTATAAAATCACAAATCACTGTACTATGAAAAATAATACTATTACCTTTAGGCCAACCAACTTGAAAACTTAGATGACATGGATTAAAATATGAATCAACAGCTCCATTTAACATGTGAGCTTTTTCTTTTCTTTTTCTGTGGTGCTAGGCCCTTCCACATAACAGTCAAGGGCTCTACTACTGAGCTCCACCCTCCACCTCAACCTGTGAGTTCTCATAGCAGTATTTCAGTTTGAATTGATCCTGACTAGATGTTAACCTCTATCTTCTGGAGTTCAAGTTTTAGAAAAAGAAAATAAAGCAAAAGAAAAAAGCCCATAAAACTGAATTGGGGATTTTGTAAAACAAAAGCTAGTTCTACTTGATTCTGATCCTAACAATTAACCTTGCTGTGTTAATTTGATATAGTAATGATAGTCACCTGTACAAGTGAATCAACTCAGAAAAATGACATAAGTTGGATTTAAGAGATCTTGTACAAATAAGGGCATGTTGTTCAGACATATATTTAGTATACAATTCATATTTATTTTTAAAGCCAATTCTATGAATCTTGGAGGGAGTAGCACTTTGGTCTATTTTTAAAAACTTGGATGGGTAGTTGATCACATAATATCTCTATTTATAATAGTTATGTCGCTTCCCTTGGCTTATATTGGACGTTATTTTCAGGATTTTAAAAGAGACTGAGAAATGTGCCCTTAGCCAGTGGGGAGCTTTGAGGTTAGAAAAATAATTTCTAGAAACTTTTAATTCTAGCCATTAAGTAAATACTTGAGAATATTTGAACACACAAGGCATATAGTTTTACTTGCTTCAACATTTCTGTGTGGATATAAAAATATATATATGAGAAAATGATAATGGAACTACTGACAGATGCTTTGGTACAGCTGCAAAACACAAATATTTCTCGATATCCATTCATATTCACTTAAGAGATACAGATCTACAAACCCGCTGAGCTGGTATTTCACTTATGCACTATTTTCAGTCTGCTTCTTAACAAGAGGTTATGCATTCCACATATGATCGACATTTTATTTTAACAACCATGTTCTTGGCTTGATCCTTTTCATGTCAGCTTTACTTTTTAACAGTCTGTTCATAGTGATTTCTCAGCTTCAGACTCTGACTTGCCTTTCTTCCCCCTCAGAAATGTCTTGTAATTTTGTTCAATGTTTCGTGAAGTGTGGTTCTTGGTCACTATTTTCTACAAATGACAGCCTTTTCCCAAAGGGGAGCAAATTAGTAGAGTTATTCTTCAGCTCCACTTAAAAAGCATATTTAAATGCAAATACAATTACTCACATTCTTTCTGCTTTGCTTTTCATATTTGACCTAAAGTATCAAGACACTGCCAAAATCTAGCTTTTGTTCTTGTGACAGTGGCTTTTCATTTTTGTATACACAATTCTGTGGGTTGTCCTAGAATTATGTAATGCCCAGGTGCAAGTCATAAGAGAATCGTGGTGTGGTTACACTTCAGTATATATTAGGCTATTTGATTTTTCCTGCACACATCTATCTAGCACTCCACCTTTGTTTTTACTGGTCTCCATGTGAAAATTCATTCCTCCTTTCTTTCTCTTACTCAGTTGATAAAGAAACTGAGGGCTGCAGCCTCAGTTACCCAAGATCACACAGTGAGTGAGGACATAATTGAACTAGATTTGGTCTCTGAATTGCAGTCTTCAGGGATTCTCCACCACACCCAACTGCCTTCTTCCAGGTTCATCTCAAATGTCTATCTAAGAAGTTTTCTTGAAGCCTTCAAACAAAAGTGGTCTGTCCATTCTTTGAACTTCTGTGTGCTTTATTTATACCTCTCTTTGGATGTTTATTACTTTTTATTTTGTACAACAATCATTTGTACACTGGTGCTATAGTTTGGATCTAGAATGTCCCCCGAGGCCCATGTGTTAAAGGCTTGTTCACTAGGATGGTGTTATTAGGAAGTGTTTGAGCCTTTGTTGGAGGTCTTTAGGTCGTTTGGGGACCATGCCTTCAAAGAAGGTATGAGACTCTCATCTCTTCCTTTTCCTTTCTGCACCCTGGCTCATCGTGAGATGAGTGGTTCTGCTCTGCCACTCACTCCCACCATGATGTACATACTGCCTTGCCACGGGTCCAAAGCTATGGCACCAATCGATCATGAACTGAAACCTCCAAAACCGTGAGCTAATATAAGCCTTTTCTCTTTATAAGTTGAGTATCTCAAATATTTATGTAGTAATCAAAAACTAACACAGCAGATCTTATTTCTCTTTTTGGTGTTAAGCTCCTTAAAGCTGGAAACTGCTTTACTCAGTTTTGTGTCCCTTATATCACCTAGCCTTGTAATAATACATACCCAATGTATATTTATTAAATTAATTATATAAATGCCTTCTGGATTCTGGATACCCGCTTTGTGGCCTCATGGAAAGCATACAGAACTCAGCTACAACCAAGCATACTAACTGGCTTGGGGAATTCTTCCACATCGTCATGATTCTAGAACTCCACTTTCCAACACAACTTTCTGAAATGATAGAAATGTTTTATACTTGTATTTTCCAACATAGTATCACCAGCCACATATGACTATTGTATGAAAGTGAAGAATTATTTATTATTATTTTAATGTAATTTAAATGAATTTATATTTAAATGGCCATGCATGACTAGTAGCTACCGTATTGACTAGCACAGTTCTAGTCTGTGCTGGCATCTTATTTTGATAAATCTGTTTCTTTCCTTGAACATGATTATGCAATTCTAAATTGCCTGCTAAGTGAAAAATATCACCGTTGTCCAAGCTCTAGATTTCCACTGTCTGCTCCCCTCCCCAAGAGAAAGATGAGACTCATAAAGCTTTTCTCAGCTACTACAACCTTTGTTGACCTCAGTATAGATAAATTGTTTAGATGGTATGTTGTGCTTGCTGTTGTTGTTTTTAGGTGCTGGGGATTAAGTCCAGAAATATGCTGAGCACATGCTGTACCTCTGAGGTACATTCCATCCCTTTTTATTTTATTTTGGGACAGATTCACTAAGTTGTCCAGGCTGGTTTCAAACTTGCAGTTTTCCTGCCTCAGCCTCCTGAGTAAATGGGATTATAGGCATGCCACCACTATGCCCAGTTAAAATAGTCTTTTGAATGTATATAATGCAATCCTTCTTCCACTGATGAGATAACAAAAGTAGATGTTAGTGTTGTTCTAAGTCTATGAAAGTACTTTGGTTCACCTTTCCATCTTCCTTTACCACCCAAATTATACTTTAGCAAGACTAGGTTCCTCTAGGAACTGAGGCTGTGGCAAAATTCCTGCTGACCACACCCTGTGTGAGACCACAGCAGCTCAGGACTTAGTAAATTAATGAGAGCTGCAAAGTAAGCAGGCCCAACCCTGGAATCCCCCTACCTGCCTGTGCTCCAACCACAGCTGACAATGCCCACATATGAAGATAAAGGAGCCAGAAAGGGTTGTCCTTATGGGACAAGAACTTCAGCTGGCAATAGTTAATCACATTTTCTAAGCTATTTTAACATCTGTTTTATAAGGGAATCAATTCCAAGACAAAACAAAAAATGAGCTGTAAAGTTTGACTGTAAAAGTGCAAACATGAGAGCTGATTGTTCTTTTTAACTTTTTATTTACATAGGACGTATTTGTTTAAGCATTTTTTCTTTCCTTTTCTACTTCCATAAAGCCATAAAATCTAGTATGTTACTTCCCTTTCTATCGTTCCTTTTTATTTCTGCTAATTTCTATACATTTAAAATGTGTTTTCAATTTCTCTCTGAAAATGCTTATGAGTTATATGTACATATCCACATAGACAATAAATCACATTTATAGGACCAATCAAATCTGGCATTCTTTTGTAGTGTGCAGTAGTTCAAATTTTCAAGGCATTTACCCCTGTTTTGAATTGCAACTTGATGCTCACAAAGTAGGTAGGTCAAAGGTAAATGTTCTGTTTATATGCACTTGCCTTTGACTGGGTATATCTACACTAAATGAGTAAAACTGAGAAAATAACTTCTGTGTCATCCTCATTTATATTAACACTAATGAAGAAAATGTACTTTGCAGTCTGTAGACACTGCCCAGAATAGAAATAGCATAGGTAACATTAATCTGGTGATCGTTGGTGGTGTGGTTATGATACAAAAATACCACCAGGGCTGGGGATTTAGCCCGGTGGTTCTGCTACCTGCCTCACAAGCGCAAGGACCTGAGTTTGATTCCCGGTATCAAAAAAAAAACTACCAAAATGCTGATGACTTACAATTTATACTCCCATTTCTGACTTCTCTCCTCAGCTCCAGAATCATACATGCCATTTCCACTGAGGTGTCTAATGGGCTTCTCAAACTTAGCACATATGAAAAAGAACTATTAATCCAACACTCTTGACACTCGGTCTTCCCCCATTAGCCCCATTTTAGGAACTAGCATCGTCATTCATCTACTTAGTCATCTGCAAGTTTTGACAAATGTGTATAGTCTTTTTTTTTTCTTTTCTTTTTGGTACTGGGGATCGAACTCGGGTCCTTGCACTTGTGCAGCAGGTGGCGAAACCACTGAGCTAAATCCCCGGGCCCAAATGTGTATAGTCTTGTAAACACCACCACAGTTAAGATACAGAAGAGCTCTATCACTCTGAAATATTCCCCTGTACTCCTTTATAGGTCCTGTTCTCCTTCCTCCAGTCCCAGGCAAACACTGATCTCTTTCTGTCCCTATAGTGTTGCCTTTCCCAGAAAGTTATAATGACAGAGTCACAGTATGCAGTCTTCCTGGCTCATTCACATGTCATAATGCATGGAGATTCTTTCATGCCAGAGTGTTTCTCTGGGCCGTTTCTTTTTATTACTGAGTAGTGTTCCGTGGTGTGGGTGTGTCACAGCTTGTACATCCAGCTATTCGCTGAAGGACATTTAAGTTCTCCAGTTGGAAGTGGTTATCAATAAAGCTGCTATAAATATTCATAGGCAGGTTTTTGAGTAAACATACATTTTCATTTCTTTTAGGGTAAATACTCAGAGGGGTATCACTAAGTTGTTAGATAATTATATGTTTAACTTTATAAGCTATTACGAGGTTTCCAGAATAGTACCATTTTACATTCCCACCATCAATGTATGAGAAATCCAGTTTCTCCATAATCTCACCAGAATTTATATTGTCACCTTTAAAACATTTTAGTTGTTCTACTAGATAGGTAATCTAATCATGCTTTTAATTTGCATTTTTGTAATAGATAATGATGTTAAACATCTTCTTGGGTGCTTATTTGAGATCCGTACACACTCTTGAGTACAGTGTCCAAGACTTTATCTATTTTCTAATTAGATTGTTTGTTTTCTCACTTTTGAATTCAGATGAGCTTTTAAAAATCTAGATATATGTTCTTTGTTAGATATGTGATTTGCCAATATTTTCTCCCAGCCTGTGTCTTGTCTTGAAAAAAAAAACCCAAACATTGCTTTTTTAGAACACATCAGGTTCAAGCAAAATTTAGTGGAAGTTACAGAGATTTCTCACTTACCGCCTGCCGTCGTAAGTGCATGTCCTCTCCCACTATCAACATCTCCTACCAGACTAGAAACCATAGCAAAATACGAGATCAACTAGGGGTTATTTTTCTCCTGCGTTATCTTCTGGGAACTTTATAGATTAGTGTTTTACATTTAGGCCTGTGAGCCTTTTGAACTCATTTTTGTGAAGGGTGTAAAGTCTGTATCTAGATTCATGTTTTGGCATGAAGATGTCCAGTTGTTCCAGCACTGTTTGTTGGAAAGATTGTCTTTTTCCATTGTATTGCCTCTGTTCCTTTGTTAAAAGTGGTAGGATTGTATTGCATCTATGGTCAAGTTGGGGAAAATTGACATACCCGCAATGCAAGAACATGGGATATCTCTAAATTTATTTAGTTCTTTGACTTTGATTTATATCTAAGTGTTTCATTTGACAGTGTGCTAACATAAATTTATCATATTTTTAATTTAAAATTCCATTTGCTCATTCCTAGTATATAGGAAAGATATAACCTTTTGTGTATTAATCTTATTTCTTTTAACTTTGATTATGAATTCCAGAAGGGTTTTTCTAATTCGTTCAGATTTTCTACGTGGATAATCATGTTATCTGTGAACAAAGAGAGCTTATTTCTTCTCTCCCAATAACTCTACCTTTTATTACTTTTTCTTGTCTTATCACATGAGGTAGGATTTACAGTACAGTGTTGAAAATGAGAGAACATCCTTGCCTTATTCCTGATTGTAGTGGAAAAGCTTCTAGTTTCTCATTAAATAGTGTTTTGGGGGGAGGGTGGGTATTGGCAGATATTTCTTATCTAGTTTCTCTGTATTCCTAGTTTATTAATAGTGTTTTTAAAAATCATGACTGAGTGTTGGACTTTGTCAAATGACTTTTCTATATCTATTGATATGATTATGTGATTTTTCTTCTTTTTTTTTGGTACTGGGGATCAAACTTGGAACCTTGCACTTGGGAGGCAGGCACCAGAACCACTGAGCTAAATCCCCGGCCCTGATTTTTCTTCTTTAACCTATTGTTGTAATGCATTGCATTAATTAATTTATTTTATTGTTTTGTTTTGTTTTGAAGAGTGTCTCTATGCTCCTTAGGCTGGACTCAAACTCTTGAGCTCAAATCATCCTCCTGCCTCAGACTCCCAAGGAGCTGAGATTACAAGTGTATGCCACCCTACCCAGCTTCATTAATTGATTATTGAATGTTGAACCAACCTTGTATACCTAAGATAAATCTCACCTGGCTGTGGTGTATAATTCTTTTTATACATTGTTGTATTTGACTTGCTATAGTGTGTGTGTTCATAGTGGATATTGGTCCATAGTTTATTTTTATTATAATGTGTTTTGTAGTTTTGGTATTAAGATGATACTGGCCTCATAATATGAGTTAGGAAATATTCTCTCTGGTTCTATTTTCTGAAAAAGATTGTAAAGAATTGGTATAATTTATTCCTTAATTGGTTGGTCTTCCACTTACTTTGAATTTATATGTGTCTGTATATATTTAAAATAGGTTTCTTTTAGATAATATATAGTTGATTTTGTTTTGATGCATTCCGATAATCTCTATCCTTTAATTGGCATACTTGGTTTATTTTCAAAGTGATTATTGATATAATTAGATTAATACCCACCACATTTGTTACTGTTTTCTGTTTCCCTTTTCTTTGCTACTATTTTTGTTTTTGTGATTTTAACTAAGCATGATTTCATTCTTTCTCCTTTCTTAGCATATCAGTTATACTCTTCAATTCTTTTTTTAGTGATTGCCCTAGACTTTGCAATGTACATTACAACTAATCTAAATCCACTTTGCGATAGAACTATACAGTTTCATGGGTGGTATGCTTTATAGTAACAAAATAATAGTAATGCTTCCCTCTTGTCCCTGTATCATTGCAGCACTTCATTTCTCTTATATATAAGTACACAAACAGACGTACACACACACACCCACACACACACTCATAACTGAATACATTTTTCCTATTTTTACACTATTAGCTGTTAAATCAATTAAGAATAAGAAAAGTTTTTGTTTTACTTTCACATATTTCTTTCACATATTCCACATAGTCACATATTCTTTTCTTTTCTTTCTGTAGATATGAGTTTCAGACTTACCTAGTTTTCCCTTAGCTGGGTGCAATGGTGCACACCTGTAATCCCAGCACTTGGGAGGCTGAGGCAGGAGGATCACCACAAGTTTGATGCCAGCCTGGACTACATAGTGAGTTCAACAGCCTGAAATACATAGTGAAACTCTGTCTCAAAAAACCAGCCCCCCCAAAAAAACCCTTTTACTGGAGAACTTTGTTATTTTTTTTTTAACATTTTCATAAAGCAAGTCTACTGGCAGCAAATTCTCTTAAACTTTTGTTTGTATAAAAATTATTTCTTCCAGGGTCAGGGATTTAGCTCAGTGGTGCTGTCGCCTGCCTCACAAGTTCAAGGTCCTGAGTTTGATCCCTGATACCAAAAAAAATTATTCTTTCCTCACTTTTGAAGGCTAATTTCACTGGGGACAGAATTCTAGGTTTGTGTTTTCCTTTTCTCAACAGTTGAAATGTTTCACTCTTTTCTGTCTTCCATGGTGATATGTTTTGGATCTTGAATGTACCCCTCAAGACCCATATGTTAAAGGCTGTTCTCTGGGAAGCCTTTGGGAGGTGGGGTCCATGTCACTGGGGACATGCTCTCAAGATGCCTGGTAGGACCATGGTCTGTCCCTCTTTCTCTTTTCTTCATGGCTAGTGGGATAAGTGGTTTTGTTCCACCACACACACCTGTCACAAGGTGCTGTTTTTCCACAGGCCCAAAGCAATCAGGCTGATTATGAACTGGGAACTCCAAAAACTGAGTCAAAAACAACCTTTTTCTCTTTACAAGTCAATTATCTCAAGTATTCCATTACAGTGACAGAAAGCTGACTAATACATATGATTTCTGAGGTGACGTCTGATATAATCCTTTCTTTGCTCCCCTACACAAATGGCTTCTTTTAAAATTTTTTTTCTGTACCTTTGATTTTCTGAAGTTTCAATATGATGTACATGGGTGATTTGTTTTATTTTTGTGTTTTTCCTGTTTAGTGTCCTCTGAGATTCCTGGATCTGTGCTTTGGTGTCTGATATTTAGTAGGGAGAATTTTTAAGCCTTACTTCACGTATTTCTTCAGTTCTTTTCTCTCTTTTTTTTCTGGAAATTTCTATAGCATATGTATTTTTTGTAGTTGTCCAGCAATTCTTGGACATTCTTTCTGGTTTCTTTTTTTTTCTCTTGACTTTTCAATTTTCACATGTTTTTATTGAGTTGTGCTTAAGCACAGAGATTCTTCTCACAGCCATGTCCAGGCTACCAATAAGCCCATCAAAGGCAGTCTTCATTTCTGTTGCAGTATTTTTGATCTCTAGCATATATTTTTGATTCTGTCTTAGAACGTCCATCTCTCTGCTTATATTTCCCACCTGTCTTTGCATGAGGTCTATTTTATCCATTAGAGTTCTTAACCTATTTATCATAGAAGTTTTAAATTCCAAGTATAATAATTCCAACATCCCTGTTATATCTAAATACATTTCTGCTGCTTTCTCTGCTCTTTTTGATTTTCAGTATGCCTTGTAATTTTGTCGTGATTGCCAGACACGATGTACTATGCAAAAGCAACTGTAGTAAATAGACCTTTAGTGAGTCAGTAGTAAGATGTAGAGGGAAGGAAATTTTTTTGCCCAATGCTGGGAACTGAACTCAGGATCTTGTGCTTGTGAGGCAGGTGCGGCATCACTGAGCTAAATCCTCAGCCCAGGAAATATTCTTGTACAGAGTAGGAGACTACTTACTATAGTCCAATGATTAGGTCTCAATGTTTGGTAAACCTATGCCTGTGGACTTTGAACTTCATAGTGTTTCTTTTTTCCCCCCTCAACCTGTAGTTTGGATAGAATGACTAGAATGGGTATTCCTTTTCCTCAAATCAATTAGGTTATGATATGATTTTTTTTCTTTTTTTTTGGTACTGGGGATTGAACTCGAGTCCTTGCGCTTGCGAGGCAGGTGGTGGAACCACTGAGCTAAATCCTCGGCCCTCAATTAGGTTATAATTAAAACCCAAACCACCAAGTTATATCAATTTCATTAAATCATTTTTCCTGAGGCCAGACCTTGCTAAGAATAACAGAATGCTTTGGTGTACAGTCATGTGCCACATAACATTTTGGTCAAGTGCACACCACATACAATGATGGTGGCCTCACAGGATTATAATGGAGCTAAACATTTCTAATCACCTAGTGATATTTTAGCCATCATACTGTCATATTGCAATGCATTACTCATTTGTGTGATGCTAGTGTAAACAAGCCCACTGCACTGCCCATCCTATCAAAGTACAGCACATGCAATTACGCACAATAAATAACACTTGATAATGATAAATGACTGTTACTGATTTATGTATTTTTTATGCTATGCTTTTATCATTATTTTAGAGTATTCTCTATCTATGTTAAATAAAATATTGCTGTAAGGCTGAGGGTGTAGCTCGGAGTTAGAACACTTGTCTAATATGTACAACAGGTTGGGTTTAATTCTCAGTGTGACCCCCCCAAAAGTTCAACATAAAATAGTATGGCATATTATGCTGACAGCAGCCTCATATATCTTGTGTTTATCTTATCTCTGCCTCCCCACTTCTCTTCGGTACTGGGTATTGAATCCAGAGCCTTTGTACTGAACTACATCTGCAGCGCTTTTTAAATTTTTTTACTTTGAGACAGAGTGTAGCTAAGTTACTAAGTTGCACAGGCTGAGCTCTGCAATCCTGCTTCAGCCCAGAGTGCTGCGGTCACAGGTGCCACTATGCCTGCCTCTCTCTCTTTCTCCTTTTTTCTCCGTGCTGAGGTTTGAACTCCAGGCCTCATATATTCTAAGCACACACTCTGCCACTGAGCAACACCCATAACCCATACCTCATCTTTTGATTACATCAAGAGAACACATCTAGTGATTGACTGACCTTGATGGTTTGTGAAAGTACACTCTGTAACATTCCTACAACACAAAATGCCCTGCAATGCATTTATCATAACATCCTCATTGTTAAGCAATACATGACTGTATTTCAAAATAGTTCTTTCTCCTACCCTTGCTAGAAGAATGAGAGACTTTTTCTCCAATGTTCACTGGGACAACCTGGTCAAACTCTAGGAGGCAAAACCCTCAGAAGTATAGTTCCCTCCTTCTCCATGGCAACTTGTTGGTTACTGTTCAAGTTTTCCTACCCTGTACCGGTTCCCCCATAGATTTCTGCTTGCTGCTGCAGTATATTGTGATTTTTGTATCCACATCCCCCTCATTCCCCGCCTCTAGTTTAAGAGGTGGTGGTTTGACCTGTGACCTCATTTCTGTTATGGGTCTGAAAAGAATTGTACATTTTCCAGTTTGTTCCACTTTTTACTTGTACTTTGGCTGGAGTGGTGACTATTAGGCTTCTTAAATGCCAGATTGGCTATTGCCTCATCTTTTAATCCTTGTCAGAGAGCATAAATGCTTAATTTTTATGAAATCCAATTGTTCAATTTTTTTCCTTTTGTGGATCAAGCTTTTGTATGTCATACGGAAGAATTTTTTGCCTAACTCAAGGTTATAGTTTCATCTGTTTTCTTCTGTCAGAGTACTCTTTAAAGTGTAAATCACACTGCCTCACTCTCTCGCTTAAACTCTCCAAGGGCTTTCTCTCACATCCAGAATAAAATCTAAACTGCTCATCCTGGTTACAAAGGGCTGCACAATCTTGCCTTAGGCTTCTTTTTGGTCTCCTCCTCCTACCCCTTTCTCCCCCATTCACTCTCCTCCAGCCCACTGGTTTTCTTGCTCTTCCGCTTAGCCTCACTAGAGCCCTGTACTTGCTGTTCCCTCTGCCTGACTCATTCCCCTCTGAGATCTTCACTTGGCTCCCTTCTTGCTTTGTAGAACACACTTAATTCCATCCTCTCAGACCCCCTTTTCCCCTGGCAACTTTTTGACCCCGTCCTGTTTCCCTTCATTTATTTTTCCATAGTATTTATCACTATCTGGAATTACTTTATTTATATATTGGTTTACTTGATTTTTTGCTTTTTTGTGACCCTAAAATATACATTCTTTGAGGGCATTTTCTGTTTTGCATACTACTGTATTCCCTGAGCCAACAATTGGCACAGAGCAGATGCTCAATAAGTATATGATTTAAAAAAAAAAAACTAATCACACCCTACTGAAAACTACACTTAATATTTTGGTAAACTCAAAATATGAATCCCATATCTGAAACTCAAAATATTAATATAAGGGAGAGAGTAAGATTTTTGTGGGTGAGCTTTGTTTGGAAGCAAGAGAAGAAAGGAAGATTTCAGTGGAAATCCCTACAGAGGGGAAGCCTGCTGAGCAGGGCACAGCCCATTGCAAAAAAAAGGCCGTTCTATGTTCCCCTCATCTAAGCAACATCAAAGAATAGACCCTCAGCATAGACAGTCAGAGGGCATAGACCCATGGCTTTATGTCCTCGAGGCTAGAGTTTCCCTCAAGACCTTGAGCTTACTGTAATTTTAGGGACTTTTTGAACTTCAAATTTCATTGCCTCCAACTTTATTTGCATGGACAGTCTTTCAATCCATAATTAAAGGTACAAGTTTTCAATTAATAGTGGTAGAAAAACAGGGATGTGGCTCAACAGAAAAATACACACACTCTACATTTATAGTCAGCTCATGTTTAAAGGGCCAATTCAAAGGAGAAAGAATCTTTCCAACAAATGATTCTGAGACAACTAGATATTTACAGGCAAAGGAATGAAGTTGGATCCCTACCTCAAACCATTCACAGAAATTAACTCAAAACCTCATCATAGGCTTAAGTATAAAAGCTAGCAGTAAAGAACTCTTAGAAGACTTAGTAGCAAATCTTTATGATCTTAGGTTAGGCAATGGTTTCTTGGATATGATACCAAAGCATAAATATCAGGAAAATGAAAGACAAACTGAACTTAAAATTTGTGCTTCAAAGAAGAACATCACAAACATAAAAAAAAAAACCTGTAGAATTCAATAAATGTTTTGCAAACCATATGGCTGAAAAGAAACTTCTGTCCAAAATATATAAGGAACTCTTAAAACTTAACAATAAAAATAACCCAATTTGAAATGGGCAAAAGATCTGAATGAATATTTCTCCAAAGAAAATTTATAAACTGGGCACAGAGGCACAAACTTGCAATTCCAGCTACTCAGGAGGCTGAAGTAGGAGGATCACAAGTTCTAGGCCAGCCTGGGAAACTTAGCTAGACCCGTCTTAATAAAGGGGGTGTGACTAGGATGTAGCCTGGTGGTGGAGCACTTGCCTAGAATGTGCAAGGACCTGAGATCAATCCCTAGTATTGGGGGAAAAAAAGGGCCAATAAGCACATGAACATATGCTCAAAATCATTAGTCATTAGGCAGATGCAAATCAAAAGCACAAGATATTACTTCATACCCTCCCGGATAACTATGATCAAAAAGGTAGACAATAACAAATGTCAGTGAGTATGTAGAGGAATTAGAACCATAATATATTGCTGGTGGGAATGTAAAATGTACAGTTGCTTTGGAAAACAGTCTGACAGTTCCTAAAGGTTAAAGAGTTATCATATTGTCTTAGTTACTTTGCTGAGACAAAATTACCCAACACCCAAAGGAGAAAAGTTTTATTTCTTCTCATAATTTGTAGAGGTTTTAGCCCATAGTCACCTGGCTGGCTCCAAGGCAGGGTGGCATGGCAGAGGGGCATCACAGAGGAGAAACAGTCCATGGCAATGCAGGGCAGGCAGAAGGCAGCCAGCAGTGAAGTAGCAAGCAGTAAGCAATAAGCAGCAAGTGGCAGCAGCAAGCAGCGATGAAGTAGTAAGTGACGGCAGCAACGCCTTTTCTGTCCCTCATATTTCAGCCAGGCTACCTGCCCTTAGGCTGGTTAGCACTCATACCCAGGGTGGGGCACCCTTATTCTCAGCATCACATCTTTAATCTCAGCATCACACACTTAATCCCAGCATCACATACCCTAGATCCAGCCACCGCCGAAAACCCCCACCTATGATCACATGAGGCTTTGGGAGGACATCTAGATACAAGCCATAACATATATGACCTAGCAATTTTACACCTAGGATTCTATCCAGAAGAAAACAAATGCCTATATAAAAATTTGTGCATGAGGGCTGGGGATTTAGCTCAGTGGTTCCGGAGCCTGTCTCACAAGCGCGAGGTCCCAAGTTTGATCCCTGGTTTAAAAAAAAAAATTTGTGCATGAATGTTCAACCCAACATTATTCATAGTGGCCAAAGAATAGAAACAACCCAAATGGTCTTCAACTGATGAATGGATAAACAAAATGTGATATATTCATGCAATGGAATTTTTTTGGTTGTAAAAAATGAAATATTGACACGCTACAACATGTATGAGTCTTTAAAGTGTTATTCTAAGAGAAAGAATCCAGTCACAAAAGACTACATATTATATGATTCCATTTATAAGAAATGTTCAGGATGGGCAATCTGATGATAAAAATACTTTGGGACAGTGCTGTCAGAAGGGATTAAACTAGTTCTGATGTGTCTTAGTTACTTTCTCATTCCTGAAACAGAATACCCAACACTCACAGCTGTAAGGAGGAAAGGTTTATTTTGGCTCAGGGTTTGTAGAGGTTTCAGTCCATAGTCAGGAGGTTCCAAGGCAGGACGACAAAGCAGAGGAGCATAGCAAAGTAGGCTTGTTTATGGCACGGTGGCAAAGCAGAGAGAGGTCAAGGGAGGAGGGAGATACACCCTTCCATGCTGCACTCCAAGCTTCACCTCCTCCAGCCAGCCTTCACCTCCTAGATCACATTTAGATGTAAACTAGATCTCACATTTAGCTAATCCACTGATGAGTATCATGCCCTCATGATCCAGTCACCTCCCAAAGCCCCACCTATGAGTGCATGAGGCTTTGAGGGGACATCTAATTATAAACTATAACATTATAGGACCCCAAGCTAGTTCTTATGAGATGGAGCTTTTATAAGAGTTAATCTGGCCCCTCCCCGTGCTCTGACTTCCTGTCTTGCCATGTGATCTCTTCCACTCACACATGCTCCTATTATGACGCCATTTGCTATAGGTGATGCTTGTGGGGTGGGAGGACCTATATTTGAGCTACTGTTTGGACTTTCAGCCTCCAAAACCATGATCTGCATAAATCTCTTTTTTCACATGACCCACCTTCATTTATTTCATTATAGTAACAGAGAAGGGACTAATATACCACATTAAGAAATTCTAACTTTACCTTAGAGGCAAAGGGAAGCCAGGTGAAAGAATAAGCAGGTTCTCAAAAGAAAGTTACTGTATATAGTTTGGATCTGAAACGTCTCCCAAAGCCCAGTGTTTTAAAGGCTTGGTCTTCAGCTTGGCACTACTAGGAGGTCGTGGAATCTTTAAGAAATAGAGCCTAGTGCAGTGGTGGTGAACCTATGGCATGTGTGCCACAGTGAGCAATTTGTTATCACTGAAAGCTCCAGAGGGTTTGCTATCACTGGGCTAGTGGGAGGAAGTTGGGTCATTGGGGGCATCCCCTTGAAGCAGATATTGAGACCGTGGCCCTTTCTCTTTCTCTTTCCCTTCCCAGCTATTATAAGGTTGGCATGTTGCTTCACTACATGCTCTCACTATGCTGTCCTGACTCACCGCAGGCCACAGAGCAATAGAGCCAACTGATTATGGACTGAAGCATCCCAAACTGTGAGCCAAAATAAACCTTTGTGCTTTTAAAATTGATTGTTACAGGTATTTTTTATAGTGATGAAACCTGTCTAACACAGATAGTAACTGTCAATGTTGCAGGATCAGGCTCAGTGAGGAGAGAACGTATTTCTTGACTCTTTTTTTTTTTTTTACTGTCTTTCTTTCTGCAAATCTCTCCACAATGTGGTGGATTGGTCTTTATTACCTTTAATTGGGCACTACGTGGAAATAGATGCTACCCATGGAAACATGTTTGTCTTATGCAGCTCTGGGAATAAACTGCATGAGATGACCATGGCAACACTGCTTCACATACTTTTTTTTTTTTTCAGTACTGGCCATCAAACTCAGGACCTTGAGTTTGTGTGGCAGATGTGGCACCACTGAGCTAAATCCCAAGCCCTGTTTCACGTACATTCTGAAGACCAATGTGACCAGCTTCCTTATGTAAAAAGCCTCATTTCCAGGATATTCATCAATTCAGTTATTAATATACATCCTGAGGGAAAAAAATTTTAAAGTAGCTCCTAGTAGTCTAGTCTAGTCTAGTCTCGAACATAGAATTGCTATGTTACCTTGGCCAAGTCATTGAATCTTCCAAGCCTCAATCTCATCATCTATAAAATTAAATGGTTAGAACCAGTGACTAAAACTTATCTAATGACAAGCATCTCCTGGAGTTCTTGAATTCCAGACCTTATGCCAGACACCCTGGATTGGAGTCTCTGGGGAACAACCCTCAAAAGTTGTGTGTTTAACAAATGCTCTGTAGACCCTGCTGCAGACAGGCAGGTCTGTCCACACCCTACCGAGGTCCCCAGTCGCATGGAACGCTTGCCGAATCAGCCCGCTGCAGACAGGCAGCCACCTGATTCCACACTACAAAGACGCAGAGGACAACAGACCACTAGACCAAGGTACTGAGTCCCACTGTTCCCGGCCCAGAGGTAGGGACTTCTGAGCCGTCGTCCCACTGCTCCTGGTCCAGAGGAAGGGGC
The DNA here is from genome assembly GCF_000247695.1 of Heterocephalus glaber. The sequence goes on along the minus strand of NW_004624771.1, from coordinate 12,651,708 downwards.
TTCCCGTCACCATCCCTCCCGCTGTTCCCAGCCCAGAGGAAAGGGCTTTTGGGCCACCTTCTGTCCCGCTGCTCCTGGCCCAGAGGAAGGGGCTTCTGGGCCACCATCCCTCCGGCTGCTCCCAGCCCACAGGAAAGGGCTTTTGG
>NW_004624771.1:12604934-12639970 GCF_000247695.1 Heterocephalus glaber | reverse complement strand
CGTTTCTGTTTTAATATTTAGATCTTTAATCCATTTTGATTTTAGTTTAGTGTGTCGTGAAAGATATAGGTCTAATTTTAATCTTTGTCAAGTTGAAACCCAATTTTTCCAGCACCATTTATTAAAGAGGCTATCTTTCTTGCAATGAGGGTGTTTGGCCCCTTTGTGGAAGATGAGGTGGCTGAGTGTGTTTGCAGTTGTTTCTGCATCTTCTAATCTGTTCCACTGGTCCTCAGGTCTGTTTCTTTGCCAGTACCATGTTTTTTTTTTTATGCAATGCGGGTAGTGATTTCCCCTGCCATGTCTCTGTTGCCTAGGATTGTTTTTGCTATTCTAGGTCTCTTCTTGTTCCAAATGAATTTTTGGGTTGTTTTCTCCAGGACTGTGAAGTATACTGCTGAGATTTCAATTGGGATTGCATTGAATCTATATAGCAGTTTTGAAGGTATGGCCATTTTCACTATGTTGATTCTTCCTCCCCAGGAGCAAGGGATGTCTTTCCATTTTCTGATATCATCTTCAATCTCTCTTTTCAGAGTGGTACAGTTTTCAGAGAAGAGGTGTTTGATTTCTTTTGTTAGGTTGATTCCTAGGTATTTCAGTTTTTTGGATGCTGTTGTGAAAGGAATTGTTTGCCCTATTTCTCTCTCAGTGAGTCTGTTGTTCGTGTACAGAAAAGCTATTGATTTTTGTGTGTTGACCTTGTAACCAGCTACTCTACTGAATTTGGCTATTAAGCCTGGAAGACTTTTGGTGGAGTTCTTAGGGTCTTCTGTATAGAGTATCATGTCATCTGCAAATAATGACAATTTGACTTCTTCATTTCCTATCTTTATTCCTTTTATTTCTTTTTCTTGTCTAATTGCCATGGCTAATGTTTCCAAAACTATATTGAACAGGAGTGTTGATAGTGGACATCCTTGTCTTCTTCCTGATTTTAGTGTGAAGGATTTCAGTTTTTGACCATTTAGTATGATTTTGGCTGTTGGTTTTTCATAGACGGCTTTTATCAGATTGAGGTAGAGACAGTCTATTCCAATTTTTTGTAGGGTTTTTATCATAAATGCATGTTGGATTTTGTCGAATGCTGTTTCTGCATCTATTGAGATGATCATATGGTTTTTGTCCTTGGATCTATTGATATAGTGTATTACATTGATTGATTTGCATATGTTGAACCATCCCTGCATCCCTGGGATGAATCCCATTTGATCAGGGTGTATGATATTCTTGATAATCTTCTGCATTCTATTTGCCAGTATCTTATTAAGGATTTTTGCATCTATGTTCATTAGTGAGATTGGCCTATAGTTCTCTTTTTAGGTTGGGTCTTTCTCTGCTTTGGGGATCAAGGTGATGCTTGCTTCCAGGAATGAATTTGGGAGTATTGCTTCCCTTTCAATTTCATTGAAGAGTTTAAACAGTAGTGGCAATAGTTCCTCTCTAAATGTCTTGTAGAATTCAGCAGTGAAGCTATCAGGACTTGGGATTTTCTCAGTTGGTAAGTTTTAATTACATTTTCAATTTCATTGAATGATATTGGGTTGTTTAGAATTTTTAGGTCTTCTTCATTCAACTTTGGTAATTCATACTTGTATAGGAATCTGTCCATTTCTTCTATATTTTCCATCTTATAGGCATATAGGTTCTGGAAGTAGGTATTGATGATCTTCTGGATTTCTGCTGGGTCTGTTGTAATTTCATCCTTTTCATTCCTAATTGCATGGATTTGGACCTTTTCTTTCCTTCTTCTGTTAAGGTTGGCTAAGGGTTTTTCAATTTGTTTTATTCTTTCAAAGAACCAAGTCTTGGCTTCATTGATTTTTTGATAACATTCTCGTAGTCTCTATTGCATTGATTTCTGCTCTGATCTTTTCCTCCCTTGTATGAGCTTTGGGTTTGTCCTGCTCTTATTTTTCTAGAAGCTTGAGGTTCAGCATCAGGTTGTTTAATTGGGCTCGTTCTGTTTTCCTAATATGCATATTCACTGCTATGAATTTCCCTCATAAAAATGCTTTCATTGTGTGTCATAGATTCTGATATGTTGTATTGTCATTGTCATTTAATTGTAGAAACTGCCTGATTTCTTCTTTACTTTCCTCTGTGACCATTGGTTATTCAGAAGTGTGTTGCTCAATTTCCATGTGTTTATGAAATTTTTAGTTTCTTTTGCTATTGATCTCCAATTTCATCACACTGTGCTCTGATAATATACAGGAAATAACTTCAATTCCTTTGCACTTACTTAAATATGTTCTATGAGCGAGTATGCGCTCTACTTTTGAGAATGAGCCATGAGCTGAAAAAAATGTGTATTCTGATTTTGTGGAGTGGAACACTGTGTAAATATCTGTCAAGTTCATTTGTTCAAGAGTTTGACTGAGTTGTAGTATTCCGTTGCTTATTTTTTGTCTAGTTGATCTATGTATTTGTGACAGTGGGGGATTGAGGTCCCCCGCTACTATTGTATTAGTGCTTATTAGATTTTTCATGTCCGTTAGTATTTGTTTTATATAGTTGGGCACACTAATGTTTGGTGTATATATATTTATGATTGTCATCTCTTCCTGTTGGATTGTTCCCTTTACAAGGATATAGTGTCCTTCTTTGTCTCTCTTAATCAGTGTTGGTTTGAAATCCACTTGATCTACAAAGAGAATAGCTACTCCTGCATTTTGGGGGGTTCCTGTGGCATGGAGTATTGTTTTCTACCCTTCAAATTGTAGTTTATGAGTTTCTTTTTGAGTTAAGTGTGTTTCTTATATTGTTGGATCTTGCTTTTTGACCCATTCTGCCAGTCTATTTCTCTTGATTGGTGAATTGGCACCACTAACATTGATGGTTATAACTGATACATATTGATTTATCATTGTCATGACTTTTTCTTTTTGTTGGATTCTCCCCCTTTGTGCTTAATTTCTTGTCGTGCGCAATGGATTCATTCTGCTGGGCTTCCTGGGGTTGTGATCTTCGTTGTCTTTTCCTAGGATATTGTCTAAAATTTTTTGGAGTCCTGGTTTAGTATTCATGAAGTTCCTGAGGTGCTCTTTGTGATGAAAGTATCTTATTTCTCCATCAATTTTGAAAGATAGTTTTGCAGGGTACATCAGTCTGGGTTGGAGGCCGTTTTCCTTTAGGGCTTGACACACATCACTCCAAGCTCTTCTTGCCTTGAGGGTTTGCATTGAGAAATCTGCTGTGATTCTGATGGGCTTTCCCTTGTATGTGATTTGTTTCTTTTCTCTCACTGCTTGTAGAATTTTGTTCTTCTGTTGGATTTCTGGAATCTTAACTATTATATGCCTATGTGCAGGTTTTTTTAATCAAGGCTAGTTGGAGTCCTATATGCCTCATTTATTTGTATGTGAAGTTCTTTTCCCCTCCTTGGGAAGTTTTCAGCTATCACTTCTGTGAACAATTTTTTATGTCATGTGCACTCTCTCCTGTTTCTTCATTGACTTTGATCAGTCTTATGTTATTCTTTGTATTGTCTAGCAGCTGCTGGATTGATTTCTCATGGTCCCTTACTATTTAAAAGAAATTTTTCTTTTCCTGGTCACTAACTGCAATCTTATCTTCTATATCTGAAGTTCTGTCTTCACATTGGCTCATTCTGCTGCGTAAACTTTCAATGGAGTTTTTAATCTCCTAGAAATCTGTTTGCATCTGTTTTATGATTCCATTTGTTTCTTATGTTGTGATTCCTTCATGGTCCACATCTCCTCTATTTTTTATCTCTGTCCTCTCTAGATTTATTAATCATGTCTTGCACTCTCGGCACAACTCTGCCATTATCTGAGAAATTATTTCTGATTTCATTTTTTCCAGATCCTCTTCTGTTGTCAGTTCAGGGAGTCCAGATGGTTGAGTATGAGATTGTTCCATCTCTTTTCCCTTTGGGGTTGCTTTAGGTGATCTGAAAGTCTGGTGTTGAGACCTGTTTATGTGTGCTCTCATTTTAAGGGGGCGTAGGGTGTGTGTTGCTGGTGCCTGCAGGCCTCACCTCCTTGGTGCTGGAGACAGCTCTGCTCCTCGGCGCTGGAGGAGGTGGTATGCGGCCTAGAAGGTTCACCTCCTCTGCACTGGGGGCGGCTCTGCTTCTCGGCTCTGGAGGCTGTTCCTAAATTAATATGTTAGTTGGTAGATATTTTAAAGCAAGTAATTTGCAGAGGCCTGGCCATTGGCTCGAGACATACGAGGATTAGGCATGCCATTTAGTGAAATGATAAACATGTGCATTAAAGCATACTTATTGCTTTCAATAAATTGGAGAATTAGGCTTATGACAATATTTCATTGTGTGTATGAAATCACAAATAGTGCCTCTGCTACTAAATGCAACCATATTTTATTTATTCATCTAGAAATTTCTACTGAGTATATATTACATGTCAGATGCCATGGTAGGGACTTAGGGCCTGGAAATTCAAGTAAGTCCTCTCCTAGTGAAATCTGAAGTCTACCTGAAGAAAAAGATACACACACAGATAAACATTCACAATTAGGGTGAGAACATTTAAAACATTGATTTCTATTTTCTATTAACAGTGATTAGCCCAGAACCTAACACAATAAATGCTCAAATAAAGAAGGCTTAACCTCTCACACAGGAATATTCTTAGAAGGTGATCACAAAAGAATGTTTTTCAGCTCTGCTTGGGGTGGGGTGAAACAATGAGAATGAGGAAATCTCCACAGAGGAAGAAATTCATTGATGGTTGTGGTTGGTGAAGAATGACCTCCCCCCCAACCCAAGATGTCCATACCCTAATCCCCAGAAACTAACTATATTGGTAGCAAAAGAGACTTTTCAAATGTGATTAAGTTAAAGGTGTTGAGGAAGGATTATCCAAGCAGGACTAATGTAATTACAAGGGCCTTTTTGAGAGGAGGCAGGCAGGTCAGAGTCAGAAGGAGATGTGAGACAGAAACAAAGACTAGCATGATGGCATTGTGTGGAAAGCTCCACAAATAGAAGAACATGGACACCTCTGGAGGCTGGACAAAAGCATAGGAATGGATTCTGCCTTGAACCTCCAGAGGGAATAAGCTCACTGACTCCTCTACTATACATTGTATGAGCCCAATTTTGGACCCCGACCTCTATGACTACAAGAGAATGCACTTGTATTGTGTTAAACTGTTGGGTTTGTGGCAATTTGTTAGAGTTAACAACAGGAATCTAATGCACTGGTTCATTGTCATTCTCTGCAACCTGTAATTCTTGGGGATTTATCTATATTGATAGAGGACCATTCAGTTCTGAGGCTCCCAGTTCCTTGATTTTGTTTCTTCCAGGGATCTCTACCCAACTTTAGTGACTCACTCTCTTGGTCAAAGCCTAGAGTTAATATTACCAATATTGCAAACCCTCCATAAACTTATTCTCAAGGGCCCCATTCTGATTCTCTCTCTCTCCCTCTCCCTTCCTCCCTCCTACATCCTGATTCTAGTACCTCAGCAATCCCTCTGGATTCTCCAGCCCCCTAATCCTACCACCTGTTTGTTGCTCTCACCCCCGATGTCCTCATTTCCCTCTGAGCCCAATTTAGATTTCTTAGGCAGTCATTGTAAACATTCCTTGCCCACACACTAGACTCTCTGGCTTCTCTCTCACTTTGACATGTTTGCTATCCAAATTTCCACTCCTTCTCTCCAGTTTTCAGCCTACTCTTTGCCTGCACTTGGACAGCTGAATGTGAAGAAAAACACACAACCATGATTTTGATCACCATTTGAATTCACAACCACTGGTCCCAAGGAGCTGGTTGGCTGTCCTTCTGTCCTTCCACAGTGCACTCCTCCACTCTCCTGAGTCCAGTTCACACTTTGCCCTCTCTCCAAACTAACAGAACATCCTCCCTCTTCTTCACACCCACCTTGATTCTGTCTTCCTAAGGAAATGGGACTGATCATAAGGACTCCCACATGACCCATCCTCCCACAGTCTCTGCCCACCTTCCAGCATCTCTACCCAGTATTTCATTTTCCTCCTGTGGCCCTGAGGGTGACTGTTTCTGTGCTCCTCTCTTGGGCCATTGTCTCCACTTCTGTGTGACTTCTCCTTCTCTATCATCTGCTCAAGGATTTTGCTCCTGGTATTATACCCCTCCTCTCTAATGTCATTATTTTCCCCTTCATTTTTTAGGATCATTTCCATGCTATAGTCCTTGAAAGTGCTGTCTATGCTTGCTATCTCTGTATTCCCTCTCTTTCTGTCCCTCTGCCTCTGCCTCTCTGCCTCTCTCTCTCTGTCTCTCTCTCTCTGTCTCTCTCTCTCTGTCTCTCTCTCTCTGAGACAGGGTCTCATTGCATTGCCCAGGCTGGTCTTGAGCTTCTGGGCTCAAGTAATCCTCTTGCCTCAGCCTCCTGAGTAGCTAGAACCACAGGCACACAGCGCCATACCTGGCTTGACCCATTCTCTACAGAACTTACTCCAAACTTTCACACTGTCTTGCTGAGGTAGTTGTCACTGAGGAGTCAGTAATTCCAGGTGTTAAACCCAATGTTTGGGCTCCATCTAATCACACCTGTCAGAAACAATTGATGGGACGACCATACCTTCTTTCTTGAAACACTTTTTTCACTTTGGCATCTGGGATGTTCTTTCTTAGCTTTCCTCTTACCCATCTGATGATTCATTCTGCTTCCACTTATCTCACCAAGCCTCTAAACACTTAGAGACCCCAGTGGTCATTCTTGGGCCTCTCTCTTCTCTATCTACACCCACTCCCTGTGGACTGCATCCAGACCCACAGCTTTAGTATGCTAATTATATCCACATGCTGATGGCTCCTAAATTTATATCTCTAGCCAGTCCTCATCTCTGTTTTAAACTCCAGACTTTAACATCTAGTTGCTACCTCAACATTTGCACTCAGACTTCTAGTAGGCAGATCAAAATTCACACAATTCTGAATCTGAATCTAATTTTCACATCTACCCTTGTTCCATACCATCCAAATCGTTTTCCTGCAGGTTTCTCAAACTCAGCAAATGGCAATTCCATCTCTCAGAGGCTCTTTTACTTATACCTTATTAGTCAGCTTTCTGTTATGGTAGCAAAATACTTGAGACAATAAACTTAAATGGAGGAAAGATTTATTTTGACTCAGAGTTTGGGAGGTTTCAGTGCATGGTCAGTTGGCTCTGTTGTTTTTGGGCTTGTGGCACCAGTGTATGGCAGAGGAAGCCCATTCACTTCATGACTGAAAAGAACAGGGGAGGGAGGAGGAAGAAGAAGGGGCTGGAGTTCTAATACAACCTTCAAGGGCAGACTTCCAGTCACCTAAAGAGCTTCCACTAGGCCCCATCTCTTAACCTTTCCACCACATCCTGATAGTGCCAAACTAGGGACTAAGCCTTGAACACATAGTCCTTGGGGGAACAATCCATATCTAAAACTGTAGCACAGTCCATATGCGGTCCATTAGCAAATCCTATCAGCCATACCTTCACAGTAGGCTCAGGATCCACCCATGTGCCATCTCTACCACTATACCCATTGTCCTAACTAGCATCTCTTTCCTGGGTTACTGTATTGTCCTCATGATGGTCTCCTTGTCCCCTGCTTCCCTGTCCCCACAATAAGAGTCAGTTTTCAACACAGACGTCATTTGTTTAACAAATGTTTATTAAGTGTATATGTGCTCTGTCTGAATTGTGAAATCTGATCGTCCGTCTGCTCTCTCTCTCCAGAGTGAATATAGAAGCCTTCATACTGGCCACTTCTTTGACCTCATTTTCTAGCTAATTCCTCTTGATCACTGTTTTCCAGCCACACTGTCCTCCTTGCTATCTCTCAAATATGTCAAATATGCCTCCACCTTAGGGACTTTGTACCTGGAGTTTACTCTGTCTGGAATATGTACTCCTCCAAATCTTCATAGGCTTGCTCTCTCACTTCCTATCACTGACCGCTTTATAACACATCACTGGCTACTTTCCGCCTCAATAGTTTCTCTCTTCCTGTCCTTGTTTTATTCTTCTTCATGGCATTTATTTAAGCTTTAACAATATTATTGAATATGTATTTGACCATTTGTTGATGCCCTGACTCAATTCACTGGAATGTAAATTCAGCAAGAGCAGGAATTTGGAGTTATTTCATTCCCTTCAATGGTTCCCAATACTCAGGAGTGTCTGGTATGTGGTAGATGTACAACAAATATTTGAAGAATGAATAGATTTGCTAAATAAAATATATAGGAATAAATATTCCCATGGACAACTTGGAATACTTATGCTAAACATTTATTCATTGTTTATTTGAAATTCAAAGTTAACTGAGTATCCTTATTTTTATTTACTAAATCTGGCAATCCTATGAATGAATCAATACTGGATGAGGTTTCTGAAGAATAAATAGAATTCTGCAGGAAGAAAGAGGGTAAGAAAGGACATTCTGGCAGAAAGACTGAATTGCAAAAGCATACGGGTGTAAAAGCAGCATCCCTCATTCAGAGAAGAGTTACATGGAAAGGTGAGCCAGTCCTCAACTTTGCCATAATTACTTTGCTGGAGAACACATTTGAAAAGGGCCTGAATCAAAACTTGGACAGATTTTAAGTCTTGTCTTTATAGATGGGTGGTAATAAAAGTTCACAGGAAGTTTAGAAGATAGGATTCTGTTTCTCCATTATGCCATTATTACAGGAAAAGATACACAAAATATAAAAAGAACATCCTTTGGTGAGGGAAAATATATTTTTTCCTTTTCAACCACAGGATTATATGAAGTCATTCACAATTATAGGGTTATTAATACCACTGATATTTTTAGGCCTAATTTATCTGGAAATTATCCTTATAATGGAGGAACTTTTATGCTTATTAGTTCTTTTTATCTGAGAAAGAAGAATTTGCCTTATGTGGTGGATGGTATGGCCTGGTGCCCATAGGCTCTTTCAAGCCTGAGACTTTAATTCACTCAGCCAGTGGGAGTGGTGGTAGCTGCTGTCTCCTTTGAATTATTTTCTCTGACTTGCCATTAAGCAAACAGAAACTCTTTGCCCACATCACACTGTCTCCTTGAAGTGGCCACATCTTACGCCCAGAACTCTATGTGGATCAACTGAGGCTTTTGCTGTGATTTCAGTCACTCTGCTCAGTCCTCCTTCTGTCCTCTCCTGTTGATATTGCTCTGATGACCTCTCACCCCTTGTCAGATATTCACTGTGTGCAGTCTTCATCTCAGAGGTTGCTTCTGGGGGAATCTAACCTAAGATAGTTGGTTCTAGGAATAGTCTGAGGGAGCTAACTCTAAAATGGGTTTCACACCAGGATTACCCACATGAAACAGGCAATGACGACACCACTGGTGGTAGATAAACGTGGACAGTGCTCAGCAAGTTGTAGCCATGTGACTGTTCAAACTTTGACTGGTTGTTAACTGAGATAGGCTATTGGTGGAAAGTAATAAAGGCACATTTGTTAAGTTCAGAGGGAAGTGGTAATTATAAAGAACTATGGAAATCAATGGCTGCTGCTATGAACATTTGATGTATTGGAGAGAGATAATGAATGGCTGAGGGTGATCAATCAATGATCAGAAATTTGGAAGATCTTGGCATCATAAAAGGAAATTTGCTTTTGGTTGTGCTGAGGATTGGACCCAGAGCCTTTCTACTAAGCTGCATACCTAGCCCTTTATTTATTTTGATTCCTTATTTTGAAATAGGGTCTGGCTATTATTGTTTATATCTAGATGTCCTCATAAAGCCTCATATGAACATAGGTGGGACCTTTGAAAGGTGATTGGAATATAGGGGCATCACAGCTGACTTGCTGTTAGGAGGTAGGGCTTTGTTGGAAAAGGCTGTCTACTATGTTTGTGAGCTGGATGGTTATATCTCTCTTCTCAGCCCTTTCCTTGACTCTGCTTTCTGTTCACCACACTATGAGCAGCTCTCCACCATCATGCTCCTTGCCATGGTCTCCTGCCTTGGAGCCAGGCAGCTATGGACTGACATAAATAAACCTTTTCTCCTTTAACTTGTGGGCGTTGGGTATTGTGTCTTGGTGATAGGAAAAGAGACTAAGACAGATTTTGGTACCAGAGAAGTTGGGGTCATTGCTCTGATGCTACTTGACTGTGTGGTTCAGAAATCTTTGGAACTGGTTTGAGGGAGCAGTTTGGAAAGGTTTGGAAATGCTGACTGAAGCAGCTCTAGAATACTGTAAGCCAAGCATGATGGAAGATTCTGGTTGGAGCTCAGAAGATCAGAATGCCAATAGAAGTGCAGATGGTAAAGATCAGGGCCAGAGGGTGTTACTTGGGAATAAGGACATTGCCACTTTGACTCAAGACAACATGTTAGGTTCTGGCAGAAAGTTTTCCTACATTTTGCTCATGTCCTGATATTTTTAGAATAGTAAGATTAAGGGCAGTGGACTAATTAATGTGGTGGAGGAAAATTCAAGGCAGCCAAATATTCAGACAGTGGCATGGATACATTGGGGGGCTTTTTTTCCAACTCTACATTGAGAATCAAGAGCAAACAGCACAGTTGAGTGATTTAAAAAGTCTTGAGTTTCACCAGAAAGGAAGCTCCTGTAAAGTCGTGGGCCTATTCAGTTGGAGCAGGGGAGAGCTTGGCTGCTGAAAAGATTAGTCATCCACGTCGTGCTGGTTTTACAGGCATGCAGAATACAAGAGTTGTGGGGGTAAGGGAGACTTCTACCTAGATTTCAGAAGAAAACCTGGGAATCTATGGTATTGCATGAAGTTGTAAGAATGAAGCCAAAAATGCAGTGGAGACTCCAAGAAGTTGGAGAAGTCCAGAATGTGGAACATCTGAAGAAAGCCACAAGGTGTGACTAGAGCTAGTATGAAAGCTCATGAGAGCTGCAACCACTGGCAGTGCCATAGGGATAGGGCTGCCCAGGCCATTTGGAGTTCACATGTCCCTATTCCTTGCCCCAGATCCTAGTCAGGATTTAATGCTTACCCCGGTGGATTTTAGTCTTGCTTTTGCCCCATTGCTTTCTATCCCCCATTCCTCACTTTTGAAATGGGAATGTTTACCTTGTATTTATATGTCAGCATGGTTAACTTTCTTTTGATTTTTAGAGGAACTCACAGCTAAGAGTTTGCCTTAAATCTCAGAGATTTTAGACTTGGACTTTTCAGCAATGCCGAAACTGTTAGGACTCTGGCAACTCTTAGAGATGGACTAAGTGCAATTTACCCAGAGATGTTCATGAGTCTTTCGGGGCCAGCATGGGAAGTTATGATTTGTATCTAGATATCCCCCTAAAGCCTTATGCAATCATAGGTGGGACCTTTGGAAAGTGATTGAATTGTAGCTTCATTTCTGGCTCCTTCTTTGACTCTCTCTGCTTTCTGTCTGCCATGCTGTGAGCAGCTCTCCTCTACCATGCCATCATGGGTTGCAGCCAGCCAACTATGGACTGAAGCATGAGCCAAAGCAAACCTCTTCTTCTTTAAGTTGCAAGGGCTGGTATTGTGTCTCAGTGACAAGGAAAGCAAGTAAGATACTCCTTAAATGGATAAATTGCCCTGATTGGGCTTGAATTTGTGATTCTCCTGGTTCTGTCTCCCAGAGTGCTGCAATTATAGGAGTGCTCTACCATGCCCAACAAGAAACTATCGTATAGCTGAAACACAAAAAGTGCTGAGAATCAGACCTAGGACTTAATTATGAGAGGAGAACTACAGAAGATTGAATTAATGCTAACTACCTCTATTGTTCTTGTTCCTATTCCTCACTTCATACCTGTGGACCATAGAGGATGCCTCTAACCAGCTGACAGAAGAAGAAAATGGCCATGTTAGGTTTGCAGTGTATGTGTGGTTGCAAGAAGAAAATTGACTTCAGCAGCAGTAGTGGGAGACCTTAGAAGACAGGTTGCAAAGAAAATCCTACCAATCGGCAGATTTTTGAACAGTGCACATGATCCAATACTGTTGGAGATCAGCTGGGCTGGTCAGAAAGATTAGAAGCAAAGACATTTGGAGAAGAGGATATTGATGGCCATGTCCCAAAGTGTGGATTTTTAAATTTCTTTGCTAATGCTAGTCAGAGAATATCTACCATACAGGAGGCGTGGAAGAGCAAAGTAGACACAGTGGCTTCACCGGTAGCTAACAGCCAACCCCTGTGTGAGCCACCCTAGTGTTGGCACAATGGGCATATGAGCAGAGTAGCTATGGTGACAGGACACATAGCTGTACATGGGCTAACCGCGTGGACTCCCGGTTAGCAAAGCTGATTTATCTACTGCAACTGCCAAATGCCTAACTTGTCATCAAAATAAACCAGCCCTGTGTATCCATTACAACAAAGGAGAGTGAAAGTGGACACATGACTATGATATGAACTGATTCTATCAAATACTACACAGCCCTGCCAGCCTCCTAACAGGATGGAATGGCCTTTGAAGGGTCTGCTGCGGCTCAGGCTTGGCAATGATAGTGTGAGTTAATGGAACATCATCCTCCATGTTGCAGGACACAGCCTAGGTTAGATATGGTTATGTGGTACTGTGTCCCCAGTACGAAGAGTACTTGGGGACATCTAGGAAGCAATGTAGAAGTAGAGATGACTGTGCTAATCATCACAGTCAGTGACTATCAGGAACTTCTGCTTTCTGTCCTTGCAACTCTGGACTCTGTGGGATCAGAGGTCTTATATCCTAAAGGGAAACAACTCCCATTGGGGAACACAGTGCTCATCCCATCAAACTTTAAAACTATAGTTGGTACACAATTGCTTCAGGCTTCTTGTTGCAAGAGACAAGGGAAGAAAAGGAGTCATTGTTCTGGGTTTGTATCATATTGGACTCAGCAGGGGTAAATGACTTGGATCACTAGGAAGAGATGGGATTGCTGATATAAAATAACACCACACAAAAAAAATGTTTCACATCCAGCTCATCGCCAGGGGAGTTTCCTTGTAGTTTCTTTCCCTGAGAAGGATATGGCAACCAGGGTCTCAGACCCATTGGAGATGAGGGTCTCAGACCCATTGGAGATGAGGGTCTAGATCATCCCATCAGGTAAACCCCTGAGTCCAGCAGAAATACTAGGCAAGGGTGAGGGGAATCTAGAATGAGTATGGAAGAGAGAAAAAATCAGTAAAGGCCTCAGGATCCATTGCTGCAGTGACAGATGCTATGGTTTTTCTTTTCTCTTTCTTTATCTTTCTTTCTTTCTTTCTTTCTTTCTTTCTTTCTTCCTTTCACTCTCTCTTTCTTTCTTTCTTCTTTCCACTCTCTCTTTCTCTCTTTCTTTCTCTCTCTCTCTTTCTTTCTTTCTTTCTTTCTTCCTTTTGCTATGGTTTTTCTTGCCAACCTTTCTGTTAAGTTTCCCAGAAAAAGAACCTATCAGAATCCCGGAGGAGCTGTTTGCAGAACCTAATTTACAAAGAAAATAATCCAAGCAGCAAAAAAGGGTGGACTGCAGTTAATACTGAGAAGTACTGCCCAGATCTTCCCTCCAGAACTGAAATACCATTTCCCCAGCTGTTGGGAGTGTTGGACATGGAGGACTGTAGGTTGAGTCATTCTCCTGGACATGCTCTCAGTCACGCACCCAAGGACATACCTACCCTCCTTGGGACCAGTTCCAGCCATTGACTAATGGATGCAGACTGTAAAGATTCAGCCCCTTTGTGTCAAGGTGGGACAAGACAGGCTATCTCAACTCCTTTTAGGCTGCTGCCTTGCTTTTTTTACATCTGCATGCCAGTTCCGCTCCTCCCTCTAGCCAGTACTAGTTCCTTCCTTTCCCACTGTAGATATTCATCCCGAAGACATTCCCTAAAAAACTTCCTGCACACAAACATCTGTTGCGGAATCTGTGCCGCAGGGACCTGAGCTAAAAACCCTTTTTCGTCAGTGTATAATTTACAACTAAGAAGAGTTAAGAACTGTGAGAAACAGCCTGAGAAATAAGTGAGTCACCAGCTGATAATTCACGAAGGAAGCTACAAGGAACTGGATGAAGCCAGATGTGTTGGTACATGCTTATAATTCCAGCGCTTTGGGAGGATGGGGCAGGAGGATGCTAAAGTTGAGCCCAACTTGGGCAACTTAGTGGGACCCTGTCTCATCATCACCATTTTCATAATAAGTTTCAATTTTTTAAAGGGCTGGAGATGTAGCTCAATGCGAAGGCCCTGGGTTTAATTCCCAGTAGCCTGGGGGGGGGTGTTGGATAGACAGTGATATGAGATAAGAATATTGTTGGGTAATCTTTACAGATGAAGAAAGACTCCTTGTTGAGATTGTATCCAGTAGAGAATCAGAGAGACAGATAAATGGACCAGAAATTTTAAGCAAAAAGAATGACCTGAGGCAGTGTTCTTTGAGAGGCAACATATCGGACATATCTTGTACATGCCCTACGTGCTCTTGGCCCATCTTTTTATTCTGATCATTGATGTGACTGCTGCTGGTGGAGTTAAATGAGGTTAGCTTACAGCAATATCCTAAACACTAAATGTTTCTCCAGTAATGTGTAAATGTAACCCGAAAGCACCTTACCTCTGCCATATCACATTTCTCTCTCAAGCTCTCTCACTCCTGCCCTCTGTACTGCCTGTAGAAACCATTTAGTCATTCTGACACAATGACTGTGCAAATCTGGCAGGAAGTTTCTCTTCCTGGGGCAATCCTGCACCAATGTGGGCTGTTCACAATGTTCGTGGACCATCAGAGAGTTCCTGGCGGGATAGAGCCACACTTGCCACAGTAATGACTGACCTAATAACACACTTTTGGATGGGCTTTCCTCCTTCTCTATTTTATTCTTTCTAGGCCCCATTCTCATTCCTTGAAATTACTGCCAAAATAAATTACCTGCATGCAAATGCTTAACTTACATTTTACTTATTAAAGAAATTCAGGCTAAGACAGTTGTACCAGAAATGACCTTAAAAGGAAGCCTCCAGAAAGGAGTCTTGATTTTTCTCCCATCCTTACCATCCGCTTGTGGGGTGGTAATGACTAACTGGCTTACAGTGGCATCATGATCCCTACTATTTTCTCCAGAGGTGAACTAGAGTTAGATGCAGGTGAATACTGAAGCGATGTTGCAGTCTTTTCTTTCCTCCTCTTTTCCCTCTCCCTCTCCATCTCCCTCTTCTACCCCCTTTCCTCCCCTTCCCTTCCACCTCCCCATCCTTCTTCTCCTCTTCCTCCTCCTCCTCCTCCTTCTTACAAGGTCTTACTATGTTGCCCAGGCTGGTTCTGAACTGAGATCAAGTGATCATTCTACCTTAGCCTCTCAAGTGCCAGGATTACAGAACTGCCTCACTGTATCTGCTTGAAGCATCATCTTATATCATAGTGGCACTTGAATGATACAATGAGAACAATGTATCACATGAATGTTGTCTGGACTTTTTCTTACTTTAATGAAATATTGAGGCAGGCTGCTGTATAAAGAAAGAAATTTTCTTTTGGCTAGAGGTACAGTCTAGAGGTACAAGGTCTAAAGAGCATGCTGCAGGTTCCAGCAAGGGCTACATCACATCATAGCAGTAGCATGTGTGTATCTCTGAGTCTGCCTGGTCTCTCTTCCTCATAAAGCCACAGGGATTCAATCATGGGGCTCCACCCTAATGATCTGATCTAATCTAATTAATCACTTCCCAAAGGTCCCACTTCTAAATACCAGAGCTGGATTAAGTTTCCACTCTCTTAACACCATTAATATAGGAGTTTGGGGATTAAACTCCTGCATGAGTTTGTTGAGGACAAATAATTGTATATTCAAACCATAGCAGATTTGGAGTTGGCTGCATGTTATTAACAGCACTATAAGACTTGAGAGAGAAATAACAGGGTCAGGTTTGTCAGCCATCAACTTCAGACATGCAGTGAAAGTCAGAAGGCCTTCCTGGTGCAAGGTAACAAGGCTTTTGTCTTCCACAACCTAGTCCTGGGATTTAATGTGAAGACAACAAAGCTACAGCAAGATAATGAATGTATAGCTCTTCTGCCAAAGTCAAAGTCCCGGTAGGGAATTTGTGAAACACTGGGACATGGAAAGGGGACATTTGGGTGGATGTGCCAGAGATTGTTGAGTGCCCAGGCCCTCTTGAATTTGAGCATAGTAGTAGTTCACTATCCTATGTTGGAGGAAAGAAGCCAGAAATCTTACTCCTAGAGACCCTTCAAAGACCTCAGTGGAGGCAATTGCTTCACAAGATGTTCAGTGTGCTCCTCAGGGTCTGTTCTGCCTCCCTTCATTGCCTCAAGAACTGGCTAATATGTACTGGCAGGAAATGGGAAGGTGTATAGAAAGGTGGATCTGGAGGGAGTTGGCCTAGGAAGAGCACGTTCTAAGTCTGTGGAGCTAAGAATTCACAGATATGAGAGCAGTCTCCTCTGACTGGGAGCTTTGTATCCTTGCCAAGGACATCTGAGCAAGTCCTCATCTGTGCTGAGATTGTTCCCTAAAAATTGAGCATGATGATGACCTCCAATAAATGATGTAGAGATGGTCCAACTGTCCTGCAGAGTTTTGAGTAGAAGCCTTAGGGAGATAGACATATAAGACTGCATTTATTAGATGATACAGAGACCCTGTTCTGTGAACATGTGGTCTAAGGCACATCTCTTCCATTTAAACAGTAAGGATGTACCAGGAGGGCAAAAGTACCTTCAAGAAGTCCAGTTAGGGCCACCCGCCATGGAGCATAGTACCTCTAGGACATTCTACAGTCATTGAACTGAGCTTTAGTTGTATCAGTGATTGTGGGAGAATTCTGGAATAGCAGGATCCAGGTGGTAGCACTCAACAGACAAGGACAAAGTGGATGAAACAAAAATTGGCCAGGTTGGAATCTCAACCAGGATATCTTCTCTTGCCAGCTTTGTGGCAGTGGCTAATAAATAGACTATAGTGACTGGAGGAAACAAAATAGATAGGCAGCTAACTGAGAAGTTACTTTACTTACATAACCAGAAACACTTGAGAATTTGGTGAGCACAGAAAAGCTTATATCAACTTCAGATGTGGAATATCATGACTCTCACTCAGTTTCCAGGTCTCAGCCTGTTATTCCAGAGGCCATCAATTGAAGGAAAGGCTGGTTCCCCTTGAGAAAAGATGCTACAATCCCACTATAGGAAGAACCAGCTGTTATTTCTCCCACTCTTTCCCTAAGGAGCCTGTTGTCATTTACCAGAATAAGGGAATAGAGAGAAAAAGGGAATGCTTAGGTCTTTTGAGGGCTATTAGATATAGGAAATCAAAAGCACCATCATGATCCTCCACTTATAGCAGAAACTTATGGAAGCCAGGTGATCAATAGAGTTCTTTCCAGTAAGTCTACAGCCCCATCCTATCTTTATTACCCCAACCCCTTGTTGCATAACTGGGATTCATATACTTAGTAGCAGGCAGAATCTTACATTGGACACCTGATCTACAGAGTAAGAGCTATTATGGAATGTAGGGCCAAGTGGAGATCCTTGAACTTGCCCCAACCCATGCAAGATAGTCAACACAAGCAGTACTGTATCCCAAGAAGAACTGTCAAGATAAGCAAAGTAAATGGAAGGATGGTGACCTCCATCATATCCCCATTCGGATCACCTGTATAGCCCTTGCAAAAATCAGATGGATCAAGATTGGCAGTGAGTGGGGCTACCAGAGGCAGCTGTTGTACCAGTTGTTGCATGTTTACTGGAACAGATTACTAGCACTTGAGGTGTAACCACTGATATGGCTAACACGATCTTTCTAATCTCCATCAGAAAAGAGAGTAAAAAGCCAGGCTCCTTTTACAAGGCAAGAGGGGACAGTCGCTGTCTCACAACAGAGCTATATTCACCCTTCTTTCTGTATCTATGTAGCCCCAGGACCTTTACCGTCTCCATCCTATGTGGATGCCGTACATCATGCTTACTTTCTGTATTAATGACATTAGCTTCATTTTGACTCAGGTAGCAAGAATTGGAGAGAATAAACATCACAAGAAGAATTCATGGGTGGAAGTGGATAAGACTGCTGACAATCTCTGAGGACTTACAGCCATCCTCCACAGAAGTTATGAGGCTGCTTGTGAGGTTAGGTCCAGATATTATGGTAACTGACCCATAGTAGACAATGAAAAGGCAGAGGTTCTGAAAGGGGAGTTTACCAAAACTTTTTGTGTGGTTACTGGGTGTCTTCTGGTTTTTTTTTTTAGCGGTATGAGTATATTGCTATTGCAACCAAGCAATAAATGGGTGAAAGGCAACAGAAGGAACCTTAGAAATAGGGATTTGTTGTTGTTAATTTGGGGACAGGAAGTAGTCATAGTGACAACTGAGAGAGGAGAAATAGGGAGAAATAGCCATATAAGTAAGGCAGTGCAGAATGGACCAAGAGCAGTGATGTGGATCAAAGGCATAGAGGGTCTGTGGGTACAGATCAATGGCACATTGATTGCTTAGCAGGTAGGAGGCCCTGGGTTTGATTCCCTTCGTGACAAAAACAGAAAGAAGCAAACTAAAGCATGAGAGAGGGAAAAGCAGAGTGCTGGAAAAGCTGAAGTGAAAAGGTAGGAAAAAATTCAGTGAGTTTAACATGTTATAGGGAGGTCAGTAAGGAAGAATGACATTAATCTTTAAAAGGCCAACACAAGCCGGGTGCAGTGGCATAATCTGAGCTACTTCAGAGGCTGTTGCAGGAGGATTGCAAGTCTGAGGCCAGCCTGGGTAATTTAATGAGATCCCATCTCAAAACAAACTACAAACAAACAAACAAACAGAAAAAGGGGCTAAGGATATAGCTTAGTGTTCCTTGGCTTCAATGCCCTGTACTGAAAAAAAAAATTAATGCCTTTCCCAAACACAAAATCAGTTGTTTACAGAAAAGAAAATCACATAATTCTCCTAAAATTTGTTTTCAAAACAACTTCCATCACTTTTAGTTAGAAAATTGTTCATTTTAGACATTTTGAAAACACAAATTAGCAAAAAGAAAAAAAGCCTATAAATGCTACCATTTAGACATTAATAAATACCATTAATTTTTATGTTTACTCTCCAAAGATTTTGTTTATATTCTATTTTGATAAAAAATAGGATCATGCTGTATAAGACAATTTCTCTAAAAATGCACTATTTTAAATCTGTGAGAACAATAGTGCTTCCCTTAAAGCATTGAATTTTCGAGCCAAGGGTAGTGGCCCATGCCTGTGATCCTAGCACTTGGGAGGCTGAGGCAAGAGGATCGCCATGAGTTTGAGGCCAGCCTGAATTACAGAATGAGACCCTGTCTTTTAAAAAAAGCATTCAGTTTTTAAAAGGAACTGAATAGGTCACAGAAAATATTTTCCGGGATTATTTTTTATTTGACTCTTCATTATATCACACCCCAGAATGTGCTCTTCCGCTCTACCATGAAGCCGAGGCCAGGTCAGGCACAGCTTGGCCTTCTTCCCCCTGCAGAACTCCGCAGCCTCCTTTGTGTGACGTTAGTGATACCTTCCTACATCTCTATTTATTTATTTATTTATTTACTTCTACATATTTAATTTATCTTTATGGGCATTTTTCTAGAACAATAAAAAAAATGTTCTGGGATAGCTTCCATGGTAAATGAAAAGTAAGTGCTGTCGCTCTTAGAGAATGGCAGGGCAGACCACTGCTCCAACCTCACCATAACTCTACTGCCTGTGTTCTCACTTTGGTCCTCTCTCATCAGCTAATGGGAAAAATACCTATGCCATAAATAATGGCAAGAACTGAAGAAAATTACCTGAAAAAATGACAGGCGTTTCTGCAATACATGTAGCAACAACAAATCACTTCTTTTTCAAACCTGCACACTAAAAGTAAGAGGATTTACAGACAAAACAGGGTTGAGGCAGGTCACTCAACACCTGTGCAAATTTGGGACCAAAGCACTAACATCAATACCTGCTGTACTAAAATACTATTCTGTCCTTTTTTGGGGGGACCCTATCTCAAAAACAAAAGGAACTGGCTATAGGATGTCATTAGTTTTGAGTCCCAGATGAAAGCAACAATTGAGAGTAGGTACAGATGGCTCTGGAGATATCCATACCAAGATTTGGATTTTAGCATTTCAAAAATAATTTGCTTGTGACTAAATGGGGGGTGGATTTATTTAGTGTCCAAATGGAGACCAGAATGAGGCTTTTCTGATTATGGTTTTGCTAGTTGTCCACTAAAATGTAACTGTAAGTAAAGGGTAACCAAATTTAATCCCTCTATTCTACAGGTTCAGATTTAACATTTATTACAAAAGGTCATAAAAAAAACCAGAGAGCTCAAGTTTTACCAAGATTTGACCTTTATATAAGAGCCACGAATGTTTCTTTGCTTTTGTAACAGGCTTCTGCCCTGCTTGATTGTTTGACAGAAATTTGGAGGAGAGGCAATAATGATTCTAAAAATTAAAAAACATACTTCTTATAGAATGTCCCTCAAATATTGACAAGAGCACCAATTTCAGAATTCACGTAGTGCCACATTAGCTCAACTCTGCTTTTGCCTGATATAAGCCCCGGGCGCAGGCTGTTTTGGAGGGCCATGATGAGTCAGTTGCTGACAGGCAATGCAAAGGTGAAAAGACAAAAGCCAACTAAGCAAACTAAATGCTTAGTTTAATAAAGCTTTCCACAGATGGTATAACACAGCAATGTTATGAATTCAGACACTCAAGAATCAGGAAATTCCAGAGTAACAGTTCTTAACGGTTTTTTTTTTTTTTTGGTCCTGAGGATTGAATTTGGGACCTCATGCTTGTAAGGCAGGCAAGGAACCACTGGGCTAAATCCCCGGTCCTACAGTTCTTAATGTTGATTCAGCTATATAGCACATTTAATATGGTTTATACGATGCCCTAAAAATATAAACCATAATGCACTATGACATTGTTCAAAGGGCAAATGGGAAGATCAGTTTATGGCTGAAGAGAGTAAGTGAATATTACTATAAAAATCTTTAGAATTCTTTATGCTTTGATCACATATGTTTCTAATTTGTATGCTTCATTAATATATTTTCTTCTTGAGCTTAGGTAGAAGGCACCTTAAAAAATAGTAATTTGTTAAAGTAGAATCCTTAAATGAAAAAATTTGAATCAGGAAGGCTTGAGTCAAAGTTCTTATAAAAACTCATAAAATGTTCTATTTTGTGCTTGTTCTTAAATATGTTATCTAAATCTTCATGGCTTTAGATTGGCTTGATTTTTTTTCTCCCTTCCTCTACTGGGAGTACATTCCTGCCAAGTTTGAAATTTATAACAATCATTTTTGAATGACATAAATGCAAAAAAATCTCAACTGTCTGCAATAGGAAAATTATATTTCTTTCACTGTTCTTTTACTGCAGACTCATGAAACTATTTTTATAAAATTATTTTTTTCCATGAGGGAGAAAGTTCAAAACAAGTATGTTGACTTAAGACCCAAACTAAAATTTTCTAGGAAGGTCTTCAGTAAATGAATGATTATAGTATAGTTTTAAATAGTACTACATTTAAATAATATTTTTTTGGTTTCAATTTTCACTGAGTTGAGTGATTTGGTTAAGGTAACTGATCTTTCTAGACTTCCTTTTCTCAAGTTAATATAGACTACAGTTTATGTAATAGACTACAGTATCTATTGTTATTTGTCTTTCCAGCAAGATTTCCCAGTGCCTTTCTTTGATTAACATTTCCTGCCCTAGTTGTTCTTCCTTAAGATTTCTTGATTTGGAGCCTGGGGAGGAACAGTTTTGCCTCTGAGGTCAGGCCTAGAGGGACAGGAATGTATGTGTGTGGGTTGAGGAGTTGGCTTCTCCACCATGATCAGAAGATTTCTGCAGTGGAGGACAACACAGATAAGCAGAAACAGAGAAAAACGAATGACACATGGGCTCATGGGCAGGTGGGCGATGGAGCCAGCATGAACACTCATGAGTAACACCAAAAGAAAGGGACTCAGTTCTTCTTTCCAGTCCTGCATGCCCAAGACTTGTAGAACCTGATCAATCCCTTTGATCCTACCAGTATGAGCTACCCTGTCATCCTGAGTCTCATAAACTACGACATTCCATTTTGTGCTAAGAACTTTTGTACCCAGAGCTTTTGTGCCCTTGTTTTATCAGCTGCACCTGATCTTGGGGATGTTTCTCAAAAATAAATAGTGCCAGGGCTAAGGATATAGCTCAGTGATAGAGTACTTGCCTAGCATGCTTTAGATGCATGAGGCCCTGGGTTTGATAGCCAGCACTAAAAAAAACCCCAAAAAACAAAAACCAAATTAATATTAATAACAACAACATTAAAAAGAACTCCACAAGCAAAATGAAACAAAACCTATGCCAGGCACTCAGTGCTGCATGCCTGTAATCCCAGCTGTTCAGGAGGCTGAAGCAGAAAGATTTTAAGTTTGAAGCCAGCCTGGGAAACTTAGCAAGATCCTCTCAAAATTTTAAAGTAAGGGCTAGGGGCATAGCTCAGTGTGAAGGGCCTGGGTTTAATCCCCAGTACTGGAAAAAAATGTTAAAATAACCTCTGAATATATCATTTCTTAGAAATCATTCTGGGTGAGTACTGGGGACTAAGCCGAGGGTGCTGGGCATCCTAAAATTGTACTCTACCACTGAGCTTTATACTGAGCCCTGGAGCGCATTCTTTAAGGGCACCAGCCTCAGTAGTAACATGTTTGTAACAAAATGAGACATACCAGGTCATTTATGTTGTCCTTTGAGATTTTAGAAGTTTAACCATGTACATTGGTCTGAAGAGACTTTAAAAAAAAAAGGGAGAGGGCTGGGGATTTAGCTTAGTGGTTTCAGCGCCTGCTGCGCAAGTGCAAGGACCCAAGTTCGATCCCCGGTACCAAAAAAAATTAAATTAAATTAAATTTAAAAAAAGAGAGAGAAACTAATGAAAATGAAATAAATATGACTACCACATGTTTTTGGAATTATAAATAAATATATATGTAGGTCTACCACTTACTAATCTTACTACTTTGGTCAAATCTCAAGATCCCTCAAGCTCCAAAAAGCTCAGTTTTCTCATTTATAAATGCAAAGACTGGACTGAATGTTCCCTATACTTCAAAGCTAACATTCTGCAGTCTTATGGGTGTGGGGAAGCATACTGATTCATTAAGTTTTCTTTAAACATATCTCAGCTTACTGTGGTTTCTAGAATTCAAAAATTGTAGCCATTCCATGTCTTTATTTAGGAAAGAGATACTGAGAAAAAGAACAGGATATGACTAAACTTCAGGAGGAGTGGTTACATGATTAAAGAGCCAGAACACTGCAGAAACCTGTGTCAGAATTGTAGGTTTGTCAAAGAAGTGTTTGGAGGAGAATTGGTACAAAATATTATTTATGGAGATTCTACTATCTTCCAAAGCAGCATATCTCTATGATTTCTCAGTGAATTTCACAATGTACTCTGAGGTAGATACACTATTAACTGTTTTATATACAGAGAAATGAAAATAAAAGAAAAAAGTAATTGTCTAGCTTTATGCAATAAATACAAAAATTATATTTAAAAGTTTTAGGAAGAGACTTACAGCCATACAAAGATACCACAGAATTCATTGAAAGTGTAGAAAGTCAATGTCAGCAGTTTCCTTTTCTATCAATATGTAGACTAAATAACTTTAAAGATAATGATTGTGGGGGAATATTGCATCATCATTATTTATAAAAGAGATCATGTGAACAGACTTTAAACTGCTGTCAAAAATTTTTTAAAAACCAGTCAGAAACACAAATAAAATTTGGTGTGGTTAAATATAAGTCAGCACAGTTTGTGTGCACACTTAAAATGACAGATGGGGGCTGGGGATTTAGCTCAGTGGTTCCGGCGCCTGCCTTGGCAGCGCAAGGTCCTGAGTTCGATCCTTAGTGCCAAAAAACAAAACAAAACAAAACAAAACAACAACAAAACGACAGATGGGGCTGGGCGTGGTGGCACACACCTATAATCCTTGCTAACCAGGAGGCTAAGGCAGGATAATCACAAGTTTGAGGCCAGTTTAGGCAATTTAGTGAATACTTGTCTCAAAATTTTAGAAAATAATGTATATATTTTAAAAGCTGGAGATGTAGCTCAGCATTCTCTAGATTCAATACTTTTACCATGGGGAGAGGATGGAAGGACAGACAGACTGAGGGTCAGTAAATGCAGGATATTGAAGATTTTATACAAAAGAGAGTGCACATATATTAAGTCTGGGTTTCCTTCAACTTTAAAAACGCCAAAAGAAACACATGTGGTTTATCTGTAGAAAGACAGAAAATGCTTAAGTTTCTCTTGATGGTGCAAAGCTACAAGAAAATCAGATCTTTGCACAAGTCAGTTCTCATATTCGGCTAATAATGTAAAATAGTCTTTACCACTCCATTGAGCCTGCTAGTATAATTCACAGCAGACAAAAGAAATATAACCTTCGGTAACTTTTGGCTCACCATCCAGAGAATCTTCTGTTTGATATATTTAATAAAATAGTAAAGCTCAATATTGCATCCTTCCCGGGCAGAAATATCCCAAGAATGCACAAGAGAGAAAATAAATCCGAATAGGATTATAGTAGAGGAATTGAAACAAATGTGAAGACAGAGGAATAGGAAAGTGAAAAAAAAATGGAATGAGTACATAGCTCAGTGGTAGAGTGCTTGCCTATCGTGTGTAAGGCCTTGGTTCCACTCTTAGCACTGAAAAAACAAAATAAACCAACACACAAATGACAAGTTTTGCACACTAAATATTTTCAGTGACTGGAAATTTATTGCATGGTGACATCAACTTTGAAGATCATACAATCCATTAATATTTAGTATAACCAAGAGTTTTAAAAAAATATCTTAAATATCTTTTAAATATCTTAAAAATCTTGGTATATGGAAACACCAAGGGAATATACCATTTCGTGTTATTTAAAAATAGATTCATACACTGTGATTATAGCAACTCTTTCAATAAACCATAGAGTTTATTTGGCATAATGAGTAAAGTTAGAGCCAAGGAAGAGGACCTGAATTCAACAGATTGCTCTTGTAGCATATTGGGTGGTCGGTAAAATAGAACTTAGAATGGGGTTCTGTAGACTGCATTCTATACTATATACCACTTTTATATCTTCATAGCTCTTTGCTCAAGGAATATACTCTAGTTGTATTAACCATATTTTCTTACTTTCTATATTCTTGATGGTCTGTCATTTGGTGCCTTGTGGACCCTAGGAACCACCTCTTCCAGAGATAACTAATTCTTACAGATAGGGAACTCACCTAGGAGCATGCCTTTGATGTACAAACCAACCAGTTCAGCTTGTAATCCCCACTTGTCCCATTTTATTAGCCATCTACAATTTGTAACACTATCTCCTGCTCTGATTGTTATAAGGCCAGCTACCGAATACCTAAGGATCACCATAATAGCCCAGATCCCACAGAAATTATTCTGATCATAAGCTTATACTGCTTCCTTACTTTGCTTTGCCAATTTCTTCCTGCATAAACTGCAATAAAATGTCCCATCCACAGTTCCATTCCAGCCCCCCACCTGTCATCTTGATTCAGTGCTTCCCAGTGTGGCTCTGTGTGGTGTTCCATGCCTCTTGTTTCTGGAGACCGTATGATTTAAAAATAAAACAAAAACTTCTTTTGTGGCACTTTCATGTGTCTGTGTCTTACTATACAACTCAAAATAAGTTCTGGGTATATATTGAGAACAATAGTGTTACAAAAAATTTCTTGCATTTCTAAGTTACTCATATAGACTGCTCCAAGTGAACATATTTTCTGAGGATGCTCATGAGCTTATTCTACACACTGCAGTACCAGGCTACCTTGTCCTTCCTGCATTCTTCACTTTGTGCTTTCATGATGCTGTGGCTATGACATCACAATGGACTGTTTGAAATGGCCAACTAACTTTTCCTATTCTTCTAGAAAATGAGAAGTTAGTCTTCCCTACCTCCAAATGAGTCCTTAGTTATGTTTCATGCCTTTCTCTGTATGGTGGATGGGCATGCCATCAACTTAGGCCACCTAGACAGTTACCATGAAATGTGGTTCTTCTGTCATAAGAGAAAAGGGCCAGAAATGTTGGAGTTAATTTATCCTGTCATTGGCAATTGGGAGAAAAGAACATTAGTTCTCACTGCCTATGAACTATATGCCCTAGTACTTCTGCCTTTTTAAATTTATTTTATGTTATTTTATGAGCTTCTAGTAAAGCCTGATTCTGTTGCTTGCAACCACAGAATCCCAACTGATAATCATGAATTCAGTAAATAGAAATACTTTATGCAAACTTGACCATCAAAGTAAAATTCACAAAGATTCCTAGACATTGCAGGTAGTGTTAAAAGAGGTTGTGTATAAAAAATTTATGAAAGTACTTTGTAAAATAAGTGTATAATATTGGCCTCTAATTTTTCTGTGTTCCTCATTGCTACTTAATCCATTACTCTAAACTAAATGGGATAGACATTCATATTTCAGGACAATTCCACACCAGTGCATGGAATCAGTGTACTGAGCTAAAGTGTTTGGTATGCAAGGATGGTTTCCCTTCTGGACCTTTCTCTCTAGCAAACTGAAGAAGGGAAGAAGGGTTGAGAGTAAAACTGAGTGATAGAGCACATGCCCACCCCACCCCACACTCCAAAAAAAAAAAAAAGGGAAAGAGAAGAAAGAAACCATAGAAAGCTAGAGAAGTGCGATAAGGCTTCAGTCTCCTCCATTAGAATAGAGGCTCTTTTTTTCCCTTTATTAAAGAGTCAAGCAGCTGGTATGATAAACCTTACCCATCTTCCTCTCTTTGGATGCGTTTATCTGCCCCCTTCATTTGGTGACTAAACTGAGAAGTGCTTATGTCCTGATCTGAGAAGACCTAAATAGAAAGATTTAGCTTTGGGGACAAATCATTTATTTTGTTATCACTCCCTTTGGATGTTTACCCTTACATCTGAAGGATGTGACCTGTCTATGCAGTGGAATAAAAAGATATGACACTCAAATTCAGGGTTCCAGAAGAAAATCACAAAGCAGACTTTTTGATTTACTCTGGTTTGAGGCTATTCATATTGAACTTAGGTTCTTTGCTGGAAGTTGGGCCAAAGCTCCAGTAAATGATAGAGTACTTTCCTGTGCCTTTGGGTATATATTTCTCTTGGATACCTCACACATAAGGTTAGAATTTCGGTATTCTATCCTAGCCACATACCATCCTTAATGCTGCACCTTTCAGGTCATTTGATGCACATCAATTTGGCCATATCTATTGTTTACAACTGTCATCCATTGTGATTGGTTAGTGTCCATGTCCTATTGCTTGTCCTTTTGGCATTTTGAATATCATCTCTTATGATCTTTTTTTTCTTATGATCTTAATATCATTCTCAACATTCTCACAAAATGCAATTTTGTGCTATTTGTGGGAGGTTGCAAAAATAGTCACAATTGTTCAGAACTTCCCACATCTAAACCCGTTCTTTCATTCAGAGGTGAAGTCCATTTCCTCAATCTTGATTCTAGACTTTGGTCAGTATAATATGGCAGAAGGGATGGTGTGCCATTTCCAACCTTAGACTTTTAGAGGTTTTGTACATTTCCACTTGTGGCATTGGGACCTTATCTTTGTCATATGAATAAGTGTAGGCCAGTGATGGTGAACCTTTTAGATCTTTCAATGATAACAAACAGGTGCTGCAGCATGTGTGCCACAGGTTCGTCACCACTGGTCTATGTTATCCTGCTAGAGAATGAGAGACACCACATGGACTAGAGCTGAGTCAGCTCAGTTGTGTCATCTGAGGTTTCAGATGTGTGAGTGCACGACTGGCAAAACTGATCTGTAGCTGATCACAGATCCACGAAGGAAACTTGTAGAAGAACTGCCCAGCGGAGCAAAGTGTAAATTGCTAACTCTAGTAGCATGAGTTATAGTATATACAGTCATGTGACACATGATGGTGTTTTTGTCAGTGACAGACTGTGAGGTTGACAGTAGACCCATAAGATTATATTTCCTAGTGACACTGTAGGCATCTTTGTAGAAGTGCACTGAACTCTACAATGTTTGCATAATGATTAGATTGCCCAGTGATGTGTTTATCAGAATGTATCCTCATGATTAAGCAATGCATGACTATGAATAGTTAAACTACTAAATTTTGAAGTGATTTTTATGCAACAATAGCAATAGCTAGCTGGCATATTATGATTCATAATAAAAATTAGACTTATGTAGCAATAAAGGCAACCTAGAAAAGCAATAAGATCCTTATCAGTGGGGTCTCTAAGCAGAGGCTTTGTGATTCCCATATTGAGCCTGTGATATGATTCTGGGGAGTATTTTAAATTCCACAACTCCAAACTTCAGTAATATGACAGTTTTTGTTCTTCTATCAATCCAAATACAGAAAAATACATTAAAAACTTGTCATTCTCATCTTCCCATAAATAAAACTTCTGTACATTAGTATTAAAATATGCCCATGTCTCCCACATGGTGGTGCATACCTGTAATCCCAGCACTCGGGAGGCTGAGGCAGGAGGATCATCATGAGTTTGAGGCCAGCCTAGGCTACATAGTGAGTTCAATGCCAGTCTAAACTACATAGCAAGATCCTGCCTCAAAACCAAAACCAAAACAAAACAAAAACCCCCAAAATATAGGACCATGTTAAAAAAGAATCCACTGAGCTTCTTGCACTCAAAAGGCCAAGTGGATATATTGTGAGAATATAATAGAAGTGACAGATTCTGAAACACAATCTTTGTCTTCAAAGCCATCCTCATTCTTTAGTATCTTCCCACTGATGCTGGTAGACCTCAGGTGTATTTTTTATACTTAAATTTTTTTTTTTTTTTTGTACCAGGGATCGAACTAGGATCCTTGCGCTTGTGAGGCAGGCGCTAGAACCACTGAGCTAAATCCCCGGCCCAATACTTAAATTTTTAAAACAAATTTTGACACACATATAATAACTATGAATATTTATGGGGCACAGTGTGATATTTCAACATATGTATACAGCTTGTAATGATAAAATCGAAGTAATTAGCATTTTCATTTCCTTATCATTTCTTCGTACACATTTAGTTTTAATCTCATGATCAATAAAATAGTCACAATAGGTCCTGAGTCGCACGGAAGACGCCGAATCACCTCGCTGCAGACAGGCAGGTCTGCCCACACCCTACCGATGTCCCCAGTTGCACCGAACACACTCCGAATCAGCCCGCTGCAGACAGGCAGGTCTGTGCTCGCCCTACTGAGGTCCTGAATCCCACAGAAGACACCCAATCACCCTGCTGCAGACAGGCAGCCACCTGATTCCACAATACAAAGACGCAGAGGACAACAGACCACCAGACCAAGGTACTGAGTCCCACTGTTCCTGGCCCAGAGGTAGGGGCTTCTGAGCCGTCGTCCCACTGCTCCTGGTCCAGAGGAAGGGGTTTCCCGGTCACCATCCCTCTGGCTGCTCCCAGCCCAGAGGAAAGGGCTTTTGGGTCACCATCCCTACCGCTGCTCCCGGCCCCTGTCCCACCTCACCCAGCTCAGAGGAGGTAATCCCTGCAGGCGCTAACAGACCCCCGCCCCAGTCGAAATGAGAAAACATGTAAATAAGTCTCAAAACCAGACTTCCAGATCCCCTACCGCAACCCCAAAGGGAAATGAGATGGAACACTCTGATACTCAACCACCTGGACCCACTGAACTGGCAACAAAAGGGGATCTGGAAAAAATGAAATCAGAAATAATTTCTCAGATAACAGGAGAAATTGTGCACCTAGTGCAGGACATGATTAATAAATCTAGAGAGGAGCTGAGGAACATGATGGAATCCCAACATAGGAAACAAATGGAATCCATAAAACGGATCCAAATAGATTTCCAGGACATGAAAAACTCCACTGAAAGTCTACACAGCAGAATAAGCCAATGTGAGGACAGAATTTCAGATATAGAAGATAAGATTGCAATTAGTGACCAGGAAAAGAAAAATTGCTTCCAAATTATAAGGGAACATGAGAAATCAATCCAGCAGCTGCTAGATGATGCAAAGAAGAATAACATAAGACTGATTGGGCTCAATGAAGAAACAGGAGAGAGAGGAGATGACATAAAAATCCTCTTCACAGAAATAATGGCAGAAAACTTCCCAAGCAGGGGAAAAGAGCTTGACATACAGATAAGTGAGGCATATAGGACTCCAAATAGCCTTGATCAAAAAAATCTACACATAGGCATATAATTGTTAAGATTCCAGAAATCCAACAGAAGAACAAAGTTCTCCAAGCAGTCAGAGAAAAGAAACAAATCACATACAAAGAAAAGCCCATCAGAATCACAGCAGACTTCTCAACACAAACCATCAAGGGAAGAAGAGCTTGGAGTGACATATTCCAAGCGCTAAAAGAAAACAGCCTCCAACCCAGATTGATGTACCCTGCAAAAATATCTTTCAAAATGGGTGGAGAAATAAGATACTTTCATGACAAAAAGCACCTTAGGAACTTCGTGAATACCAAACCAGCACTCCAAAAAAATCATGATTTTTCCAGTTCAGAAATTTCTAGTGCTTGCTGTTTTGAATCCTGTTCATGCATTCAGTAATCCTTTATGGCGCTCCAAGTCTGTGCCAGCACACTGGTAGGGACCTCATGTACAAAGTTGAATGAGAGAAATGCACTGAGATCATGAGCCCTCTGAACATCTCACACGGGTGGTTCCCTTTTACAACTTGGCTTTGTTCTAGCAGACAGAGCTGTTAAGCTGGTGATGTTTCTCTTTGTTCTGTCACCAAAGGCTTTGGTATCACACAGACTGAACCCTAGTTCCCACTCTGTCACTTACTTTCTACACCTACCTTCTCAAATTAGAGTTAAAAAGTCTGTCTACCTCATAGGGGTGTTGTGAGAATTAGAAATATGAAAAGAGAAAATGCCCAGGACAGACTCCCCACTAAATCTTTGCTCTGATGAGGCATTCCTCAAGAATGTCCCATGCATAAATCCTTCCTTCATCCCCCAACAACTCAGAACACACACACACACACACACACACACACACACACACACGCACACACGGCTTTGTCTTCTTTCAGTGCCATCCTGTATAGGGAAGGTAATTCATCCAAATCTATTTGAATGCATTGATAAGTGCTAACTTTATGTTATTTGTCCCAAGTGTACCTAATGGGAGCTTCCTTGAGAGGATTTTTTCCATCGACTGGTTGTGTAATAAATATTTTAAAATCAGTTTTATTCAGCCTTATGAGATATTAAGGGGAGACAGGGTAACAGAAATGTGAGAAAATAAAAAAGAGGAAAATAGAAAAAATTTAGAAAAGAAGAAAGGCAAATAGAGGGGGAAGAAGTAGATAATGAGAAACTGCTATGTCCATGGACTGAAGCAAAGCAAAGGTAGAGTCAGAGAGAAAGAGTGAGAGAAAGCTGAAGAAGATACAGTATAAGAAAGGGAGAAGTGTTTGTATTCTCTAGCACACTGGTATATAGTAGGAGAGTGCTTGGTATATGTGTACTTGCTGGGTTAGAAGAATGTGTGAAAGTGACAGTCCATAGCTGTGGTAATGTTATCTTGGCATACTATTACCATCTTATTGTTCATTGCAGAGTGCATTATTATGCCTTAGCTATCTCTCCTAATGATTTTCCTTTAAAAGGCTAATTTGTTTTTAAACCATAGTTCATAGCTCCACAGTGGTTCTTTATTATTTAACCTTCAGAGGTTCTACTCTGAATAGTATCATCATGGCAGCCAATTAAGGGAGAGATCATTGCAGTACTACTTGCATTTTAGCTCCAGTGCTTAAAGCAGTAAGTATCTGTACTCTAGTGGGCAGTTTGACTGAAGTTTATGATCACATCCAGCCTATGAAAGATGTTCTCAGAATTGACCTTCACTCAAAGGAATGGTCAGACTGTCAAAGATGTTAGTCATCATGGTAGAATATAAGGAAGAGAGTTTTAGGCAGGTAGCATCAGTCTGGCTATTCTGATCCTAACTAGATACCAGCAGTGACAACCTTCAGGCTCCACTGTGTATGTATAGGATCTGGATTAGGAATAACCCGGCCTTATGGTGAACACTAAAAACTCTGACCAATAGGTAGCAAGATCTTGGAAAAGACCCTTGCCTCCCCACCTTGGGTCCAGTGATATTTAGCCCCCAGACACTTCAGAGAGCTTCAGCTGATTGTTGTTTTATCTGGTTAGCCTGTATGTCTGGCTTACACCTTCGTTTTTGGTTTCTGTTCCAATTCCCTGACAAGAGTGACATCTGTCACTTCTTTGATGAGATCTGGACCTTCTCCTGAGTTCCTGCTGTATGTCCTCTTCCCATCTCTTTCAGTAACCAATTCCACTATCATCTAGGAGGGCCAGCAACATCTATAATCCTAGCACCCATCTAATGACTATAACTACCTCTTCTCAGAAATGACTCCATGTAGGCCTCTCCTCATAGAATTGGGCCACTTGAATATTACATCACCCACATAGATTTTATTTAGCCATGCCTTAATTTCGTTATCTATACCTCTGCCCTTTTCTAGAGAGAGCTGATTCTTCTCTCACAGCTTGTTTTCCATAGCACAGAAGGTGGCTCATTCTTTTCTTTCTGTTGGAAAAATCCTCTCTGTTGTATGCTGTATTCTAAGAGTAACCCATAGGTTACCAAAATAACCAATATACTGTGTCCTCATTCAGCTTCTCAGGGAAATTTCTCTGCTCCATTACTTTCTACCAACCAACTTCCCTTTCTAACTAAAGAATATTAATAATATTATGATATTTTGCTTACAATTTGTAAATTTATCTTGGAAATATCTATGATGAAGTTTGGATATTATCCATATATATGTTGCACTCTACACCTATATAAATTGGGAGCTTGATAAGTGTCTGTGAGTAAATGAATGAACTAGAACATCTTAATAATATTTTTTAAAAAGAATTTTGTTAGTATTTGTTAATAATTCCATAGAATGAGTAATTCCTTTTTTAGTGTGAGATACTGATGAAGATAAGGTAGTAATTTCATCATTGCCTAGACAATTTATTTGTATGTAGAAAAAGTCTTTACTCCCTAGTCATATGTGATATCTTACACTGAGAATAGTCATTAAATAAACAATGTCTTTCTCATAAGGCAAGATGAACAAAAGGGTATGAATGGTTTGGAGAAAACTCATGTTTATTGCTCAGAGAATACTCCATTAATAAACAATTGTTTGTATAGTATAAAGCATTTTAATTATGAGAAACAAGGTTTCAAAGTTCAGGAAAACCTAATTAACTGTAGTTTGTATCTTAAGTATCCCCCAAAGGTAAAGGTTTGCAACCCAGAGAGGAGCTATTGGCAAATGATGGAAACTTTAAGAGGTGGGGCAAAGTGGTAGGTCTTTTGTCCATGGGGAGTGTGTCCTTGAAGAGGACAGTGGGACCCCAAACCCTTCCTCTTCCTCTCTTTCACTTCCTTGCCACCAGATGAGCAGTTTTGCTCTGCTACACATTCTCACCATGATGTGATGCCACAGGTTCAAATGAACAGGGCTACCAACCATGGACTGAAACTTCTAAAACGGAACTAAAATAAACCTCTTTCATTACAGTTGATTAATTATCTCAGGTATTGGTTATAGTAATAGAAACTGACTAACATTCATTTTTACACTAAAGGAAAATATTTTTCTCTTAAAATGTCATTGCTTGATATTGTTCTGTAGCATTTTAGTAATGTATCTGAAGAAGTCATAGTACTATCTGAAGAAGTAGTTGGGCTGAGGTCCCACAATTTAGTACTTACATCATCTTTTTTACATTGTTTCTTGTCCTCTACATGGATTTTTCCTTGTATTATATTATGTTGGGGACCTTTATTATTTGAGGAAAGCCCCTCCAAATCTCAGAATTTTCTTGAAATTTCATTTCCTATTCTTGGGTTTATGTCTTGGTTATTATTATTATTATTAGTGCTAGATTTCTCCATTGTAAGGAACATTGCTAACAGTGGTTCATTTCATTTGGCTTATAAATGCTGATGCTGCTATCCTCTGGGTCAGACAGAGGTCATAGTCTGTTCTAAAACATAATCGCTAGCTCCACCATATGTCTGTGATTTTAATTAGTCCCCCATACTGACATGGGAGGACTGAATCTTTCTGTTGAATGTGGCCTGGAGAGTGCATCTGTTCTGGTCCCTTTACCTTGTGTCAGGTGGCTTCTGAACCACTCAAGAGACATGGCAGTTGGAATTGAATCCACATGATCATTTGTAAGGCCCTCAGAGATTACAATTCCACAGTCTCTCTTTGTTTGATTTTGGAGTTTACTATTCTGGTAATGAGTTTCTTTTTTTTTCTACATAAGTTCTTTTTAAAATTGAAACTGTTCTCTGTGGCATCTTTAATAAAGGAAAATAATTGACCAAAACCTTTGCAGAAAATGTTCTCTTTCAAGTGTATAGTTAAGTCATATGGGTTTTCACTTCTTTTGGTTAGACAATAAGGTATGGTCTAATTAATAATCAAATAACTAGGACAAACAGAGCTGCCCCTAGCGCCAAGGATCAGAGCTGCCCCCAGCGCTGAGCAGGAGCCTTCTGGGCCACCATACCACCACCTCCAGCACCGAGGAACAGAGACGACCCCAGTGCCAAGGAGGAGAGCCTCGTGGGTGCCAGCAGCACACACCTCCCCACCCCCCCGCCCCCTTGAAATGAGAAGACAGGTAAACAAGTCTCAAAACCAGACTTTCAGATCACTTAAAGCAACCGCAAAGGGAAATGAGTTGGAACAATCTCATACTCAGTCACCTCAACTCTCAGAACTGGCAACAGAAGAGGATCTGGAAAAAATGAAATCAGAAATAATTTCTCAGATAATGGCAGAGTTGTGCCGAGAGTGCAAGACATGATTAATAAATCTAGAGAGGACAGAGATAAAAAATAGAGGAGATGTGGACCATGAAGGAATCACAACATAAGAAACAAATGGAATCATAAAACAGATGCAAACAGATTTCCATGAGATTAAAAACTCCATTGAAAG
>NW_004624771.1:12478346-12604029 GCF_000247695.1 Heterocephalus glaber | reverse complement strand
TGGATTTCAAACCAACACTGATTAAGAGAGACAAAGAAGGACACTACATCCTTGTAAAGGGAACAATCCAACAGGAAGAGATGACAATCATGAACATATATGCGCCAAACACTAGTGCACCCAACTGTATAAAACATATATAAGCTATATAAAACAAATTTGAAAAAATCAAATAAGCACTAATACAACAGTAGTGGGGGACCTCAATCCCCCACTGTCACAAGTAGGTAGATCAACTAGACAAAAAATAAGCAAAGAAATACTAGAACTCAATCAAACTCTTGAACAAATGAACTTAACAGATGTTTACAGAGTGTTCCACCCCATAAAATCAGAATACACATTCTTTTCAGCTGCACAAAGGTCGTTCTCCAAAATAGACCACATACTCACTCATAGAACATATTTAAGTAAGTGCAATGAAGTTATCCCCTGTATATTATCAGACCATAATGTGATGAAATTGGAGATTGATAGCGCAAGAAATCGCAAGAATTTCATAAACACATGGAAATTGAACAACACACTTCTGAATAACCAATGCGTCACAGAGGAAAGTAAA
This sequence comes from Heterocephalus glaber, assembly GCF_000247695.1. Next base: position 12,603,467 of record NW_004624771.1, on the reverse strand, counting down.
GAAGAAATCAGACAGTTCCTACAATTAAATGACAATGACAATACAACATATCGGAATCTATGGGACACAGTGAAAGCAGTCTTATGAGGGAAATTCATAGCAGTGAATACTCACATGAGGAAAACAGAGAGAGCCCAATTAAACAACCTGATGCTGAACTTCAAGCTTCTAGAAAAACAAGAGCAGGACAGACCCAAAACTCATACAAGGGAGGAAATTGGAAAGATCAGAGCAGAAATCAATGCAATGGAGACTAAGAGAATGATACCAAAAAATCAATGACGCCAAGAGTTGGTTATTTGAAAGAATAAACCAAATTGAAAAACCCTTAGCCAACCTTATCAGAAGAAGGAAAGAAAAGGTCCAAATCCATGAACTTAGGAATGAAAAGGATGAAATTACAACGGACTCAGCAGAAATCCAGAGGATCATCAGTATTTATTTTGAGAACCTATACGCCAATACTCTTAAGTGAGATAAATAGGACCCACATGTGTAAATACCAAATAGTTTCTCTAATGTGAGAAACTGACAGTATAAATAAGGGCTAAAAGGTATAATAGATAATGTGAAATAGGAAGAAAAGGGGCAAAGGGGAAGGGGAAGTGGGAGGGTTGGGGAAAAGGAAAGAAGGCAATGGAATTAATATGAGAAAATGAAAAAATGGAAACAAAGTCTTTGTAAATAGGGAGTGATGGAAGGGTTCAAGGGAGGGCAGGGGAATGACAAAAAAATAAGAACCAAGAGAGACTATGTGAAGATACAAATTTCCAATGATGAATGTTATATTGTATACCTAAAATGTACCAATAAAATTAATTTTAAAAAGGAAACCTATACACAAATAAGATGGAAAATACAGAAGAAATGGACAGATTCCTAGATACATGTGAATTACCAAAGTTGAATGCAGAAGACGTAAAAATTCTAAAGAACCCAATATCAGTCAATGAAATTGAAAATGTAATTTAAAAATTACTCACTAAGAAAAGCCCAGGTCCTGATGGCTTTGCTGCAGAATTCTAGAAGACATTTAGAGAGGAACTACTGCCATTACTGTTTAAATTCTTCAATGAAATTAAAAGGGAAGCAGTACTCCCAAATTCATTCCTGGAAGCAAGCATCACCTTGATCCCCAAGATAAAGACCCAACCACAAAAGAGAACTATAGGCCAATCTCACTAATGAATATAGATGCAAAAATCCATAATAAGATACTGGCAAATATCATCCAGAAGATCATCGAGAAGCTCATACACCCTGACCAAGTGGGATTCATCCCAGGGATGCAGGGATGGTTTAACATATGCAAATCAATCAATGTAATACACTATAACAATAGAGCCAAGGACAAAAACCATATGATCATCTCAATAGATGCAGAAAAATCATTCGACAAAGTCCAACATGCATTTATGATAAAAACCCTACAAACAATTGAAATAGATGGTCTCTACCTCAATCTGATAAAAGCCATCTGTGAAAAACCAACAGTCAATATCATACTAAACGGTCAAAAACTGAAATCTTTCGCACTAAAATCAGGAACAAGACAAGGATGTCCACTATCACCACTCCTGTTCAATACAGTTTTGGAAACATGAGCCACAGCAAACAGTCAAAAACTGAAATCTTTAGCACTAAAATCAGGAACAAGACAAGGATGTCCACTATCACCACTCCTGTTCAATACAGTTTTGGAAACATGAGCCACAGCAATTAGACAAGAAAAAGAAATAAAAGGAATAAAGATAGGAAATGAAGAAGTCACATTGTCATTATTTGCAGATGACATGATACTCTATATAGAAGACCCCAAGAACTTCACCAAAAGTCTTCTAGACTTAATAGCCAAATTCAGTAGAGTAGCTGGATTCAAGGTCAACACACAAAAATCAATAGCTTTCCTCCACATGAACAACAGACTCACTGAGAGAGAAATAGGACAAACAATTCCTTTTACAAAGCATCCAAAAAACTGAAATACCTAGGAATCAACCTAACAAAAGAAATCAAAGACCTGTTCTCAGAAACTATAGCACTCTGAAAAGAGAGATTGAAGATGATATCAGAAAATGGAAAGACATCCCTTGCTCCTGGGGAGGAAGAATCAACATAGTGAAAATGGCCATACTTTCAAAACTGCTATATAGATTCAATGCAATCCCAATTGAAATCCCAGCAGCATACTTCATGGACCTTGAGAAAACAATCCAAAAATTCATTTGGAACAAGAAGAGACCTAGAATAGCAAAAACAATCCTAGGCAACAGAGACATGGCAGGGGAATCACTACCCCCAACTTGAAACTATACTACAAAGCTACTGTGATAAAAACAGCATGGTACTGGCAAAGAAACAGACCTGAGGACCAGTGGAACAGATTAGAAGATGCAGAAACAACTGCAGACACACTCAGCCACCTTGTCTTCAACAAAGGAGTGAAATACCCTCACTGGAAGAAGGATAGCGTCTTTAATAAATGGTGCTGGAAAAATTGGGGTTCAACTTGCCAAAGATTAAAACTACATCTATATCTCTCACCATGCACTAAACTGAAATCAAAATGGATCAAAGATCTAAATATTAAAACAGAAACACTGAACTGGCTGGAACAGAGGTTAGGTAGAACTCTTGAAGACAGTGTAGGAAAAGATTTTATGAACAAAACCTCAGTTGCCCGTGAACTAGCACAAACAATCAACAAGTGGGATCTCCTATTAAAAAGCTTCTGCACAGCAAGAGAAATCACCAACAGTGTGAAGAGACAACCCACAATTTGGAAAAAATGTTTTACCTGCTGTTCCTCAGACAGAGGTCTACTTACTATGTAGAATCTATAAAGAACTTAAAAAAAAATCAGACCTCCCAAATTTAAAGACCCAGTCCAAAAATGGGCATCTGAAATCAACAGACATTTCTCAAAGAAGTAAAAATAGCAAATAAACACATGAAAAAATGTTTCACATTACTGGTCATTTGAGAGATGCAAATGCAAACAACATTGAGATTCCACCTCATCCCAGAAAGAATGGCTGCTATCATGAAATCAACCAGTAATAAATGCTGGCGAGGCTGTGAGGAAAGAGGAACACTGCTCCACTGCTGATGTGAGAGTCGACTGGTGCAACCACTGTGGAAATCAGTATGGAGATACCTCAAAGAACTAGGACTGGAAGTCCCATTTGACCCAGCTATTCCCCTGCTGGGTATCTTCCCCAAAGAATTAAAAGAATCATACCACAGTGATATATGTGCAGCCATGTTCATAACAGCACAGTTTGTAATAGCTGAATCTTGGAAGCAGCCCAATTGCCCATCAACTGGAGACTGGATAAAGAAAATGTGTTTTTTCTTTATAAAATGGAGTAGTACTTAGCCATAAAGAATGAGAAAGTAGAGACATTTTCAGCTAAATGAATACATATTGAGGTGATACTCTTAAGTGAAATAAATAGGATGCACATGTGTAAATAGCAAATAGTTTCTGCAGTGTGAGAATCTGAAAGTGTAAATAAGTACTGAAAGGTATAATAGATAATGTGAAATAGGAAGAAAAGGGGCAAAGGGGAAGGGGAAGTGGGAGGGGTAGGGGTAAAGAAAGAAGGGAATGTAATTATTACGAGAAAATGAAAAAATGGAAACAAAGTCTTTGTAAATAGAGAGGGATGGAGGGGTTGAAGGGAGAGCAGCGGTAAAAAATCAAATAACTAGTATTAGTTTTTCTTACCTTGTTATGAGGTAGGATAGGAACGTATTTCAGCACACAAACTTTATTTTTATTATTTTTTAATTGAGACAAAACATAATATTGTACATATTAATATGTACCATGTGATGCCTCAATATAAGTATAAATTATGCAATGTTTAAATGAGTTTAAATATATATATATATATATTCCTTCAACCATGTATAATTTCTTTATGGTAAAAATATTCAGACTCTTTTCTTTTAGCCTTTTAAAATATATAGTACATAACTGTTATCTATAGTCCCCTACTGATAAAATAGTACACCAACACTTCTTGTTTCTATTTAACTAAAGCTTAGTACCCACCCACTGATCAATCTTTCCATATCCCTCTCTTCCTCCTATTCTTCCCAGCCTCTAATAACCACCATTCTGCTTGCAACACTGAGACCAACTGTTTAAATTCTATGTGAGTGAGATCATGTAGTACTTGTCTTTCTGTGCCTGGCTTATTTCACCTAATATAATGATCTCCAGTTCCATTTTTGGTGGTTCATATGACAGGTCTTTTTAAATGGTTGAATAGAATTTTATTGTGTACTTGTACCACATTTTCTTTATCCATGCATTCGTCAGTTCATGGATAAGCACACAAACTTTAGACTAAATCCCACTTGAGCTGAAATCCTGACCTTACTACCTAACAGCTTTTTAACCTTGAGAAAGTTATTTAACCTTTCTACTCATCAGGTTTCCTCAGTGGAAATAATAATACTTTGTACCCTATAGAATTTTAAAGAGGATTCAATGAGTGTAAAGCCTTAGTTGCTTGACCCAGAAAAATGCTCAGTATGTGTTAGCTGTTGCTATTGCTGTTTGATGGCCATTGTGTATCAAAGGACACTGCCAGTGCACCTGGTTTTACTAATCTTAAAAAAAAACCATCTAGGGCTAAGGTATAACTCAGTGGCAGAGCACATGCCTTGGTTCAATCCTAGCACTGAAAAAACATTTTTTCTCTTTCCCTAATATTTGCATTTTTCAGACAAACCCTCTAGCTTTCTAGAAGAAAAATGTGTTTGTCCTTTTATGCTTTAGGAATTTGCAGGACTCTGTAATGTTTGGATGACAGGATTCTAGAGACCAGTTCCATGGTGGCCCCTGGCTCAATACTCATCAGCAAGTTCCTGGAGTAGTCACAGCAATAATATCCCCTAGGGTGGAAAAAACCTTGACCCTTTTTGTGTTTTCAGGCAAGTTCTTGTAATGTGCCAGACTATCCTTGAACTTGTGATCTTCCTGCCTCAGCTTCCTGATTATGTGAGACTAAGGTATGTGCTGGGTCACATCTGCTTTGACAACCAGATCAGCATCTGTTCTGATTTGTTGGAGCTCTGGCTATTAAATACTTTGAATTTTCACCTGCTTTCAAGATAGAGTAGACAGAATCTGTTGATAGTCTGAATTAACGCTGAGGAACTCTGGAGAAGTATCTTGGATTATTTTTGCTTTGTTTTTGGAGGGGCAGGTTAGAGACTTCTCTTTTGATAATATTACCTTGAAACAAGATTCTAAGTGGGTAGTTAGAAAGAAATTAGGATTTCAAAGGATTGGATTATTTTCAGGAGTTATCAACATATAATTTATTTGTGGTTACTATTGTTGCATAACAAATTACTTCAGACTTGTGCAGTTTAACACAATCTTTTCATTAACGTCACAGATGCCATGCATCCACAGTTTGGAAGATGCATAGTGATGAGAGTTTATCTCTGGTCCACAATGACTGGGACCTCAGCTGGGATAATTTAGCATCTTGGCCAATGTATCCTGACAGCTGGGGGCTGAAATCATCCTGAGGCATCTTCAGTCACATGCTTAGCATTTGATGCTGCCTAGAGCAAATGAATGAGCGGCTACACGTGGCTTGTACTCCCAGCTAGCAAAGCAACCTTGGGATAGTTGAACTTTTTACAAAAACTGAATGTCTTACACAGCAGTGAGGGTCCCAGTTCCAGTGGACCAGCTGAGGCTGCATGGCCTTTTATGGTCTAGCCTGGGATGTTAAATAATTACTTCTGCTGTTGAATCCTATTTGTTATAAGTGAGTCACCAAGATTGGCCTAGAGTCATGGTGAGGGGCTTTTGTTCCACCTCTCAATGGAAGGAGTGTTGAAGAATTTGTTACCCTTTTCAAAGTGTTCAAAGCCTTAAAACTACTTTTTTTTTTTTTTTTTTGGTACCGGGGATCGAACTCGGGTCCTTGTGCTTGTGAGGCAGGCGGTGGAAACATTGAGCTAAATCCCTGGCCCCAAAGCCTTAAAACTAACTGAGATCGTCTAGGGCAGTGGTGGTGAACCTATGGTACGCATGCCACAGTGGTCTGTTTGTATCATTGAAAGCTCTAAAAGGTTCACCATCACTGACCTAGGGAATGGGTATAGGTAGAGGAAAAGGTTCAAAGACTGAGTCCTGGGACACTCCAATGTTTGATGATGAGAAAGGCGAGGAGCATCCCGTAAAAAAGACCAAGAAAGAGTGGCCAGTGAGGTTGGAGAAAATCAGGAGAGTGCAGAAGCCAAATGAAGAAAATGTGTCAATTAAGAGGAGTGATTGGCGCCATCACATACAGTTATAAGGTTGAATAGGAAATGTGGACTAAAGATTGACTATTAGTTTTGGTAATGTGGAAGCCACTGGTAACCTTGGCCAGAGAGATTTCCAGAGTGTGGTAAATGGATTCTTCCAGGTCTCCCTACTTTTGCTGCCAGCACTTGTCACCTCCACTCCCACTTCAGGGCTGAGAAGAATATGCAGGCTTAATTGGCTTGGTTTTGTCACCCTCCATGGCCATAAAGTCTTTTACCTGCTGATGGAATTTATAAAAGAATGCCTCTTGTCTTCTTAATGCTCAAACTTACTAAATAGCTCCAACAGCAGATAATATCTGTATTATAATGTTTAACTCTAAACACAGGTTTGAAAGGTCCATTGGTGCTAGAGCTTGTTTTGAAGAGTTTTATTTTTTTTCTCTTGGTGCTAGGAATCAAACTCAGGGCCTTGTGAATGACAGGCAAGTTTTCTACCACTGAGCTACACACCCAAGCCCCTATACAGAGCCTGAATAAGAGATTTAAAGATAGGGCAAGATGAGCAAAACCCACTGGCAAGAAAGTATGAAACATTATTTTGTGTACCTAAGTAAAACTATGAAATGAAGAGGGTTGCGTTATAGATTTTTCACTTTTTATTTTTAAAGTTTTACTTTAAAAAATTATAAATGTATATTAGATTAGCAGGTTTCATTTTTGCATATTTGTACATATATGTAACATACTTTAATCATTTCCTTTCCCCTTTTACCTTCTTTCCCCTTTTCTTCTTCCTGTTTTGTTTTAACTTAAGGGCTCCCCCCGACCCCCAAGCAAGATAAGTATGAAAAGGGATAAAAACTGTTCCTATGTTCAAACCATGCCATTTCAAAATCCATGCAATGGTTGTTTAGAGATGAAACATGTTTTAGCTGTTTTGTTGTTTGTTTTGGGTTTTTTTTGGTGTTAGGGATTGAGAGATGCCAAGCACAGATACTACCATTGTACCATACCTCCCAAATCCTTATTAGCTTAAAAAATACTTGTAAAATTGGAACTGTGTTAATTATAGGTGTGTAAATCCTAGCCCATTTCCCCGTATAGGCATTCCTCACCTATTACTTGTTCTGTTTTGTATCTTGGAACGGAGAACAACTCATGCAACTCTTCAGAGGCTGTGTTAGCTGTAAATGGGGGTACGATTGGAGGTAAGAGGCTTCTCCTCTGAACTCTCTGCATAGGGCAGCCTCCCCAGTTGCCCTTGTATCTCTGTTGTAGTTCCAGCTTCTACCAGCCCTGGATTTAATTTCCATCAGCCTAGGGGTGGTAGCTTCCTGCTGCTGCCAGAGTTCCCATGTGTTTCCTCAACATCTCCATCTTCTGTGTCAACATGTGCTAGAATTAAGGTTAAATACATAGTTGATTTCTGCTTCTCCTATTGAACCCTGACATCATGTGTTTTTCTTCTTTTGCTCTAATGTCAATTTCTAATGTTCAAGCAGGGGAATTATCAACTCTATTCCACTTCTTCCTTGTTATGTATGACACGAAGGAAGGGTTGGATGTATAGAATTCCATAGATCTTTCAGATCTCACTTGCCTAGTGGTTAAAGCCTTGGACACTGGCACCAGACAGGCTGGTGTTGACTCTCAGCTCCTGTGTTATTTATTCACTAACTTTGTGATCTTTCCCAAGTTTTCTGACCTCTCTAAGCTTCAGTTTCCTTTATCATCTGATACAGAGATGATAACTTGCTTACTTTGTATGGTTTTGATGACTGAATAAAATAATATGCTCAAACTAGCCAGGGCATTGTTTACGTATTGTATTCTGTAAGGGAAGCAATTATTAATTAGAAACTCTCTTTTTCATAATATCAGTCTTTGTGGTTGGTATTAGTGATGTCAGGAGACCGAAAAGATGTGTGCACTAGCATTTGCTAATGTTTTATCCTCAGAAGGTACTTAACAGAGTTGTTCATTTGAAGGGGCAAAATGTGCTCCTTGGGCCCAAAGCAAATGTGGTAAAATGTTCAAATGCTGCTGTACCTCAGTATATGCTACTATATCATTGTTCCTTGATATCTGCTGGAGATTGGTTCCAGGTTCCCCTTTCCCTTCCCCATACCACAATCTGAGGATGCTCAAACCCCATATATAAAATGGTACAGTATTTGTATATAACCTATGTACATCTTCCTGTGTACTTTAAATCATCTCCAGATTATTTATAATATCTAGTACAAGCACTATGTAAATAGTTGTTATATTGTATTGTTTAGGGGATAAAAATAAGATAAAAATCTTTGCACATTCAGAACAGATACAATCTCTTTTTAAATAACTTCAGTCTTTGGTTGGTTGAATTTTTGTATGTGGACTCCCAGGTACAGAGGGCTGAACATGCCTTGTCCTGCTATGGCACTGACCTTACTTTTAGGCCTATTGTCCATTGCTGAACCTATATTTATTCTGGATTAAGATATATCAAGAAAAGAGTGGGGCTGGTTGTTATTAATATTATTTGGTGGGTAGATTGTCCTGTTCTTAGCCCTGCTTTGGAGAATTAGTTTCCAAGAGCTAGTGGGGGTCTAGGCTTACTGGTATCTGTCCTGCTTTATTCTACCACTCTATCTTCTTGTCTCCTCCTGTCTGCTTTCTTTTCTGACAGATCAGTTCTCAACATCTTCATAAAACTTTCTCTGACTATTTCAAACAAATTAGGTGTTAGCAGTAGTATATATTTAATCTCTGGATGCCCAAGCAGAATTTCACGAATAAGACCTCCTCCAGACTCTTCCCCAACACCCCGCCAGGCAGCCCGTGGCACCCTGTTTTGCACAAGCACAGCATGCACTCTGTCTGCTGGGGCTGAGCCTTTCTCTGGCTTTAGACTGGCTTCATTAACAAGCATGTTCACACTCCAACTGGAACGTTTAAAATAACACCCACACAATGTGTTTAGTGTCTAGTTAATTATTAAGTCCCTGAGCTTGAATTATTCAAGCAAAATTGATTGGGTTCAACCTTCTTCCTTCTCTTTGTGCCTTTAAAAGAAAAAAAGTAAAAAATTATCCCTTCTACTTTCTAAATAATGTGGAAAGGGTTATTTAGTCAACTTCAATACCCTAGAAAAAAATAAGAACCAAGATACATCATGTACAGGTACAAGTACCAAATGATAAATATAAATGTATTGTTTTCCTAAAATGTACCAATAAAAGAATTTAAGGAACCCTCCCCCCCAAAAAAACCCTTCAGTACCCTATACTGTGGGCGGTACCCCAATGCTAATATAATAGGTAGAGAGCGCTGGCAGCTTGACTCTTTTGTTAAAAATATATCTTGGGCTAGGAGTGAGGTTCAGTCCCCTGTACTGCAAAAACAAAACAAAACAAAAACATTCTGCATTTCATAAACTTCCATTATTAAATAGAATTTATTGAAAAGACCTAACATATTTCAGGTTCCCTTTTAAATTTCTTGATAGTTATTTATAAATTAGGTAAGTAATTATCTTAGAGCCAGTTTGTTAGTGTATGCACTTGAAAGTGCAGAAGGAATTGGTTCCTTCTTTCTTACTCATTTGATCATCTCATAGTTAAATTGTTGAAGTGTGTTGACTTCACTATGAAAAACTATGTTGTTGAAGAATATCTGTTGGCCTGAAAAGACATTTATAATACATTGGTAATTGCATACAGGAGGCTATGAAACTGTCCTTTTTAATGAAATATTTTTGTTAAAATGCATAAAAATGAATTTTAATCACCAAAATATTAGCTAGTTTAGGATGAACATTTTTCTCTTTGCTTTTTTTTGTTCCTCCTAGTGTTTACTACTTATTTTTTTTCCTTTTTACTACTTTTACAATTAGACACACACATATATAAAGATATCATGGCTGGAAATGATTGACCTTTTGCCTGAAAATGTTACTCATGTGTCAAGAACACACTGAAAATAACAGTGTACTTTTTTAAGCCAGGCAAGTGTATACTTGGCAAGTGTAGATTTTACGAAAGGGTCACAATATTTTGTGAATCACAGCAACCCAACTTCTGTTAGCTTTCATTTCAAGAAAGACCGTAGGGGAGATGGCTATTTTGAGGGGAAACAACAGAAATGCAATGACCCATTTTCATAGTATTAAGTGTGGGATCTTCCATGAGAATTTTGTAGAGTTTCCCGAAGATCAAGCTCAGAAAACCTGGGGAAGGCCCTGCTGCCCAGACTCCTGCATTGTGCCATTGGTTACAAGTGTGCTTGTGTGCAAACAAGGAGGTGTAGGTTTGATGACAGTGGTAAACTGTCTTGACTCTTTCCATCAGCTGAATCCCCGGTAGGCTGTGACCTTGGCTGAGGCTAAACAGGCAGCATCTTGAATATTTCTGGAGGAGAAAACACCAGGTTCCTCACTGGGAAACTTTTGGGAATAGAGATGAGGAATTCTCCTTTGCGCGCACACGCACACGACTTGGATGTTAGTGCAGACAGGTCTGTTATGGTTGTTGTCCTGGGAAATGACAACCAGAAGTGCTGTAATCAGACACCCAAGAATTCATGACTCGAGTGTGCCAGGACCGAATCTGGGGGCAGGTTGGGAGCGGCGAGAGGCACCGTCCCACTGGAAGCTTTGGCCCCCCCTTAGCAAACGTGCCAGACAGGTGGCGTCTCTGAGGCCGAGGAAGAAAACTCGCTTTGCCTCTGTACGTCCGAAAAACCACGAGCACCCGCGGACCGCGCAAGGCAGCAGTGGCGCAGTACCTGCCCGCGCCCGCGCTCGCGCTCGCGCTCTGCCGCAGCTCCCGGCCCGGCCGGCTCACCCGCCTCCACGCGCTCGCCACCCTGGCCTCTCCAGTCCTCCCGTATCCCTGCATTCCGCGCTGCGCCAGCCGCAGCGCCGCGACTGGAGTCTGCCCGCACTCCACCCCTCCCCTCAGGCCCGGGCCGCAGCTCCCACCCACTCGGGGGCCTCGCTCGGCTCGGCTAGGCAGCGGGACACCGCCCGGCGCGCCCCTGGCTTCTGCGCGAGCTGGGCGGGCGGGCAGGCGGGGGTGGGAGAGGGGGCGTGAGCGCGCGGGCGGGTGGCGGGGGGGCGCGCCACGGGGCCGCCATATTGGATCCGTAGCGCCCGCGAGCCTCCGCCTGCGTGCGGCGCCGATTTGAGCGGCCTCGCAGAGTCCAAGGCGCGAGCGCGAGAGGCGCGGGGAGGCGGGGGAGGCTGGGAGGGAGAGGAAGGGAGTGGTTGGAGCCGGCTGCGGCAGCCTCTGGTCTCCACACCGGCGGCACGGACCCCTCCTCTTGCACCTCAGCCGCCTCCCTCCTGTCCAGGGAAAGATGCCCTTAACCCAGGGGTGTGAAGAAGGGGGAGAAGTAGCTGCCCGTGCCGCCGCCGCAGCTGCTGAGGACCGTGTCCTTTGAATCCACCAGAGCACACCCCCCCCCTCGACAGCGGGCGTCGGGAGCCTCGGGTGCGGCGGCCGCGGTACGGGTGTGGGGAGACCGCGCTCTCCGCCCGGCGCGGCGCGGCCCACGAGTGACCACCGCCATGGAGCGCGCTCGGGCGGCCCAGTAGCCGCTGCTCCCGGAGCCCGGGTGCCGCGCCTCCCGCAGCCACCTTCCCACCCTCGACCGCGCTGCCGGTCAGGCCCCTGGGAGAAGCCGGGAGGAAAATGAAGAGTTTCCATCGGAATCCATTGGAAATAGGACTCACTGCAAAGCCTTGAAAAGAAAGACCTCGGGAGCAGAAGGAAAAGCCTCCTCCGGGCAAGACTTGGCGTGCTCTGAGCTAAGGAGAAGCTGCTTCAAGGACCTCGCCCCCTCCCTTTCCCGCTGGAGAAATTGCCGTTGATGCATTATCCAAGTGGTGGTTGGGAGGATTTGCAGCAGAATTTTTGGTTTTCCCTCCCCCTCCTATTCATGCTGTTTTTTTCCTCTCTTTTCTATTTTCCTTCTTCCCGGGAAGTGAATTGCGGATGCAAAGGGGACTTTACTCATTAATGATGCAACCGGATTCGTTTCAGGATTTTGTTGCACGAGTTGAATTTTGAATGAAGGAGAAGAGTTTTTTTTTTTTATTAACACAATGTCACATTTTATACTTTTAATTATTTTATTTAAATATACAATTGTATTATTTTAAGATGTATTAAATATATATATATTTTATGGTAACTTGCCCTCAAGATATATGTATATGGGTGAAATTGAAGACGCTTCATTTAAGTGAGGTTACTGGTGTTTTGGATGTTTAATTCAGCACCGGTATTGCATGACAGTTGTTGGAATAACAAGTGGTTTATTTTTAAAACCACATCTTTTAAAATTTAGGTTCAGATAGTTACAGTAAAAGTTGTAATAGTTTAAAAGAAAGCCAGCAGAAATCGAAGCAAACATGTCCGGAGAAGTGCGTTTGAGGCAGTTGGAGCAGTTTATTTTGGATGGGCCGGCTCAGACCAATGGGCAGTGCTTCAGTGTGGAGACCTTACTGGATATACTCATCTGTCTTTATGATGAATGCAATAATTCTCCATTGAGAAGAGAGAAGAACATTCTTGAATACCTAGAATGGGGTAAGTTTGTATTTTTTTTAACTCGTAATCTTTAGCTGGACGTTATGATTTAGTAGTTACAGACTTATGAGCAGACTCTAATAAAAAAATATGTATTTAAATAAAAGGACATCAACTATTTTAAGACCCCCCCCCCATAGTTTTTGATACATACTTTCCCAGGAGTAAAATCACACTACTCAGTTGTTGCCTTTATGTGAAGGCCTAGCTATTGTGCAATTTTTGATAAAGAACTTGTTTTTAGGTCAGCAGTAAGAGATTTAAAGTAAATTCTGGGATAGGTTAAATGGATCATTGCTCACAGTTGTCTAATCCGTAGCAATATGACAGCCATTCAATGAAAGGTGTTTGTTGGTGGAAACATTCTTTCCTAGACTTGGGAAATCAGTCTTGAAATGGGAGGAGATCCTGAAATATCTGTGTTTATCTTGGGCAGCAGGATCTTGAAGGCAGTGATCAGTGGGTTTTATTTCATCTCTGTATAGGACAAAGGAAATTGCTAAAAAATGGACCTTTCAAAAATTGTTACGTTCCTAAAATGAAATGACATAAATAAAAATACTCTGACAGTAGTTGATCGGGAATGTTTAGGAGAAGCTCCTGCCTAAACGTCAGGTTTTCTTTTAAATCGAATTTCAGTCTAAACTGGGTAGATTTTTGGTTCAGTCTTCTAAATGTAGATGTGATTAAGAAGACCTATGGTAGTGGAAAGATCAGTGATAAGAGCAAAAGCTCTTCGTGACTTTCAAGCTTGAAGGCTTGGTTGAAGTTCTTCAGTCCCTGATGTTGTCCACAGGCTCAGCATGACGTCCAGGGGCTCACTTTATCTCCCAGACCTATAGTGAACATTGACTTCTGAAGGATTTTGGCCAATTGCATGTAGTATGTTGTAACTCTAGAATACCAGTAATTTTAATTTGTTGTAAAGTTTGTAGCCTTTATCTTTGTTCCTAGGTAAAGGTTTTCTGCAGTGAAAAATGAAGTGCTGATACATATATTTTTCTTTTTTTTTTAAATTTGAAGTTTATTTCGAATTAGTTTCTCAGGTCAATCACTGATGCAAAAATATACATAATAGTTTTATTTATCCTAGTTGCAAGTAGTAGGTTTCTAGAAACATGATGTCATGACGTTTTAAGAGATATGTAAATGTGAATGGAATGATTTTTAAAAAACAGACTATTACAGTTGTACTGGGAATGTAAGAAATCTGAGCCATTTTTCAGGAAATTTCTCTCCCAAGACAGTTTTGACTTTGTTACTGGCTTTGTTGGAATGTTTTTTTAATGTGTAAAATATTTTATAAAGCATATGTAGTTTTACATTCTATGTTTCATGAATTTAGAAGCTCTGTAGTGTTTTCTTTGACGATTAAAGAGGGTTTGGTACTTTTAGAATTGAGGTTTGAATTTTTTGATTATGGTTTCATAGTCTGATTGTCTTTTAATATCCTTTCTTACTTGCAAAATACTAAGAGACCTTTTTTTAAATGTACCACTGGTAAATATAATTTTAAGTAATTTATGATAAAATACAAATCCATATCCTTCATTGACTTGTGGTTGAGTTTATGTAATTTATGCTATATTTTGCTGTATTGTTAGAATAATTTGTTTTTCCATTAAGTGTATTTTCCAGAATGTTGTTTCTTCTATCTGTATAAAAACACTTTGTTCACATATATGTTTACTTAAGCCAGAAAGGCAAAAAATTACTTGGCCAAGTACATTATATTTTTATTAATATATTAGTATGTTAATATATTTAAAATAATTTAATAGCTGGGTGCAGTGGTACAGCCTGTAATCCCAGCACCTACAGAGGCTGAGGCAGGAGGATTGCAAGTTCAAGTTCCACCTGGGCAATTTAGTGAAACTCTGTCTCAAAATAAAAAATAAAAAAGGGCAGAGGATATAGTTCAGTTGTAGAGCAATACAGATAAATATTTCTCAATACTGATAATTGAGATAGAGATACAGATATATATATATTTCTAAATAATTTAAGACCGGATCCTGGTGTGGTGGCCCATGCTTGTAATCCCAGCACTTGGGAGGCTGAGGCAGGAGGAGCGGCTCCAAGTTTGATGCCAGCCAGGGCTACATGGTAAGTTCAAGGCCAGCCTGGACTACATAGCAAGACCCTGTTTTTCTCAGAAAAACATAAAACAAAACAAAAGACCAGGGATTTGTCACAGTTGAGGAGTAAAGTTTTTAGTGGTACCCTTCACATTTTGTGTTTTTAGAAGTCTGATACTGTATGTGGCACGACAAACTGTTTTTCAGTGTTTGGAGAACAAGAGAATGGAATTTTTAAGGAATTAATTTGTATACTTTAGGTCTGGGGAGGGGTTTGTTAAGGCTCAAGTTTTTCTTTTCTTCCTTTTTGGCAGTACTGGAAATGGAACCCAGGGCCTTGCACATGTTAGGCAGTGCTGTACTGCTGATCTATGCAAACAGGCCCCCCCCCCCCCCCCCCCGCATCTGTCCGTCCTTCAGGTGTTTTTAAGATGGAGTATGAGGTCTTGAATATGGGGTTTATCAATCACAGAAGTTTGAGTAAAGCATAAGAAAAGAAAGTTAAGAATGAAAAAGCTAAGATGTATCATAAGTAGTAATGCTTACTATCTCTGGAGGAATTTAGGTTAAGAATAATTATCTTTTCATTTAAGTATTGAAATAGATTTTCTGTTCTTCATGTGTGAATTGACTACTGCATTTTGGAGAAATGTTCTATTTTATTCTCATTGCCTAATGTTATATAAAAGACAATTTAGGTTAAAGAAGTTTCTGAGTTGTGAATTGACCTCAGTTTAATTTTTTAAAACTTTTGGGGCGGGGGGAGTGTCCTGTGATAGAAATTTACCAGAATTATTGTTAGGTTTAATTTGATAATTTAGATTTGCCTTAACAGATACCATTTTTAGTTTGGTTTTATTATTCACGAAATATTGAGTCTTTAAGCATTTAAAAGACCCAGTAATTGCAACAGGAGAGCAGGATAGTTAAGTTTATTACACTATATATGTAATATTTGTTTTTATATTTATAATTATGAAAGTGTCATCTAGATACTCATTTTTATGCTGTTGATAGGTTTCTCTTAAAAATGGAGTCAACTGAGATTCTGTCTGTATTGCTTCATTTCCATCAAATTCATTTTATTCCTTGTTATGATGTTTCACTTTTATATTGGTATTGTTAGTATTTTGTTCATGACATTATCATGACAGTAAGAAAACTGATCAAAGTCAAATATGTTATTTTTCTTTGACTCATTCCTTGCTTTTGTGCTGATGGTTTGAGGGAGGAAATAAATAAAGAAGGAGAGAGGTAAGAGGTGGGAATTAAGCCAGGGAGCACTAGCCCAAGGGGGAAATACACCTTAATATCATTGAACACATTTAAATTTAATAATATGTATTGTTTTCCAATTATAGCCAGTAAGATTTGAAAGACTATGTTTTTGTCTTCTTTGTTTTTAAAATTGTTAAAATGATTATGGTGTATGTTTGTTTATAAGTAGTAGTTTTACTGTTAGCATAATTTTAGAATATGTTACAGTTGTAGAAGTAAAAACAGCTTTTACATTATGAACTAACTTGCTGGTGGGTTAAATATTGACTGAATTGGCTGTTCCTTTGAATTGAGAAGTTGGAATTTTAGGGAATTCTTTGCCAATTTACTTTAAAAAAAATCTGTAATATTGCTCAGTATGAAAGAAATTTGCAAGGCTGTGTATCTGTGGATAACTTTTTTGATGCTTTCTGAACTTGACTTTGTAATACTTAGTAAGTTAAATTAATGAATTTTATAGCTTACTCAAATTTTATGCATGTTATACCCAGAGAATAGTATGATTAATAAAGCTGTTTTTAGGAAACATCGGCAGATACTGTGATATAAACTTTTCCTTTTATTAGAGTAGTTTTTTAAAGCTTATTCACATTTTTTTCATGGGTGGGTTAATTAAGGTGATGATGGTTGATCTGAGTATTTTTTTAGGAAACTTTGTTTTTTTCATCTGTTGCTCCTTACTGTTAGCTTTGCCTGAGTAGGATTTATTAATCATACTAATTTATCAAAATGTTCATTGAATACAGATGATTACATATATTTTCATGTAAGCTCTCAATTAGGATCACCATAAATGTCTTTAGAAATATAGGTTGGGCATTTAATTTCTTTTGACTAGTAACTTGGTATTCTGTTAAATAGTTATTTTATCTAACAGTGCTAGCACATGGTAGGAGCATGTTCAAAAGTGATTATTATTATTTCATTTCTTTCTCTTCCATTTCTCTCAGGTTATACTTAGAGGTTGTTGCCAAATGGTACCGGTTATTGCAAAAGCTACAGAGATTGATTAGTAATTGTTTTGAAGAACAACAGTTAAAAAAAATATATTGGTTTATAGCCAGTCATGGTGGCTGAGGCAGTGGGATTGCAAGTAGAGTCCAGCCTGGGTGACTTAAGTGATTTAGCAAGAACCTGCCTCAGAAAATTAAAAAAAAAAGAGTTGGGGATGTAACTCAGTGCAAAGTCCTTGGTTTCAGTCCCCAGTATCCCTCCCATTGCTGTATGAGTGTGAAAAGGATGTTAGGATTAACACTTAAAGAATTTTAAAAATATAATTATTTTGTATGGAAATTTAAGACATACTTTACCACAGCAGTGTAAAAATACCATAATATTTTAGAAATTTTATGAAATATCCTGTAAATCTTAGGACTTGATTACCATTACACAGTGAGCCCAGGCTGTTTTATGGTAAAAGAACTGAAATTGGCATAATAAATATCGTACTATTCCATGGCAGTCAAACAGTCTTTTCCAAAACTTTTTCCCATATGGTACTTATTGTCAGTATGTTGTGTATTAAGCTCATTGTTTTCCATCCTGGTGATTGTGGTAAGTTTTTAAATCAGTTTTCGTTTAACTAGCATTTAAAGAATTACATAGATCATAATATAAAATATTGAGCTCATATATAGAAAGAATAAGTATCATTATGCAAAACATTTGTGTTTTCTAGTATTTCTTACTAATATTTCTTGTACTCTGAAATTAAAAGAGTTTGAGGCTGGGTGTGGTGGTGCACACCTGTAATCCTAGCACTTGAAGGCTGAGGCATGAGGACTGCCAGGAGTTTGAGGCCAGCCTGGGCTACGTAGTGAGTTCAAGGTCAGCATGAACATAGGGAAACACTGTCTCAAAAAAAAAATTAAGAAAGTAAAAGAGTTTGAAATATGTTAGTGTAGGTGAAGTTATAATATATTAGCTACTTAACAGTGAAAATAGAGATGTACATCTTTCAAAAAAGATACATGAGAGATTAGGAATAGATAAAGAATTTAATGAAGGGAAGGAGTGTAGGGAGGAACAAGATACTTGGAAAAGGGGATGAGAGGGTATAGGGGGAGGTGGAATGGGAGAGGAACAGAATGAAAGTGAATGGAGAGAATGAATTTACCATTTGAATTTACTATGTTCCTCAGTTGTTACTTGTCTGACTTGTGAATGATTGGGTATTTTTAATTTAGAAGAATTTACTCAATAGAAGAATTCACTCCTTTGTATTTTCTTTGATGGTTCATTTCCTCTTTGCTACTTTCCTTTTCTGATTTTGGGCTAATGAGTTTTAACTTTAATTGTCAGAGGTGTATAAGCTTATTGAGCTTGGAGAGATAACCATATGACCTATAAATAATCATTGTAGTTTCTTGGTATATTTTCCCATCACTCCATAGTAACTCTAGGATAGATGTAGGTGAGGATTTTTTAGTTCTGTAGGTTTTTTTTTAGTCTTCTTTATTCACAGAATTGCCTGTGACTTCAAGAATCAAAGACCATGAATTGCTCAGCTACGTCTTGATGAGTCAAGAAGTTTTTTCTGTAATGATTTTTTCGAATGGTCCACACTGTGTGTGTATTATCCCAGACATAAGGATGAATGGCTGTCATTTGGTGTCACTTTTCAGATTCAGGCAATTGCCTTTTCTTCCCCATTGATGTCGATGAGAGCTTCAGGGTTGCTCTTAGCTAACTTCTCCACACTTTCTCTTCACAATTTCCACTAGTAGGGAGGGAATGACTAGCCCTTGATTGGGTGTCCCTTCTCCCTCATCTAGGGTTCCTTTATCTGACACTGTTGGAAAGCAGTGCTTTGGCTTTCATGGCAACAGGACCACAAAGACCCACCATTTGGCCCTCAGTGCTTCCTCCTCAACCGTGTCCTTCTGTTTTGGGACTAGGGTTTCTTCATCTAGCGTTCTCCCCAGTTTTCTGTAAATCCATGGAATGTTCAGGTATTTCTCTTTCCCTCTCTCCCTTTTTCTGTCTCTCCGTGTGTGCGCGCGCGTGTGTGTGTGTGTGTGTGTGTGTGTGCGCGCGTCTGTATGTGGTTTATGTAGGTAGGTAAGTTTGGGAAACTATTCGACGCAAATTCTAACTTTAAAAACATTGCAGTTCTTTTAGACTTTATAAAGTTTATCTAATCATAGAATCATCTTTTTGCAGAGTATCTGGAGGATGGATGAGTGTTTCACAGAATATTCTTTAGGAAATGTTCATTCTATATTAGATCATGGTTTTCCTTATAAATCCCAGAATATCAGAGTTAGAAAGAAATTTTTTTTGTGGTACCAGGGATTGAACTTGGGACCTTGCGCTTGTGAGGCAGGCCTTGGAACCACTGAGCTAAATCCCCAGCCCAAAAAGAAATTTTGAGAGAAACTTTGGGATACTGTGTGGTTTGGAGAGAGAACCTAAATTTGAATAAGTTATGTTTTACTTAGTGGTTGTAAACTTTCGTTTTCTGTGTGAAAGTCATGTGACCTAGAAGATAAACTTAATCGTGGTAAAGTAACATAAAAGTAGTGTTGATAGAATTACACCTAAGAAGCATACTCTACAAAGTAAAATGAAATAGAATAATGAACCTGCACTGTCAACTCCTAAAGCCCTTGGAATTACTGAGAAGTGTCTATGTATGACATTTTCTTGTTTAATTAAATGTGTTTCTCATGTATAGGCATTCACATTAAATGTAGAAATTGTCACTATCTTTTGTAGCTTCAGTTATTGTAATTATAACATGTTGCAAAACAATAGTCTCTCTCTCTGAAAAGATTTCATTCATTACTTTTTGATGTTTAAAGAGAAAAAGTTCATGGATTCATGCAATTTTAGAATCTATTAGTATTAAGTACTATTCCTCTAGCTCTACCTCCCCTCCCAAGTTAATAATGCTTTAGCTAAGCAGTTGGTTTAAGACTTTGTGACTAGTATAGGAACTTCACTATTGTGTATAACATTGTATTGGTGAAGGTACATGCTTCATGTGCCAGCTCCTGTTTATATGTACTCTAAAGGAAACAAGAAAAATATTTTTATTAAGGACAAAACCATATATAATTGGTGCTATTTCAGTACCATTTGAACAATTAGAATTCTATGATTACTATTAACTTTTGTTTGGGGTGACCCTAATAGAGTGGCAGATAATATTAGAGAACAGTTCAGTTTGATTGTTTAAAGACAAGTAGAAGAAGCAGAGACTTTAGATTTTGACTATTCTATTATTGGGAGGATGATCTAGGAAGTTGCTTAACCTCATTGAGTTTGTTTTATCATCTATGAAAAATGGTCATCATCAGAAACCCTTATTTTGCTGAAAGTGAAAGCCAGTTTAGGAATTTTCCTTTTCTGGTGATTTATAGTTGTATTTTGTTGTCCTTTCTCTTTTGCCTACCCATATGATAAATGAAGAACTAAAATGCCAGTTGTTTTTGGTACTGGGGATCAAACTCAGGACTTTGTGCTTGCAAGGCAGGCAGTGGCACCACTGAGCTAAATCCCGGGCCCTAAAATGGCATTTTTGGGGGTACAGTATAATTAAAATGTATAGCTGTACTTTTACAAGAATATAAAGAAGTTCTTTTTTTCTGTTAACAAACATATTCTTGTCTTACTGACAATATTTTATTAAATTATATTGCACTATGCAAGCAGTATTTAGTCTTTTAGGATAAGGTATTTTGCATTGGAATATTTTGTTGATATTAACTGGCTATTTTTGGGTAATATTAAGTTAATGCCTATTCTTTTTACCACCAATAACAAATATTATGCAATGAAGTTGCATTTTCTTTGTTTTTGTTTTTGTTTTGAGACAAGGTCTCAGTATGTAGTTCAGGTTGGCCTTGAACTCACTGTGATCCACCTGCCTCCATCTCTCAAGTGCTGGGATTACAGTGTGTACCACCACACCTGGCTTATTTTTGTATTTATAAAGCTGCAATCTATAAACCTAGAGTGCTAGACCTCAGCTTAGAAGGTTAAAAATCATTATTGATGTGTTATTCATTTAGGTCCTTTTGTGGAATAAAAATTATGCACCATCCACAGAAGCATGTTGTAATCTTACAGTAAGTATGAAGAAAATTAACAGTGTCCACTAGTATTTCCTAAACTGTATTTTTTTTTCTTTCTTTCTTTTTTTTTTCTTGGTACTGGGAACTGAACTCAGGACCTTGTGCTTGCAAGGCCAGTGGTGGCACCACTGAGCTAAATCCCTGGCCCTCCTAAATTATATTTCAAGAGATATAAATGAATGCTATGAAAATTAAGGATTCAGTGTATATGTAAGATTGGAAAATAGTGTTGTTGAATACTTCTTTGGGTATTACAAAGCACATTATCATAGAAAAAGTTTCAAAGAGTTCTGAGACACAAACCTTTTTTGACGTTCTTTTACATAGTTTGCCTAAGACATTTTAGCTTTGAAACTTTTTATGAGGAACAGCTGACCCACTTTGAGAAATGAAGGCTTACCCTAGGAAACTGTAGGTGGTGCCAGAACCTATAAACCACTTATGTGATAGAAAGCCTTTCTCCAATTCTTCTATCAGATTTTCTCTCTTTTCTTTGTCTCTGTCTCTTGTGTTTCTTTATCTCAGTCTCTCTTCCTTTTTTCTCTGTGTGTCTCTGGTACTGGGGATTGTCTGGTACAGGGCCTTCATGTTGAGCTATATCCCCAGTCCTTTTTACAATTTAAGACAGGATCTTGCTAAGGCACTAAGTTACCCAGGCTGGGTTGGAATTTATGATCCTTCTGCCTCAGCCTCCCAGAGTGTTGGGATGCCACATTGCTTTTTGAATATAGTTGCAATTTACATGGAAGTCCAAACAAAGGTGAAGGTTTGAATGACTGTCCTTTTTCCTTTTCATATTTAACATTTTTAGCACTGTTGTTTGCATTACCTAGAAGCCAATCTTACAATATTTCTTAAGTTGTGTGAAGTTCAGAATTGGCCACACACACACATACACCAGTAAGACTTGATCTGTGTCTTTTAGGAGTACATATGTGCAGTTCCTGGTTTACAAAGGTGCTCCTTGTAACCTGTTGATTTTTTTTTTTTCCCAGTAAAGCTTGATTATTTTCTAATCAACTTGCCTCTCTAACCATTGGTATAGATAGAGACTGTCATAGCTGTGAAATAGAACAGAACTAATTAGATTTTATGTGAGTTTTGTAAAAGCAGTATAGTCCTGTTACAGCAAGGGTCTTTTCCTTAATATCAGTGTTTTTACTAGGGGTAACTAATATCCCAGGTTGACTTCAGATGCTGTTAAAGTATTCTGTGCTAGTCAGTCTTAGTGGTAAGTACTAGTAATCCCAGCACTTGAGAGGCTGAGACAGGAAGATCGTGGCAATTTTGAGGACATCCTGAACTACACAGTGAGTTCAAAGCCAGCCTGGGATATGTAGGGAGACCCTGTCTTAAAAAACTGAAAAGAAAGTATTCTGTGCTGAGATTTAAAAAATAATTGTTTGAAAAATTGGTTGGAGAAGAGACTAAAGCCCCATTGTGAGATTATATTGGTAATTACCTATGACCTTACCTTGACCGAAAATCATAACTAAGAAATATTTAAAAACAGACTAAAAGTTCAGGTATGTGGTAAAGCTGACATACTGATATGAGGCAGGCGCAGTGCCACTGAGCTACATCCCCGGCCCCTGATATGAAATCATAGAGTTTCTCCATACTCTATACTTACAAAGATTTTCCTAGAGATTATGGTTAAAACCTCAATAATATATGAAAATGTAGTATAATTTCTATTTCTGTCTTTTTTGATGCATATAAAGGGTGACAGTTTCTTCCAGGAGTCCATTGCTGTGTCACATTGCTTGAGGTTGTGATGATGCTCATACTGTATTCTTTTGCCTACCTGCTTGTAGTATCAGTAAGTGGAGCACCTTGTAGCTATCCTAGTTTTATGCTACATCTATGAGTATGGCTCATTTACTTGTCTGTATTAAGCATGTATAAATGGATTTATACATTCCTGGATCTTAAATGTGTATAAATGAATTTTAACACTCTTGGATTTTATTGTCCTTATTAATCATGCTTTTGCTTTTCCATCAAATGCTAAGTAACTTCATTATTACTTTTGTCTTTAACCAGAAAATATTGTAAATCCTATACATCTAGGACCTTTGTTTAGTAGAAGGAATTCAAAAACAAATACAAAATGAGAAACATATAACATGATCTTTTAGTTGTGGTAGCACCTTTCAATGACTACTAAAAGCTTTCAGGATGACTCTTAAACTCTTTAGCATAATATACACAATTTTTGTGTGCTGCTTGTTTACTTCCCTAATCACTTCTTCCATTTAAAAAAATAACTTAAAAGATTTGAAACAGTTTCAAACTTACAGAAAAATTGCAAATACAGTACAGTTCTTTTTTTCTCCTGAATCATTTGGAACTAAGTTGCCTACCTGATAACCATCAACCGCCCTGTATGTTTGTATGTATTGTCTGTCTTCTATAGAACCACAAGGCAACTATTAAAATCAAGAAATTAACATTGATGAGAGATGGAAATCCTTAGAATCATGTAGTTTCATTTGAGTTGCATCAGTTTTCCTAGTAATATCCTTCTAGCAAAAGGATTCATTTGGGCATTATGTAGTATCTGGATGTCATGTTTTCTAGTGTCATTTATTCTGGGCCAGGTTTTTAGGTTTTTCTTGACTTTCACAGCTTTGAAGGTCAGTTATTTTGTGGCTTTTACAGTAACCCCCAATTTGGATTTGTTTCTTTATGATTAGATTCCATATTACGTCTTTGGCAAGAATATCACAGAAGTGATGCTGTGTTCTTTTCATTGCATCTTATCAAATGGTACATGATTGCATATTGCCCTGTTACTTAGTAAGTTGCTTCCTGCTAGACTTCTCCCTTGTAAAAGTACTTTTTTTCCTTTTTATAATTAATAGTTATTTCGTGGGGAGATATTTTGAAGTTATATAACTATAATGTCCTCATTAAATATGGTTTTCTTTGTTAATAATTGGGTTCTGATCCTTCATTACCATTTATTTTGAGGCCATTAGGAGCCCCTTCAAATAGATTTCTGTGTGCTTTGACATATCCCTATGACCCCTTGAGCATTTTCTCACTTTCTGGTATAATAAGATGGTTCAGGTTTGTTTTGTACCTTCCCTGTCCCAGCCTTGGAATCAGCAATTTTCGAAGAATTCTTGGTTCCTTTAGTAAAGGAAGTTGTTCTAAAGAAACTAAGGGCTAGGATAAATGTGTATTCATTCCTATTCAGTGTTGTTGCTCATAAGCTATACTGGTGAACAGAGATAGCTGTCTTCACCCATTCACCTATCCATCAAGCTATATTATCTGTTCATCTGTCCACTTACATGTATGCATATCTACATTTTATAACTGTGTTACTTCTACAGATATTTGTTTCTGTACTTATTATATATGAAAGACAATTAATTTGCACTAATACCTCTAATTCCAATCCAACACTACAGGGTTAATTCTAGAGTTTTTTCTTTTCTATATTATAATTCTCCTTCCCAGCAGTGAGAAGCATGCTCCCATTATCCTTAATATATTTACTTACATGATCAGTCCCTCAGTGTAAAATTGACCTCTTGTCAATGTGGCTACCCTCTCCCTCATTCAGACAACCTGTTTACCCTTATCTGTCTAGCTGGTACTTCACCCCACTTGAGTGTTCACTCTGTATGCCAGGTCACTGTTCCTTTCCCACTAGAGATGTGCTCCTCAACGTGTTCAATCTCTATCACCACTAGGCTTCTGCTGAACTGTTCCATGAATGTTCTTTTCATGCTTCTCAGGCTTGACATTCTTGGTGGCAATACACACAGGCCTTTCATCCAGCTCAGCTTCCAGCTCTGGGCCAGCATCACTTGTTTCTCCTCTTGTGTACTTTGATCTGCTACTCCTAATGATTTTAGGGCAGAATTTTTCAGGAAGGGAAAGGCAATGGCTATTTGTCTAATTCATACGCACCTCACTTAATGATGGGACATGGTCTGAGAAATGAGTTGTTAGGCGATTTTGTTGTGTGAGCATCATGGAGTGGTCCTATAAAACTAAGATGCCAAGGATGTTCCTAGGCAATATAATCTCATGGGACCACCATTGTGTATGTGGTTTGTTGTTGGCTGAAATGTCATTAAGTGATGCGCGACCGTATACTTATGTATGTATATATATGTATATCTCCATGTGTGTAATTTTATTTATATTTCCACCAACCTTTAAACTTTAAAAAAATTATTCCAAAAATTAAATATAATAAAATATATTCTTTTTGGCACACAACTATGAGTTTTAGCAAGTGCAGAGTCATGTGACTACTGTTATAGCTAAGGTGCTCAGCAGTTGCTTTATCCCCCAAATTCTCTTTTGCTGCCCTTTTGCATTACATTCAGGTTTTACTCCAGCTAGAAATGAAATATTGATACTATTACTAATTAAGGCATATCTGACTATCCCATGACTCTATATATTGGTTAATTTTTTTTGGAAACCCTCTTTCATTTGCCCTACTCCTGTGCTTGTCCTGGTAAGTGCATGGTACATAGCAGATACATAGTAATGTTGGTTGAATGAATTAATACCATTATACTATACTTGTTATACCCAAGGCTAGAAGCAATGTAACTGATCATGGAGCATTGCTTGAAACTCAGTTTTTTTATGCTGGGGACTTGTTTCCTTTTTGATTTACCTTGTTTTGTTTCAAAAGTGATTTTTTCCTTTTAAAAAATTAACTTTCTAATTGACAAATAAGAATTCAAAGTTGTTTCTTCAGTGATGTTTACAGTCTCCCTTGTTAGTACTTACTGGAGTGAGGTGAGGAAGAGGGTAAGGACTAAGGTAAAATGCAAACTTCTAATTTTTAAAGTTATAATTTTCTTACATTTTCTGTGTTTGACCTCAGTTGCACAGTGTCCAGCATAAACTTTAGAGTTTGGTGATGAATCGATCATATGAATATAATTTTATTCCCTCTGCAGCCCCACTAAGTCTATGGTAAAGAAATTTTTGAAAAAGTCATAAACATTCAAGGATAAGAAGGACAAGAGAAGAGACAGCACTGATATTTTGGAAGCTGAAAAGCAAATTAATGATAATGACTTAGGAGATCTGAGAAATTCAAATCCTAAGTTAGCAATGGTGAAAGTTGAGGACCTATCCAGTTTACTTGGCAGAATCCTCAGAAGTTTTAGAAATTGGTGTCTTGAGGAACCTCTGGAAGTTGAGATCCAGGCAGAGCTAAAATATGGAGAATTAATTGTAACTGTTCTAGAAGCAGTAAGAACTTAGAGCCCTCCCTTTGTCTGTGTCACCAGACTACTTTGTTCTTCTCAAAGATTGTATGTTTAGTCTTGGTAAAATAATAGTGTTCTGGGTTGAATGACATCAGACATAATAGGGTAGGGTTAGACATTTCATACTGGAAATTAGGAGAATAGAGAAATGTTTATTTACTTCTGTTTGGCTCCCGGCATGCTGGCAACTAGGTCTTTCTTACAAAGAGAGATTTCTTACAAGAGTCTTCTGAAGAATCTGACCAACTCAGAAAGAAAGACCTGAAGATGCCATTATCAAGGGTTCCTCAGTAAAGGACTAAGCCAGTCACACTGTGAAATTCATTATCGGTGGGCTTCACCCAAGGATTCAGAGCTTCAGATCTTTTCATTTTTTCATAATTAAATGTGAATAGAAAACCAAGAAGTGCCAGACATCTGAGGAAAGCCTATAATGTTTAAGCACCCCCCCCCCAAAAAAAGCAGAAAAAAAGTAACTTGTATGAAATAGAGTGCTGGGAAGGCATAACTTAAAAAACCCAAAAACATAATACTACTCTTCATAGTTTTAGAGGTAAAATACTACAACTGTGAATAAAATCAAGATGCCATAAAAAGGGATGAAAGAGAATGAAAAAAGTTCTTTGAAATTAAGAATTTGATTGGTAAAATGAAAACCTTCATACAAGAATTTGAAGAGAAAGGTGAAAAAAATTTCATAGACAAAAAATGCAGAGGTAGAAAAGAGATAAAACTAGAGGATAAATTTGGAAGGATAAAACTAGAGGGCAATTAAACTAGAGGATACATTTGAATAATCAGAATAGTAGAAAGTCTAAGCAGAATTCCAGTAGAGAGAACAGAGGGGAAGAAATTGTCAATAAAATAATAGTAGAAAAACATTCAGAAACTGAAGGACGCAAGTTTTTAAATGAAAGGGGTGCATACTAGATACCTAGCATAATGGATGATAGTTGATTCACATTAAAATTCACAATTAGTACTTTGCAGAATTCTCAGAACTTTGGGGGATAAGGAAGACACCGACAAAACAAAACAAAATGAAACAAAACAAAACAAAGGGTCAGGAACCAGAAAGCCTGTTTTTCTCAGCAACAATACTAGAAAGAAGCTAAAACAGTGTATTGAAGGAAAATGATTTTCAAACCCAAATTCTATACCTAATCAAATTCTCAATCAAGTATGAAAGTGGAAAAGGATATTTTTAGACATGCAGGTCTTCCAGAAAAAATTATGTTCTGCAACCTCTCCAAATAGGGTTAACCAGTCAGCTTGGTTTACCTGTGACTAAGGAGTTTTCCTGAGGTATGGAACTTTTGGTGCTAAAAGCAGTCAGACTGGGATGAATTGATTGTCCTGCTTCCTGCTACATGTCAAAAGGAGTAAGTTAAGATGAAGAAGTACTGTATAGGATATAGGAGGGAAGCAGGAGATTCAATATAGGAAAGAGAAGAAAGGATTTCCTAGGGTAATGGTGAAGGAAGAAACCAGAATGACAGCTTTGCATCAAGCTCAGAGGATTTGGGAGAGACTTCTTTAACCTGAGATGAATGAATATATACAACTGCAAAGGCCAGGTGTGGTGCACACCTGTAATCCCAGTACTTTGGTAGGCTAGGATTGCAACTTCCACCCCAGCCTGGGCAGTTTAGATCTGGGGATGTTGCTTAGTGCAAAAGTCCTGAATTCAGTCCTAAGTACCACAAATACAATAGTAGCAACAACAAAGGTAGCTCTATATTAGCAGCACTCAATTGCTCAAACTGAAATCCAAGTTGATCTTTGCCTTGTAAATGCAAAAAAATTCCTTAGTATTAAAGAGAATTCTTATAATAAATTTTAGTTGGGTTTTTTTTGGTACCAGGGATCGAACTTAGGTCCTTGTGCTTGTGAGGCAAGCGGCAGAACCGCCGAGCTAAATCCCCGGCCCTCTTATAATAAATTTTAACTTTTCATAGAGAAAGCTTTGAAATCTGATGAACCAACTATCCCCCTCATTTTTGCTTAGAGTAAAGAGAAGCTATTTTCAAGGAATTGCTGAGCTATAGAACTGAATGGCAAAATTAGCTTTCTAACTATTCTTGAATCAGGTTTTCAGTGGATAACCATTTAATTTGAACATCAAGACTATTTACACTGAGATGTGTAATGAAAATCACAATGCAATACTTTGTTTCCTTACACCAGAAGTCACTTAATTAGTTGACAATCCTGTTGCTCAAGGTTAGTATTCTACTTTCCAGATTGTTGTGATCACTGAATATTTTGTTGGTTATTGCATACTTTGAAATTTATGTTTAGTTTGCACATTTAAGATGTGAAGCCATAAATAATGTACTTAGGTCGTCCTAACATTTCTTTATTTCTCTTTACCCTGCTGTGCCAGACCTTAGTGCATGCTGGCAAACACTCTACCACTGTGCTACATCCCCAGCCCTAAAATACTTACATCATAAATGAGTAATCATTTGAATTTTAAGATTTAATGCTTTTACTAAGAATCAAAATAACTTAAAAGCAGATACTAACCAGAGTGCCTAGCAAATGTGTACCTATTGTTTAAAATAGTTACTTAGAATTAGGAAGAAATATTTATAGTAGTGTACGATGCCAAAAAATACAACCTCATCCTATTTAAAAAAAATGGAGTTAAAAGGAAATGATATAATATAACTCGTACTTGGAAATGACAAAGGAATTTTTGCCCCAGCGTTAATAGTATTTCCTTTACAGCAGGGTTTCTAAGTTACATTTCAGTTCTCACATATACGGATGATTTTTGTGAGAGAATATTATTTTTTTCACAGATGATTTGAATCACTTAAATTTTTTAAAAAACTGTAGTGCTCACTAAGAATTTTCTGGTAAAGTTATATTAATTTTTAAAATAATTTAAAAAGTCAGGTTTTTTATTTTTAAATTTTAAAAAATTTTAACTTTTTTTTAAGACAGCCTCACTATGTAGTTCAGGATGGCCTTGAACTCACTGTTGTAGCCTAGGCTGGCCTTGAACTCCCTGCAGTCTTCCTGCCTCAGCCTCCCAAGTGCTGGGATTATAGGCACGTGCCACCACACCTGGTAGGTTTTATTTTCTTTCTAAAATTCTCTGCATATGGCTCAAACTGTGTTTGAGTCTCAAGTTTTTATTTTGAAAAATCCAGAAAATGTTGGAAAGAAAGAACAAAATTTTAGGTTTGCTTTCTTTGCACAGAAGGGCTTTCACTCTGCTTAATAGTTTCTCTCTCCATTTTTGTTTATCCTACTCTAAGGTTGACCATTTATCAGCCTCTGGAATGTGAACAGTTGAATATGAATCTACTCTAGCATATTAGAGACAGAATTTGATACATTAACTGAATTGCTTCTTTATCTGTGGATCCTCTGTGTGCTTTAGATGGTCCTTGGCTTTCATTAGACAGAAAGCAGCAACCATTTTTGTTATGTAGTTTCAAATATTTCTTTATAAAAAGAAGAAAATTTTTGTTGTAAAGGTTTGGGTCCATTATTACCGCTTTATTTTGAAGGAGACAATGTAGGAATCAGGAATAGCCAAACGGAAGAGAAGTACTGTTCTGTATGGGGAAGGCATGGCAGGAGGGGCGTTTGTGGAGCTTCCATGCCCTCTGGGGCCCCCCCACCCCCATACCGTGATTGTTCACCAATTTGGAAGCTTGTATCTCTAAATAGAGGTAAACATTTTGAGAAATTGAGTTTTCATTTGAAATTTAAACAAATCATCTTAGCCTTAATATTTCTTCTTTTAAATAATCATACTTTAAAAATTATACATAATAGGTCTGTTTTAAATATCAGGGTTATTTGTTATGTTTAAATTGTCTTTTCTTTAAAATGAGCTCGAAAGGAATTTTGTGAATATTTGTAGTATATATATATATATATATATATATATTTTTTTTTTTTTTTTTTTTTTTTGAGACAAGGTTTCACTATGTAGTTTAGGCTGGCCTTCAACTCACTGTGTAGCCCAGGGTGGCCTTGAACTTGCAGCAATCCTCCTGCCTTAGCCTCCTGAGTGCTGGCATTACAGGCATGTGCCACCCTGCCAGCGCTGTACTATATTTCTTGAATTTATGTTTCTGCAACAGAAGCAGGTAACATTTCTGACAGTACAAGTGTTGACTTCAGAGGCTAGAATTTAAAAAAACATTAAAAATGATATATTGCAGTAATTTAGAAGAGTTGTTGATCACACTTTATAAATGGAGTGTTGATAGGGTGTGTTTGAAAGTAACTGAAAATACAGTGAAAATTGGTTTAAAAATAGGAAAATTCTGTTAGGTAACCTACCAAGAGCTTCTTAGTTTTGTGGCTCAGCAGTGTTACCACATGTTCAAGTTCTTTGAGTGTCACTAGTGTAGATTTTTAACACTGTTTCCCCTAAAGTTGCAGGATCCCACTTGAGCAACGTGCTTCCTTACTCAGGTGGGAAGGGAGAGAGAGAAGTGCTTTCCACAGTCCTCTCAGGAGGAACAAGATTTCTCACAGAAACACCCAGAAAATCTTTCCCCTTGGATCTCAGATGGCCAGAATTAGATCCCATGTCTGTTCCTGAACCAGTCATTACATTGGTGGTGATGTTGAGATACAAAGGCTGTGTGAGAGAAGCATTGTTATCTTGACAAAATTATGATTGTTTTTAGAAGGAGAGTGTACGGGATAGATTGCAAGTCGTTTCAGTACAGTTATCTGTGGTTTTCTAGTTTATTTATAGCATTTTTATTAGAAATTATTTGTGCCACAGCAGAGATTTATGTTGTTTTTTGGCCTTCTCCTGACCTCCTCAAAGTGATACTTTTGCTTATACTTTTGCTTATACTTTTGATTTAGGGATTCTGGGCCAGTGTTACTATGTGGAAGAGAGAAAATGATGCATTATAGATATATTATGATTAAATTTTAATTTTAAAATAGCATATGGTTATTAAAATGGTACCTTTATCACCCTTTCCATTCTTTGTTGGCTTGTCCTGCCTCTGAATACCTGTAAAAGTTGTTTATAATGCACATTAGGCCATCAGTATGAATCTTGGATTTTTTAATATATGTCATGCCAGGATCACCTCATATCTCTAGCACAAATAAATTCCAGGGTATCTTTAGTGTTGCCCTTATCTTCAGAAGATGTGGTAAAGAGTACTTTTTAAAGTCAATTTAATAAATATTTATTATTTTTGGAGGGTGGGGAGTAGAAAAGGGGCAGATGTGGAGATGACATTTGAGCTGACCCTTATGAAGATAATGTTCTGTGAAATAGAGCTGGAATGAGTGTTTTAGATGGAAGAGAACAGAAGAAATGTGGAGAGGCGGGAAAGTTCAAAGGCATTTGCTTGGAGCATGGAACTTAGGAGGGATGAAGGGAGGCATACTGGGAAGTCAAGTTAGAATCATAGGTTGGGGCTGGAGCTCTGTGCTGGACCCAGGGGCACCTGCAAAGTGTGTGGCCTGCCCCCTAGCTGCTGCTGCTGCCCAGTGAAGCCCAACGTGGGACCCAGGAGAATCTGGAAAGTGTGTCCTCCGCCCCAGCCACCACCACCTCCCACTCCAGTGCCAGGACCTGGGAACCTTGCACCCTGCCTCCAGTCCCCGGGTTCTTCACAGCACAGAGGTGAACAGAGTTGACAACCAACAGACCGATCTGATGGAAGAGGAGATCAATGCCCAGGTGGAGAGTTTTGCTTCAGGACTGAAGTGATACTCTTTCACAGAGATTAGGTGAGAGATAGTCTTGGGAGACAGGTGTGGAGAGGGTCAGAGCTAAGTAGGGATCTCCTGGGATCCCCTGGGAGGCCTGTGCACAGACCAGGAAGATCATGGGGCCCGTATTCTCTTGTGGGAGGGTAGGTCCAGCAGGAGTAATCGTGTGTGTGTGTGTGTGTGTGTGTGTGTGTGTGTGTGTCTGCATGTGTGGGGGCAGTCCTGAAGAAGAAGCCATGTAGTCTAGTGATATGGTTGAACTTTGGGACTGCCGCCAGCATCCAGCAGAAATCTGTGCTCTAAATTAGTATAGGTCATTATAAGGCTGAGCCTAATAGTTTTCACTGAAATCAGGGTCCTCTTTGTTTTGATAAAGAACCATTCATGAGTCGTTCCTAGGGTTTGTCAATATCCAGTTGACATATGCTGCCATTGTTGTTGCTGAATTTACTACCATAGTTAAGATAACATAGTAGTGGCCAGCAATTGGTTTTCTCTCTATACCAATATGTATTGGTTGGTAGGTTATAAACAATACTATGTCTCCTCCTGAAGAATGAGGCAGTGGGCCAAAGAATTGGCCCCAGAACAAAAACCAACATAAATGTGAAAAGACAAGGCAACAGAATGCCTCCAAAAATTACCAGCTTCTTTGAAATTGGTTCAGGGGGCACTGAGGAGAAGGAAATCATAAGCTGCACAGTAGATAGGTCTGAAATGGTATCAATGGAGGTAAATCAATTCAATTTGGTGCTAGGTGAATTTAAAGAAAATACAACTAATCACATAATGACCATAATGAAACAGATGATCAGTGAGTCTAGAGAAGACACTAATAAACAGCTTGTGGAGTTAAAGAGATGCAAATCATGAATGCCCAACATAGAAAAAGAATGGGAGTCCATAAGAAGGTTCCAAACAGAAATCCAGAAGATTAAATATGTGATGAAGGTATGGGTGGCAAAAGCAACCAGTTTGAAGACAGGAGCATCAGACCTAGAGGACAGGACTGTGGTCTATGATCAGTTAATGAAAGATATTTTAAAAACAACAAAGCAACATGAAAAATGGATCCATCCACTCCTAGATGACTCAAAGAGGACTATTAGAGTAATTGGAATTAGCGAAAAATCAGAAGATGGCACAAAGGGGATACAAAACCTTTTAACACAAGTAATAGCAGAAAACTTTTCAGACATGGAAAAAGAATTTAACATGTAGATGGGTGGAGTGTGTGGAACCTCAAGTGGCCATGATTGGAGGGAAACCACTCCATGCCACATAATAATTAAGATGCCAGGATTACAGCACAGGAATAGAATCTTAGGGGCTGCTGGGGAAAAGCAGTGAATAACCTATTAAGGAGGACCTATTAGAATTGTAACATTTCTCAGCACAAACCTTGAAGGCAGGGAGAGCATAGAATTGAGGTGTTTTAAGCTCTTGAAGAAGACAGCTTCCAACCCAGACTGTCACATACTGCAAAATTATCTTTCAAGGTTTATGGAGAAATGAGATATTTCCATGATGAAGAAAGCTTGAAGAAGATCATGACCACCAAATCAACACTCCAGTGGATTCCTGAGAATGTCCTAGAGGGAGACAGTAAGGCTAAGAATGCCAAAAGGCCCAGTGAAATGAATGCATTGGATAGGACTAGCAATTGAGGAGAAGGAGGGCAGAACAGCGATAGGAAATAGATGCAATCACTGGAATAAGTCAGTACCTATCAACATAACTAACAGTGTGGATGGACTTAGCTTGCCAATCAAAAGACATACAGTGAATCAGGAGGCAAGATCTAACATTGTACTGTATAAAAGAAACACATTTGGTATGAAAAGAAATTCACACTAAAGGTCAAAGGATGGAAGACAATATTCCATGCAGTGGGAGCCAGAAAAAAATAGGAGTAGCTATTCTATTTTCAGATTGAGTGGATTTCAAGCAAGGGCTGATCAGATAAGGTGGAGAAGAACATTACATATTGATTGATGTATCTGTTTAACAGGAGGAGTTAACAGTTGCAAACATGTATGCAACAAACCATGCTGTACTTAACTTCATAGAGCTGATGCTATTAGACATAGAAGATCAAATAAATGTCAGTGCAGTTATAGTAGGTGATCTCAATATCTATCACAAAATGGATCAACTAAAGGAAAAATCAACAAATATCAGAGTTGAACCAAACTTTTGAACAAATGGACTTGATATATAGAGAGTGTCCCACCCAGCAACAACAGAATAAGCATGATTTTTGGTACTTTCTCCAAAATAGATCACATACTAGTGAAAAAGCATGCCTAGGGCTGGGGATTTAGCTCAGTGGTTCTGCCGCCTGCCTCACAAGCAGAAGGACCTGAGTTCAATCCCCAATACCAAAAGAAAAGAAAAAAAAAAAAAGAAATAGCATACCTAAGCAAATGCAAAAGAAATGACATTTTACCATGCATATTATCAGATCACAGTTCAGTGAAACTAGAAATCAGTAGCAAAAGAACCCACAGAAATTGCAAACATGGAAATTAAACAACACACTCTTGCATAATAAATGGGTCACTGAAGAAATTAAGGAAGAAATAAGACTTCCTAGAATTAAATGATAATGTCACTACAACATACCTGAGCTTATGGGATATAATGAAAGCAGTCCTGTGAGGGAAGTTTATAGTGGTAAATAACCACATCAGAAAAATTGAGCCCAAATACATAACCTAACGATGCATCTCAAGGTCTTAGAAAAACATGAACAATCCAAACTCAGAACTTGTACAAGGAAAGAAACTATAAAAATCAGAGGATAAATTAATGAAATGGAGACTAAAAAAACAATACAAAGAATCAATTAATTGAAGAGCTAGTTTTTTGAATGGATAAATAAAATAGACAAACCCTTAGCCAGTCTTACAAAAAAAAGGAAAGAAAAGACACGAATTAATGGATTAGAAATGAAAAAGGTGAAATAACAACAGACACTGCCAAAGTCCAGAAAATTATTAGCCATTACTTCACAAACATATGTATCGAACAACTGGAGAAGTCAGAAGAAATGGTGACATTCTTAGATAACATAGAAATTGCAAGAACTGAACCAAGATCATTTGAAAATCTTGAAACAATCCAATAACAAGTAATGAAATTGAAACAGTAGTAATAATAATAAAAAAACTATCAACTAAGAAAAGCCCGGGACCTGATGGATTCAGAACCAAATTCTACATACACTGGAGAAGAGATAGCCTCTTTAATAAATGGTGCTGGGGAAATTGGATATCCACATGCAAAGGACCGAGTCTAGACCCATATAGAGTGGTTCATGAACACTCGGTTCATGAACTTAATTCGTTCCATGATCCTGGTTGAAACTGAACTGGATGAGAATCAAATCAAATTTCCCCATAAGGTCAACATTGAACCTAACCATTGAATTTGATTCCATTCTTGTTCAATTCAATTTGTGACCAGAATTGTGGAAAGAATTAAATTTGTGAGCTGAGGTACTACTGTATCTCTAAAATCAAAATGGATTAAAAATCTAAATGTTAAAATAGAAACAATTTCCTGGAAGACAAAATAGGTAAAACTCTTGAAGAGGTAGATGTAGGCAAATGACTTTAACAGAGCTCTAATGTGACAAAACATAATACCGAGAATCAGCAAATGGGATCATATCAAATAAAAAAGTTTCTGTACAGCAAAGGAAACAGCTGACACAATGAAGAGACAAGTTACAGAATGGGAAAATTTTTTTGCCAGTTATGCCATGAGCAGAGGACTGAGATCACCTCATCCAGCCACCCCTGTAAAGCCAGACCTACAGAATCTGGCCTTCCACCGTAGAATGCAGGTCCTGTGTCCTTCCTTGCCTGAGCTTGATCTTGTCTACCCCTCACTCTCTCCCATCCTATTTCTCCTGGCTGTCTTTTTCCCAGTCACATTAGTAGGGTAACACTTCAGTCCTAGAATGAAGCTATAATGTAATGTTTTGTGACTAATGTATTCTAGATATTAGTCCTCTAATACCTGGCACATTTTTTCCCATTCTGTAACTTGTCTCTTCACTCTGTTGGTTGTTATCTTTGCTATGTAGAAGCTTTTTAATTTGCTATGCTCTCATTTGTTGATTCTTGGTACCAAGTCGTACCTTGGTTTATGAACTTGATTCTTTCTACGATTCTGGTCCAAACTGAGTTGGATGTGAACTGAATCAAATTCAGTGGTTAAGGTTCAGTGTTGGCTTTATGGGGAAATTTGATTTGGTTCTTGTCCAGGTTGGTTTGCAACCAGAATTGTGGAGAGAATTGAATTTGTGAACTGAGGTGCCACTGTATTTCTTGTTTGCCTACACCTTCAGGAGTTGTACCTGTTTTATCTTCCAGTAGATTGTTTCTGTTTTAACATTTAGATCTTTGACTCATTTTGATTTTTAGTTTAGTACATGGTGAGATATAGGGATCTAGATTCAATCTTCTGTATGTGGATAGCCAGTTTTTCTTGCACCATTTATTAAAGAAGTTATTTTTCTTCCACCATATATTTTTGGTCCCTTTGTAAAAGATCAAATAGCTGAATGTACCTGGTGTTGTTTCTGGATTCTCTGTTCTGTTCCATTGATCCACATCTCTGTTTTTGTGCCAGTGCCGTGCTGTTTTTAATCACTGTAGCTTTGTAATATAATTTCAAATTCAGGATTATGGTGCCTTCTGCTTACCCAGCTTTGCTTTTGCTATTCTGGGTCTCTTCTGGTTTTGTTTGAATGTTTGGATTGTTTTCTCTAGATCTGTGAGTAATGTTGTTGGTATTTTGATTGGGATTGTATTAAATCTGTATATCACTTTGGGAAATATGGCCATTTTGAGTATATTGGTTCTGCCTATCCAGGAACAGGGTTTTTTTGATTTCCCCTTCAACCTCTTTTGGATTTACCTTTTAAAAGGATGATGGCAGTTCCCACCTAAATAGGATCATGCCATTTAGAAGTTTTAGACTATTTCAAGTGAGAGTTAATGGTGCCTTTAATTGGGGAAGAATTGGGCAGTGGGAGATTTGAGATATGTTTTATAAGAGAATTCACAACAGAGTTACATATGGATCAGATGTTTGCATTGAAGGAAAGGATGGAATCAAGGATAGAGTACACATTTTTGGCCTGAACAGCCAGATGAATAACAACAGGCGCTGTTTATTGTTTGCCAAGCACTGTTTAAACAATTTAAAAGGATATCTTATTTAATCATTATAACCTCATGAAGAAAGCAGCATTATTCCTATTTTATAGATGAGGAGACTGAGGCACAAGTCTGTGGTCTCATAGTTAATAAAGGGTGGTGTTAAGATCCATATCATTTAATCTGATCCTACAGAACATACTCTTAGTAACAGGCATTCAATTATACTGCCATTAGGGAGAGGATTACTGTGATGGGAAGGACTGTGGGGTGGGTTGAGAATCAAGAGTACTTTCTGATTTGTCCATATTAAGTTTGAGGTAGTAGAGAGTTGTATTAGTTTGGAAATACGTTAATTATTGGAGAGGTCTGGACTACAAGTGGAAATTTTGGACCCAATAGCTTATAGGTAAAGCTATGGTACTGGGTGAGATTTCTGAGAGAAAATGTGTCATAGGAGAGAGAAAAAGACCAAGGACTGATTGTTGAGGCATG
Organism: Heterocephalus glaber; assembly: GCF_000247695.1. The sequence goes on along the minus strand of NW_004624771.1, from coordinate 12,565,537 downwards.
TAAAATTTAGAACTTGAAAAGTTGAGGAGGAGCAGATAAAGAGAGTGGCAAGTGAGACAGGAAAAACAGAGTGTGTAGTCAAGGAAGCCAAAAGCAAAGTTTCAGGAGAAAGGAATACGACATTTTGAAATAAGGCTCAGAGGAAGGCAAAATCCCAAATGGCGTCAGATGAAGCAACAATGGGAGCAAAGTAAAAATCATAAGTATAGATGATTCTTTAAAGAGGTTTTACTGTAATGAGCAGGAAAGAAATTTTTTGGTAGTTGGAAACGCTATAGAGTTAGGGAAACTTATTAAACATTGGGGATGAGAATGATCTAATGAGAAAGAATCTGATGTAGAAAAGAGGAAACAAATGTAGGGATTGGGCTTTGATTGGAGCACTTTTTAAAAATATTTGAGTATATTTGATAGTGATAAGATAAAGGCATTCATTTCTTATTGTTTCTATTATGTTGTTGAAGTTTGAAATAAAGTAATCACCTGAGAGTGATGAGAAGTAATATGATTATTAGAAACTTAATGAGAGGAAGAGAAGATGGACATGTCAGAGGTTCTCCAAACCAAACTTAGGTTGGGAGATTTATAGGAGAACTGGCAGGACACAGCATATTGTCCTACTTAACATTAGTATTTTTTTTTTTTTTTTGGTACCGGAGATCAAACTTGGGTCCTTGGGCTTGCGCAGCAGATGGTGAAACCACTGAGCTAAATCCCCAAAGCTACAGAGCAAAATCATCAAAGAGAAAAGGGCTTATGGAGTGAAGTCCAGAGGAAACCAAGCGCATCCTTAGAAGAGTTCTTTCTTGTTGGAAGTGCTTAATCCTTCAGCAGTCACAACACATGAAGTATTGCTTATCAGGGAAGCTCACTAGAAACTCAAGGCCCAAGGTTTTTACTGTGTTGTCACGTAGGCACCCTCTGCTTAGCCCCTATTGAAATTTGAGACTCCTAGAAGGAAGAGTTCAGCATAGATAGACCATATTATTTGCACATGCAGTTTGGGCTCATTGAACCATTCTTACCAGTTAGTTAGGACTATGGTATTACTCTCAAAATCCAGGTTCTCAAATGCTAGCCAAGGACCAATGCTGCTATTTTTTTTTTTTTAATAATGGAGATTAAACTTAGGGGGCCTTTGCTCTGAGCTACATCCCTAATCTGCTTTTATTTATTTATTTTTTTGAGACAGGGTCTTGCTAGGTTGCTTAGCCTGGGCTTGAATTTGTGATCCTTTGCCTCAGCCTCCCAGAGTGCTGGGAAATACAGGAGTGTGCCACCATGCCTGGTAATATTGTTAACTTTATTTGTTTAAGATGAAGTAGTAACTTTGGAGAGTGGGAGAGTGACTGTCCTAGGACAGTGTTTTTTCAGGAGTGTTGTATTCATGTGAATTGTGTGGTTATGAATTTATATATGTATGTGTGTATGTACGAATGTATTTCCTGTAGCTACCTCCAGCTGCTCAGAAACAGGCAGAGATGCAATTTTAACTAGGGTTTGCCAAAATAATTTGACTTGTGCAAAATGGGGCTACCCTCTTTTTCATACTTGCCTGAACCAGGGACATAGGTGGAAATTTCTTGGATTTTATTTTCAGTTGATAATATCCTGGTAAATCCTAGATTATCCTCTCTGAAGTGACACAAGCTTCTGGGAGTCACAGAGTATAACATTTATATGGAATAACCTGGCTTTCCCCAAGATGAGCAGAACATCAGATTGTAGTAACCTTTCATTGTGACTTTTTGTGGGGTGCCGTTACTTGCTTTGGTTTTGGGCTAGTTATTTTGGAGCAAGATGGATAGAATTTGGATCTGTTATTTCAGGGATATGTGGATGGCACTACAGAATGTAGATTTCTGTTTGCTTTTTGTAGGCATATGTGGTCGTTACAAAATTGCTTATGAGGTAGTCTTCAAAAGAAGTAGCTCTTCAAAAGAAGTAGGTACAGCAGATACAAGTAGATGCATCCAAATAACTTTCATTGTCTTTTCAAAATATATATGTCTATAAAAATATAGAAGTCTTCAAGAGATTCATTCACTCAACACAAGGACAGAGTATGTGAATTTTTGAAAATACTTCCCTGTGGATTGTAATATTTGCTTCTAGTTAAGAATCAGAGTTTAATATTTATGTTTGGGACTTTCTGTTAATAAAACTGTGTAGACAGTTGGTTTTGCTCCTTGTTTTTACCCAAGAAACCAGAAAGATTTTGTCAGATTGGGCATGTGTCTGGCTAGGTAGACTGGAGAACATGTTTGCACCACGTTTCTTCACCTAGAGGCATATGTCAGAGAATCTTTTGGTTGGCTTGATCTGGAACTAAGTGGATTTCGAACAGTTGGGGGAACGTGGACTTCTAACAAGAGAGAAACTCAATGAAATGTTGGTCTGAAGTCTAGGTTTAGAGGACAATTTAGTATGAATTTAGGAATCTTAAGCTTAAAAAAATTGGTATGTTAATTTCCAGTGCTGTTAATATAAAGTCCAGGTACTCTGCTGAGAAATTGGTGAGTTAGAATACTGTACTTGATAACTACCTCCTGGACCTCAGCCTTATGGCTTTGAGACTTATTTGTGGTTTGCTGGAAAACTAATGAACATTTATAACATTTTCTATGCCATATTGTATTCTAAATTACAAATTAATTATTTGCAAATAAATTTCTGGCTTATGACAAGTTTGTAAGCTTTTCATTTTAAGGAGAATAAAATACAGAAAAATGAATAAGTCATTAAATTTTTTAGGAAGTAAAAATTCTTGTAACATTTTAAATTTACAAAATATTAAGGTATATTATTAAATACTTATCAGATCACTTGTTCATGATTTCTGGTATGTTAAGACAAAGCATTAATTACCATATATTTCCAGTTATGGAAGAGATAGTTTATGGACTAGTCAGTGACTACTTACAACAGTCTAGATAAGCATTTTGTTAATTGTGTTTCTTTTTATTGTGACCCTGCTTTGTGCACAGAGGAAATAGAGAATGTACATTGTTTTTTTTTTTGGTACTGGGGATAGAATTCGGGTCCTTGCGCTTGCACAGTGGGCGGCGAAACCACTGAGGTAAATCCCTGGACCTAGATAAGCATTTTGAAAGTAAATATATTTGTAGCATAAGCCTTTTAATCACAAATAAAGTCTTAGAAACATTTTCTTTTTTAAAAAATATAGACATTGGTAAATGAGTAAGACAAAGTTGATTTAAGCTTCTAGTGGGTATTATTGTAGTAAAGTATTTTTACAGTGACATATTAAACCTGTCATTTTTATGGTGGGATACTTTTCAGATATATATGCATATATTTCAGAGTTTCTGATATTTGATATAAGTAAATGTTTGCTCACAAAAATAATTGTGTGGCTTTATATGCATCATTTCAAGAACATGTTAGTCTATCAATATGAATATTTTAAACTATGCTCCTTAGAGCACTAATCTTCCACAAACAGAATAGTAGAAATCTTTAATTTGTAGGAAAGATTAAGTAAATGGGTAGAATTTTCTCAAAGTCCTTCGTACCCTGAATTTTTAATTTTATTATGGTAAAACAGACATAATGCATTTGTAATTTTAACCATTTTTAATTGTATAGTTTCATGACATCAGGTACATTCACTTTGTTGTACTATCATCCTCTAAATTCACCTGAAGAACTTTTTCATTTTGCAGAGTTGACACTTTGTACTTATTAAAAATAATTCTCCATTACTCACCTCTTACCCCTTGAGAGCCACCATTCTATTTATGAATTTGACTACTCTTACGTATCTCTCATATGAGTGGGATCACATAGTATTTTATTTTTGACTGACTGCCAACAAAAAGTGAGGTGGAACTGTAACATTCTGCTGTTTGTATTTTACTTCCAAGCAAACAATATTACTAATTTAAATACTTTTTAAAACCATTTGCTATCTGCATTTTAAAAGTAACTGTGATACAGTAAGAAAGATCTCAGGTAATTGCAGCTAATGCCAGAGAGCCTATTGTTGCTTCTTGGTATGGTTTAAAGTGAATCCCATTTGAAGGAAGTAAAACAGTGGAAGTTTATGGATTGTGTTGTTTAGAGGTGTGGTCTTACAGTGGAAAGTAATTTGGATTAGACAAAACGGTTAGGGTGGAGCTTGGGGCTCCTGTGACTGAATCCTGGGGCCTTAATTGTAAGAGAGAGAGAGAGAAGAGAGAGAGAGAGAGACCAGATACAGGCGTACACATATGTGCTCCATATCTCTTGTTGTCTGATGCTCTGTACTACCTTGAGATACTGCCAACAAAAAGGCCATCAACATATGAGGCACTTAGACCTTGTACCTCCAGGGCTGTGAGCCAAATAAACCTGTTTTATTTATAAAGTAGCCTACCTCAGATATTTTGTTATAGTAATAAAAAACAGATTAAGGCTGCAGCATGTGCTAGAGAAGCTCTATAGGTCTTTTCACTTAGCTGCCATCAAAATTCTCACATTGTACATGTATAATAATAAACACTGGAAGTGATCCTGTTTGCTGTACAGAAGTTTTAGAGTGTTATGTAAACAACTGCTTAATTAATTTTAGTTTAAGCTTCTGGGAATTGGTGAAATTGCATTTTAATAATGTTGAATGGGAGTCATAAAATAATAATTTTCAGATAACCTCTATTCTCTAATGATATTTCCTGGGCAATATTTACTTATTTACTCAAGTCTTTTTAAATTTTAGAGCTCTTTTCCCTAACTGGTCTGTTTTTAGCCAGAGCCAAGTGAATTCTCCCCTTTCTCTCCTTTTGAAAGAAACATGCACTGCCTAGGGTTATTTATGACTTCCCTGCAGAGCCAGTGCAGGAACTTTGGGTCTCCCGAGTTCCTGGGCATTGCTTGTCCCACTTCTCTGCCCTCCCTCAGGCTTTGACCTCAAACTCAGTTATCTGAGCATGTGAAAAAGTATTAGCTCTATGGGTAGCTGGGTGTGTGACGCATGCCTTTAATTCCAGAACTGAGAGGCTGAGGCAGGAGAATGAAAGTTTGAATTCAGCCCGGGAAACTTAGCAAGACCTTGTCTCAAAACAAAAGAAAATAAAAAGGGCTGGGGACTAACTCATTGCAGGATCCAAGGGAAGAGCCCCTTCTTGGAATCACAGGAATTGGAGCGAGGCTGATACTTTTGGCTGGCTGACTGCCTCTGTCCTAGCAGTCCTCTGAAGAGACCCTGAAGGAGCCCTCTGAAGAGCTGTGTTCTGAGGGGCCTTGGATTCTCTCTCATGGCTGGGATGAGATTGGGGTTGGAAAGGGAGGCTGAAGACAGGGCATAGAACCTAACCACCTCTACCTGTTCTGGAAAACAACAGCCAATCAGACAAAAGAGTTCTGATGATTAAAAGGCACTTTTTTTTTTTTTAAATGGTACCATTAGAGGGGTTTTGACAGTGGACCAAACTGACTTTTATAATTTGGTTTGGCCTAGATTCTCATATGGCTCAGCATTCTTCAGACTTACACAGGTCATGCTGTTAGCAGAAACAGAACTGAATTTGGGAGAATGATGAGAGAGGCAGCAGACCTGGCACAGCATGTGGCCTGTGGAACGGGAACTAGACAGCTGCTGATGGAGTCATAGACACTAGTCTATCAAGTCCATCCCAGGAAACTGTAGAAGCACAGTCCCTGAGAGGCAGTTCTGACCTCCTGAGCTGCTGTGTGGGGACCTTTGGTTGGCAGGTTTAACTCAGAGCAAGGACAAGAAGGGCAGGCCAAAACAATCCTCCAGCTGAAAGATTACTCCTCATATACTATAGATGATCCCTGTTAAAATGCAAAGGTTCCAGAATGGAGTCCACTTTTAAGCTATTATCATTCATTTGTATCTGAATCAATTAAAATCAGGTTAAAATATAAGTTGATGATTTCATTTTTAAAAGGTATAAAGATCAGGAGATAATGTAGTACAGTAGTCTTCAGAGTGGAATATCTGTACCTATGGTGCATGAAGACTTGCCAAGGTTTGTGGTTACAGAGTTTTTAAAAACCAACTTCTAGACTCTCCACTTCCTTAAGTACTCTTTTCACTTTGAGGATACTTTAAAGTCTGTTGGTTTTTTTTTTTTATTACATTAAACATTTGCCCATCTCCTAGTTTATAAAATAAAGCATATTTCTCACCAATCTCAAATATTGCCTTGGGTTGGGAAAATTTAGGTGTAAAACAAAAGGGACTGTTTGAGAATGAATAGCTTCCCAGGAAAGGCAAAACAAAAATAGGTTCTGCAAAGATTATTGAAGTAGGTATTTTATTTCACTAGCAAACCAGACTAGTGGCAAACCTCTGTCTCCCAACCATCTTCTCTGAGAACTCTGGAGTCATTTGATGTTGGGCTATGTACAGTAATAACACATTCATTGGAATTAAAAATGAAAGTCAGACTTATTCTAAGAGGAATGCCTTATTTTTGCCATTGGTTTGACAGAGAACTAGTTTTGCCAATTAGATTATATGGTGAATACTCTTCACAAATATTTATTAATTCCAGTTATTGATAGAATTCTATATAAGCACATATAAAATATGAATTAGGTTGGAAATTACGTACAACTATTAAACCTAAAAATACAATACGTGAGTTATAATTTAAATGAGTTCAAGGAAGCTGTTCAGCGCCTTTGTAGAGACAGCTTGTGAAAAAAACTATTTCATGATCATTTCAAGAGTGATGGAAAACGTGGGTTTTAGAGCCCATCTCAGCGGCCCAGCTCTGAATCTTATCTCGGACAATATTGATCTTAGAAGTTAATGATGGAGTTCCTACCTAGCATGTGGGAGACCCTGGGTTCCATTCCCAGCACTAGAAGAAAAAAAAAAAGGTAGAATAGCTACTCTGAGTTTTCTAAAAACTAGTTTTTAAATATAAACTGGTTTTGAATTTCATCAATTTTTTGGGTATTTATTGAGATGATCATATGATTTTTATCTATTTTTATTCCATTAATGTGATTAACATTGAAGTTTGCATATCTAACCTTGCATTTTTTGATTAAACCTATTTTGTTGCAATGTATAACATTTCTGGATTTATGAATGCTTTGATTAGAATTTTTCCTTTTGCATTATGTTTACAACAAAGATTAGTTTGTACTTTTCTTATATTGTCTTAGGGTTTGAGTATTAAGGTTATTCTTTTCTCATAAAGGGATGCATTCTCTTAAGTAATGTTAGTGTCATTTCTAATTTAAATATTGAGAAGTTCAGAAGAATTCAGTGACAAATATGCTTTATCATGACTTTAGATTATAAATTCAATTTCTTCATTTGATATATGGTTATTCAAGTTTTCTATTAATTTTTGGTCATTTGACAAGTTGAAAGTTTTAGGAATTTGCCCATTTTTAATGTTAAAATTTATTTTCATAAGTTTGGTTGCAAAAATAGTTTTTTTGTTTAATATCTACCATTAGTAATTGTGTACCTTTCACAGTTTGTAATATTGTCTTCTTCTTTTTTAAATCACCATTTTTAAAGGTTTGTCAGTCTGGTGAAAGCTATTTTTTTAATATGATTTTTCTTCAGTACTTGCTTTCTACGTTGTTAATGTCTGCTCTCACCTGTTACTTCATTTACCTTTATTCATTTTGATCTTTCAGAGTTTTGTGATTAGCTCATTAACTTTTTACATTTTTTTCTTATATTAAGTAGTTTTTGTTTTTTGAGAGAGGGTCTTGCTATACTTCAGGCTGGCCTTGAACTCACTATGTAGCTCAAGCTGGCCTCAAACTCCACACTGTGTAGTTCACGCTGGCTCAGATTGGCCTCAAACTCAGCAGTGATCCTCATGCCTCAGTCTCCCAAGTGCTGGAATTACACCAAAGTTTCTATTATGTTTTAAGGCCTTATATTTTAACTACCACCTCAGTCGTATCCCTATGTATGTATGTATTTGGTTTTTTGAGACAGGGGTTTTCCTATGTAATTCAGGCTGGTCTTGAACTCACTGTGTAGCCTAGGCTGGCCTTAAACTTGCAATCCTTCTCCCTCAGCCTCCAGAGTGCTGGGATTACAAACATGCATCACCATACCTGGCTGTTTGTTTTTAAATGTCTTTTCATTATTGTTCCGTTTAAAAAACTTTCTAATTTGACCTGTGAGTTGTTCAGAGGTGTGTTTTATGGAGCTTTTAAAAAAGTATTTATGTAGTTTAAAATTTTCTGACTTATTTGCATCATACCCTACATTCATATTTATAAATATTTATATGGTTTTCAAAATTATACTTCTTCTATAGTTGTTATACTGCATCTGTGCCCACTAGATCTAGCTTAGATCCTACGTAGATCCCACTAGATCCTACATAGGTTGTTCAAATTTTTGTTTGCTTTACCTACCGATTACTAAAAAATGTTTGTTATGTACCTTAATGGGAGATTTGCTAATTTTCTATGTAATTCTTGACAGTTTCTACCCATTATAGAGTTTGACGCTAGATTAATTAGGTGCATAAAGTTTAGACTTACTGTGTTTTCCTGATGAATTGTGCTTTTATCTAATGACAAGTCATCTGAAGTGGGGCTTTTTGGACTTAAAGTTCCTCTTTTTTTCCTCATTGTAATATAGGTAGTGTTTTTTAAAATTTTTAAATTAAAAAAATTTTTGGTATTGATGATTGAACTCGGGACCTTGTGCTTGCAAGGCAAGCAGTGGCACCACTGAGCTAAATCCCTGGCCCTAGAAATGTACTTTTTATTTGGTTATTGTTTACCTGGTTTGTTCTTTTCCACTATTTAATTTTCATTCTTTCTGTTTTCTTGAGTTTGGATGGCTTTTGGAAACAGTGTATAAATAGATTTTGGTTTTTCATTGTGAAATCTTTGTATTTTAACTGGTATATGTAGGCTATTTATATTTATTGTCAATTTGGGTTTATTTGGGTGCATTTCTTGTAAGGAAGGTGGTGGAACCACTGAGCTAAATCCCCAACCCTTGGCTGCATTTCTACCATTTAAAAACATATATTAATTTGTCCATGTGTTCTTCCTATTTTTTTGATTAATTTTATGTATTTTCCAGATTCAATTTTCTTCTGTATTTGTTTGGAAGATATATACTTCATTTTGTCTTCCTTTACATGCCTGTTAATTGAAACTTCTACATGCTTGTTATCAAAATAAGATTAATCTCTATGTTTTGTCTTCTTACTGAGGATCCTCTTTGATGACTCTTAGTCTCTGTCTTTTAATTGGGAGAAAGAATCTGATTGTATAGCTTGGGTCAAGTGTCTACTTTTAGATCATAGCTATTGTAAGGTGTGGGAAAGAGGAGAATTTTAGTAGAGTTATAGCCACTGGGGGTTTCCTCTTTCTTATTTCTTATATTCTCCTTCTCCATCCCCACCCTGTATATTGACCCTAATCAGCCATTTCAGGAAATCCATACTACAGAATTGCTGTAAACCCAAATAGATCTAATTCTGTAGTCTTTCAATAAGACTTCTCACAAGTTTGCAGAATGGGAGAGATCGTCCTCTTTCCTCTGTCTGTCTTGTCTTCCTCTTCCTACTCCTAGCTAACCCTACACCCTACCCCCAAACTGGCTATGTCTAGTGGCAAACCTGGGAAAGTGTTAAGTGATTTGTGTCCCACCCCAACCCCCATATTTCTTGCTTTTCATTAGTGCTTGCTTATTTGAGAATTTCTAGGAAATGTTGAAAATATGTCATCATTATCCCACATTTAACGGTGGTTCAGTACCATGGACAGGTACAGGCACACTACCTGTCTCCGCTTTACACTCAAAACATTTTAGCAGGCTAACTTCTTCTGAAGTCTACTCGTCATTATTCTTTTCACTGTTAGTTGCATTCCTCCTTATTTTTACAACTGTTCTTACAGCCAGGTCTTGTCTCTTTCAATTTTTTACTCCTATCTGCTTGTAAAATACTTTGAGTTACTAAGTAGTTCAGTCTCCATAAAGAAACAGAATAAGAGAGGTTAAGTAACATCCAAAATTACACAGAGCCTATGCAGTACACACAGTCTGTTCAGTGACAGAAGCAGGTTTTTGACTCAAGTTTTCCTGACTATGAAGCTAGATCTCTTAATTACTTGGTATACCTGATTGATGACTTTTAAATAATGTTTCAAAATCAGTTCATATTTATTTAAAAAATTACATATTTGCCCCATTTCCTACTAGAGTGCTCTTTTTCTCTCAAAGTATTGTAAAAGTTCTTTAAATTTTAGAGGTAAAAACCTTGTGAACAGCATAAATTACAGATATTTTTGCTGTAATTTATTTCTTTTAAGTTTAGAGTATTTGGGGATTATGATATTAAATAAAACTTTAGCTTTTATCTAATTAAATCTTTTTCTGTAGGGTTTTTGCCTTTTGGCATTCTTGTTAGAGAAGTCCTTCCCTTTCCCAAGAACATATTCTTACCATATGGGTGGAAATAAATGTGGATAGTATCTGTATTTCCTCTTTTTTTGAGATTTATTTCCCATGAAACTACATATTATATAAAATTCTTTATGAACCTGTTGTTAATTTAAACATTGTTAATACTGATAATAACTGAAGATATTTAGAAGAAGCACGTGATGAAATTAAATTGCTATTGTTGGAAAGTTGAATAAGTAACTTCCCAGAATGTCTCCCATTTCTAGTACAGTGGCTGATACTGAGTAAGTACAAAGAGTTAAGTAAATGCAGAATTAATGAATAATGAAGACATTTTCTTGGTGAATTTACTAGGGTGTAAATTGGGGGGTTATTGCTTAATGGAGTTTCTATTTAGGATGATGAAGTTTTAGATATGGTAGTATTAGTGTAGCACTACAAATGTACTTAATGCTGCTGATCTGCAGTTAAAAATGGTTAATAATGACATATTTTGTCATTTATCTTTACCACAAAATATATTTTTAAAACCCCAAACAACTCATTGATTTAGGTTATATTATTATTATTGCCATTTTGCAAGTGAGGTTTAGAAGAGATAAGTAGCTAGTATGAGTTCATGTAAGTAGCAAATGATAGACTAGATTTGAACCTATGTCTCTTTGATCCCAGATTCCACATTTCAAACTATGTGATTCTGTGCTTTCAGTAATAAAAGTGGAATTCCTTCGTTTCCTATTCCCTATTTTCATTCTTTTTTTTTTTTTTTTGGTACTGGGGATCGAATTCGGGTCCTTGCACTTGCAAGGCAGGAGGCAAAACCACTGAGCTAAATCCCCGGCCCCCTATTTTCATTCTTTTTCACAGAAGTTACCTCTGATTCTTAGGTTATGCATCCTTTTGAACCCTTTTCATATGCCTTCACTGAAGTGTATGTAAACACACAAAATGTGGACAATTTTTCTTGACATAAATGGGATAATTTTCTACATTCTGTGACTTTTTTTTCACTTAACAATATCTTAGAAATTTTCCATGTTAATTCATATAGGTTCAATTAATTCTGTATATTTGCAGTATGTGTTTCATGATATAGATATAGATATAATGTTCCATGGCTTAGAAATAAACAAGAGGAACTTTGGAAATTGTGCAAACACATGGCAGTTAAACAGTACACTTCTGAGTGAACAATGAGTTATTAAGAAAACAGAAGAAAAATTTAAAATTTCTCAAAACAAATGAAAATGGAAGTGAATATAGGAAAACCTATGGGGTACAGCAAAAGCAGTATTAAGAGGGAAATTTATAGCAGTAAACAGCAACATCAAGAAGTAGATTTCAAGCAAACACCCCAACAGTGCAACTCGAGTAGAAAGCAGAAGAAACTATACCCAAAATTAATAGAAGGGGGAAAAAAATCTGAGCAGAAATAAATGAGATAGAGATAAAAAAAAAAATCTATGTAATACAGAGTTAGATTTTGAAAAATAACAAAATCACCAAACTTTAGTCTATTGAAAAAGTAGAGAAGATTCAGATAAATTATAAATGAAATAGAGACATTACAACTGACACTAGAGAAATATAAAGGGTCATTTAGAGACTATTATCAACAGCTATAAGCAACAAACTGGAAAGTTTAGAAGAACTCATTTAATTTTTTGACACAACATAGCCTACCAAAAATTGAACCATGAAGAAATAGATTCTCTGGGCCGGGGATTTAGCTCAGTGGTTCCGGCACCTGCCTCGCAAGCACAAGGTCCTGAGTTTGATCCCCGGTACCACCCTGCCCCCGCTCCCCAAATTATAAGAAATAGATTCTCTGAACAGGCCAATGAGTAATGAAATTGAATCATTACTAAAAAAGTCTCCCAACAAAGGCCCAGGACTCAATGGCTTCACTGTTGAATTTTCTAAAAATTTTAAGAACAATTGACACCAACTCTTAAACTATTCCAAAAAGTTGAAAGAGAAGAAATCTTTCCAGACTCATTCTGGGAGGTCAGCATTACTCTAAAAATGAGACAAAGTCAGTACCACCACCAGCACCAGCACCAGCACCAGCACCAGCACCACCACCACCATCAGATCAGCATCCCCGATGGACATAGATGCAAAAATTCTCAGCAAAATTCTAGTAAACAAAATCCAACAGTATGAAAGTTTATACACTGTGATCAAGCTGAATTTATCCCAGGTATCAAAGATATGGCTCAACACTTGAAAAATCATTTAACATAATACGTCTCATCAACAGAATGGACAAAAACTGTATACGATCATCTGAACATAGATAAGGCATTTGATAAAATTCAGAATCCCCTCATGATATCAACTCTAAACAAATTAGAATATGTCTTAACAGAATAAAAGCTATGTATGACAAGCTTACCAGTGGCATCTTAATGAATGGGAAAAAGTTGAAAGTATTTCTTGTAATACTTGGAAAAAGGATGTCCACTTTTACCACTCATATTCAACAGCACTGGAAGTCTTAGCCAAAGTAATCAGACAAACAAAAGAAATAAAAGGAATCCAGAATGGAAAGGAAGAATTCAAATTATCCTTGTTTGCAGATGAGATGATTTTATATGTAGAAAAACTTAGATTCCACAAAAAACTGTTAGAACTTATCAGTGAATTTAGCAAAGTTGCAGTATACAAAATAAACATACAAAAATTAGTATTTTTATATACCAGTAATGAATAAATACAATAGCTGCAAAAAATAACATTATGTAATACAACATAGTATCTGAGTAAAATTTATCAAAGGAAGTGAAAGTTGTCTACAATAAAAATTATAAAAAACTGTTGAAAGAAATTAAAGAACACACATATGGAAAGGCATCATATGCTCATAGATATGAAGAATTAATATTTTAAAGTAGCCATACTATCCAAAGCAGCCTACAGATTCAGTTTGATTCCCATCAAATGACATTCTTCACAGAGAAAAATCAATTCTGAAGTTCATATGACAGTACAAAAGACTTTGAATAGCTGAGGTAATCCTGAGCAAAGAGAGCAAAGCTGGAGGCATTGCAATACCTGACTTTAAAACAGACTACAAAGTTTAGTAACCAAAATAGCATTATTCTGTCATAAAAACAGACACATAGACCAGTGAAACACAACAGAAAACCCAGAAATAAATCCACATATTTATAGCCAGTTGATTTTTACAATTTAATTTTTTTGGTTTAAAAAATTTTATTGGTACATTTTAGATATACATAATGATAACATGCATCATAAATTTGTAACTGTACATGCTATATCTTGCTTCTTTTTTCCCATTCCCCTCTCTTTAACCCCTCTTCCCCTCATTTGCAAAAGCTTTGCTTCCATTTTTTCCTGCTGTTCTCTCTTTCTTACTTGTCCTTTCCTTCCTTTCCCCCTCCTCCCTCCCTTGTTCCCCTTCCCATTTGAATATTTTCTTCGCCTTTCCCATTATCTATTTAACACATTTTGGTCCTTCCTTACACTCTTGGTTTCTTACACCAGAAAAAGCATGCAGTATTTAGACATGTGTGTCTGATTTATTTCACTGAAGAATATGGTCTCAAGGGGGCTGGGGATTTAGCTCAGTGGTTCTGCCACCTGCCTTGCAAGTCCAAGGTCCTGAGTTTGATCCCCAATACACCCCCCCCCAAAGAATATGGCCTCAAGGTACATCCATTTAGCTAGAGCTGTCTCAAGCTTATCCTTCTTTATGGCAGAGTAATACTCCATTGTATTAAAAAACTCACATCTTTATCCATTTGTCAGTTGATGGACATTTGGGCTGTTTCCAAGATTTAGCTATTACAAACTGTGCTGCTGTAAATGTGAGTGTGCATATATCGGTGTTGTATGATGCTTTTAATTCTTTTGGGAATATATCCAGAAGGGGAATAGCTAGGTCAAATAGAACCTCTAGTTTTAGTTGTTTGAGGAATCTCCACACTGATTTCCACAGTGGTTGCACCAGTCTACACTCCCACCAACAGTGGAAAGGATTTCTTTTTCCCCACAGCCCTGCCAGCATTTGTTATTGGTTGATTTCTTTCTGGAGTGAGATGGAATCTCAGTATTGTTTTAATTTGCATCTCTTGAATGATCAGCGATGGGGAACATTTTTTCATATATTATTTGCCATTTGTACTTCTTCATCGGAAAAGTGTCTATTTCAGATGGCCATTTTTGGACAGGTCTTTAAATTTGAGGTGTCTTGATTTTTTTTTAAGTTTTTTGTATATTCTAGATATTAGTCCTTTGAGGAACAGCTGGCAAAATTTTTTTCCCACTTTGTGGGTTGTCTCTTCATTCTGTTGGTGGTTTCTTTTGCTGCACAAAAGCTTTTTAATAAGATGAGATTCCAGTTGTTGATTCTTTGTCATATTTTCTATGCAATTGGGGTTTTGTTTATAAAGTCTTTGCCTACACCAGTGTCCTCAAGAGTTCTACCTAGTCTATCTTCCAGCAGACTTAGTGTTTCTGTTTTAATATTTAGATCTTTGATTCATTTTAATTTTTGTTTAGTGCATGGTGAAAGATAAAGGTCTAGTTTTAGTCTTCAGCATGTAGAGAGCCTGTTTTTCCAACACCATTAATTAAGGAGGCTGTCTTTCTTTCTTCCAGTGAATGTGTTTGGTCCCTTTGTCAAAGATAAGGTGGCTAAGTGTATTTGGAGTTTTCTCCATCTTCTAATCTGTTCCACTAATCCTCAGATCGGTTGTTTTGCTCCCATCATGCTGTTTTTATCACTGTAGCTCTGTAGTATAATTTCAAGTCAGGGATTGTAATGCCCCCTACCTTGCCTCTGTTGCCCAGAATGGCTTTTGCTATTCTAGGTCTCTTCTGATTCCAAATGAATTTTAGAATTGTTTTCTCTAATTCTGTGAGATATGCTATTTATATTTTGATCAGGATTGCATTAAATCTGTATAACAATTTTGAAAGTATGGCCACTTTCACAATATCGATTCTTCCTACAAAAGAACAAAGGATATATTTCCATTTTCTGATTTCCTTCTCAGTCTTTTTTTCCCCCCAGAGTACTGTAGTTTTCAATGTAAAGGTCTTTTACTTTCTTTGTGAGATTGATTCCTAGGTATATCATTTTTTTTGATGCTGTTATGAAAGGTGTTTTTCTCTAATTTCCTCTCACAGTGAGTTTGTTATTTGTGTACAGAAATGCTATTGATTTTTGAGTGTTGACTTTGTATCCAGCTACGATACTGAATTTGGTTATTAAATCTAGAAGTCTTTTGGTGGAGTTTTTGGGGTCTTCTATGTAAAAATCATGTCATCCACAAATAATGATAATTTAACTTCTTCCTTTTCTATCACTATTCCATTTATTTCTTCCTCTTGTCTAATTGCTCTGGCTGTCAGAACTATATTGAATAAGAGTGATGACAGTGGACATTCTTATTTTGTTCTTGATTTTAGAGTGAGAGCTTTCAGTTTTTGTTCATTTATTATGATGTTATCTGTTGGTTTGTCATAGATGGCTTTTATCAGGTTGAGGTGAAGACCATCTAGTCCAGTTTTCTGTAGGGTTATTATTATGAATGGGTGTTGGACTTTGTCAAATGCCATTTGTGCATCTATTGAGATGATCGTATGATTTTTTATATTTGGCTCTGTTAATATGGTATATTACATTAATTGATTTGCATATGTTGAACCATCCCTGCATTTGTGGGATGAATCCTACTTGGTCATGGTGTATAATCTTCTTTATGGTTTGCTGCAGCTTGCCAGTATCTTATTGAAGATTTTTGCATGAGTGTTCATTAGGGAGATGGGCCTGTGGTTCTCTTTATTGGTTGGATCCTTTTCTGGTTTTGCTGTCAGGGTAATACTTGTTTCCAGGAATGAATTTGGTAATTTTGTTTCCCTTTCAATTTCATTCAAGAGTTTGAGAAGTAGCAGCATTTGGTCTTCTCTAAATTTCTTGTAGTAGTCAGCAGTGAAACTGTCAGCACCTAGGCTTTTCTTTGTTGGTAATTTTAAAATTATATTTTCAATTTCATTGATTGATGTTGGGTTATTTAGAATTTTTATATCTTTGGTTCAGCTTTGGTAATTCGTATATATCCATGAATTTGTCCATTTCTTTTGTGTTTTTCCATCTTATTAGAGTACAGATTCTCAAAGTAGATATTGATGCTCTTCTGGATTTCTACAGGATCTGTTGTGATTTTACCCTTTTCATTCCCAAATGAATGGATTTGAGACTTTTGCTTCTGTTTTTTTGATAAGGTTGTCTATGGGTTTGTCAGTTTTATTTACTCTTTTCAAGAACCAACTCTGATTCATTGATTCTTTGTATTGTTTTCTTATTCTCAATTGCATTAATTTGTGCTCTAATCTTTATATAACTTCCTCCCTCATATGAGTTTTGGGTTTGAGTTGTTCTTCTTTTTCTAGACATTTGAGATTCAACATTAGGTTGTTTATTTGAGCTTGTTCTGTTTTCCGGATGTGAGAATTTACTGCTATAAATTTCCCTCTTAGGACTGCTTTCATTGAGTCCCATAAGTTCCAGTGTGTTGCATAGGCATTATCATTTAATTGTATATACTGTTTAATTTCTTGTTTAATTTCATCTGTTACCCATTGGTTGTTCAGGAGGATGTTATTTAATTTCTATGTGTTTAAGGAGTTTTGTGATTTCTTTTGCCATTGATTGCACTGTGGTTTGATAATATACATGGGATAATTTCAATTCCTTTGCATTTACTTAAGCATGTTCTGTGGGCTAGTATGTGGTCTGTTTTGAACAATGTCCCATGTGCAGCTGAGAAAAATGTGTATTCTGATGTTGTTGGGTGGAACACTGTAGACATCTACTAAATATATTTGTTTAGAATTTTGGTTCAGTTCTGATATTTCTTTGCTGATTTTTTGTCTAGTTGATCTATTTGTGTCTGGGTTTTTTTTTTTTCTACTGAGGATTGAACTCTGGACCTTGAGCTTGCAAGGCAGGTGCCAGAACCATGAGCTAAATCTCCGGCCCGATCTGTCTGTTTGTGATAGTGGGGTATTGAGTTTCACCATTGCTTTTGTTTTAATGCTTATTTGATTTTTTAATATTTATTTTATATAGTTGGGAGCACTGTTATTTGGTGCATATATATTTAATATTGTTATCTCTTCCTCTTAGATTTTTCCCTTTACAAATGTAGTAACCTTCTTTGTCTCTCTTAATCAGTCTTGGCTTAAAATCCACTTTGCCTGCAAATGGAAAAGCTACCCTTTTTCCAGGTTTCTGTCACATGGAGTATTGTTTTCCATCCTTTGACTTTTAGTCTGAATTTCTTTTTGAATTAACTGTGTTTTTTGTTTGCAATGTATTGTTGGGTCTTCCTTCTTGATCTATTATCCTCGTCTGTTTCTTTTGATTGGTGAATTGAGACCATTATTTACATTGATGGTTATAATTGATATATATTGACTTACCCTTTTCATGTTATTTTCCTGTTGTTAGCCCCCCCACCCTGTTCAATTACTTGCCTTCCTTGGTAGATTCATTATTGTGGTTCATGGAGTTGTAGTCCTTGTTATCTCTTTCTAGAATGTCCTTCAGAATATTTTGAAGTGCTGGTTTGGTAGTTATGAATTTCTTCAGATGTTCTTTGTCATGGAAGTATCTTATTTTTCTATCAGTTTTGAAAAATAGTTTTGCGGGGTATGTCAGTCTGGGTTGAAGGTGTTTTTCTTAGGGCTTGCAATACTTCACGCCAAGCTCTCCTTGAGTTGAGGGTTTGTGTCGAGAAGTCTGGTGTCCTTCTCATGAGCTTTCCTTTATAGGTGATTTGTTTCTTTTCTCTAACAGCTTTTAATATTCTGTTCTTGTGTTGAATTTCTGGAATCTTGACTATTATGTGCCTTTGTGTAGATTCTTTTTTTTTGGTACCAGGGATTGAACTCGGATCCTTCTGCTTGCAAGGCAGGCGGCGGAACCACTGAGCTAAATCCCCGGCCTGTGTAGATTCTTTTGATCATGTCTTATCTGTATGTCAAATTGTTTCTCCATGATTGGGAAGTTTTCTGCTGTTATTTCTATGAACAGTTGTTTAAATGTTGTTTGCACTATCTCCTGCTTTTTCATTGACTGTCATCAGTATTATATTATTCTTCTTTGCATCACCTAGCAGCTATTGGATTGATTTTTTGTGGCCCCTTGCTGTTTTTAAGAAATCTTTCTTTTCATAATTGCTAAACTCAGTGCTGTCTTCTGTATCTGATATTTTGTCCTCTCATTGGCTCATTCTTTTGTATATACTTTGAATGGAATTTTTAATCTCCTGGACATCTGATTGAATGTGTTTCATAGATTCCATTTTTTCCTGTGTTGGATGTTCATCATTTCTATAATTTTCCTAAGCTCTCCTATTTTTTTTTTTTTTTAAATCTGCTCTAGAATCACTAACCATGTCTTTTGTTATGGTCGCCATCTCTGTAGTTACCTAAGAAATTATTTCTGATTTGATTTTTTTCTAGAGCCTCATTATCTGCTTTGTTACTTTTGCTGTTACTCCAGATAGTCCAGGTGGGTGTCTTTTGAATTGTTCTACCTCATTGCCGTCTGGGTTTGCCTTTGGCAAGCTGGAAGTCTTGGGTTGCATTTTGCTTCTGTGTCTTCTCATTTTTTTTTTATAAGTTTAATTCTTGGGTTGATGCTTGTAAATTTCTCATGGCTTTGTTGCTCACTAACCTTATTCCTAGTATTGAAAACCCTTAAGAAATAACTACTTCTCAGAGGTATCTTCTAGGTTTATCTGGCTTTTGGGTTTTGAGCCTTTTGTGAGGTCCTACATCTACAATTCACTAGGGATGAGAAGTTTCTACCTATCTGGCCTAGCGCCTCATTCTTTGGCACTGGCTCATAGTATTGTTTATGACCCTTAGGCAATCTCTGTCTTGGTATACCAGGAAGAACAACTGTTTAGAACAATTATGTCACCTTGACTAAAGTAGTACAATCAGTAAAATAGTGATATTAAACAGCCTAGAAAATGACAAACTCTGGTAACTATTAATTTGCCACTCTAACTGGATGAAGTAGATTTGTGGTTATATAACAAAATCTAAAACAAACCAGAAAATTGTGTATAGTATATATGCCCTCAATATGGCAATTTTACCTTCAGGAGAGAAAATTTAAAAGGGGTTGGGAAAATAGAGAAATAGAAGAAGCGAAAGAGACTAGAAGTAAGGCTTGTCTTTCAGACAGAGGAAGATTACACAAAGTTTGGGAAACTGGTGAAGACAGGAAGTAAAGAGAGAAGGAAGAAATAAAAGCAAGAACAGAACAATAACAAAAAACTAGAAACAATGTTCACTTTCATATAAAAACACGAGCCAAACCATCAAGAAAAAAAAAGGAAAACAGAAAAAGAAAAAAATATCCACTTCAGGGCATGTCTCTGGTGTCCCTGGTAGACAGAGTGGGCAGACAGAACCCAGATCTGTGTTGATTAATCCCACCAAATGAGCCATAGATTTATGGCAGGGTAGTAGATAATCCCAGCAAACTTGTATCTTTAGTTCCACTGAAGTTCAGGCTGGTTTCTGGCTGTGAGGCTGGAACCCAATTTATTCAACCTGCAACACTCTGTTCCTCCTGCCAGCTTGAACTTGGCTTCTTGACCTCCTGTTAACTTCAACTTGGTTCTGGTTTACCCTGACACTGGGAGCCACTAGATGGAGCCAGCTCACAGTTGCTCTGAGTTCCAAGCTCAGTTGGCCCCCTCTCCAAGGTGGTCATCAGCCAATTGCCCTCCTCTGGGCCATGTCTGAACCCAGATAATCCACCAGCCACTGTAGTCTGCTACATCCACTGCTCCATTCTACAGGTGTGTTTCTCCGCGGAGGGTTCTGGAGTCACTAGTAGTCACTGTGGATTTGCAGATTCGGTCCGCCTCTCCCATACAGCAATTCAGGGCTCAGGGAGAAAGCCAATGCTTGCCACCTCCTCCTTCTGCGTTAAAGTCTCTCTTCACTGTGGGCTGAAGCTGTGGGCTTCAGTTCTCGCTTCAGATCCTTGCTGGTCCTAGAGACCCATTTCCTTCTTCCTCATGTTGCTGTATTCTAGCGTCTGGATACCAAATCTTGAAGAGGCTGTTTCTCTGTTGTTCACCACTCCACCATCTTCCCTGAAGTGGCCAATTGAGGTTTTTTTTTTTTTTTGGTGTCGGGGATTGAACTCAGGGCCTTGTGCCTGCACAGCAGGTGGCGAAACCACTGAGCTAAATCTCTGGCCCCTGGCCAATTGAATTTTAACCAAGGGATCAAGAATGAATGCTGGAGGGCCGGGGATTTAGCTCAGTGATTTCGCCGCGTGCTATGCAAGCTCAAAGACCCGAGTTCGATCTCCGGTACCAAAAAAGAAAAAGAATGTATGCTGGAGAAAGGACACTCTTCTTCTCCTTTTTTTAAATTAATTTTATTGGTTCATTTTAGGTATACAATATAATGACATTCATCATTGGAAATTTGCACTTTGACATAATCACTCTTGGTTCTTATTTTTTCCCCATTCCCTGCCCTCCCTTCAACCCATCCATCCCTCCCTATTTACAAAGACTTTGTTTCTGTTTTTTCATTTTCTCATATTAATTCCATTCCCTTTTTTCCTTTCCCCTATCCCTCCCACCTCCCCTTTCCCTTTGTCCCTTTGCTTCCTATTTCACGTTATCTATTATACCTTGTAGTCCTTATTTATACTTTCAGTTTCTCACACTAGAGAAACTATTCAGTATTTACACATGTGAGGACATTCTTTTTAATAGATGGTGCTGGGAAAACTGGATGCCCGTGTATGAAAGAGTGAAATTAGACTCCTGTCTATTATAGTGTACAAAAATCAACTCAAAATGGATGAGAAACCTAATATTTTAAGACCTGAGATTGTGAAACTGTGAGAAGAAAACATAAAGCAAAACCTTCAAGAATTGGTATGGGAAAAGGTTTTTTATAAGATCTCAAAGGCATAGACAACAAAAGTAATCATAGACAAATGGGATTATATCAAACTAAGAAGCTTCTCCACATTGAGAGGAATAGTCAACTAAGTAGTTAGCAGCTTTGGAGAAAATGTTTGGGAAGTATTCATCTGAAAATAAATTAATTTTCAAGGTATGCTAGCAACTCAAACAGGAAAAACATCCTCAAATCTGATTAATAATTGGATGAATGATCTGAAAAGACATTTCTTGAAAGAAGATATTTAAGTGGTCTCTTGCATGAAAAAATGTGTCACTAATCATCAAGGAAATGAAATAAAAATCACAATAGGATTATTGTAGTCAGGATTTGCAAGGGATCCAGGCCCTTGGCTAAATTCTTTGGGTCTCTAGTTTGTGGCTAATCTCTTGCACTCCTTTACATTAGACTTTTTGGGTGAATATTATAAAATAATCCTATAAATTATGTGTCCTGTATTAAATCTATTCCCTTGCAAACCCTGACTACAACAAAATTGGTACCGGGAGTGGAGTCATTGCTGTGATGTTGCCTGGCCATGTATAAAAGCTTAAGTATAAAAATATTAAAAGTATAAAAGCCTTGGGAATCAATTTGGAAAGGTTTTGAGAGACCAACCAAAGAGGCAACCCTGGTATGCTCTAAACTGTATGGGAGACTCTGGTCAGAGCCTGGAAAATCAGAGTACCATGGAAATGCTGAATGAGGCTCAAGAGACTTCTGTTGAGGACTGCATTGAGTTCTGGATCCCAGGCAGTGTATGTTGTGCTTTGGTAGGAAGTTGGTTTGCATTTTGGTTGTGTTTAGAGACATTGCCTGGGTGGCAGAAAAATTTCAATGCAGTATGTGTTGGGATGGTGGCATGGTTACAGTTGGAGGGTTTTGGCCAGATACATGTTGGAAATTAAGAGTGGAGAACCAGCAGCATGATTTGAAGCATTTGGCCAAAGGAGAGGCTCCAGTGGAGCTGTGGATTGCAAGGATGAAACAGAGGAGAACATGGTTGTTGAGAAGTAACAGGAAAGGAGAAATGGCCAGATGTGTGACTATATACTGATTTATGGGCTGTACCTAGTCGTCAGGAACTTGGGAGGAACATAATTGGAAAATTGGTGACAAGAATATTTGGAGTAGAGGCATGTGGATAGACCTCTCCATATGGGCAGAGGATGTAAAAGTGTTTCCCAGGTGAATGCTCACCAAAAAGTGACCTCAGCAGAAGAAGATTTTAAGAGTCAAGTGGATAAGATGACCTGTTCTGCAGATAGTGGCCAACCTCCTTCAGCCACTCTTGTCATTGTCCAATGAGCCCATGAACAGAGTGTGCATGGTGGCAGAGATGGAGGTTATGCATGGGCTCACCAACATAGACTCCAACTAACCAAGGCTGATCTGGCTACAGCTGCTGGTGAATGATATGCCAGCAGCAGAGACCAACCCTGAGTCCCCGAGATAGTAGCTTTCCTCTGGTTGATCAATCTTTGACCTGGTGGCAGGTTGAGCCACTTCCATCATGGAAGGGATTGCACTTTGTCATCACTGGCATAGACATGTATTTTGGATATGGATTTGCCTTCCCTACACATAATGCTTCTGCCAAAACTATCACCTGTGGACTCACAGAATGCCTTATCCACTGTCAAGGAATTCCACACAGCATTGCCTCTGACCAAGGAACACATTTTATGGCCAAAGAAGTGAGGCAATGGGCTCATGCTCATGGAATCCACTGGTCCCCATCATCCAGAAGTGGCTAGATTAATAGAAAGGTGGGATAGTCTTTTGAAGATACAGTTACAGCACCAGCCAGGTGGCAGTAGCTTGCAAGGCTGAGACAAGGTTCTTCAAAGGCTGTATACACTTTGAATTAGTGTCCACTATATAGTACTGTATCTCCAATAGCCAGAATTCATGGGTCCAAGGAATCAAGGGATGGAAATGGGAGTGGTACCACTTACCATTACCCTCAGTGATCCACTAGCAAAATTTTTGCTTCCTGTTCCTGTGACCTTCTTCTGGCTTAGAAGTCTTAGTTCCAGAAGAGTGAAGGCTTATTCCAGGAAGCACAACAATGATACCATTGAACTGGAAGCTAAGACTTCCCCCTGGTCATTTTGGTCTTCATGTGCCTCTGAGGAAACAAGCTAAAAAGGGAGTCACAAATGTAGGGAACAGGGGAAGGGGACGTTACCAGAACCTCTGCAGTAAGTCCTAGTCTCCTGCGAGCCATGGCAGCACATGGCGAATTACAGGAAAGGTAGACGAATGAGACTGAGAAGAAGCTGAGCTTTGGGTCTGATCACTGCTGCTCTGGGCAGCAAAGACAAAGACCCCTAGCTTGCAGCACCTTTTATTTAGTACATCCAAAGAAACAAATGTAACAGATGAATAATGTAGATTTCAGTATCATATTGGGATGAACAAGGTGTAACAAAAGACTGGGTGGGGGCGGTGGTAATCTAAGAACAATGAGGAACTACACAGATGAAGATTTGGTTCCTCCCAGGGCGTCTCCCACAGGTGTGGTCTTGTCCTGGAGGATTACAGCATCATGGGATCATTGAGATCTCCCTTGTGACCTGAGGCCAAAATGGAAGTATGTCTTGGAGTGTTATTGCTGGCCTGTAGGCAGGAGAATTAGGCCTACTCAAATGATTTTTCCCTAGAATTATGTAGCATTGCTCCCAACACACATAGTTGACAGGGGTGATTGACACAGACTATCAAGGGGAAATTAGACTATTATTCCACAGTAGAGGAAAGGAAGAATATACTTGGAGTCCAGAAGATCCCTTAGGGCACCTCTTAGTATTACCATGCCCTGTTATTAAAGTCAATGGAAAACTACAACAACTTAATTCAGGAAGAATGACAAATGGTCCAGACCCTTCAGAAATGAAGGTATAGATCACTCTACCACAGAAAGAACCAAGACCTGCTGAGGTGCTTGCTGAAGGCCAAGGGAATACAGAATGGGTAGTAGAAGAAGGTAATACTATTTCTCTTCTAATATTGGTTCTTAAGGATTGTTAAACCTATGTTATAATGTACAAGTGATGAAATGTTAAGAGTAACCATTGCCCAAAGAAAACTTGACTTCTACTCTGGGGAGGAAATTAGTGTGTTTCCATTTGTTTGCAGGATAGGTATAATATGTTAGGTGTAATTATGAGCTCATCTTTGTATCTGAAGACTGGTTTAAAGAAATGTGTCTGATTGCCAAGTTAGCAAGGGGTAGATTGTGATGCTTGAGTGATTGTGTCAATTTGAGAAGTTTGGTTACTAGAAGCTTGGCTAAATCAGCTCAGCAATTCCACGCCCTAGGGTTGGGAGGTCTACCCTAGGGCCGCTCCTTGCTTGGATGTTATAAAGGGGAAATGAGGAAGGACGAAGTTCTTCTGTTCCTTTGGAGGAGCACCTGTCTTCACCTTGAACGTCAGCTCCTGCCTTCCAGCACAGACTCTGGCTTTTGGTGCAGATCCTTCAGCCTTCCATCACAGACCCATCGGCCTCCTGATGTGGACCCCTATGACGCTGCAGTGAGCTCCAGACCTTCGTCTAAATCCTTCGGTCTCCAGTGTGCAGAAAGACCCTCTAGATTCTTCCTTATCTGACTCTGTGGGTGTCTGTTGTAAGCCAATCTTGTAAATTCTTACATATTTTTATACATCTTGTGGTATATCTGTTTCTCTACTAAATACTGACTGATACAGGGATATTATCTTATACCACTTACAGTGGCTATTATTAAAAAGACAAACAATTCTAAATGATGGCAAAGATGAAGAGAAAGAAGAACTTTTATATTGTTGGTAGAAATGCAAATTTCTATAGCCATTATGGAAACTAGTATACCAGTTCTTCAGAAAAGTAAAAATAAGATTGCCATATAATCCAGCAGTCCCACTACTGAGTATATATTCAAAGGAATTGAGATCAGTATGTTGAAGAGAGACATGTGCACTCCAGTGTACAGCATTATTTTCAATATTCAAGATATGGAATCAGTGTCTGTTGATGGATGAATGGATACAGAACATGTCATATATATACATGTTGGCATATTATCCATCCATAAAAAATGAGAACATGTCACTTGTGGCAAAATGGGTGGAAGTTGAGGACAGTATATTAAGTGAAATAACCCAGACATAGAAAGACAAATACTGCATATTCTTATAAGTGAAACTAAAAATGTTGACCTCATAGAAGAAGAGTAGAATAGTGATTCTGAGAGGAAGGGTAAGGGGTAAAGAGGATAGATAGAGATTGGATAAAGGTGTCAAATACAGTTAAGAGGAATAATTTCTACTATTATGTAGAACAGTAAGGCAAGTAGCTATAGGCTGGAGAGGATAGGGAAAGGAAGGTTGGGGAGATGTTGGTCAGTAGGCACAAAGTTACAGTTAGAAGGGAAGAATAAATGTTAGAATTCTGATGCACAGCAAGCTGACCACAGTTGGTAATAATGTATTGTGTACTTCAGACTTTTAGATGAAGTAGGTGTCTGAAGGGATGAATATATACTAATTACCCATCTTTGATCATTATACAATGTGTATATGTATTGAAACATTTCTTTGTACCCCATAAATTTATAAAATTGTGATCTGTCAATGAAAGTTTTTACTTGATCAGAAGGGGCAAAAAATCTATTTGCATATTCTCTTGTACTCGAACTTCAGAGAGAGTTGTTAACTTCTGATATCTCTGTAGTTTCTTTGAAGGCAAATTTTTTTTAAAATGTGACTTTTTCAGAAATTTTTACTAGATTTTATCTATGATGTTGCAATTTAAAAATACTTAGGTATTCAGTGTTAGCCACAGTGCTTGGCACAGTTTACGTGTTCCGTAAATATTATTTGTACGAATGGTCCTAGATACTTTATGTTGTGTCTTGCCTGGAGAACTGCCTATCAGCTGGGTATAGAAATTCATTAATAGGTGTCTGTTTCCTTTGATTTCATCTTGTTGAATTACACATATACTGGATAATATAGATTAGGCTTTACCTTTCTAAAATAATTAAAGGGTCAGCAAACATCTTAAGACATTAAAATATCTTAGTAATATCCCATTTTTTTTCTCCACAGGCCTTATAATAGATTATCTCATCTAAGTTATGAGAGACCATTAGAGCTCAAAGTGACTTCATTTTCTAGAATTGGATATTCTGTTCTATCTGGATGAGTAACAGGAACTGATTTGGGTATCAGTAGGGATATCATTCATGAATTATTTGTGTTGTTCAACACTAAATGTGAATTTTTAGCTATAGAGGCTATGTAAAAATTTTTGTTATGAAAATGCAAAAATTATTTTCTTAGTGGGAATAAACTTTATCTGATATAGTAGATTGACTGACTTTTCTAATTTTATAATATTTTTCAGATCTGTTGGACTTCATTTATTACGTCTTCTCGATAGCTCCAAACTACTATTTTTCTATTCATTCTAGTCTCCTACCAAAAGCAGTGTTCTAGATGGTCTGTGTGTGAATCCTACTACCTTCATTTTGGTGTTTAAGGGTCAACAAAATATTTTTTTAAAAAGTAAAAAATTGACTAAGTCATATAACTAAGTGCTTTCTTTGTTTTCTCATCTAAAATGAAGGTAATAATGGCCCTTATTCATTATTATAAGACTTGGTCCAGTTGGAATAGGCAAAACACTCAGAACTTGGAACTTACTAAGCTTTCAGTAACTAGTTATTATTACTACAATTATGAATTTGTGCTGGTTTAAAAATTATTATTCTAATTATTAAACATTATTTTATATATTATAGTCCTGTCTTTCTAAGGTCCTTTAGAGGTATGGATACAGTAGGGATTATACCTTTACTTTTTTCTTTATATACACAGGAAAGAAAAAGGAAAAATATAAAATACTAAGTTTTATTAAATGAAATCTCTTGATGAATTTGAAAATGAAAAGTCCTAATCTGATGTCCCAATTAAGGAAAAGCTAGACAACTCTGTATAGTTTCAGTTTATAAATGTAGAAATAAATTATTGGCTAAAAAACTTGGCAAAATTTCCAGAGAAGATCGTCACAGAGTAGAATTGTATTTTGAGTTTGTGCTTAAGATTTGTAATGGGATGTGCTTTGTTATGATTACACAGAATCCAACTAATAGTGCCTTCAAACACAAGGATATTGATTATTAAATGAGAAATCTTTTTTTAAAAATTAATTGTATTGGTACATTTTAGGTATGCAGTATGGTGACATTCATCATTGGAAATTTGTACCTTTACATAAACTCTCTTGGTTCTTATTTTTTCCCCATTCCCCTGCCCTCCCTTCAACCCCTCCATCCCTCCCTATTTACAAAGACTTTGTTTCCATTTTTTCATTTTTTCATACTACTTCCATTCCCTTCTTTCCTTTCCCCTGCCCCTCCCACTACCCCTACCCCTTTGGACCTTTTCTTCCTATTTTGCATTATCTATTATACTTTTAGTCCTTATTTACACTTTCAGTTTCTCACACTAGAGAAACTATTTGGTATTTACATGTGTGTCCTATTGATTTCACTTAAGAGTATCACCTCAATATTCATCCATTTAGCTATAAATGTCTCTAAATTTCTCATTTTTTATGGCTGAGTAGTACTCCATTTTATTAAAAAACCACATTCTCTTTTTCCAGTCTGCAGTTAATGGGCAGTTGGGCTGCTTCCAAGTTGTTTTAGCTATTACAAATTGTGCTGCTATGAACATGGGTGCACATATATCACTGTAGTATGATTCTTTTAATTCTTTGGGGAAGATACCTAGCAGGGGAATAGCTGGGTCAAATGGGACTTTTGGTCCTAGTTCTTTGAGGTATCTCCATACTGACTCATACTAGAAGAAATTTTTCTTTTCCTGGTCAGTAATTGCAATCTTATCTTGTATATCTGAAATTCTGTCCTCACATAGGCTCATTCTGCTGCTTAAACTTTCAGTGGAGTTTTTAATCTCCTGGAAATCTGTTTGCATCTGTTTTATGGATTCCATTTGTTTCCTATGTTGGGATTCTATCATGTTCCTCAGCTTCTCTGTTTTTTTATCTGTGTCCTCTCTAGATTTATTAATCATGTCTTGCACTATGAGCACAATCTCTGCTGTTATCCGAGAAATTATTTCTGATTTCATTTTTTCCAGATCCTCTTTTGTTGCCAGTTCAGGGATTCCAGGTGGTTGAGTATCAGAGTGTTCCATCTTATTTCCCTTTGGGGTTGCTTTAGGTGATCTCGAAGTCTGGTTTAGAGACTTGTTTATGTGTCTTCTCATTTCAGTGGGGTGTCGGGGGGTTGCATGCTGCTTGTGCCCGTGTGGCTCATCTCCTTGGCTATGGGGGCAGTGCTTCAGCGGCCGGGAAAGTTCACCTCCTGTGCGCTGGGGCTGGCTCTGCTCCTTGGCACTCTACATAAGAAATCTTAAGGGGACCAATCTCATGGCTGGTTCTGTGGTTCAACATTGCTAAAGTGTTGGCTTGTAAGGTCTGTTAGATCTCATTTCTCCCTGTATGGTTGCAAATAACCTGACTTATAAAAGAGCACATCATAGTAATATCTTGAGTGGAAAGAAAAGGAGAGTTTGGGAAAGGGCTTTCTCCTTATTCTTCTTATTCATTAGGGCAAAAATTCTTCCTAGGACCCCTCAGCGCCTTTGTATCATATTTTTCAAAATGAGACAAAGCAAAATTCACACATATGCCTGGCTAAATAGTGGAAAAGAGAGAGATTTCCATGACTAGTATGGACAAAAGAAATTTCCACCCCTTACCCCCAAATCTGGGGTCTGTTAATGAGGAAGAAGGGAAGATAATTGTTGGGAAGATAACTAGCCTTTCTGGCACATAATACAACATATTCATTTAGGTAAAAATACTTACATAGTAACAGTATTTAAGGTAGTGAAGAAAATAGGTCAATCCTCTAATTTCATGAAGATTTTTTTTTAAGAGATGTCATTTCTGTTGGGTATTACTTACACAGTTTTGTCTCACCTCTGAACATGTGTCTTTTGGGGGCCCTTTTTTATTCAGACCATAATAGAGAGGGCCTCATGTGTGCAAGTGTTCTACTATGAACTATATACCTTCAGCCCTAGAACATGATTTCTTAGTCTAAGTTGGTGAAGTATCTCATAATCTTTACATGATATATAAAATTTGGAGGTAAATATGCTTTTCCTTGAGAGGGGTTCATAGTCTTATGCCATACTCTTAAAGGGGTCCATGATCTTTCTTTCCTCTCTGTTTTAAATTATTATTTGAGAGTTAACTTTATAAAATAAGGTCCTCAAAAGTAATACAGAGAAGCAAATTAGTGACTTAAGTCATTATTTCACAAGTATGTTAGTATATCATTAAATTTCAGTGACAGTATTTTTCATTCTTTGAAGTTATATGCCCTCCCCCTATTTGTGTGTGTTTCATTCTGGGTAGGACCTTTAAAACATGCTAACAATGTGTTCTACCACTAAAGTATAGTACAGTAATACCTTCTTTCATACAGTATTAGTCATTTAAAAATATCTCTTTAATCATTATTACACACTTATTTATGGTATTTTCTAAATTATGCTTTCTTTTGCATTCTGGGGGGTACAAATCTTCCTGTTTATTTTGATTGCTTACTTTCTATTATGGTGGATTCCCTTCTCATTGTGTTAAATTTTTGCTTGTGAGCTCATTTTATTGTTTATGCATTTGTTATTTTAGAACAGTTCTAGATTTACAGTGTTATTGGGAAACTAGTACAGAGTCTCCATATTCCCTGCTTTCAGTTTCCCTTATTTTTATTAACATCTTAGTGTGGTACATTTGGTATAGTTAATGAGCCAATATTGATACATTACCATTAACTAAAGTCCATAGTTTATTTGCATTTTTTTCATTTCCCACCTAATTTGTTTTGTTTCAGAATTACACCTAGAATACTGTACTACATTTTTAGATGTTTTTTCTTTTATTACGAATGCTATTAGTTTTACAGAATACTGGATTTTAGTACATATACTTTGGTTGTATCCATCTCATTACCCTTCCTTACACTCTTCCCCCTTATTCCATTCCTCTTGTGTAATAATAGTCTTCTTCTACTTTCTTGTCATGTTTTTTAGATTTCATATATTAGGGAGAACATGTGATATTTTCTTTCTGAGTCTCCCTTATTTCATTCAACATGATTACCAGATCCATTCATTTTCCTGCAAATGGCAAAATTTCTTTCCTCTTTATAGCTGAATAACAATCCTTTGTGTACATATACCACAGTTTTTTTACCCATCTATTGATGAACACCTAGATTGGTTCCATGTCTTAGCTCTTGTGAATTCTGCCACAATAAACATGGGTATACAAGTATACCCTATAGTATACCAACTTTATTTTTTATTCTGTTTTATTTTATTTTATTTTATTTTATTTTTATTTTTGGTACTGGGGATCGAACTTGGGACCTTGAAGTTGGATCAAATGGTAGTTCTATTGTTAGTTTTTTGAGGCATCTTCATACTGATTTCCATAGTGTCTCTACTAATTCACATTATCACCAGGAGTAGAGTTCCTTTTTCCCTACATCCTTGCCAGCGTTTAGTGTTTGTTTTTGTTTTGTTTTGTTTTGTTTTATATTCTTTTTTTTTTGGTACCAGGGATCAAACTCAGGACCTTGCATTTGCAAGGCAGGTGCAGTGCCACTGAGCTAAATCCCTGGCCCTTGTTTTATATTTTTGATTATAGCCATTCTGACTGGGGTGAGATGGAATCTCAATGTAGTTTTAAGTTGCATTTCCCTCTATATATTCTAGACATTAATCCTCTAAGAGTAGTTGGCAAAGATTTTCTTCCCATTCTGTAGGCTCTCTCCTTACTTGTCTTGTAGTTGTTTCCTTTGCTGTGCAGAAATTTTTAAACTTGATGTGGGACCATGTGATGATTCTTGGTATTACTTCTTGTACTATTGGAGTCCTATTTAGGAACTCTTTGCCAGGGGTGATGGTTTCAAATGTTTCCTCTATGTTTTCTTTTAGCCCTTTCAAAGTTTCGGGTTTATACCTAGGTCTTTGATTCATTTTGAATTGACTTTTGTACAGGCTGAGAGATAAGGATCTAGTTTTATTCTTCTACAAAGTGAATATCCAGTTTTCTCTGCACCATTTGTTAAAAAGGCTGTCTTTTCTCCAAAGTATAGTTTTGACTCCTTTGTTCATGATCAAATAGCTGTAGCTACATGAGGTTGTTTTTATGTCCTCTGTACTGTTCCAGTAATCTGTGTGGCGCTACCATGTTTTTGCTGTTGTGTGTGTGTGTGTTTGTTTGTTTTTGGGTTTTTTGGGGTATGAATTTGTAGTGCAGCTTGAAATTGAGTGTTGTGTGGCCTCCAGTCTTGCCCTTTTTACTTAGTAATTCTTTGGCTATTTGGGGGCTTTTGTGTTTCCAAATTTTAGCATTATTTTTTCTAGTTTTATGAAGAATGTCATTGGTATTTTGGTGGGGATTGCATTGAATCTGTAGATTGCTTTTGGTAATGTGGCCATTTTAACTATTAATTCTGCTGATCCATGAATGTGAGAGGTCTTTCCATGTCTTGGTGTTTTCTTCAATTTTATTCTCTAGGCATTTTATTTTTTTGAAGCTATTATGAACAGAATTGATCCTTTGATACTTAATTTCTTCGGGGGTTTTTATCATGAAGGGATGTTGAAGTTTGTAGAAAGCTTTTTCTGTATCAATTGAAATGATCATGCAATTTTATCCTTGACTCTATTTATGTGGTGAATTGTTCATTGATTTGCAAATGTTGAACTATGATTGCATCCGTAGAATGAAACCAAATTGATTATGGTGTATGATCTTTTTAATGTGCTGTTGAAGTCAGTTTGTGAGTATTTCACAATGATTTTTGTATCTGTGTTTATCAATGTTATATATATTAATATATAAATATATATTATATATAATATTTCTATAACATATGTATATATATTTGTTGTTGTTATGTCCTTGTCCAGTTTTGGTATCAGGGTGATGTTGGCCTCATAGAACGAGTTTGGAAGCATTTCTTTCGTATTTTGAGGAGCACTGATGTCAGTTCTTTAAAGGTCTGGTAAAATTCAGCAGTGAACCCATGTGGTCTTGGGTTTTCTTTTTTGTTTGGAGATGTTTGACTACCACTTCAGTTTCATTGCATGTTATTGCTCTGCTTAGGGTATACATGTGTGCACACATATATGTGCATACATATACACACACACATATATGGTCTTTTTGGTTCAGTTTTGGTAAGTAATATGTGTTTAGAAAATTAGCCATTTTTTCCATTTCTCCAATTTGTTAGAATATAGGTTTTCAAAGTAGTCCCTGCTAATGCTCTGAATTTCAATGATTTCTGTTGTAACATCCCTCCCTTTTTTTCTCTAATTGTACTGATTTGGGTTATTGCACTTTTTTTTTTTTGGTTCCTTTGGCTAAGGGTTTACGAATCATGTTTATCTTTTCAAAGAACCAACTCCGTTTCATTGATCCTATACATTATTATTTTAGTTTCTATTATTAATTTCATCTCTGCTCTTTATTATTTCTTTTCTTCTGTTGGTTTTGGTTTGTTCTTGTTTTTCTAAGACCTTGAAGTACATGCTTAGGTTATTTGAGAGTTCACTCTGTGATTTTTTTATATACAGCAGGTACTCATGGTATAAATTTCCCTCTTAGAACTGTCTTTGTTGTATCCCAGAGATTCTGGATTGTTGTATTTTCATTTCACTTGATTCTAGGAATTTTTAAATCCCCAATTTCTTCAATGATCTACTTACTGCATGTATTTATATGGTTTCTTGTGCTGTTGATTTCTAGGTTCATCCCATTATGACTTACTAAGATGCAAGAAATTGTTTCAGTCTTTTTATATTTGTTAAGGATTGCTTGATGGCCTAAAATATGATGTTTTTGAGAATGTCTCATGAGGTACTGAGAACAATGTATTTTCTATGATCGTTAGATGGAGTGTTCTATAGACATCTAATTCCATTTGACATATGGTATAGTTTGATGTTTCTTTGTTGATTTTTTTTTTTTTTGTCTAGATGATCTGTTGGTGAGAGTGGAGTATTGGAAAACATTTATTATTTTTGTATTGGGATTTATGTGGCCTTTTATATCAAGTAGGCTTTGCTTTATGAAATTGGGTACAGTGATGTTCAATGCATATATATTTACAGTTGTCATATCTTCTTCGTGGATTGTTTCATTTACTAATTTGTAGTGTCTTTCTTGGTTTTGTCTGATTTTTGTTTTTTAGTCTCCTTTGTCAGATATAAATATAGATACTCCTGCCTGCCTTCAGCTTTCATTTGCATGGAATATTGTTTTCCATCCTTTTACTTTCAGTCTGTATATGTTTGCTGGTGAGGTGTGTTTCGTGCAAGCAGCAATGTTAGGTGTAGTTTTAAAATCAAATCTACCATTCTGTCTTTTAGTGTGTTCATGGTGGGGCTGTAATTCATTCCATCATCCATTGTTAATAGCTAACCACTGGTGGTTCAGGACACCTGATGGGACAATCATGCATGTACCAACCCAGTAGGAAAGTGTTAATTGGAGAATGAAGATCATTTATATTCAGAATTACTATTAAAAGGTATGTGTTAATTCCTATCATCTTGTTCTTTTCCTAATATTTAATCATCTCCTAATTCTCAATAGATTATCTGTTCTTCTTGTATCTCTAGAATTCCTTTAAAGAGCTACTGCAATAATGGTTTAGTAGTCATGAACTTCATGAACTTTTCTAGTTTATGCTTTCCACGGGAGGTCTTTATTTCTCCTTCAATTTTGAAGGATGGCTTTCCTGAATGTAGTCGTATAGGTAAGCAGTTATCTTTTCTTTCAGGGTTTTAAAAATTTTTTTATTTGAGACAAAGTCTTCCTATGCAGTTCAGGCTGGCCTTGAACTTACTATGTAACCCAGTCTGCTGTCAAACTTGGGGCAGTCTTCCTGCCTGAGCCTCCTGAGCACTGGAATTAAAAGTCATGTGCCACCATGCCTGGCTTCCTTTCTTTCAAATTTTTATTTTTATTAGTATGTGTTTGCATTACATAGTGATTACATTCAACATGGGAAGTTGGTACACAGTACATCTTAATTCTTTTTATGTCACCTTCCATGCCCCTATTTCCTCCCTCCCAGAATTTAATTTGCACAGTGCTTGACAGTGCAAACGGTTAAGATAGTGAAGTATATTAATATCAAGAAAACAAATTAGGCTGGGGCCATAGCTGAGTGGTAAAGTGTGTCCACCAAAAATTGAAATACAGGGAGAAAGGAGAAGGGAGGAAAGAGAGGGGAATAGAAGGGAAGGGAAAAGAAAAGGAAAAGAAAAAAGTCTAATACTCTTATGCCTTGGTACTTGACTGCTTTGAAACTTGTGGAATTTGATACTTGACACATGTTGAAGGGAAAATTTTGACCTGGTACTTTTTGTTTGCTTAGTACTCTACCTAAGGTGCAAACACCTTTTGTGTCTATGGCCTCATGACTCAATACCCTTTCCAGCCAAAACAATCTGTTTGGTACTCATCATTTGGCAAAACAAACTGGAATGCTGGCTACACCACTGAAGAGTATATACATTTGCTTACATCAAATACATGGTGGTGGCCTGTACTACTCACATTGTGAGGGTTTGAGTCTTCATAAACCTGCATTCATAGAACCTTCCTTTCTGTCTTGCTATGACAGAATATGACTCTAGGCAGATGAGCTGGCTTCCTTGTAATATCTTGGAAGAAAGTTCTTGGGAAACTGAATGAATGTAGTTATGTACTAGGTCACTGCTTCTAAAAATTGTAATAGAATTGCTGATTTGAAGCTCCCCCATAACAAACCGAGAACCTTACGTATGGCTTTGGGGGGAGGAATCAAATAATTACTTTTTGAATCATTCCTGAGAATTGAGGGAGAGATTTTCAGAAGCACAAGTGGGAAGTGTCACGGACCTCAGAAGAGTGTGTGTCACAAGTAAAGGTACCTAACTGTACAGCACTGAAGAAACTCAAAGTATTACCATTAGGTGGCGTAGTGAGACATCACTAAAAATGGCACCTATTTGGAATAACATGTCCTTTATCTAAAAGCGCAGCAGACCCAGCTGGCTGTCTACACAGCCTTGATTTTTGTCAAAGGCAGTAGTGAAATGAGTATTAAATCTGTTTTAGTTGTTGTAATGAATATAATGAGTCTTTAAAAAAATTTGTCTTTAGTATTCAAAATTATTCTAATCCCACAGAGTGCCTTAAATGGACTTTTGCTGGATTGAATTATTAATTTTTAAAAACAAAATTTCATAGAAAGCATTTTTGTTAAATGTTGCTAATGAACTTTTGGAGATGAGTTGGATATATAATCAGTTTTTTCAAATGCAGTGGCAAAATAGGAAATATTCAAATCATTGATATGTGGATCTTCTGCTTCTGTCACTGAACTTCTGAAGTATAATACTTTTAAATTGTCTTAGGCATAAAAAGAGTGCTAGGTAATTTTATAACTCTTAACTTTGTTTTGGTTAATTTTCTTTATGCTGTTTATAGTAGCATAATATGACAAAGTAACTATGTACCCTTCTATAGACAGTAGCTCTTCATTTTTGTCACAAATTAGAATAATCAGTAGATACAATTTGTCCATTCTTCACTTTTTTATTTGGACCTCTGATTTAGCCTGGGCAGAAACTAAATTATGGGTTAATAATACCTTTGTTTTGTGATCCTGTGATATTAAATCTCATTTTAAGTTTAAGAGATTGAATTTAAAATTTTGAGTTATAGTTAGGCTCCCATTTTCAGAGCTAATAGCCTGTGTTTATCAGCTCACTTTGTCAGAGTGGTGTGTAATTTTTCCAAATTCTTGTTCCTATTTTCTTTCAAAGAAGCTTTATTAACATTTAGTTTGCATAATAAACAGTTCACCGTTTGAAATGTTCAATTCCATTGATATCTTATGAATTGTTTTAATTAAGTTTATTGGTACATTTTAGATATACATAACAATCACATTCTTCATAGGGGATTTTTGTCATTTTAAGTATTGTAAGTGTAGAATTCATTGGCATTAAATTACTTTGTGATATTGTACAATCACTATCACTATTTCCTAAGCTTTGTCATAATAGCAAAGAGAAATTCTGTAACTATTCAGAAGTAATTTCTTATTTCTTCTGCCTCTCAAATCCTGGTAATCTCTAACCTCCTTTCTCTCTCTATCCTAGATATCTCATGTACATTAAATCATATAGTATTTGAGCTTTTATGTCTAGCTTACCTTAGCATATTTTCATTATTTCATATGATAGGATGTATCAGATTTTCATTTCATTTGAAGGTTCATAATATATATTGTATGTGTATTCCACATTTTGTTTATCCATTCATCTGTTGATGGACATTTGGGTTGTTTGAACACGGTAATGAATACTCACTACAGTGATCAGTATTACAGTAATCGTTAATGTAATCAGTATTATAGTAATGAATACTGTAATGAGTATTGATGAACATCTATTTGTTTGAATCCTTTTAATTTTTTTGAGTATACAGGAATGGATTTGCTAGGTCATATAGTAAATTTGTGTTTAGCTTTTTGAGAACCTGCCAAACCATTTTGCAAAGCAGCTGTATCATTTTTCATTCACACCAACGATGTACAAGTGTTCCAACTTCTCCACATCCTTGCCAACACTTGTTAAGTTTTGTTTTTATTTTCTTTTATTAAATTAAAAAATATAGCAATCTTAGAGGGTGTGTTATTTCCTTGTGGTTTTGATTTGTATTTCACTAATTAGTGATGTTGAGCAACTTTTCATTGACTTATTGACCATTGGTATATGTGTGTTGAAGAACTATTTATTCAAACCTTTGCCCACTTTTGAATTGGGTGTATTTGTTGTTGAGTTGTAGGTATTCTTTATGTGTTCTAATATTAATCCCTTATTCAGTATAAGATTTGCAAATATTTTTCCCATTCCTGTGAGTTTTTCCTGTGTCTTTTTTTTTCTCCCTGGTACTGGGAATCAAACACAGGACCTTGCATTTGCCAGGCAGGTGCAGTGTTGCCGAGCTAAATCCCTGTCCCTTACCTTTATATCTTGATGAATAAAAGTTTTAATTGTTATGAAGTCCAGTTATTTTATTTTTAAAATTAATTTTATTGGTACTCTTGATACACATAATGATCATGTTCATCATAGGGAATTTGTACCTATACATAATATGTCTTGATTCTTCTTTTTTCATGGTCATTTATTTTTATGGTTCGTTCTTCTTATGTCATATCCAAGAAGTCATTGTCATATCCATTGTCATACAGATTTTTCCCCATATTTTCTTCTAAGAGTTTTAAGTTTAGGTCTTTGACCCATTTCAAATGAATATTTGTATGTGGTATAAATTGAGGATCCAAATTCATTCTTACACTTGTAGATATCTAGTTTTCCCAGAATTATCTGTTGATTATCCTTTCCTTATTGTTTCCAGCACTCTTTTTGAAACCAATTGATGTAATGTATGAGGGTGTATTTCTGGATTCTCTTATTCCATTGGTGTACATTTCTTTTGCTAGTAACATGCTGTTTTGATTTCTGTAGCTTTGTAGTAAGTTGTAAAATTATGAATATGAGACCTCCAACTTTTCTTCTTTTTCAAGATTGTTTCGGAGTGGAGATCCTATATGAATTTTAGCTGAGTTTTTCTATTTCTGTTAAAAATGCCATTGCAATGATTTTGTTGAATCTGTAGGTTGCTTTGGGTACAACTGTCATCTTAACAATATTAAATCTTTCTGCCCAGAATATGAGATGTCTTTCCTTTATTTAGATCTTCTTTAATTTTTAAAGCAATATTTTGTTTTTTTCAATATGCAAGTCTTTTATCTCCTTGATAAATATATTCCTAAGTACTTCATTGTTTTGGATGCTATTGCAGATGGAATATTTAAAAACTATCTTTTGTGAGTGTTCATTTGAAATACGTAGAAATAATTTTAAAAGCTGCTTTACTGAAATGTAATGTGCAACCATGTAATTTACCCATTTAAAGTGTACAATTTAATGTTTTCAGCATATTCACAGTTATGCCACCATCACCACAACTCAATTTTAGAACATTTTTATCATAACTTCAAGGAAATTCCATACCCATTAGTAGTCATACCACATTACCCCTCTCCTTTACTCCCGGGCAAGAAGTAACCTGTTTTCTGTCTCTATAGACTTGCCTATTTGAGATCATTTAGGAAAATATAAAATACAGCTGATTTTTATGTGATGATTTATATCTTGCAGTTTTGCTGAATTTATTCACTTAATCTGAAATGTTTTGTATATTGTTTAGGAATTTCTACATTTACAATTATTATTTATGAATTATTTTCATTTTTCATAAAAAATCATGTTGTATGCAAACAGAAATAATTTTATTTTGCTTTTTAAACTTGGAGGCCCCCCCCCCCCCCGAGTAGCTTTGGCTAGACCTTCTAGTATCAATCATGTTGAGTAGAAATGGCTAAAGTGGGGCCAGGCATGGTAGCATATGCCTGTAATCTTACACTCTGGCAGTCTGAGGTAGGAGGATCTCAAGTTTGAGGCCAGCCTAGGCAATTTAGGAAGATCCTGTCTAAAAATAAAAAAGGATATACCTAAGGGCAAAAGCCCTGGGTCAAATTCCCAATAGGAAAAAAAAAAAGAAGCGACTAAAGTGGGCATCCTTATCTTGTTTTTGGTGTTTGGAGAAAAACTTTCCTCATTGAAGGTGAAATGAGCTTTCATATGTTTCTAGATTTGCCTATTATTAACATTTTGCCACATTTGTGTTGCTCTTTTTTTCTTTCTGTGAACACACATGTACACATACTATTTTTGCTGAACCATGTAAGGATAAATTGTAGATATCATAACCTTTTTTTTAACTGTACATATGCTTCCTAAGAATAAAAACATTGTCTCAGCTATCTCCACAGTACAGTTATCGTAACTAAAATTTAACCAGTGTCCCAATAATATCCTTCACAGCAATTTTTATTTTTTTTATACAGTTTAGTCTGTAATTGTGTACTGCATTTATCTGTAATACTATTAGTTTCTTTTAATCAAGAACTGCAGGCCTTATTATCTGGGTTACTCATGTATCTTGAAACTTTCCATGACAGGCCTTTTTTGGGGGGGTTATACTGTTCCTCAGTTGGATTCAGTTTATTCATCTTTGGATCTTTGGCAGGCGAGCAGTCATAGTGATGGTTTGTTCATTCTCAGCATATCATACCTGGAAGCATATACTGTTATTTTGTTCATTACTGTGATGTGCTCATCATGTTAGCCATTTCTCCCAGGAACCTTGGTGTTTTTTTTAAGAATGGTGACTAGAAACCAATATCTAGATGCTATATAATCTTCTCATTACTGCTAGAGATATATGTCTGTTATTGGTTCAGAGCCTTCAATATGTGTATTATGGGGTGTGTGTGTGTGTGTGTGTGTGTGTGTGTGTGTATGTGTATGATGGAACCTCACTGTGTTTCTCAGGCTGCTCTTGTACTCCTGTGCTCAAGTGATCTTCCACCTCATCCTCCCCAGTATCTAAGACTATATAGGCTTGCCACTATATGGAAGGCTGAGACAGGAGGATCACAAGTTAGAGATGAGAACTTTAAAATTAAATTAAAAGGGGCTGCAATTATAATTCAGTGGTAGAGCACTTGCCTAGCATGTATAAGGCTGTGCATTCAAAAAAGGAGTGGAGGAGGAGAAGGGGAAAAACTGAGAGGACAACAAAAACCAAAGCAGAAGAGTTTCACCTGTGTATTAAACAACAACAACAAAAACTCATTACTACCAAATAAAGTTTGTCCCAGAATATAAAAAGTTCAACTTCTAATGACTAAAGTAATATTCCATATTAAGAGAATGAAAAACCAATTCTCTATAGTGATTACAGTTAAGTTAATACTTAACCAGCTATACATCACAATATCTGTTATGTTCTTGCCAATGTTTGATGGCTTCAGATTTTTAAATTTTTGGCACATTTGGTTGGTAAGTAATAAAATACTCTTGTTAAGTTAATGTGCATTTCTCTGACATCTTATAATGGTGAGCAATGTTGTCTGTTTACCAGTAATTTACATTCAACTACAATGGAAGTTTTAAATGGAGTATCAAGTGTCATTTGTTTACTCAGAGACAAGACCTGTTTTATTCATCTTCCTACCTCCATCATCTTGTAAAATGCTTGGCATTCAGAGGATATTAAAAGATATTTCTTTAGCTAATTGACCAAATGATTCATGAACTGTGAAACTTCTGAAGAAATTAATGATGTAAAGAACTCATTTTTGAATATCTGAAAGTAAAACAGTTTACCAAGTCAAAGGACCAGAATTTTTAATAAAAGGAATTGTAATTTTTATTCTAACAGGTTCCGGGGGAAAAAATAGGGCTATTATTTTTTTTTATTAATGCAAGTTCCCATAAAATTGCATAACTGGCAAACTGTTTAATCCTAATTACAAGTGATTTTATAGTTCTCATTTGCTTATGTTTTTGGGGTATATGCAGCTGTGTGGAAAGATGATGTACAGTATATCAAATAATAATATAAATCAAATTTCAGTTACTCTGGTCAAAAAAAGTTTCTTTGCTGTTTTGCAGTGGTGTTTTAGAGGATTGAAATATCTAGATTTCTGACCTTACAGATTAACTAGGATGTTACCCAGATGAAGGTATACCTTAGAATTGTCCTTTAAGAACTGAACTAGATTATAAATAACTAGTTTAGGGTCATTATATAGTGTTTCTGATATGCTG
Organism: Heterocephalus glaber; assembly: GCF_000247695.1. Next base: position 12,524,329 of record NW_004624771.1, on the reverse strand, counting down.
GTGTAGAATCTGGGTAATGGAGGGACAGTAGTCCCAGATTATTGTACTATACCTTGTATGTTCTCTTATATCTTACCTACTCTTCTATAAACTTTTCTTTTCACTATGCAGTTCAGGCTGGTCTTGAACTCAGTATGTAGCCTAGGCTGTCCTCAATCTCACAGTGATTCTCCTGCCTCACTAAAAACTTTTCTTAAACTAGTGTAATTTGTTTCTCTTGAGATCCTGACTAATACACAGTAGCCACATTCTTACAAGTTTTTTAGTTCAATTTGTTTACAATTATGATGCCTTGGTCATTTTATTATTTATTTATTTATTTATTTATTTATTTATTTCAGTTTGTGGTCCAGGAATTAATTAAATTCATTAAGTTTATTGGTACATTTAAGGTTACAATGTGATGACATTCATCATTGGGAATTTGTACCTTTACATGATATCTCTTGGTTCTTATTTTTTTTCCCCATTCCCCTGCCCTCCCTCCAACCCCTCCACTCCTCCCTATTTACAAAGACTTTGTTTCCATTTTTTCCTTTTCTCATATTTATTCCTTTCCCTTCTTTCCTTTCTCCTAACCCTCCCACTTCCCCTTCCCCTACCCTTTGGACTTTTTCTTCCTGTTTCACATTATCTATTATACATTTTGATCCTCATTTACACTTTCAGTTTCTAACACCAGAGAAACTATTCAGTATTTCCACATGTGTGTCCTATTTATTTCACTTAAGAGTATGGCCTCATTGTGCATCCATTTAGCTGTGTTTCTCTTAGTTTCTCATTCTTTATGGCTGAGTAGTACTTCATTTTGTTAAAAACATCCCATATCTTTATCCAGTCTCCAGTTGATGGGCAATGGGGCTGTTTCTAAATTTTAGATATTACAAACTGTGCCGCTATAAACATGGGTGTGCATATATCACCTTGGTATGATTCTTTTAATTCTTTTGGGAAGATACCCAGCAGGGGAATAGCTGTGTCTCACAATCCCCAACTTGAAACTATACTACAAAGCTACTATGATAAAAACAGCATGGTACTGGCAAAGAAACACACCCGAGGATCAGTGGAACAGATTAGAAGATGCAGAAACAACTCTATACTCAGCCACCTCATCTTTGATAAAAGAGCCAAACACCTTCACTAGAGGAAAAGTAGCCTCTTTAATAAATGGTGCTGGAAAAATTGAGTTTCAACTTGCCAAAGATTAATACTAGACCTGTATCTCTCACCATGCACTAAACTAAAATCAAAATTCATCAAAGATCTGTTTATTAAAACAGAAACACTAAACTGGCTGGAAGAGAGGTAGAACTCTTCAAGACATTGGTGTAGGAAAAGACTTCAAGAACAAAACCTCAGATGCACATAAACTAACACAAAGAATCAACAACTGGTATCTCATCTTATTAAAAAGCTTCTGGGTGGGGGATTTAGCTCAGTGGCACTGCGCCTGCCTCCCAAGTGCAAGGTCTTGAGTTTGATCCCCAATACCAAAAAACACTAAACAAACAAACAGCTTCTGCACAGCAAGAGAAACTACCAACAGAGTGAGGAGACAACCCACAATGTGGGAAAAAATTTTTACCAGCTGTTTCTCGGACAGTGGTCTGCTATCTAGAATATATAAAGAACTTACAAAAATCAGACTCCCAAATTTAAAGACCCAGTCAAAAAATGGGCATTTGAAATCTACAGACATTTCTCAGTCAAAGAAGTAGAAATAGCAAATAAACATATGAAAAAAATGTTCAAGATCACTGGTCATCTGAGAGATGAAAATGAAAACAACGCTGAGATTCTACCTCACTCCAGGAAGAATGACTGCTATCAACAAATTAACCAAAACAAATCCTTGGTCATTTTATTCAAAGTGCTCACCTCCTGGCTGCTTCATATACCTCTTTTTCACAGTTTGAGATCCTTCTTACCTTCACTCAAATTTAATCTCTTTGATCTTCCTTTTCTCTAGTATATGAATTCTAGATAGAGATTCAGTCTCTTTCCTTTCTTTACAATATAAAACACAGATTCAGAAACCTCTAGTAGATTGGGCTAAAAAGTGTAGAATACCTGTTTTCTAAGCTAGTTAGGCTAAATATCTTCATACCGAAACAAACTTAAGGCCTGCTATGTCTATTTCACTCCCCTAATGCTCGATGCATGTCACATTCACTTCATGAAGAAAGAAAGGAGAGGTTTCCTCATGTGTAATAACTTTTTTTTTTTTTGGTACCATGGATCGAACTCGGGTCCTTGTGCTTGGGCAGCAGGCGGCGAAACCACTGAGCTAAATCCCCGGCCCAATAACCTTTTAATTATATCAGCTCCTTTTTGTTCAGAATATAGGACATGAGCAGAGGAAAGGAGACAGTTCTAAACTTCTTTTATAGGCAGCAGAGCAGAATATACAGTTGATTTAGTCATTAAAATATAAATTTTAAAATAGTAGGATTGCAACTGAGTTTCTTGCATGACATTTAAGACCTTTTGTATGTTTCCATCTCTAATTTTTTTCTTGAAATTCCATAACAATGGAGTATTTGCCATCATCATATCAAATTCACTTCTTTGCCTCTCTCCATTTACTTATGTTATTCCCTCTGCCTAGAATGTCTATAATGTCAAACCCAGACAGCAGTGCAAAATTCTACTTAGTCGTCAAGGTAATGTTCATCCATTAATCTTTTTTCTAAGGAGTGTTCACATAATGTCCCTTTCACCTTGTACTGCAGCACTTTATATTACCTCTGTTAGAAATCTTATCAAATTGTTTGATTGTGTCTGTGAGTGCTCATACCTACTTGTCTGTCTTACTTTAAGACAGAGCTTGAAGGGAGGTACCATGTTGTAGTCATCTTTTTTTTTTTTAATTTAGTCATTGCCATCATGCTTTGTATAGTGCACACTCTTGCATAAGCCTGTTAATAGATAAATAAATTTAATGAATGAGCATGAAAGAAATATTAATTTACCTGGCAGGTATTGCTGAAGATCTCTCTGGTGCCATGAAATTGGCTTTTTAACTTCTTGGACCTTTTTGTTAAAATATATGTCTAGATTGATAGTTAGAATACGTAGAATGTTTAACATGAAATTAAACTGGTATCATTTCTACATATAGTACTTGCTGCTTTGTGTTATTTCCTGTTTTATCTGGTGTTTGAAAATATGTTTTTAACCAAAAATGTAATTCATATATAAGAAATAAAGAAAAAAAATATATATATATATATTTTTTAGGGAATTTAAATCAGTTTATTCTCATGTAGGTTGATGAGATTTTAAAATACTTCAGCTTAGTTCTTAATAAAAATTCAAATTACAATTAATAATATTCCATATCTGTTGCATTTCTAACTGGTATCACATTTTATTAAGAAAGTAATTGATGTTGCTTTTTTGTTTCAGCTAAACCATTTACTTCTAAAGTGAAACAAATGCGATTACATAGAGAAGACTTTGAAATATTAAAGGTGATTGGTCGAGGAGCTTTTGGGGAGGTAAGAGATTAAGATTTTATAGGATGTCTGCTAACTGTTTTAGAAGGTGTTTTATATAATAATAATTGTGAGAAAATTTAACCAAAGTATTTAGTTGTGGTTCTAATTGATATGGTTGATCAGAAAATACCCTAAAGTTTTGAATGAAAGCTTCTCTATATGGAATGGTTTTCTAAAATGTTGCATGTTTTCATGTGTACTTCATATGTTATTATAAATGTGAATAATTTTCAGGACTTTCTTTTATTCCTTTGGTCTGTGTATCATACTATCTTAAATTACTCTAGTTAGTAAGAAGTCTTGATGTTTGGTAGTGTATAAACTGTGATTCCTTTCCGCTCCTGACTTCTCCCATCGTGTTTTAGAGTCAGTCTTTCTGTTTCTAAACAGTCTCAGTCTGTCTGTCTGTCTGTCTGTCTGTCTCTCTCTCTCTCCCTCCCTGTCTCCCCTACCCCCCCTCCCCTCTCCTCTCTCCCTTTCTCCCCTTTCCTAAAATTTGGATTAAGATTGTATTGAAATTAAAGATCACTTTGCAGATGATTGAAATCTTAATATTGGGGCAACTAATCTATGGATTTGGTTTATTCTTCCACTTTTAAAGGCTCTATAAATTTCTCTTAATGTTTTATAGTTTTCATTCAATATGAGAATTTTCATATCTTTCAGGTTTGTTTCTAGGTATATTTGATATTCTTGATGTTATTATTAGAATGGTTTGTTAAATTTTCTTTTCTAATTATTGAAAACATAATTATAATTAATTGAATTATACTTATTGACTTCATACTTAGTGATTATGTTACTTATAGTTTTAAAATTATGAACTGTGTTGAATTTTAATAAATTGCTTTATCTGCATCTTTTAAGACACTTGGTTAATGTGTTGATTATACTGATTTGTTTTCAAATGTTTAACTTTGCATTCCTAAAATAATCCCAGTGCGGTTATTATGTAGTCTCCTTTTTTATGCATTTATAGATTTGGTGTGCTATTTTTTTATGTTGTTTTTAAAAGGATCTTTGTATCTATTTCTTGAGAGAAATTGGCTTGTAACTTTCTACAGAAGTAGGATCAGGTTTTGGTATCTTAGTTATGCTGGTTTCATAAGAAGAGGGGAGTGTTCCCTCTTTTAGTGTTTCTAGAAGTTGTGAAGATTGTTATTGCTTTTTCCTTTTATGCTGATAACATTTCACTGGTGAAGCTTTCTTGGCCTGGAGAGTTCTAGTGAGAAAGTCTTAAAAAAAATATGTATGTATGATGGAAATATAAAATATATGGTAAGTATATAATTAAAATATATATATTTAATGAAAATAAGATCACTTTGATTTTCTATGTGTTAGTTTTGTTAAGTTTGTTCATATCTAATTTTTAAGACTTATTACTATATTGATTGTTGATTCAAGTGACCATTCATTAATGTCTCATTTTTTCATTTATCTTGCAGGGGGTTTATCAGTTTTATTTTTATTTCAGTGAATTAACTTTTGGGTTTTGCTATTGTAGACTAGTTTTCTCTTTCATTAATTTCTACTTTTTTTTTTTTTTGTACTGGGGATCGAACTTGGGTCCTTGCACTTGCGCAGCAGGCAGCGAAACCACTGAGCTAAATCTTTGGCCCCATTAATTTCTACTTTTAAATATTTCCTTTCTTTTCTTTTGGGTTTTAATTTGCTATTCTTTTAAAATTTCTTCTAAAAATGCTTTTCTTCTAAAAAATGCATTAAAAGCTGTGCATAGTAGTACAGGGCTGCAATCCCAGCATTCTGAGAGGCTGAGGCAGGAGGATTGCAAGTTCTAGCCCAGCTTGGGCAAATTAGCAAGATTTTATCAAAATATAGGTAGAGGGACTGGGGATTTAGCTCATTGGTTCTGCCGCCTGTCTCACAAATGTAAGGTCCCAAGTTCGATCCCCGGTACCAAAAATATATATATATGTACATATATATACACATATGTAGATGGATGGATAGATAGATAGATAGATAGATAGCTGGGGATGCAGCTCAGTTCAAAGGCCCTGGTTCAACCCACAGTAACGCCAAAAAAAAAAAAAGTTAATTTAACGCTCTTAAGTTTTATGTTTTCCTTTAAGGAGCTTTGGTTTCAGCTGGCACATTTTGATGTGTCATATTTTCATTACTGTTTTGCTCAAAATGTAATGTGATTTCTAATGTGGCTTTATATTTTCACTGTGCTTTGTTTTGGGTTTATGAGTTTAGAAGTTTCTCTTTTTATTTTTCCCTCTGGTATGAGAGTATCTTCGGCTCTTTTTTATTTTATTTTGAGATAGGCTCTTGCTAAGTTACCTAAGCTGCCATCAAACTTGGAATCTTTCTGCCTCTGTCCCCAGTAGCTGAGATTGTAAACAGTTGGAGGATTTCCTTATACTTCTGTCATTGATTTATAATGTCAAAGTGGTCAGAGGACATACACTGGGTTATTGTAGTCCTTTGAAATTTGCTATGAGTATAAATAGCAATTAGGCCAAGTTCATTAATCTTTAGTCTTTTCACTTTCTTTATGTTTTCTTCATTTAACATTTCCTGAGAGAGGGTTTGTTTCTTTTTATTTTTTCAGTTTTGGTGATACATTAACTAAACTGTTTATCTTCCTGATGATTAACTTTTATTATTATGGAATGCATTCTCTGTAATACTTTGACTTAAATTTCCTTAATGTGATAGTAGAGCTATTCTCACTTATTAATATTGGCACTGAATATCTTACTCCATTGCTTTTGTTTAAGCTTTTGATAACTGTATGGTATGATTCTCATTAAATAGAATATAGTTAGGTTTTGATTTTCAATCCATTTTGAAGATCTGTTATCTTTTAATTGACATATATTTAGTCAGTTAACATTTCTCTTGTCCAGTCTATATTATTTTTCTCTTATTTCTTGCATTCATAGACTATTTTAAATGCCCCCCCCCCCGATTTCTTAGTTTTACTTTGTTTTTGCATTGGTCACTAGAGATTGCTACATGTATTCTTCGTAAATTTGTATATTGCCATTCCTGTTTATTTAATTTCTACATTTTGTTTAGATCATTGTTGTGATGTGCTTTCAGTTCAACATATGTTTTAAGCCCCCGAAGATATCATTATACTGCATCTGGTCATTTAGGTGTATCTGTGTATTTCCTCTTGCTCTTCACATTCACGTACTCTTTTACATTCATATACTTTACTTTGGGATCATTTTTCTTTTTACTAAAAAGCTCTCTTTAGAGCTGGTGATGTACCTTAGTGGTAGAGTGCTGGCCTAGTGGTCACAAGGCCCTGAGTTCCATACCCAGTAAGGCATTTGTATGCTAAAAACTGATTGATGGCTGACAACCACTAAAGGTACTTTCTGGAAGGTGTTAGTAACTAGACAGACCAGGACAGGTTTAGAGGGCTGGAAATTTCACTCTTACCTCTCAAGCTCAAAGGAAGTGAGACGGTCTGAAGGGTAAGTTGATCACCAATGGCCAGTGGTTTATTCAGTCATGCCTACCTAATGCAGTTTACTGGAAAGACCAAGGGGAGAGAGGTTGAAGAACTTCCAGAGTGTTGAACACAAAGGCAGGGCCTGAGGTTCTCTAGGGAGGGAGGAGAAGCTCCATCTTCTTTTGTGGTATCCTTTTTTCCATACGTCCAGTTGTTTCAGCACCCTTTTTTGGAAAGGATATTTTTCCTTTATTGAATTATTGCTTTTTTTTTTCTTGATACTGGGAATCAAACTCAGGACCTTGTGCTTGCGAGGTTTATTTTACGGCTTTTGCTTTTTAGAATCAGTGTTAGTTTCTGTAAGAGCCTCTTGGTATTATACCATAATTGAGTTTACATTGAGCTTATAGATAAAATTTGGGAATAATGTTTTCTACTAGATATCCTTGAACAAGGTATTTCTCCTTTTTTTTTAAAGTCTCATTTAATTTTACTCAAGGATGTCTTTTAGTTTCAGTGTATAGGTTTTGTTCATATTTTGTTAAATTTATTTCTAAGTATGTAAATTTTTGACATGGTGGTAAATGACGTTAAACTTTTTTTTTTTGGTACTGGGGATTGAACTCGGGACCTTGTGCTTGTGAGGCAGGCGGTAGAACCACTGAGCTAAATCCCTGGCCCCCAAACATTTTTTAATATTCAAATAATTTATTGCCAATATGTGGATACAATTGATTTTTACATCAGATTTTGTTTTCTGAGGTCCTTATGAGTTTATTATTTTTAATTATTTTGAAATAGTTTTGGTTGCCACTTGCTTTTTCTGTGTAAACATTTATATTATTTGAGAAAAGATAACTGACTTCATACCTTCAATGTTTTTGGTCTTGATTTGACACACTAGCTTGTTCTCTTAGAAGGGTGGATATGTCACTTTACTCCTGAGCTGATGGAAACTCAGAATTTCACTGTCAAGCATGACAGTAGTTAGAGATATTTTGGTAGATGTCCTTTATCTGATTGAAGAAATTGTGTTCTATTGCTAGTTCGTTGAGAATTTTAAAATTTAATCATTATTGCTAAATTTTGTCATGATTTTTCTGCATCTACTGAAATAACCATATAGTTTTTCTCCCTTATTCATTTAACATGATGGATTACTGTGGTATTTTTGTATTTTAGAGCAGTTTCAGGCTTACAGCAAAATTGAACAGAAGGTGTAGATTTCCCATATACCCCCATTCCCACATATTCCCTATCCCTTACACCCTCTTCAGTACCCTGCACCAGAGTGGTATATTTGTTATCTGTGAAACTACATTGACATACCATTATTACTCAAAGCATGTAGTTTACTTAGGCTTACTTTTGATTCTGTGGGTTTTGACAAATGTAGAATGACAAGGCATCCACTGCTGTATGATACCTTAGAATTTTGCTGCCCTAAAAATCCTCTGTGCTTCTCCTGTTCATTCCTCTCCCCCTGTCCCCCTAACCACCACTGACCTTTTTACTGTCTCTGTAGTTTTCCCTTTTCCAGAATGTCTAATTGTAATCATAAGGTACAGCCCTTTTTAGACTGGCCTCTTTCAGTTAGTCATATACATTTAAGATTCCCCCATGTCTTTTTATGTGATAGATTATTTCTTTTTAGAGAATGATATTCCATTGTCTGGATATACTTTGTTTATTGAAGAACGTCTTGTTTCTCAGAATTTGACAGTTAAGAATGGCTTCTATCAGCATCCATGTGCAGGTTTCTGTGCAGACATAAATTTTCAGTGTATTTGAATAAATACAAGGAGCATGATTGCTAGATTGTCTATTTAAGTTTTATAAGAAAATGCCAAAGTGGCTGTACCATTTCTTGAATTTCAGCAACATTGATCTTGTCAATGTTTTGGATTTTGGCTATTCAAATAGGTGAGTAGAGATACCTTGTTATTTTAATTTGCAATTCCCTAATTATGATTTAGAGGATTGTTTCATATACTTACTTGTTATCTGTATGTCTTTGGTGAGGAGTCTGTCCAAATTTTTTCCTCATTTAAAAATCAGGTTTTTAGTTTTCTTGTTGAGCTTTAGTAGTTCTTTGTACATCTTATACAACAAACAGACCTTTGTCAGATAGTTATTTTGCAAACATTTTCTCTAATCTGTACATTTGTGTCTCATCTGAAAAGTGGCCTTCACAGAGTAGAGGTTTTTAATTTGAATGAAGTCCATCTTATTAATTACTTCTTTCATAGATTGTGCTTCTGGTGGTGCTGTTTTACTGATTTTTCAAATTTTAAATCAGTTTCTGGGACAAAACTCTGATTGTGATTCACCATCCTTCCAACCTTTTGTTCCATTCAATTTATTGATATTGTTAATCATTTTTATATCTGTATTCATGGGAATGTTGGCCTATAAATCTGTTTATATCATATCTTTGTCAGGTTGTGATATTAGGGCTGTGATGCACTTAAGTAATGAATTAGGGAGTGTTTGCTTTTTTCCCAAATTTTTGAAAAGATTTTGTATGATACTGATATTTTTTTCTCTTAAATGTTTGATAGAAATTAGCAGTGAAACTATCTGAACTTGAATATGTTTTATTTAATCTTCATAATTTGATCTTTTAATGGTTATAGAGCTATTCAGATTTTCTGTTATTTCTTTTTCATGGAATTTGTTACATTTAATTATGAATTTATAAGTGGTAAAGTTGTTCATGATATGCTTTTATATTCTTTTGATATCTATAGAATTTGAACAGGTGTTGTTGCTGTTATTCATAGTGTGTGCTTTATTCCTCTTATTGGAAATCAAGTTGGAAATTTTTCAGTATTATTATCAAACAAAGCTACTTTTGGTTTATGTATTTTTGTCTCTTTTTAAAAACTTTTTCAGTTTTTATCTTCTTCAATTTCAGTTTGTATCTTTCTTTCCTTTTATTTTATTTGGATTTAATTTGCTCATTTGTTTTTTAGTTGTTTAGGGTAGGAACTTAGATCTTTGATTCATTTCTATTTGATTGTAAGCATGAAGGCTATAAATTTCCCTTTGAGCAGTGTTTAGAACATCCCCCAAATTTTGCTCTGTGGTGTTTTTGTTATCGAGTCACAATACTGCTTAATTTCCACAGCTGAGGCATCAGTGACACATGCTTGTAATCCTAGCTTTTCAAGAGGCTGAGGCAAGGGGGTTACAAGTTTGAGGACAGTCTGAGCAATGAATCCATCCCTTCCTTATCTCAGTAGTTAAAAAGGCTGGAGTTGTAGCTCAGTGATAGAGTACTTGCCTGTCATGCATAAAGTCCTGGATTTGATGTCCAGTACTGCAAGACAAACAAAAAACCCTTTTAATTTTCTGATTCATTATTTATTAGGTTTGTGATTTCCTTTTTTTTTAAGTTTGGGGCTGTTTGTGTTTTTCTTTTTTTTATGGTCAGTTAACACTAATTTTTCAGTAATTTCAAAATTTGTTTTATGGTCAGCCCCACACTTGAGAGAACTGACAAGCACTGTTGAGACTAGCATTAATCCCTTCCAACTAGGCCCTTTATTTTAAAGGTTTCACTGCTTAAGATCTCTGTACTGGGGATCAGTGATCCATTACATGGACCCTTGGAGGACACACTTGAACCATGTACAAGCCATACCTGTGTGAGTTAGAATAGGCTCTGCAGCCAAATAGAAATCATAGAGGCCACCAAATTATGGGCCTTTCTTTGTCCAGAAATTTTAAGGTCCAGAGGGAAAGCCATCTCCACACTATACAGTAGGTAAGTAGGTTTTCCATAAGACATCTCTATGTTAATATTCCCATTGGTAAATACAGATCTATTCAGTTATGGTTTTCATGGCCCCAAAATGCCCAGGAAGAGCCACAGGAACTTCACTGATGATATCTTGTTAATGGTTAAGATATTTTGGCCTCTGTTCTCGAGATACCAGTGTTGTCTTTTAGGCAAATACCTCTCTGAGACAGTTTGGGTCTATCCGGCAAAGTTTCAGACAGCCCATTTACATAGCTTATGTTGGTGTTATAGAGGCTGAACAGTTTATCTTCAACAGTGCAGATAGGGTCTGGTTGGAGTGCTAGTCAGCACATCAGCAGAAATGATGTCCAGGGCAACCCCTGGGACCTGGATCCTGGATTTTCTGAAATGCAAACACTGGATAATTTTCATGGAACTTCTAACATGCTTGCTTATATCACATTAGCTCTTCTACCACAACTAGAAAAGGTTGATTAAAATATAAATTCATCTGTTCAGAGGCATAAGAGCTATGAAATCACTGAAGACTCAAAGAGCTAAGAGTTGCAGAATTAAGTCTGTTGAGAGATGAACCCTCCAATGTTCAGCTCTCCCTTTCTCTTGGAGGCATTTGCCATTACCTAGGCAGTGAAAGAGAATCTAAAGAGAATGTTCAGAAGGTTTTATAGGCAGGAAAAACAAAAATTAGAATTCAGGATTCAGAAAAGAGAAAGGCTTTGTTAAATATCTGAGGTATTCATTTGGGACTCTTGCAGGGCTATTTTTGTTCTTTATGGGTAACGACAAATGGAAATGGGCCAGTCCTCACAAGACTAAAACTCAGTTCTAATCAGATGAATTCCAGATTGGATTAATTACAGTGATTTAAATTAAAATTTGATAGCTTTCTTAATTATAGTAAACCAGAGAGAGGATTAGTGGACTGGAAAATAGGTTAATAGAAAATATCTAGGCTAAAACCCTGGATGGGTGAAAAAAAGGGAAAAATTAAATAAATTCACTAACATTAGGCAAAATGAAAAATTAACATAGAAATATTTATAGTTCCAGAAGGGAGAATGTGATAGGAATAGTATTTGAAGAGGTAACGGCTGAGAATTTTTCAAAGATAATTAGATAAATTCATACATAGATTTATAAAGTTCTGTGGCTCTATAACAGGATAAATATGAAAACTATATTCAGGCACATGGATAGCAAAAGTTCTGAAAATCCAAGATAGAGAAAATTTTAGTAATAGCCAGGGGGGAAAAATATGTAACTTCTCAAAAGCAATAAGAAGACAGTTTACTTCTCAACAGAGATGATGGAAGTTGAAGATACTGGAAAATGGCATCTTGAAACTGCTGCAAGGGGGGCTGGGTGTGTAGCTCAGTGGTAGAGTATGTGGTTATCATTATGCACGAGAACTTTGGGTTCAATCCCGTGTACAAACAACCCTTCCCCCAAAAAACTTGAAAGAATAAAACCTATCAAGATTCTATCTCCAGCTGAAATATTTGTAAATGAAGGAAAAAACAGTAAGATATTTTTGAAAGAAATTATAGAAGACCTAGACAAATGGAAAAACATTGTATGTTAATGGACTGGAAGACACAGTATTAAGATGGCACTATCTCTCTGGTTGACCTATGTACCAGTCGGTATAATCTCTGTCAAAATTGAAGATACCTTTTCAGTGGACATTGGTAAGCTGATTTCCAAGATTTATGTGGACATTTGAGAGACTTGAAGTAGTCAAAATAATCTTGAAAAAGAACAAAATTTGAAGACTTACACTTTCTGGTTTCAAAACTTACTACATGGCTGGGGATTTAGCTCAGTGGTTTTGCCGCCTGCTGTGCAAGCACAAGGACCCAAGTTCGATCCCCGGTACAAAAAAAAAAAAACTTACTACAAAACAACAGTATTCAAGGTTGTGTGGTACTGGCAGAAGGATCACACATAGGTCAGTAAAATGGAAATAAAAGTCCAGAAGCAAATCCATACATGTATGAATGATTTTGACAATGGTGCCCAACCATTCAAAGAGGTAAAAAAAAAAGTCTTCTCAGTGGTCAATAAATTATAATGGAAGAATGTTTAGTATCATTGATCATCAAGGGAATGCAAAAATAACAACAACAACAACAAAAAAACCCACAATGAGATAATCATCTTACCCCCAGCTGTTTTCAAAATGTCAAAAAATTTCAAATGCTCATAAGGCTGTAAAGAAAGGAGAACCTTTGTGTGCTGTTGGAGGGGATGTATTTTAGTATAGCCCTCATGAAAAACAATATGAAGGTTCTTCAAAGAACTAAAAATAGAATACCATATGATTCAGCGTTCCCACTTCTGGATATACATCTAAAAGAAATGACATTAGTATATGAAAGAGATACCTTTACTCTGATGTTCATTGCAGCAGTTTCACAATACGCAAGATATGGAATTGAGGTGAAAATGGATGGGTGAATGGATAGAAAAGGGTCTTCCTCCTTTCCTCCCTTCTTCCCTCTCTCTGACTCACTAGAATATTAATAAACCATAAAAATGAAATCCTGTCATTATGGCAATGTCATGGAAGACATCATGTTAAGTGAAATAAGATAAACATATGTCACTTGTTCTTTCTCATTTGTAGAAGCTAAAAGCTTCTTTGATCTCAGAGGTAGAGAGTAAAATAGTGGTCACTAGAGATTGGGAGGGAGAGGTTAGATTAAATAATGGGTACTAAAAGTTTGATAGCAGGCATTAGTTCTAGTGTTCTATAACATGTGGGGTAACTAGTCTGCAACAGTTTATGGTGTATTACCTTGCTTTTGATTGTTTCCTTTTCATTATTTTATACTTTTTTGGTGTACAATTATATCTCCTCCCAAAAGCGATAAAATTTGCAATCTATACACTCTGAGCTCTGTTTACTTACTGAGTTTATTGTTTTTGAGCTTTAATTCTAGGTAATGGCACTTACCTGTGCATTAGTTTTATTTTGCAGTGTAATTTGTAAGGTGATTTCTCCATTCTTTTATCACTATCTAATCATATTTTATTCATCCTAGATTTCAGGAACTCTTTAAAATGTATCTCACCAGCTGATGTTTTCATATTTTCCATTGCTATTACGATTTCTTCCTTTAAACAGCCTTTATTTTCTGTCATTTCACAAGAGATGGAGGGAGAGAAGAAAGTAAATGAATGTTCCTAATTTACTATCTCAGAACTATCTTTAAATACTAAAAGAAAAACAATCAACAAAAGTCACTGTTTCTGGCTCTTACTGTTCAGTAATTGAATATTCCTCGGGTGGCCTTCACAGCTGAAGTTCCTCTTACTATTTGTTCCCATCCTTTCAGAACCTCAAGTCCTGGTTTTGAGTATGTACATATCAAGAATGTCTTCAGACCTTGTATCCTAGATCTTGGGTATTTTTGATATTTTGGATTACAGAATGTTTGAGCTATGTGAGGAGATAAGAATCAAATCTATTCCCTTTGTCACTGGGTTTTATTATAGTATGTTGGAGCCAGATCAAGTTCAGAGTTACAGTATCAGGATACTCTGATAAAAGAGATTAAGACTTGAATTTGGAACCACACTGGAGACTTAAAGTTACTTTTTCTAAAGTGCAAACCTTGGATCCCAACTTGGGATCTTTAAGTAGACTCAGAGTGTATGTTTCCAAATGGCAGAATTGAGGTTTCAGCCAGCTTTACACACTCAACTGCTAGTGAAAAAGAGTGATGTTGAAATACAGGCCTTTCAGGCCAATTGCTAGAGAAGACAAATCTTGTCTGTATGTTTATTATGAACAGAAATGAAATGGACCTCCTCACTTTTTTTAACACTTGCCTCTTGAATCTAAGAGAGTAGATGGAGCCTTTCTTGATTTTGAGACAGTTTTTTCACTTACTTGAACTCTAGGTAGAAAATGGTGGCAGCGTAAATGTTAAAGAAAAAGGAAGTAGAGCAGTGTAACTTTGCTCAAATACTTATCTCTTTTGATATAGTTTGTTCAGATACTCTGAAATGACTAATGTATTCTATTGAAGACCAGTATTAAAAGCCATTGTGTTTTCAGGGAAAACAGACTATTTCCCTTCTTGACAAAATGTATTTGTCATTATATGTTGCTTTAAAATCATTCCAGATTTGGAAATCAGTGAAAGAATTGATGGCAGAAAGAAATCAGTGAATCATTGAAAAAACTGAATACTAAAAGAATTAAATCCAGGAGGAATAATTTATAAAAATGAGAGTTAAGATATTTATTTTTCTATTAGGGAAGATGAGAATACCTGAACATCTTCTTCTGGTATTTATACTTGTAACTGTTAAATTCCTTGTTTATGTGTTTGTTTTCCTTCACTGTATACTGTAAGCTCTTGGAGAGCAAATATCTCTAAGTAACTTTATATTCAGCACGTAGCACAGTGCCTTTTCTTACGAGAGGTGAAAAAGATTGGAAAATCAAGTTATTTTTCTTCATACTATCTTCTGGGTAATGAAAATAATAATCATCTACTGTAATCCAATCCTGTTCCATAGTTTTTTTTGATTAGGGTCACAGATTAGTCAGCAAAATAGATATGTAGCATTTGTATTCATTTTTATAATTTTGGAGCATTGTTTTCCAATTTTTTTTTCAGTTCATAAGTAGTCAAATTAGGATAGATTTGAAAACATATGTAATGAAGTTTTCTTACCAGCTATTTTGTCTTTTTCCCATGTACTGAAATATTTCTTTGTAAACATGATTTCTCATAGCTCTATAAAAGTCCATTATGTGGGTGCTCCATAATTTACTTAACCATTTCCTTATCATTAAATAAGATTATATGCTCTATGAATGTAAGGATTGTTTTTTCTCTGTTAGCACACTGCAGTTTCCCTGCACCTACAACGATGTCTAGTACATAGTAGGTGTTCAATATGTTTGTAAAATGAACAAAATATTAAGTTGCTCTTTTTTTAATATTATAAATGATCTCCAAAGTTTTTTAATTCGTAATGCGTTTACTGTATTTCAAATGATTTTCTAACAATAAATTTCCAGCAGAAGATATGCTAGTTGAAAGGCAATGGAAAAGGTTTATGATTTCAAATTAGTCTTCCAGTTTGAAGTAGTATTATCTGTGGCTACTTTTCTTTATACTTTAATTTTTGTAAATTTTCTATATCTTATTTGAATTAAGAGGGGTTTTTTTCTTACTAAGTGCATTTCTTTTTGTTCAGGGGGCAGAGAGTGATCTTGTGACTTTAAATAAGATTTTTGTTGTTGGTGAAAGACAAGGATTAAAAGGTCACTTGAGCAGAGCAGTGAATGACTTGTTATGCCACGCTAAGGAACTTTATGCTATAGGAGTTGAAGTCCTATCAGATGTTAATAAGCAGAGAAGTGATATAATTAGAACTTTTAGAAAAATAAAACTGGTGAATGTGGTTTTTTAATAAAATGGAGTACTACCCAGCCATAAAAAATGAGAAATTAGAGACATGTATAGCTAAATGGATGCACATTGAGGCGATACTCTTAAGTGAAATAAATAGGACACACATGTGTAAATAGTTTCTCTAGTGTGAGAAACTGAAAGTATAAATAGGGACTAAAAGGTATAATAGATAAGGTGAAATAGGAAGAAAAGGGGCAAAGGGGAAGTGGGAGGGGTAGGGGAAAGGAAAGAAGGGAATGGGATTAATATGAGAAAATAAAGACTGGAAACAAAGTCTTTGTAAATAGGGAGGGATGGAGAGGTTGAAGGGAGGGCAGGGGAATGGGGAAAAAGTAAGAACAAAGAGAGTATGTAAAGGTGCAAATTTCTAATGATGAATGTCATTATATTGTATACCTAAAATGTACCAATAAAATTAATTAAAAAAAGAAAAAGAAAACTGGTGATAGTGTTGAGGAAGATTGGACAGAGAAGAAAACAAAAGCAGGTAAGTCTGTAGCACCCATTATCTAACCATTTACCAACGTCTATATCCTAAAGTAGTTCTTGAATTTCTTCCTCTCTTCCTTAATTGTATTTCTGGGGTGAGTTAAAGATAGAAGTCATAAATGATAGAGATGTGTAGCTTGAGTGAATGAGTTCAGTATATAGGTTTTTGGCTTGTTAAATCTAAGAATTTGCTGAATATTTTAGAGAGATTACTAATAGCTAACTAGAAATGTAGGACTATGGATAAGAATTTAGGAGCCAGCAGCATATAGGTACTTACTGAGGCTTTTGGAATAGAACAAGTCAGCACAAAGAGGCAATGTAAAAAAAAGTGGAGCAGGGATCCTTGGAGAACAGTATTTAACACGCTACAGAAAAAGAAAAACTAAGGAAGTATTTTGACTGAGCAGTGTCCAGTAGTTAAGAGCGGTTGAAGCAGATGAGAATCGAGAATACTATCTTTTATTTGGAAATTATAGGGTTGTTATTAATATTTGGAAAGAATTAATTCAAGTCAGAATAAACCAAGTAAGGTGAAGTAGAAACTAAGTAGATTGAAAGAAACAATTGAAAGAGATTAAGAAAATGATGAGCAAGTGGAAGAAGCCAATATCCACTGCTCTTTAAAAATTGCTTTAGGAGCCAGGTGCAGTGGTGCGCACCTGCTACTCTGGAGGCCGAGGCAGGAGAACTGCAAGTTTGAGGCCAGTTTGGGCAACTTAATGAGACCTTGTCTCAAAATAAAGATGGCTAGAGATGTAGCTCAATGGTAAATCATCCCTAGGTTCAAACCCCAGTACTGCAAAAGAAAAACAAAAGTATGCTTCATGGCCATACCTTATGATTGAACCTTTTTTTTTTTTTGGTATCGGGAATCAAACTCAGGACCTTGAGCTTTCAAGGCAGGCGCCGGAACCACTGAGCTAAACCCCCAGCCCTATGGCCATACCTTATGGAAAAAGGATGAGATATCATTTCTCCAGGGGAAGGTAGAACAGTAATAGTTTTATGTTGCTGTTGTTGGATGGAGGAGGGTCCTGGAAGTTTTTCATTTAATATTTGGGAACCAGAAGAAAGGGGGATTGAAGGTAGAAAAGAAGTTTTTGATGGAACAAGAACAAAAAAGGAAGAAAGGGGAAGGTCTAGGACAGTGGTGGTGAACCTATGGTAAAATGTGCTGCCACAGGCTATTTGTTACCATTGAAAGCTCTAAAAAGTTCACCATCACTGGTCTAAGAAGCTCTTAAGTGATAATATTAGCCTTGAAGGTGGTAGGGACAAGTCTTCTTGTGCAAAAGGAAAAGAGGTATGGATAAGTGGGAATATAGAAACATTTAAAAATGGCACAAGGGGATATGAAGCATCTATAAGCTATGAAATGGACCACTTGGTCATTAATTGTGAGGTGAAGAGTGAAGATAGGTGTGGTTTCAGGGTGGCCTAGGGCATTTTAGATTGGTGTAGGTTTGTTGAGAGTTAACAGTTAATGGTGGGAATTCAGGTAGATTTGAGGGCTCAGCTGAGATTGACCTTGGAAAAAAGGAAGTACTGTAATAATAAAAAACATGTAAAGAATATGTATGTACATATCATAGAATGGACTGAAGAAAGGACGGGACATTGGATAATAACTAGGATAAATGAGGAAAATAGTTAAGCTCAACCACATTTGCTCTACATTCTTGATGCTTGGAAGAACTGAAGAATGGGGTACAAAGGGCTGGGGATGTTGCTCAGGGGTGGAGTGCTGGCCTAGCACATGTGAGACCCTGAGTTCAGTCCCCTGTACCGCCAAAAAACCAAAGTAAGAATGGGTTGCAGAGCTGGGGAGTTGGTAGCAGCAGACAGTTCAGCAGTCAGCTGACTAGGAGAACGTCCTGGCTGACCAAAGAACAGTGCCCTTTAGACACCCCAGAATCAAGTGAAGAGTATTTAATAAATGATTGATAATGTTTGAGGTTTAGTGTGAGGAAGTATCTTTTCTTCTTGCTTTGTTCTTGCTCTATAATGTTGATTAAACTATGTAAAATAAAAGATGCTGATCATTTCCTGTTATTTTAAGACAATTTTGTATATAAAAGTAGTGTTGACTAAAGTATAAACTTTATTGCATATTCATTCCTGATGAAAATAGCTCTGCTGGGCTTGCCATACCCTCTGGTGTTTGTCAACTAATAGGTTTAGAAATGCAAAGCCCCTAAACAGATGATTTCCTCCAAGGTATTTTGTTTTCTACCAGGAATTTGTAAATAGTATATAAGCCCATTGGATAGGCTTATCTTTGCCATGGGTATTTGATAGGAACATTTCTATCAATTATGCTTTTTCTTAAACCATAAAAATAAAAGCATAATTTATGGAACTCCTACAAGAAATGCATAAATCATGGGAAACAATAAGGAGCAAGATATAATTGAAATTCAGCAGCTCAATGAGTTAAAAACCTTCTCTCTACAACTCAGTTGTCAGTTACTGCTTAACTTAACGCTGGGTTTTCCTTTTTGCTTTCAGGAAAACCTTTAACTTACGCCCTGGGTGTTACCTGTCCACAGTTTCCTGGTGGCTCACCGCTTCTGCCTGCTCCAGCCTTGCTCCGGCAGCTTCAAGGCTTCTGGGCTTCAGAGCTTGTTGTGAAAGCTTGCTGCTTTGGCCTGCTACCCCTGCTTCAGGTGTCAAAAGCTTTTAATTAGCTTGCTTCCTCTAATTACTACAACTAGGCCCTGGTGTGTCTCCACAGTCTAGTTTTAGGGGTCTGAAAGGAGAATTACCTTTAGACATTTGTTCTTTAAAAACTTTTACTTTGGGGCCAGGGATTTAGCTCAGTGGTTCTGCTGCCTGCCTCGCAAGCGCAAGGACCCAAGTTCGATCCCTGGTACCAAAAATAAATAAATAAAAACTTTTACTTTGGCTTTCCTGGGAATCACAGGAAAGTCATAAAAGTTTGAATAGTGCATGATTCATCTTTGATGGTGCTGGCCTTAAGTCCTTAGGGGGCTATGTGTGGGGGGATATCATGTTTTTATAGTCAGTATCTGTTTTGATTGGTTGATGCCCATGCTGTACCAATTTTTAAGTATTTTGAGTATTGTTCCTCAATGTATAAGTTGTGTCTCCATAAAGAGGATAGCTCTGGCTATTTAGGAAACTCTGTAGTGTTTCTGTTTACTTGTTATAGAGGTGTAATTTTTTCATTTTTAGTAAATATTTTAAACACAAATTGATCACTCACAGACAGTTTAGAAAAATACAAAATGATTTCTACAAATACTGCAATCCCTGTATACATGTCATTAGGTATCAGAATTATAGGCTTGAATGGGAAAAACTGTTCTGGACGTATGGTAGTTAAGAATGTCAGCGCTGTAATCAGATGACCAGGGTTCATACCCTGGTCCTATTACTAATTGTGTTGTGACCATAAGTGAGTAGAGTCCTCCAGACATTAGTTTATTAATTTCTTAAGTGAGGATTGTAGAATCTACTTTAGATTGGTATCAGGATTAAATGAGGTAACATGTATAATATGCTTGGTCCAGTGCCGTGCACAGAGTAAGTTTTTAAAAATGAAAGTTGAGCTGGGGACTTAGCTCAGTGGTTCCGGTGCCCGCCTCACAAGCACAAGGTCCCAAGTTCAATCCCCGGTACCAAAAAAAAAACACCCCAAAACAAAATAAAAATGAAAGTCATTTGTGTTATTTTATTATTATTAATAAGATGATGGTAGATGTATACAGTAGAGATTAAAAGGAGACAAAGATATAAAAGAGTAAGTAGCAGTAGCAGACAAAAGATAATAAAGGCTAAGTTGTGAAGCTGAGGCTTGAAAATCTGTTAAAGAGAACAGCATGAGCTGGAATAAGCAGATATACACTTACTAAGTCATAAAGTACAAAGATACATCTTTTTTTCTTACTGCTCTAGTTTTGAGTTTCAGTATCACTGCAGTAGTATTTACTTGCAGCTGAGAATATTAATGTCTTATAACTTTCTGTGTATATATACCCATATGGATTACATATCATTTATTAAGAAAATGTTTGTTGAGTATCTTGATTCTCAAGCACTACACATGTACTAGTGAACAAATTAGATAAAATCCCTGCTATTGTAGAGTTTAAAATGGAATATATAGTTATGAAATAATAAGGAAAACGTGAGAGAAAAAGGAGGCAAAGAAATGGGATAGAAAATGTCAAGGGGCAGATTGACATTTCAGTGAGAGAGCAAGGTGTATGTCTCTGTGGAGGTAGAGTATTTCAGGTCTAGGGAGAAAAGCAAATGCAAAAACTTTGAGGTGGGATTGAGGAATGTGACTGGAACATTATGACTCTAGCAGAGTGAGCAAGGGGGTCAGTGAGCTTGAAGGCCAGATCATCTTGGCCTTATAAGTCTTAAGGACTTTGACTTTTACTTAGAGAGGGAGATAGGAAACCACTGGAAGTTTTGGAGTAGTCATGATCTCAGCTACATTTCAACAGGATCAGTCTGATTGCAGTATTGAAAATAGATTGTAAGAGGTTAGAGCAAAAGCAGGGAGGTCGAGTAGGCCAATCTAGGCAAGATATAATTGGAGGTTGGAAGTATGATGGGGCAGAGCAATGAGGTAGGATGAATTCTAGATATAAGAAGATAGACTAGGTGTGTAGAACTCTATGGCGACCATTTTTTGGATATGGAATTCCTATTTAGTATAATGTGATCATTTTCAAGTTACAGGTTGTAGCTACAAAGGATATCTAAATTTTTTTAAAGAACTGATTTATATACATTTGTCATACACTGATTATTTCTGTGGTGTGTGCAGTGTTTCTAACATCAGAATGCTTTTTTTTTTTTGGTACCGGGGATCAAACTCGGGTCCTTGTGCTTGCGCAGCAGGCGGCAAAACCACTGAGCTAAATCCCTGGCCAGAATGCTTTTACTATGGAGTGTTCAAAGGCATCTCTGTATTTAATGTTTTTAAAAATGTTTTCATTTTGTATTAGCTTTGTTATATTTTATTCCATACTAAATTTACTTTTCATTTTGATCAAATTAAACAAGAAAGGACTTTTTTCTTTTCTTTTTTTTGACAGTGGTAGGGATTGAACCCAGGGCTCTGTGTACACTAGGCAAGGGTGCTACCACTGAGCTATTTCTTTGGCCCAAGAAAGGATATTTTAACAGTCTACCCTCTTATACATGATGTGATCAGAGTATACAGTGAATATTTAAATTTAAAAATAATTATTACGGTGAAAGGAACATTGCCATTAATCCCCCTCAGAGTACTCCCTCTCATTTGGAACATACTTATTCCATCGTTTTTGCATCTTTCTGAGGCAGTTCTGGAAGTCCTGTTTTGTGGGTGTCTTTATGAGGTTTGATAAAAAATGTGGTGAATCCTGCTGCCTGCCATCCAATGGAAAAGCAGCTCATAAAACATGGTGTATCATCTATCTTATTCATCAGATCAGGCACCCTGTGGCTCCTGACTCTTTCCTAGACTCTAAATGGCCATGAAAGATAAATGTTTTGAATTGACTCAGGACATCAGGATAATCAGATCAGTGCAACTAAAGTCACTTACAAAAGAGGACTTCCAGAACTACTTCAGAAAGAGGCAAGAACAGTGGGATGAGTATGTTTGAAGTGAGGGGAAATATTTTGAGGAAGATTAATGGCATTGTGTCTTTTACTGTAATAAATTTTTTAAAATTATATATTCACCATATCTTTTAATCATGCCATGTATGGCAGTTGGGACCTGAATTTAGAGTACTAAGAGATTCCTCTTTTCCTTGGTTTTATTTTATTTTATTTTTTTTTTGGTTTTTTTTGGTACTGGGGATCGAACTTGGGACCTTGCGCTTTCGAGGCAGGCGCTGGAACCATTGAGTTAAATCCCCGGCCCTCCTTGGTTTTATTTTTACCAAAACAAATGAGTATAAGTTTAGAGTTAAAGGAGAAAAAAAAGAGATCCATTTTATTTTTCACCTTGTAAGCTTCATAATCTTTTCTTATCATGTTATTGACTTAATAACTCAATAATATTTTTTAAATTGACTTATTTCTCCACAACTCACCTCATTTTAAAAAGGTTTTAGGCAGCTTATGAAACCATTATGAAATAGTTTTGAGACTGTTTTTCACTCTGCAGCAGCATGGCTTTCCTGATTACCACACAGATGTGTAGAGTGGGTTTCATCTTGGTCCTTATCAGTAACTTACAGTAACTCCATAGTGTATTATACACTATCCCATTCCATGCTTTGCATTTTATATGTTTCGTATAGAAAATGTAGAAAAGCAAATAGGAATCATATCTCCTAGAAATTCCTCATCTTTTGATATTTTGGTGCTTATCCTCAGTATACTGTACATATGGCATAGAAATTGAGTATATTTTATATGTATATAGAGAAAAATAAAGTTTGAATAAAGCTTTTTGTTACATTTAACATTATATTGTGAACATTTCCCTGTCACATAATATTCTTAAACAGTTTCTTCAAGCATATGAATAATTCTCCATCTTCTATGATATTTAGTTTTAACTTTTAGAATATTTAAATTCCAAGATGGGTGTGGTGGTGCATGCCTATGATCCTGGCACTCGGGAGGCTGAAGCAGGAGGGGATCACTGTGAGTTCTAGGCCAGTCTGGGCTACATAATGAGTTCAAGGCCAGCTTGAACTACATAGCAAGACCCTTCTCTCTCTCTCTCTCTCTCTCTCTCTCTCTCTCTCTCTCTCTCTCTCTCTCTCGTGTGTGTGTGTGTATATTTATATTTAAGTTCCAATGTTTTCAATTGAAAACTATAATGTGTTGAATAGTATGGCCTAGTTTCTATATGTACATAGATATTTTCAATTTAGGGAATTTCTACCTGTATTTCTATGTTTATGTATGTGTAATAGGTAAAAATTACAAAGTTCGAAAATGAAAGATAATGCATATATTTTATTTAACATCCTATTAGGGTTTGGGGCTGCACCCCATTACCAAATGCATTCATGTGTCTGCCATGAAATAATGCTTGCCTTTGCATGAGATTAAAAAAAATATACCCTAATGCCAGCATATACTCCAAAGTTATGAGTATCTTTTTGCTTTTTAGAATTGTGGTTAAGGGCTTGTAGATCTATGTAAAATTATTAGTGTAATGCCTGGCATTTGAAGCACTTAGTGTAAGTTGGTGGATACTACCACTAACAATACTACTATTATTGATTGTTTTCAGGTACTTACATATTCATACATATAGAAAATTAGTGAATCATAGGGTTGGACTTTCTCACATCATGATCTGAGGAGGGGAAGGTACCTAAGTTTTGTTGTCTTTTGATCTTTCTTCTCTACATCAGAATAATGGAGGATTGTATGTGATAGCCTTCCATGTCTCTTCTCTGTTCCAAATATAAGCTTATCTAGTTTAATGCTCCTGTCCTTCTGTCCATATGTAGTCCCAGTTATGCAGAGTTGATAGAGTTGTTCATCTTGTGTTTTCACCCTTCCACAGATCTTAGTAAAATAATGTTCCAGATTTTCCTGCTCCCATTCAGCCATCTAATCAAAGAGGCCAAAAACATACACTGGAGGAAAGATAACCTCTTTTGCAAGTGGTTCTGGGAAAACTGGCTATATACATGCAGAAGATTGAATATAGATCTGTATCTCTCACCATGTACTAAAATAAAAGGATCAAAGATCTAAATACTAAAACAACACAGTCTGGAAGATAATCTAAAACTCTTGAAGACATAGACATAGGCAAGGGCTTTTGAAAAGAATCCCAGTTGCATATGAAATAACATCAAAAATCAACAAATGGGATTATATCAAATTAACCTCTGTACAGCAAAGGTAATAACCAACAGAGTGAAGAGAAAACCTACAGAATAGGAAAAAACTTTTGCCAGCCACTTCTTGGACAGAGGACTGATATCGAGACTATATAAAGGACGCAAAAAAATTAGACCTCCCCAAAATAAAAAATGGAAAATTGAAATTAATGGACACCTCTCAGAAGCAGAAGTACAGATGGCCAATAAATACATTAAAAAATGTTCAGCATCTCTGGCCATTAGAGAAATGCAAATTAAAACAACGTTGAGATTTCATTTTACCCCAGAAAGAGTAGCTATCATCAAGAAATCAAATAATAACAATTGCTGGCAAAATATGGAGGAAAAGGAACTCTCCTATACTGTTGGTGGGAATGTAAACTAATACAATCACTATGGAAATCAGTATGGAGATTTCTCAGAACTAAAAATAGAAATTCCATTTAACCCAGCTATTCTCCTTCTAGGTATGTTCACCAAAGAGTTATAGATACTATATTACAGTGATATGTACATACCCATGTTTATAGCAGCACAGCTCATAATAACTAAATATTTGAAGCAGCCTGTATTCATCAACAGATGAATGAATAAAGAAAATGTGGTATTTATATAGAATGGAGCACTACTTTTTCCTGCGAACTATTGCTTGTCAGTCAGACTTATCTAATGTCTTAGCAACACAAAAGGAACCTGAGAAGAGCCAGATATTGCAATTTGTTGTTAATGATTTGATTGATACTATGATGTAGTAAGTTACTTTTTCTAAGGGTTTTTTTTTGGCTTGTTTAAGCCAAGGGCTAAATGTAGCAATAAAAATTTAAATTAACGAGAAAGAAATTTGAGTCATTTGTAGGAAGATGGATGTGACTTGAGACAATAATGTTAAGTGAAATAAGTCAGACATACAAGCTTAAATATCACATAGTTTCTCTTATATGAGAAACCCAAACTATAAATAAATTTATAGAGCAAATTAAAAAATAAATAATAATAAAGGAGATAGATCTTTTGCAAATGGGAAGAGATCCAAGAAATGGAGGGAAGGGAAGGAAACGGGAAGTAAAAAGAACTAAGATGTGTTATGTACATGTACCAACTCCTAACAATGAATGTAATCATTATGTACTGCAAACATGTACTAAATACATTTTTTAAAAAAAAATTAGCAAAATTCTGATAAGAGTATGGGGTGGAACAATTAAGTATCACCTTTCAGAAAAACAAACTGACAGTATGAATAGAGGAATTAAAAAATGTCTATTCCCTTTTATAAATTTTAAGTTGTTAATTGACTAATTATAATTGTATATACTTATGGGGTACAATGTGATACTATTCTACAATGTGGAGTGATTAAATAAAGCTAATTACTCTACAAAAAAAAGATTTTCCTTGCTTGTTTTATAGTCCCCTCAAACATCATTTCTTCAGATATGACCAATAAGATTAAAGTCTGTGCAGTGATTGAATTTGAAGTACTGTACTTCTTTCTACCCATCATTTTAATTGATGAAAAACTGTAATCACAGCCATTATAACTACAGTATTTGATAATTAGAAATTTTTAGTACTATACACTGAATTTAATTATATGGACATATTACTTTTATTGTAGTCTGATAAATTTATTAAATGCACTTTATATGTACATTTGCTGTTGAGATTAATTTTTTAAAGTCTTATACTTGAATTTAAACCTACTCTATATCATTGGAAATATCTCATTGAATTGTTTAAATATTTGTATATACTTTGTTCTGTCCTTCTGCTTATTAGTGTACAATGTTAGTTTCCCATTGTAAAATTTTTACAATTGTATTGTATTGTAAAATTATACTTGAGAAAAATCAAATTAGGAGTTATTTTGGCTCACAGTTTTGGAGGTTTTAGTCTATGAGCAATTAGCCTTATTGCTTTTGGGCCTGTTAGGTAGCATCTGGTGGGGGTACTTAGTGATGTAAAGCCATTCACCTAGAGGCCAGGACGTGAAAAGAGAAAAACAGAGACTGGAGTCTCACAGACTTTTTCAAAGTCACTCACCAGCAAGCAAAAGATCTTCAAGGGACCCCCTCTTAAAAGGTTCCCCACCTCCCAAGGGCGCCACAATGGGGATCAGTGGTTTACCATGTGTACCTGTGGGGGACATTTAAGATCCAAATTATAGCAAATAGTATTTGTCTTTCCCATCCCAGCCTCTTAATAACTGAAAAGAAATATTGTCACTATTTGTCTTACGCTTCTGTTGTGTAGTCTCAGCTCTGTAGCAAATCCAAGCTAGAAAGGCCCTTAGGACTTACCTAGTTGAACTGAATCAGAGAACTAGAAATGAAATCAGTTTGTTGAAAGTGACAGTGGAGTTTTATGTATTGTATTTGGTACTTTCGTGATCCATAACTGAAATGTAAAATGCAGAAATACCTGTGCCTTTTTTGTTATTGTTGTTGGGAGGGATGTGTAAAGTCTGCAGTTTGTAAAATTGTTGACTTTAATTGCTCTTTGAAGTTTGTTTTAGAGGATTGAGGGTCATGGTATAGTATGTAGAGTATGAAGAATGAACAGTAGGAACATTTTCTGCTTATTTCATATCCTTTGGTCCCCGCAGGGCATATTTGTTTTGGCAGCTGACATTCCCTGTAACATTATGTTGGAATTTGGAATGTATTGTTTCCTACGATCTACTTCCTTTATGTTGTACATTTTGGCCAATTTCTTATTAATAGTAGATATTGAGTTCAAATTCCAGAGCAGAAAACTTGGATACGATGTAAAATAAGCAACTGATAGTGTTCACAAATATAGTTATGATTTGGCATATGTTCACTAATGTAACTTTTTTTAACCTGGCATTATTTAATTTAGGACCTTAGAATTTGAGCTGCATTGAAATCATTGACAATTGGCATTTATTTTTTTACAGAGAGAAAAAGGAAAATGGATGACTGAAAGAAGTATTATGTTGTATTTTTAAAAAGTTATATTTCCTTTATCTTTTCTAGGTTGCTGTAGTAAAACTAAAAAATGCAGATAAGGTATTTGCCATGAAAATTTTGAATAAATGGGAAATGCTGAAAAGAGCTGAGGTAAGAGTCTTATATATTTTAAAAACACTGATGGGGATTTAGGTTGTTTCTGTATTTTTACTACAGGAAAAAATATACATGTATATTGGAGCACTTTTTGTGAATTTAGCCATGTCAGTTCTTAGAAGATAAAATCAAACTGTTAATAATTTTGTTTCACCAAATCTAAGTATGTCTGTATTTTATGAGAGAAAATAATACATTAAAAGTCTTGCCACCCAAGAAATGTATCCAGTATAAATTTTGAAAGGAGGAGGGCTATGAAGTACTCTTAAAGATACTGCTGTAGGCCACACTGAGGTAGCCAGTTTGTGTATACTGATGTTGAAATGATTTTAAGGGTAATTTTTTTATTAAGGGAATTTTCATGTTGTGCTGACTCTAGTATAGTACTTAGCCATTTCTCAAATTTAGTGTCCTTGCTATTGAAACTCTTGGGCTAGAGCTGGAGAATACGGTTCCTTTAAACTCTGATAGTTATTGGTTCACAATAAATTGTCTTCTATAAAAGTTTGGACCAGTATGTCTTTAGACTCAAAGTGTGCGTGTTTTCACACATTTGCAAATTATGGATGTTATCAAATGCTTTCTCTTTATATCAAAAATACTTTTGTTGACAAGTTTAAAAATTGGCATTTCTCATGTTTCGTTTCGCCACCAAATATATAAAATGGAAACTTAAAGGTAAAATGATGATATGCTGTATTAAGACCTAATTTTTGGAATTCTTGAATTTTTCATTGTAAAACTCCATTCGTTTATTTTTTAACCATGAAAAATTTTAACTTTGCCCTCATCAAATATTATATCAGAGAGAAATACTCAGTTATTATTTGAAAGTATTTCTCTGTGATAATACTTTACTGAAGGAGAGAGGAGAGAGTCTTTATTCCTAGTAGATAAGAAGCCAAAGTGGATATAGCCATCTGTAGATTTTCCCATTGTGACACATGATTTCCAAGTATGTATGTAGTTTTGTTGTGCTCTATAAGTTCATTAATTTGCTGAAGGCACTTTATGAGTGTATTGAACAGAATCATGTGACAGCATTGCAAAATTACTATCATTTTCATATGTCCTTATTTTATATTGTAATGTAAATATTCCTTTTGCTCTTTATCCCAGTAGTCTATTAAAGATGAAATTTTAAAAAATGTATGATCAAATAATAAAAAGTATAAAGTGTATAACAGCCACATCGCTATGGTAAGCAGAGTGTTTGGTTAAACATTTGTTTGAGAAAGTGAGTGATTAAATCTGAAGAAGCACTGTGATTTCCAGTAACTTCTCCTACATGTTTGTTGCATTCTTACATTCAAATGTACTGCTTTTAAAGAATTTTAAAGCATCTTTTAAAAAAATGTAGTTGAAGTAGACATTATTATAGCCTTTAGCCATTTGAATCCCCCAAACACTTTTTAAACCCCAGGGTATACCTGTATCATGATTTGGTTAATACTGATCTAGAACACAGCTTCTTGGTAGGGCACTGTTGACTTTTGGCTGGGTATTTACTTGATGTAGATGCTGTTCTAAGCATTGTAGTAGGATCTCTGGCCTCTCCTCACTAGACACCAGTAGACCCCTCTCCAATTATAACCAACTGAGGACAGTGTGACGATGCAAAATAGGTAGACTGTTTATGGCATTCTGTGCTTTACATCTAGACTTAGTATCTGATGTACTAATAAGAATAGCTTAATAGCTAAATATTTATGAATGAAATCATATGTATAGGAGTTGCTTTAAATAGTATGTGTGAAAAAAAATAGTATGTGTGTGTATATATGCACTTATGGAGCTGAGGGCTGGTGGTAAGTGGTTGGAATTGTAATGAAATGAGATTGACCAATAAAATAATTGAAATTGATTGATGGTACTTTGAGAGAGTTGTTACATTAGTCTACTTTTGTATATGTCTATTTGAAATTTTGTATTATAGTTCATTGTGTATTTTTTATTTTATAAACTTTTATATTGAACAGTTTAGCATAGATCAAAACTCACAGTTCAGTCTTTTCTTTTGACTAGAGTCTTTGGAGTTTCATTTAGTTTGAGGTCATCAATCCAATGAAATGATAATTGTTTACTGGAGTCTAGATTGTCTATAGAATTTCAGATAGGTGTTAATTGTAAGATAAAGCCTGGAGAAGGGAGATTCTTAGGCTTTGAGAGCCTCCACAATCTTTCTAAAAATGTTAGCAGTTAACCATAACTTCAGGTCAGTTCAATTATAAAATTGGACTTTAGTGGTAAGTCACATGATTTTGTTTTCTCCCGAAATGAACTGAAGCAGGTAAAATCGCCCATTTAAATTGGTTTAATTAAGCTTTATTTTAGTGTTTTCTCTGATGTTGCCATTTAATGTCTGGTTTTGGAAATTCTGTGTGCCCAAATAAAGTTTATAGATGTACATGGGAATTGTTAAGGGTAATTGTATAACACTGTTGTTTTGTGTATCGTGACTATTTAATTTACCTTGTGTTATATATAGAATACTGTGTGATAATATGGTATAACTAGAAACATTGGGTAGCGCTCCGTGTATTAAGATGGATAGGACTTTTTGTACTAAGATGGAAAGATGTTCCAATATATTGTTACTTGGGAAAACAAAGAAACTACTTATAGAGTGCTACAATCTCATTTGTGGAAAGAAAAAAAATAAGAGCGGTAGAATGCCATGTGGATATAATAGATAAATATATATGTTTATGTATACTCTGGAATTTCCTGAGAGTACACTGAACATAAGAGTTAAAGGTGATAACTTTTGAACACAACAGTTGGACAGTGAAATTGTGGGGGTATGGCTTAGGGAGACTTTCTGTATTTCCATTCAGTTCTTAAGTTTCTGGTATAGATTTTTCACTTTTAATTAAAATTAAAGATTATATATTATAGAATTATAATGTGTCATAGAAAATTATTTATTATTTCTATGATTCTCCAGGATGTACTTTTTTAATAGTGCAGATATATTCTTCAAATAACTTAAAACTTTAACAAATTAGTAAGAATAAAAACAATTTATTAGAGAAAATGGGCAAAGGAAGTGAACATTCATACAGGAAGCTCATGTGTCCAATAATTATATATGAATCTATTCATCTGCAGTTGTAATTTGGAATATGTTAATTAAAAAAAAGAAGATACAATTTTACATCGGTTATATGCCACTTAAAAGTCTAATAATGCCAAATGCAGTTAAAATCTGGGGAAAAGGGGAGCTTTGTATACAGGGGGGGAAGTGACAGGAAGAGAAAATTGCTGTCATTGGTAAAGTTGAAATTTGCTTGTATCTGGAATTTCTACTTTTAAGTATATACCGTAGAGAAGCTCTTGTACACATTTACAAATATTTTCTTTGTAATAACACGAACTGGAAATAAGTTACCTTTCCATGATTAGGGATTACATCAATAAGTTCTGGTAAACTCATTTATTACACCAGGGAAGGATAGGAGAAAAATGGGTAGTAGAAAGGCTTACAACTTCAAAAATAAAAAGATCAGAAGGAAGTCTGAAAACTGTGAATATTTGTATTATCTGGGTGGTAGTTTGGTCCATGTTAGTTAAATTATTCTTTGCATTCTTCTGATTATTTTGAACCATATAACAGTATTTTTTCATATAAAATATTTTCCTAAGTGTACTATTTCAGGAGTTCAGTTTCTGCTTTGAAACTTGAGTTGTTAAAAAGTCATACAATATTGAATGTATTTCTTTTCCAGAGTAGAAGTAGTATAATAAACATATTAAGCAACTGTTTGCTTCTTTCCTACCTTCATGTACAGTGTTCTCTAAAAAGTTTTTCCTTTCCTTTTCAGACAGCATGTTTTCGTGAAGAAAGAGATGTGTTGGTGAATGGAGACAGTAAGTGGATTACAACTTTGCACTATGCTTTCCAGGATGACAATAACTTAGTAAGAATCATTTTTATATGTTTTTATATCCTAATTATTTTAGATGGCAGAATTTGGCATTATTTTCTTTTTAAACATTACTTAAATGATTCTAAATAGAAAACTGTATTTTGTAGAGTGTAAGTTAAACACTTGACACAAAAATTTTTTACTCTTGGTGATCAGTTCCTTTGCATTGAAATTGTTTATCCTTTTTAATAGGCAAGTCAAAACTCAATCCAAACTAATTTAATTTCTAACATTTATATTTTATAAGAAAGTATTCAGAATTTTTCCTTTTCATAATTTTCTCAGTGTATTTTCCTCATAATGTTCTGTCCCTTTTTAGATTTTTACATATTTTTCATAGAGGTCATGTGCTACATTAAATAGAGCCACATTCGTATTGATATCATGAACCTTTTCACAAAAATTGGCAAAGATCTTGAAGGAAAATAAAAGTATTAGACACTCTACCAATTGCAAGAGCCTCTTGAGGTAGTGCACACTTATAATCCCAGCTACTCAGGAGACTGAAGCAGGAGGAACGCAAGTTCAAGGGCGACTTAGCAATACTCTGTTTCAAAGTAAAAAGGGCTGGGGATATAACTCAGTGGTAGAGCACCTGCCTACCATGACCAAGGCCCTAAGTTGAATCCCAAATAACACCCTGAGAGGGAAAGAGAGAGTTTATTTAGCATATATACGTTGATAAAATTTGGTATGAAAAATCTACTAGGACATATTTTCACAAATATTTATTTGAATATGTGCTGAGTGTTGGGTACTGTTCTCTTCATTCTGGAGACATAACAGTAAGACAGGTGAAGGACCTTTCATTGTTCTTAGATTCACATGAAAGGAACCATATGATAATTCTAAAGTCAAATAAACAATATTTTCATATTTCAGATGATGAAAATAGTGCCTTTATTCAAGGGCATGAAATAAATGAAGATTCTTCTAAGGCAAATATAAATTAGCTAAATTGGGAAAGGAAAAGCAGCAGAGAGGACTTAGCAAGCAAAAGCATAAAGATTGGAAATAGCTTATTCCATTCATATTGATGGAAAATGGATTAAGAGGTTGATGGATGAGGGTGGAGGGATGAAAGAGTCTTGCCGTGTAGTCCCTTATATGTTTTGCTAAGCAAATAAGACTTTCAAATCCATGTTTTAAATTTAAGTATTTTTTCTTTTTGGTCATGGGACTCTAGTGTATGTGGTTTTAAATGACATTTCTAAAAGCCTAGACAGTAAAGCATATAGTAATGAAACTGCCCTTACTCATCTCTTTTTTCTTCTTCTGCTTTCCTTCAGTGTTATTCAGGGGTCCCTTATCAAACAAAATTTGAAAACTGTTCTGTTAGTACTGTAGAAGGGTTTGTGGGAGGAAAGGAATTTGGTCTTGAGGCATGAGAGGCAGGCTAGCGTGGTTATAGTATAGCAAATAGGGCAAGAGAGTTACACAATGAGTGTAAATCATTACTGTTATAGAGTATAAGCCATGCTAAGGACACAGATTTTAATCTCATTTCAAGGAGAGTGAGATAGTTTTTTGTTTTACACAGGACATGCAGGGTGCAGTTTACTATATGGATTTCAAGGGGGAAAATAGAGGCAAGGAGACTAAAAGACTTACAATATTCAGGTGATAGATGATAAGGATTTAAATAAAGGTGATCCTATCCAAGTAGAGATGAAGAAGAGAATATGGTTTTAGGCACAGTTCAGGAATTAATAATTAGAACTTTTTAATTTTAATGTAATATAAGTAGATATTAATAAAGAAGATATAAAAATATTCTTCTGTAAAAAACTAAAACAAAATTTCACACAAAATAATTAGAGAATACCACTGATTAACATACTGTGTATCATAATCTTAAAAAAATGGCCAAAATGTTACTCATTTGTTTCATTTATAGTACTAGTTTCTTTTGTTCATTGAAAAAGAAGTTTCTTTGTAAGAAAGAATCTTTTTTTGTCTGTGACTTATACTCTGAGTAACATTTTGGCAGTTAGAACTTTTGAGTGAATGTCACTGGACGAGAGACTATTCACAATTATTCCTTTTTGTCAGGGTCTGGCTTATGGGATTCATTAGTTAATTGGTGACGAATTGAAGAATGTAGAAAGAAGAGAAAATTTAGAGTATATGAGAACATGATTAATTTAATTTGGAATATGTTAGGTTTGAATTGTCATGTGATCCACTCACTTGGTTGAATATATAATTTTGGTGCTTTTAGAGAGTACATAACACAACAAGTTCTGGAGTTCTTAGTTCTAATCTGTTCCACTTCCTATTTGTGTACAGTTTGCAAGCATTACATTTTTAAATAGTTAAAATCAAAAGTAATATTTTGTGATTCATGAATATTAAACTTTAAACTTCAGTCTCCATATTGGAACATAACTTACTGATATATATATATTTTCTATAAACTGCAGTGACACAGTTATTACTTGGCGGTATTTTGATCACTGTACCTATTGCTGTACTGTGACATTTTATTATTTTTATTAATAGCAGATACTCATGATAAAATAAGGAAAGGAGTTGTCTTCAGATATTCTTTAATGCATAGGAAAATGGATTTTTAAAATGAAGTAAGCGGCAAAGCATTGAGTTTTTTATGCAACCAGATTGCAGTTATACTGATAGAATATAGTACTATATATATTTACATGGCACGAATAGGCAAACATCACCACATTCTCATTTCATCGGAAAGAAGTGATCAGAAAAATAAGAAAATTTAAAACAGAATTTCTTATCACAGCATAATTTCTTTTTAAGAGTAAAAAACGTGAATGAGTCTGCAGTGTTTCTGAATAGCTAATATGTTACCTGCGCGAGGAAAGCCATTTACCATTGTTATTTAAATCATCCTTGATTGTAGCAGTGGAAAACATGTGTTCAGGGAAAATAAATATGTCTTAAGACTCACCCATTTGTGCCAAACTGTTGTTCAAAGGATTGAGGACGTGGGGATCAACATTGGTTCAGTTTTAAAAGTAGGAGAAATGAAGTTTATTTTCTCTTTTTTTAATATAAGTACCTACATAATATCCTTGATTTTGCATTTTGCCCTGCCAGGGCTATATAATATTTACTCTCTGGTCTTTTATAGTAAAAGTAGTCAGCTCCTGTTGTGGGTAACAGTGAAGACAAAGAGTGAACCTGTGGGGCCAGGGATTTAGCTCAGTGGTTCTGGCACCTGCCTTGTAAGCGCAAGGTCCTGAGTTCAATCCCTGGTACCAAAAAAAAAAGTAATAAGAGAGAAAAGTAGGGCCGGGGATTTAGCTCAGTGGTTCCACTGCCTGCCTCGCAAGTGCAAGGACCCAGGTTCGATCCCTGGTACCATAAAAAAAAAAGAAAAGAAAAGAAAGAGTGAACCTGTGTAACTTAGTAGTGCTTGTGAAATGTTAAGAAAAAGTATGCCTACAGAAGAGGGAGATGAGGAACCCAAGAAGTAACTAATAGATACAATCAAAGCAACAAAGAGGATCAAAATACTGCATCATGGAAACTAAAGAAAGGAGAAAGGGGTAGAGGGCACTTGCCTAGCATGCACGAGGCCCTGGGTGTAATTGTCACCACCACATACACAAACACACAAACATAGAGGAAATGGTCAGTAATGTTAAATATAGTATTTGGTTAATTTTTAAAAATACCAAAAATATTTTGCTTTCCCACAAATGTTACATTTCAGCCTCAGTGGAATATCCTCCATTCCTTGAACATTCTTTGTACTCCTCTACAGTTTGCCTTTAATACCTCAGCTATTCCTCTTCTTTTACTTTTGTTGAAGTCCAGCTAACATTTTAAAATTGTGCTCAAATTCTCCATCTTAAAATATTCATTTCCAGAATTTCCAGTTGGAATTAAACTATCTTATCTCATTTTAGTCCTCTTCTTCTTTTGGGGATGATGATACTGGGGCTTGAACACAGGGCTTTTGCAATGAGCTACATCTCCATTTCTTTTTAAAACTTTTTGGTTTTGAGACAGGGTCTCGCTAAATCACTAAATTGCCCAGGCAAGGCTTGGACTTGCCTCCCACAGTACTTGGAATATAGGCTTGTGCCACTGTGTCTAGCTTTTACAGAAGTATCTGTATTGCTGTTGCACGACTACAATATGTATGTATATAAAATATCTCCAAATCTGTGGTAGAACTGTAGAAAGAATTAAATAAATGATGAGTCTTACTGTCTTTAGCTAAAATAAAATTTAAGGTTTATATAACTCTGTAATAGTTGTGGGAAAGGGGCTGGAGTTGTGATTAGTGGTAGAGCACTTGCCTAGTATGAATGAGACCCTGGATTCCATCCCCAGCACTACTCAAAAGCCCCAAATTTACACAACCACACACACACACACACACACAGACACTCACACATAAATAGTTAAATGAGATTTGTCTAATTATAGGCCAGATCCAGGTATTTGAGAAATATTGTTGCTATCTTTACTTTATATCCTCTACCTGCTTATAGAGTATTACAATTTATTCCAGATAATGTGACCCATTAGTGGGTTATAAAATCAAGTTAGTGGGTTACAAACAGCATTTCAAAAAATTAAACAGGTAAGAAAATGACAGTGTTCATGGCAATTAATAAGAGTAAATTTTTTTTACTCTTGTCACATTTACAGTGCACTGAATCATCATATAAACTATATGTATTATTGTGAATTATAGTTTGAATTGTTTAAAAGCAATAGAACTTTGTATGTATAGTAGCTGAGTTCTTAAATCGAACTTGAAATGTAAGGGATGACTATCGCATGCAGATATAATCTGCATAGATTTATCAGCAAAATTCATGAGTAAATTAAATATACAGCAAGTATTTGCTTGGTAAAATTATAGTATTTATGATGATTTTCAAGTTTTCAGATAAATGAAGACTAACGTCTGTCCCCCATTGCAGTGTAATACATAATAGATTTATGGATTCTTTAAATCTACATTTTGTTGTAAGTATAGAAATAACTATAAAAACTTGTAGATGTAGAAATAAAGTACCCAAATACCAAATTTTATATGGCACAATTTTGCCAGAGCTTTGAAGAAAAAGACCAAATTGTGATTTATAATTCTGTCTTCTGACTTTAGTCTGATCTGCACTCTCTTTGCATTTGACATTTGGCTTAACATTTGTTTTTCAGAGACATTTCTCCCAAAGAAATAGTCCATATATAGACTATTATTGTATTATATTAGAGTTGTTTTATAATCTTATTATAAATTATAAATTAATATATTAGAATAAAAGTTACACAATATCTGGAGGTGCCCTAAAATACTCCAGTAGTCAAATCTTGTGTAATCTGCCCAGTTTTCTTCAGTTTAGGGGAAACTTTGTCATCTGTAAG
The DNA here is from genome assembly GCF_000247695.1 of Heterocephalus glaber. The sequence continues at coordinate 12,487,495 of NW_004624771.1, read as the reverse complement.
TCTGAAGTAAAGTTTTTTGTTATCTGGGAGATTGAGGTAGTAAGATCACAAATTGGAGGCTATTCCTGGCAACTTAGCATAGCAAGATTCTGTCTCAAAATAAAAATAGTAGGGGCTAGGGATGTAGCTCAGTGGTGTAGATCCTCAGTACTATCCCCTCTGACCCCCAAATCAGAAGTCTTGATCATCATCATGGTTGTTTTTTGAACATTTGAAAAATATTACAAAGTAAGCTGGGCATGTAGGTGGTGCATGCCTACAATCCCAGCACTCAGGAGGCTGAGGCAGGGAGTTTGAGTTCAAATCCAGCCTTAGCAATTTAGTGGGAGGCTGTCTCGAAAAACAAACAACAATCTTGTTATACACTAAGTTGTATCAACGTAGGTAGAGTTACTATCCCTTAGAATATTATGCATCAGTGAATTTCTCTTTTCTTAACATTTTAAATCCATAGTTTTCTATCTAGTTACTTTATGCTTGAGAAAAAAGGAAAATATTAAAAGCAAAAATTTTACTTTTTAACGATTATAAATTATTTAAAAGGCGAAAGATATTTGAATATTAAATTGTAGTAACATATATGAACTCTAGATTATTTATCATCTAGATTCAGTGTATTGAAACAAATGATTATTTTTATGATAAATAAATATCAGGTAGGACTCTTAAGGATTGACTGTTAATCTCTTTGACTACAAGATGAGTTTTCTTTTAGCTCTCAGAAGGCTCTAAAATTGCATCTGTCCTATGAAATCTTTTCTTGGCCACCTAACTTCCTTATTGTATGTTTTTGGATGTTTTAGCATTGCTTCCTTGAAATATAGCTTATAAAAAAGTACAAACTTAGTTGTACATGGTGATGCAAGCCTGTAATCCCAGCTACTTGGAAGATTGAAGCAGTAGGATTGTAGGTCCGAGGCCAGTCTGGGCAACTAAGTGAGATCCTGTCTCAAAATTTGGAAAGGAAGGAATGAGAAAAGAAAAAAACAAATGAGAAGAAAGGAAAAGAAAAGAGAAAGAAAAAGAAAAAAAAGACTATGGGAGTAGCTCAGTGGTAGAACACCCCTGGGTGCATCTCCAGTGATCACCATCGTCCCCCCCCCCGCCAAAAAAAAATGAATTTAAAGGAGATTTAGAAATTTGGAGTTGGAGTTGAAAATTTTATGTATATACATTTGCTAAAGACTCATTTTAAATACTCAGTTTCTTAGCTCATACCCTTTATATCATGAACATAGTCCTTGAACACTCTCTTTTAGGCACTAATCTAAAGATTAATAACCCAAAATTCTGGTTCTTCCTTTCTCTAATGTTTGGCAAATTGTTTGATTCTTTTGCCTGTGGTCCTGTAACTACAAAGCAGGAATTAACAGTTATGATCCCAACCTTTAACATAAGGACGTTACGTAAATACATAAATATCCTGACACTTGGATTCCAGGATTCCCACTTCATGGAGAAAATGAAAGCCATCCCATAAGACATTTTTTTACTCACACATAAACTTTCTTGAAGTTCCACTCTCTCATCCTTCTCTTTATGCAAATTCATCCGTATTTGAACTTGTCCTTTTTGTGTGTAGATGAGATGTATCTTTCTATTTAAGGTTATTGACTTCATCACCTCCTACAGTTTAACTTTCTCCCTTTACCATATAGGGATATACAAAAAAGTTAAAAATCCTTACCTTCATTTTTTCATTCATTCTTCTGAGGTAACTGTGAAGTTTGTTGTGTGTCCTTTGATTTTTTTTATGCTTTGTATAATTGCGTGTCTATGTATGTATGCATATTTTCTTTATATAAAAATAGAATAATAAAATATATGTTACTGCACAGTTTGCTTTCTGCAGGTTGCTTTTTGTTCCTTAATTATCTTGTGGGCATACATATATTTAATTATTCTTTTGGCAGCTGTATAATATTTCACAGAATGGATATACCATAATTAATTTAACTGTTTGTTTTTTCATTTTCGTATTTTTTTCTGATTTTTTGAAGTTATCCACAATTCTGTGCAGTAAATTTACTTGCCCATATTGCTTGTGTATTGGAGTGCTTTTTTCCCCCTTAAGACAAGGTTTCACTGTGTAGCCCAGGCTGGCCTCAGACTCACTTTGTAGCCCATGCTAGCCTCAAACTTGTGATACTCTTGCCTTAGCCTTCCAAATGCTGGGATTACAGGAATACAATACTGAGCCCAGGTTGGGGCTTTTGTTTTAATTGACTACATTTCTAAGAGTGTTAGAGCAAAGGGCATTCAAATTTAAATGAAACTATGAAATTACTTTCCTGAAAGCTCTATTATCCTACAAAAGCAGTGTTATTCTCTTGTTACTTTCCTCAAAACTGTGTGCTTGCTGATCTGAGTGATGAGAAACAGTATCTCAGTTGCTGCTTTAGTTTTTATTTCCTTCACTGCTGTTAATGTTCAGCATGTGTTAATTGGATAATAATGTTTCCTGGTATGTAAATTTTGTTTTAATATTTTTAGCCTAGTTTTACTGGATTGTGTATCCTCCTCTAAACAATTAGTAGGAGCTCTATTTTAGGATTATTATTTCCTTGATATATTTTTGGAATATTACTTCTTAGAGTATGTGGTTTTTAAAAACTTGTTCAAAGACATTTTAGCCAGATTAGGTGACATTTTAAAGCTAGTTTGTGAGTGAGAACCTGTCCTACCAGATGTTAACTTTTTCTATGGAATTATTCAGCCCAGACAATATGATATTGATACAGAAGTAGGCAACCATAGCAAAACAGTGCACAAGAACAGATATGAGTGTATTTGAGATCTTACAGTATGATGAGGTGATATCTCAATTGAATTGGACTAAACAATGGATTTTTAAATTATTTTAGTTAATAAGCACTGTGTACCTAGGAAAATAACCTTTACACCTTGACCAACAGTAAATTTTGGACAAATGAATACAATTCAGACATTGAAGAGCAAATAACAACCTCCTGTGTTTATTTTTGTCAGAGTATTTCTGGTACATTGAAATTGCCTACTTTTGTGTTTTCTTCTTTGTTAGATTATAAATTCCCTGAAGGCAGGCAGTACATCTTTTTTATGGTTTTGCTCCCATTACATAAGTGTGATGTCACTACACAGTACTGTAGGTACCTTTATAAATATCTGTTGAATTAGTGAGCAAACTTGTTCCTTTGTTGTTCTGTATTCTATTTTCTATTGCCAAAAAATTATTTACACAATAAAATATGTTATGGACAACTACCCACTTTGCCTCTAAACCTGTAGCAATAAATAGTTCAGAAAACGTAGGAGTCTGCATTAGGATTATTGTATAGTGAGTAGGAATAGAAGTAGATGGAATCCATAGCAGTTGAGTAGGTAACAAGACCTTGATAATTGCATTGAGTGTGGCAAATAAAGGAGGAAACATAAAAGAATGACTCCTAGATCTTGGTTACATTCACAGAGATATGTTACGATGATAAAGGAATATTGTTTATATGTGAGCTTATGTATTCTCTGCCCCTCTTGATGCATCTTGTGTCTCTCAACACCAAAAATTGCATTTTCAGCCATTTTTTTCTTGAGAATTTTGTTTGCTTTTTTCCCTAACTTACTGAATTCTGTTTTAATAACAACTAATTTATTTTTGAGGGAACAGTGGGAGAAGAATATGAGTTGGCAAAAGCTAGAACCCAGTTTAACAGGCAAGGAAAACCAAGATACTTTTATATTCATCATTTTTAGTTCTATTTTAGGGACATTTACCATAGAAGAGTTTCACTATGGCACATTGAAAGTTTAGAAAGGAAGAGATCCATGGAGTTTAGCGTTTATAAGAGAAAGAAGAAAGAGGATATGTTGGCAAAAGTAGAACATGCAGTGACTCAAGAAGCCTAAGATTTGAATGGTGATCGTGGGTAGCAAAAATGTTGAGATAATTATTTTTTAGTGGTGAATGGTGTACTCAGATCTCTCAAGATTCTGGTGTGGTAAAAATACAGTACCCTTTCAAGAGAAAAAAGCCTTTGATGTAGGGATCTTTCTTCTCTGTATTCCCTGGGTATTTCCTCTCTTTCTTACAAAAAGTATCCTGATTGGCACTCAGTAAATGTTTATCAAAGGAATTAATTATGTTTTATGACTCTATACATAAACATTACATTCCATTTTAATAGTAAATTTGTTTTTTTAAGTTTTTACTTTAAAAGGCTCTTGCTACTATTTGCAAAGTATTTCTTTTTAAAGTAAGAGGTGTGGATTTCTTTACATCCATTTCCATTTCCTGAAACATTTTTGTTAATATAATTTTTTTACATTTCATTAGCTTATTCTAATCATAGGGTAGAGTTTGTTAAACATAGCAAGTAGGCCATTGACCAAGATTTTATATATAGTTTCCATAATTTTCAAGGCTTTAAATATATGAAATTAGGTTAATTAGGTTTTTTGCTTTAACATACATTTTCTATCCTTGTTATTTTCATGTATAGTAAAAAAAAAATTTTAATTTAAATTTTCTCAAGACTTTAAATCATAGTGTCAACTCAGTCATATCCTTTTTCTTTTTCTTTTTCTTTTTTGGTGTGTACACTCACATACACGTACATGTACATGTGTGGCACATACATAAAGGTCCATATCTGTGATGGCTTCTGTTTACATATACATGAGAAAAATCCATTTTCTTATTTGTACTCTTATCAGAAATAGGAAGAGAAATATAAGGTGGAAATTAGTTGCTTATAAAATAGTAGTTTCCAAATGCTGATCCATAGACTGGTGTCAGTTTTAATAACCTTGATGATCCAAGGTGAAATAAAGAAAATGTAACGATGCAGATAAATATGATTTTAATCAACATAATTACTATATTGTGAGTGTATTCTTTCTCTTTTACACTTTGGAGAATTATAATGTTCAGTGTTTTGTGAAATGTTGATAAAGTGATGGCCCATTGTTGGTAAAGATGATACTACTTTGTAAAATACAGCCACAACAAAAATAGAATCTAATATTGTTTTCTATCCTAAGTTTAAAAATTTTACTATATGAAATTTAAAAGTCTTATAATGATCTTACTTCTTGGGAAACATTAAAATATATTAATTTTACCCTTATTATTTATTGAGTAATTATTTTTTCATTCACAGTACCTGGTTATGGATTATTATGTTGGTGGGGATTTGCTTACTCTGCTCAGCAAATTTGAAGATAGATTGCCTGAAGATATGGCTCGATTTTACTTGGCTGAGATGGTGATAGCAATCGACTCAGTTCATCAACTACATTATGTACACAGGTGAGTCAGTCCTTCATTACATCTAGCTATGAATTACCATGTAATATCTAGAAGCAGGGGTCCTTTTCTACCAGATTTATTAACTGGTGTTAGGCACATTTCTCATCAAGTAAAAAACTTTTATGATGGTATGGGTTATTTTGCTTTGCTGTTGTCATTATTTATCTGTATTACCAAAATGATGTACCTGCTTCTATATACATGTACATGTATGGTATCTAAAAATGCCTACTTCCAGCCAGTATTCCTATAGAGCACTTCTGAAAAGCACTCTTAGTTAAATTTCTATATGCTTTTTTTTTCAGAAAAAGTATACTTTGGCCAGTTTCCTTAGAGTTACTTGTTGAACTCCTCTGCCCTGCCACCACAGCTGGAGATTGAACCCAGGGACTATATACCATTGAGCTACATTCCCAGGCAACCCTTTTATTTTTTATTTTGAAGCAGGGTTTCACTGAGTTGTCCAGTGTGGCCTTGAGCTTGCAATCTTTTTGCATTAGCTTCCCAAGTAGCTGAAATTACAGGCATGTGCCACAGCACCTGGCAGTTGATTCTTATATTGTTATTAGCTGGAATTCTAGGCCATAAACCATAGGTTAATTTGCTAAATAAGACCTACATTATGTATTTTATGTTTCCTAAGAAAATACTTTCAAAACTTGTATAAGTATCAGTTTTTTTGTAGTAAAGTTGAGTTTTTGTAGCAAAGGTGGAATTTAGATGTTCAAGGAAATATTTCATTATAAAATTTGATAGATATTTATTTAAAATTTCTCTACAAATTTGTGTTATTTTTATACATTTTAGGATCGATAAGAGAAAAGTAGGCCTATTTACACATTTTTTATATAGGATTGTTTTTATGCCTATTGACATAAGTTAGATATCTCTCTTTACATAAGGAGCTCATAGTTTATGTGTAATAACAAAATTTAAAACCTTTCTTTGTGGGGGCATGGGGGGCTGTATTGGGGACTGAATCTAGGGATTCAGATTTTGCACTGAGCAACCCTTTTTATTTTTTGAGTCTTACTGTCTTGCCCAGTCTGGCCCAAAAATCTCAGTTCTTTTATTCAGCCTCCCAAGTAGCTAGAATTACTTCACACTTAGCTTAAAATACATTTGATGGTTTAAAGTGTTAGAAGGAAAGCATGACAAAATTATTGGTGAATTAATCATTCAAATGAGAAAAATTTGGGAGATTATATGAAGTGTGAGAAAGATGCTAACAAGTACATCAGTGGTTACTCTTGTATTAGAAAGTAAGTCACCATTTTATAAGACTTAGTTTCAAATATTAGCATTCATCAGAATCATATGGAGTGCTTGTTAAAACCAAGATTGTTGGGTCAACTCTAGAATTTCCAGTTTGGTAGGTTGGCTGGGCCCCAGGGATTTGTATCTGTGAAACAGTTGCCTGGTGGTGATGGTGATGCTGGTCTAATGACCACATTTTGAGAACTACAGTTCTGAGACAGCAGTGACTATTTATCCTAAATTCTCTAAGCTGGAGATTTAGCTCAGTAGTGCCGCTGCCTGCCTCATAAGTGCAAGGTCCTCAGTTCAATCCCCAGTACCCTCCCCCCCAAAAAAAATCTCTTAAGAAGAATATGAGGGTAGGGACAGAAAAAAAGAAGAAATATTATGATATTATGTATATATTTACCAGCTCCCCATGATAAATGTAATCATTATGTACTAATCATTATGTAGTCATGTGATCATATGTACTAATAAAAAGAATATGAACGTGGAAATAAGAGAAAGTTTTTGTTTTAGGGTTTATTTTTTTAAGTTGTGATTTTTAAAATACTGATTGATTTTGTTGGTAATAATGTTCTGAGGCATTAAAGGAAGAATATTTTTAAAAAAATTGTATTTGGGCTTGGGTATAGCTCAGTGGCCAGGTGGGTGCACCATGCATGATTAAAGCCCTGGGTTTAATCCTCAGGACCAAACACCAAAATTTTATCAGATCTTATTTTGGCTTTTGCCTGTTCAGATGCATTTCTGTTATAGTTCCAAATTTTATTGGAAATAAAGACATAAAATTCTGTGAGAATTATAAAGTACATGAAGTTTTTAAGATAATATTGTGAGGTCATGAGTAAATTATTGGATGAGAAACTATGGTGCTTTCTTGTTGCTCAAACAGAACCTCAGTTTCCTAGCTGAAGACTGTCGTTTATAAATATGAAAATACCATTAGATTGGAAGATTTAAAGGTGTTGCTTACTAAACATAGAATCTTAGTCTCCAGGAAATTGGAAAGACTACCCAGTTTAGATCTAGATTCTTGACAAGGAATGATTATTTCTGAAAATTATCTGCTAGATTGGGGATACTAATATGAGGTATTTGTGGTACCCTACATTCTACTATGCTTATGACAGATTCTTAGCTAACCACAGCACCTTTCCTCCTGGCTTTATCTGCACTCTTACAATTTTTCTCAGAATGGCATTCTAGGTGGCACCCGTTTTTCTGATGTTGTCATGTGGGTTGAAAACTATTTTAACCCTGAGATCTACTTATATACCTGTAATTTTAAAAGTTACTTACCTGGTAAAAAGAATCCTATTTATTCTATTGTTGAGTGACTCTAACATTATAGAATTTTATGTTATTTGTCTTTACTTAGCAATTATACTTTCTGAAGTTGTGCCTTATTAGGTTAAACATGTAAACATCTATAATTTCTCTGTCAACAGAATTTGCGCATTTATTTTCTCTTTATTTCACACTCTCTGCCCCCTCCTACACCTCTTCCTCCCTCCTGCTTCTTCCTTTACCGTTCAGTGGATGTTCCAGTGTGTCAATGCACATTTAACCTTCTTAAAATGTTATTACCATTTTCTAAACAGATTATTTCCCAGTAAATGCTTTACTGAGGAAGTGTTTGAGTCCTATTTTTTGAGTAGCATTGTGCTAAACAATGTGGAATTGTAAGTAGGTATAACATGGTCCTGATTTTTCTTTTTGTTTGTTTGTTTTTCTTTTCCCTTCTCCCCTCCCTCTCTCTTTTGAGACAAGATCTCACTAAGTAGTCTCTGCTGGCCTTGAACTTGCTGTGTAGCCCAGGCCTTGAACTTAAAATGCTCCTCCTGCCTCAGCCTCCTGAATGCTGGTATTACAGGTCGGCCACCAGGTCCAGCTAGTCCTGACTTTTAAGAAGCTTCTGGTCTGTTTGGAGACACAAAACATAGAAATAAAAATTAAAATAAATAATCATTTAGGGCAAAAGTATAAGAGATGAAATGAGTGAAGACTGTGAATTGCTAAATAAGTTATATAAGGAAATTGTAGGGAGTTTAGGGAAATGAGTAAAACATTTGATCTTAATGGTCATTTAACTCTTTGAGCCACCAACTTCAACTATATTCTAATAATAATTCTGTGCATTAGATATCATCTAAAAATGGATTCCATTTTATGCATGAGGAAATCCAACCTCAGAGATATGAGTCAGTAAGTAGTGTAGCCTAGATTAAATGTAAGTCAGCCTGTCCCCGTAATTTGTGCTCTTTGCATAACGTTTATCTAAAGAGAAGAAGTTAATGGAGGTGTTTTGAAAGATGGGAAGGCTGAATATAGATCAACAGGAAGGCATTCTCAAGAAAATGGTAGGAGAAATGCACATAGGCAAGGAAATGGCAGCTTGGAGGATAGACTAGCTATTGAAGAGAGTTCATGTTGAGTTTATTAGGAGACTCATTTGTAAAGACAGATTTTAGTTCAAGACAGAAACAGTAAACTTACTGGAAGATAAGTTAGGTAGAACTCTCAATGACATTGGCATAGGAAAAGACTTTATGAACAAAACTTCAGTAGCACAGGAACTAGCACAAAGAATCAACAACTGGGA
>NW_004624771.1:12447421-12468917 GCF_000247695.1 Heterocephalus glaber | reverse complement strand
AGAAAGCATATTACAAAAATCTTTTTTGAAATAAATTTGACAACTTCTAAGAAGTACCTTGGAAGACAAATTAATGAAACTAACGCTGGAGGAAATATAAAATTTGAATTCACCTATTAAAGAAAGTATATTCCTAGCTTGAAAACGTGCCTATGTGACAAAAACAGGCTTGTATACATTTTAACTGATAAATTATATCAGGCATTTAAAGCAGAAAAAAAAGGAACACTTCTCCCCTCATTTTAGGAACTCAACATTGTGCTAATCCTAAAACTGGATGAAGATAATAGAAGAAAAAAGTATTAACATAGAAATTTGTTTGACAAAACAAACTATTAGAAGTCAGATCTGGCAGGAGGTAGAAAGTGGTTTTATTATAGGGATGGCAGTGTTGGTTCACCATTGGAAGATCCACCCCCAAAAGTCATCATTTTAACAGAGTAAAGGAAAAAGCCATATGATCCTGTTACTAGTTGGAGAAAAAGTATCGAACTAAATTCTATAGCTGTTCATGGTAAAAGCTATCAGGAGCCTAGAAGTAGAACAGAACCTTCTCAACAGATTAAAAACATGTACTTCATACTTGCAACAAAACCACCTTATATGAATGGAGAAGATACAATGCTTTCTCCCTAAGGTGGGAAACAAGGGCTCTTCATCTGTCTATTAAACTTTGCAACATAGGCCTAAACCAAAATAGTCTGACAATAAAATGACACAATTAGGATAGGATTGGCAAGGTAGAAGCAAAATCTTTATATGTAGATGAAATGATCATCTACAGTGAAAATACTAAGAAATCTCTAGGAGCCCCTACAACTAGTATTTGAATTTAGCACGATTAGAAAACACAAGGTATATATAAAAATTCAGGTCTATGTATAGTTGCTATAAATGAAGAATTGGGTATTGAAATATAAAAGTTATGTATGAGTACAAAGGACCTAGAAAAAGAAAAAGAAAAAGAAAAAAAAATCAGTGTTGGAAGACATTCAGTACCTAATTTTAAGCCTTCCTCTAAAGCTGCAATAATCAAGGCAGTGTTGGTGTAAGGAAAGACATATAGATCATTGGAGTAAAACAGAGAATCTAGAAATAGAACCACACATATATGGTCCACTGAGTTTTGAAAGATTATTTAGCATTAAGATTTTATAAAATATAAACTCAGTTCAACATTAACATTTTATAGAATGTAAACTCAATTAAAGATAGTGTTTTCAGCAAATGGCACTAGGACACCTGGTATCCATATATAAAAAATTAAGCTCAACCCTTTATTTCCATACATAAAAATAACTTGAAAGGATCTATGAACCTAAATATGAAAGACTAAAAGTATGAAATTACAAGGGAAAATGTTTATGAATTTAGTGTAGGCAAGAACTTCCTAGGATACAAAAAACATGATGTATAAAAGAAAAAAGTTGATAAATGAGATTCCATCAAAATTTAGAACTTTAAATGACATCATTAAAATGAAAAGTAGTCCTTAAACAGACCATATTTACAATGCATATAACCTATGACCAGAATATATAAAGAACTCTTACAGCTCATTAATAGATGACCCAGTTAAAAAGTAGACACAAGAAGATGATAGCCAGTACAGTACAAGGAAAGGTGTGCAACACTAGAATCAGAAAGATACTAATCAGTACAATAACAAGATTGAATTATACACTCATTAGGGAGATGAAGTTAAAAGTTTTAAAAGCTGTGTCATGACTTTTTCTTTTTGTTGGATTCTCCCCCTTGGCGTTTAATTTGTCACACCCAATGGATTCATTCTGCTGGGTTTCCTGGGGTTGTGATCCTCATTATCTTTTCCTAGGATATTGTCTGAAATTTTTTGGAGTGTTGGTTTGCTATTCATGAAGTTCCTGAGGTGCTCTTTATCATGAAAATATTTCTCCATCAATTTTGAAAGATAGTTTTGCAGGGTACATCAATCTGGGTTGGAGGCTGTTTTCCTTTAGGGCTTGAAATATATCACTCCAAGCTCTTTTTGCCTTGAGTGTTTGCATTGAGAAGTCTGCTATGATTCTGATGGGCTTTCCTTTGTATGTGATTTGTTTCTTTTCTCTCGTTGCTTGTAGAATTTTGTTCTTCTGTTGGATTTCTGGAATCCTAACTATTATATGTCTATGTGTAGATTTTGTTTTGATCAAGGCTAGTTGGAGTCCTATATGCCTCACTTATCTGTATTTCAAGTTCTTTTCTCCTGCTTGAGAAGTTTTCTGCCATCACTTCTGTGAACAGTTTTTTTATGTCATCTGCACTGTCTCCTGTTTCTTCATTGACTCCAATCAGTCTTCTGTTATTCTTCTTTGCATCATCTAGCAGCTGCTGGATTGCTTTCTCCTGGTGCCTTACAATTTTAAAGCAATTTTTCTTTTCCTGGTCACTAATTGCAATCTTATCTTCTCTATCTGAAATTCTGTCCTCACATTGGTTCATTCTGCTGTGTAGACTTTCAGTGGAGTTTTTAATCTCCTGGAAATCTGTTTGCATCTGTTTTATGGATTGGATTTGTTTCCTATGTTGGGATTCCATCATGTTCCTGAGATCCTCTATTTTTTTATCTGTGTCCTCTCTAGATTTATTAATCATGTCTTGCATTATAGGCACAATCTTTGCTGTTATCTGAGAAATTATTTCTGATTTCAGTTTTTCCAGATCCTCTTTTGTTGCCAGTCCAGGGAGTCCAGGTGGTTGAGTATCAGATTGTTCCATCTCGTTTCCTTTTGGGGTTGCTGTAGATGATCTGGAAGTCTGTTTTTGAGGCTTGTTTACCTGTCTTCTCATTTCCACGGAAGGTGGGGGTGCTGCTGGCGCCCGTGCAGCTCACCTCCTCTGCTCTAGGAGTGGTGGAATGGTGGTGGGGAGCCTCCTCCTCCTGGGCGCTGGGATTGTCTCCTCTCCTGTGCCCTTGGAGTGGTGGAATGGCGGCGGGGAGCCTCCTCCTGGGTGCTGGGATTGGCTTACCACCTGTGCCCTTGGAGTGGTGGAATGGCGGCAAGGGAGCCTCCTCCTGGGTGCTGGGATTGGCTCACCTCCTTTGCCCTTGGAGTGGTGGAATGGCGGCAGGGGAGCCTCCTCCTGGGCGCTGTGATTGGCTCACCTCCTCTAGCTGATGCCATTTTAATAATCTATTACCGTTTTTCTTATGCATAGTGGTGTTTTAATTGTTGGAAGTTGTTGTAGCACCAGCTATAGTAAGCAGTATACTCTTTGTCTTCACTTTAGTATCTGTTGCAAAAAGACTATATTATAGTTTGGACCAGGAATGTAGCTCAGTGGTACCTCGCCTGCCTGGCAAGCGCAAGGTACTGATTTTAATTCCCAGTACCAAAAAAAAAAAAAAGTGTAGTTTAGGAAAATAACTTCCACTTCATGGTTGTCCCAAGTTGGTCAAATATTTCTCATTTTTAATTTTATGAACTTGTTTATTTATTATGAAAGTTCTGTTCAGCCTCTGCAGTTTTCCCACTATTCTAGCTATTATTTTGAGTAAAGGACATGATTGAAATGGAGAAATTAGTCTTCCTTTCTGAGGAGTTACTTCAAGATTTAACTGTAATAGTAGAGGTATATTAAATGACATTTGAAGCAGGTTTTAAAGAAAGATTATAAAAACTATGTACCTAAACATTGTAGAATTCCAAAGCAGATTTAGTATTTTAGTAATGCTAAAAAGAAAACAGTAGATGAACAAGTGAGTCAGAAAGATCTCTTGGAAAAAGCCTTGTCCTTGATGGGAAAGAGATATTTTAGCAGACTGAAAGAGCTTAGCTAAGAAAGGACAGCCAAAGGAAATAAGATGCACAGGGAAGGAAAATTAAGGCTCAGAAATTATATTTTATCATCATGTGAATGTTAAATATGTCATTTGAATAGTATACATAGAAAATACAATATAATGAAATACTAATGTTATGCAAGTATGTACATATTTTCCTATGCTTTTAAATAAAATAGCTTACTACCATCACCACCCCTGTATTTATTAAAATACTATTTCTACAATCATAAATATTTTTTCAATCATCTGCCAACTCAGGCTTTAGACTTTGTCATAGATACACTTTAATCTTTCAACTTTAAGTTTGAATGCCAGCATTTTTATTTTTGATTTATTGAATAGGCAGTTTATATTTTAAGGGTGTACCTTTTCTCTTCAATCATTTATTTGCTGAAATATGGAATTTGGGATAGAGGTTATTTTTAATGACTTAACATCCTATGGTTTATCTAACTTAGTTTGATCCAAGTTTCTGTTAAACATGTTAACCATGTTAACTAAATTCAGTAATAGATTTGATGTTCAGATTGTTATTTACAACTTTAGAAATGCTAGCAATCAAGACATAGAATCCTATTAGAACAACAAAGAAAAATAAGTTTGATCTGGTTAAAGTGTTGCATTTGGTTATGTACTTTAGTTTGGGATGACAAAAAGGGAAAAGTTAGGACATTTGTGGTGTTTCCAACACCATGTAGATGATCATAATGCTCATTCTGAACCCAGATTGTTACCAGCTGATAATTGTGTGTGCTTCAGTGACTAAGGTCTTGATATGTTTCTTATGTAGTTTCTTACAGTATCACCATTTAAACAATGCTGTACATTTTATCTTCAATTTAAAATGTAGTAATTCCAAGCCATTTTCTTTAAAAGCATAGGAAAAGATGTACTTGTATAATATTACCAGAACATCTGGGGATATGGCTTAGTGGCAGAGCACTTTCCTAACATGTGCAGTCCTGGATTCACTGTCTAGTACCTCAAAAACAAGACAACACTAGGAAGAAATCACTTTGGTTGAGAAGAGTCATTGCTGGTTGATAGATTGTTCTGTCACAGAGAATGATGATATTATAATGACTCTAATGCTTTAAGATGGTAGATTTGGTGGGTCTGCAGTCCTGAGCCTTGGATTCAATCCCATTACTGCAAACAACCTGTCAAAGGCAGTTTTACAAAAGTGATGTAAAGCTGGGCATGGTGTTTGCATGCCTGTAACCAGTACTCTGGGAGGCTGAAGCAGAACGATTCCAAGTTCTGGTTTAGCCTGGGTAACTTAGTGACTTAGCAATACCTTGTCTCAAAATTTAAAAAACAAAAAGGGCTAGGATGTTGCTCAGTGTAAAGGCCCTAGGTTTATTCCCTAGTACTGCCAAAGTGGGTGGGAGAGGTGGGGAGAAAAAGAAAAGAAAAGAAAAATCTAAAAATTTGTGATGTTCTCTTTACTAGCTTTTAATTATCCTTAACAGTTAATTTTTTAAAAAAATTTATTTTATTGGTGCATTTTAGGTGTACCATATAATGACATTTATCATTGGAGATTTGTAACTTTACGTAATATATCTTGGTTTTTATATTTTCCCCATTCCCCTGCACTCTCTTCAACCCCTCCACTGCTCCTATTTACAAAGAATGTTTCCATTTTTTCTTTTCTCATATTAATTCCATTCCCTTCTGTCCTTTCCCCAGTTAATATTAATGTTATTATTATCTTTAATAGTCATTTATATTTTACTGCTTATTTTTTTCTAAACTTTTTTCACTTAGGAAAGATCTCCACCTTATTGTATAACCTATCAATGGTGTTTAATTTATCTTCATTAAAAATTGTTGTGATGGGCCAGGGATTTAGCTGAGTGGTTCTGCTGCCTGCCTTGCAGATGCAAGGTCCCAAGTTTGATCCCCGGTACCAAAAAAAATTGTTGTGATTAAATTGTATATAACTTGATATAATTAATATATTATACACTTCATCCATTCAAACTATACACAGCTTTTTAGTATACCCACAGATACATATAATCATTGCTACAGTCTGCTTTAAAACATTGCCTTCAGAAAGAAACCCTCGGGCCGGGGATAATTTAGCCCAGTGGTTCTGCCGCCTGTCTCAAGCGCAAGGTCCCAAGTTCAATCCCCGATACCAAAAAAAACCCAAAAGTAATGCACAGAAAAAAACCCTCTACTCTGAACTTCCTATCAGTCTGTTCTCCCATCCCCAGCCCTGAGCAACCAGTAGTCTACTTTCTGCTCTATAAATTTGAATATTCTGGACATCTTATATAAACAAAGTAACATGTAACATGGCTGATATCTTTTACTTAATGTAATATTTTCAAGTTTCATGACAGAACCCAAAGTATACATGATATAACATTCCCAGTGAATATGTAATAAAAAATTAACCTGTCGGGCCGAGGATTTAGCTCAGTGGTTCTGGCGCCTGCCTCTCAAGCTCAAGGACCTGAGTTCGATCCCCGGTACCAAAAAAAAAATAATAATAATAACCTGTCAGGAAATTATAATCCAGTCTCAGGAGGATGGAAATCCTAGGATGAACCAGATAGAGAATTTTTTGGGTAAAGACTTACAATAGCACTTATTACAGATATGCTCCATGAGGTAAAGAAAACATTTAAAATGAGTGAAGTGATAGAAAAGCTCAGAAGTGAAATAGAAACTATGAAAGAACCAAAGGAAAATTTCGAACTGAAAAATAGAGCAGGTAGGAGATTACATAGGAATAAATCAATTAATTTTAATACAGATCAGTAGAAGTTTTCCCATGAATAAATAAAAGCCCCAAAGTTCTCATTTTTAAAGAAGTAAGATGAATTTATAATATAAAAAACTATAGCAAACTCCAAACAGTATACATTCTAGGAAATCACACCTAGGGGATCATAATTAAAGCCTGGAATACAAAGAGTAAAGAAATCTTGAAAGCAGCTAGAGGCTGGGCGTGATGGCACATGCCTGTAATCCAGCACTTGGGATACTGAGGCAGGAGGATCGCCTCAAGTTCAAGGCCAGCTTGGGCTACATAGTGAGTTCAAGGCCAGTGTGAACTACATAGCAACAAAACAGAAGCAGCTAGAGGAGAATATCATTTCACTTTTGGGGAAAAATGATTGTTATAAGACCAGAGGCTAAAAGACAATGGCATAATATCTTTAAGATTATTTTTTAAAAAAAGAGCAAACAAAAACAAGCTGTCGACCCAGAATTCTGTATCCACTGGCAGTTTCCATCTGTAATGAAGTAGAAAAAAGAAGATATTTTCAAACATAGGATATCCAAAAGAATTCATCACTTCAAGTTTTCCTTACAAGAATTGTTTAACGGCGTACTTTGGAATATAGGGAAATCATAGATGAAGAATATCTAGATTTTTAGGAAATAAAAACAATATTGAATGGTAAAAATCTTAATTTAAACACTAAATTTTCCCCTCTTAAAATACATGGCTGCTTAAAACAAAAGTTGATTGGGTACTCAAATGCATATATAGTGTGTATAACAAAATAGACAATAGTAGGTCATAAACAGATTTCTAGTATAACTGTCGACCTTTAAATAAAAGAAGGAAAAATTCTATGGGGACAAAAATGAGTTGCTTATATGGGAAAGAAAAATTACTTTTATCGTTAGACTTTGCAACGCAAAAAAAAATGTATTAAATATTTATGATAACCCAGAAAAGAAAATGGAAACAGAACTGACTTTCAGTTGTAAAGGATAAACACAAATATTATCAAATTACAGGAACTTAGAGGCTGTTTCCATGAATTCTTCCTGTGGAACCTGTTGGTCTACTTGAAAATCAGATAATTAAAATGGCCTGAACCACATTGGTGTGTGGGGTGTTATTACCCATTAAATAGTCACTTAAGGAACTAGAGCAGAAAAACAAGTTAAAATAAATGAGCAGAGTGTTAAAGGATATATGCTCTGACCATGAACATAGGAGACATGTGTAAGTGGTTGGTGATAACTGGAGAATTTATGGAAATTTTTCTCAAACTTTTAAGTCATCAAATTAGTAATACAGTGAAATTATTGTCGTTCTGAGATTGTTGTGTATATAATGCAAAATAAAAGAAATTATTGATTATGGAATATCCTAATTGTCATCACATCTGTCCTTAGGAATCCGGATTCTTGGTGTAGAAGAAAAGAGTTGCTGATACAGTATAGAAGTGGTTAACTAAAAACCCCATGAATTTGAATTGGTAGTATCAGTATGAATTTCTGACATTTTATCTTCACATACTCCCAGATACACATGCACACACTCTGTGCCGTGAAAAGGACTGGAGACAGTGACCAACATCATAGCAGTGACTGGAGACAGTGACCACATCATAGCATCATCCCTGTTGACAGATTGTGATTCTTAAATACTACCTCCTCCAGGGGTGGGGGTGGGAACAAGCTTCTTGGAAAAATAGCTAATTCCAGATCTACATAAGAAATGTACAAGACTAACCTGGTAAATCATGTTGTGCCAAAAAGCACTCTGAGGTTGTCTTTTCACTCTGTTGGTGATTTCTTTTGCTGTACAAAAGCTTTTTAATAAGATGAGATCCCAGTTGTTGATTCTTTGTAGTATTTCCCATTCGGTCTGGGTTTTGTTCATGAAATTTTTCTCTACACCTATGTCCTCAAGCATTCTACCTATTCTCTCTTCCGCCAGATTTAGTGTTTGATTTAATATTTAGATCTTTGATCCATTTTGATTTTAGTTCCATGCATGATAGAGACATGGGTCTAGTTTTAGGCTTTAGCATGTAGAGAGCCAGTTTTTCCAACACCATTAATTAAGGAGGCTGTCTTTCTTCCAGTGAATGTGTTTGGCCCCTTTCTCAAAGATAAGGTGGCTGAGTATGTTTGGGGGTTGTTTCTGCATCTTCTAATCTGTCCCACTGATCCTTGGGTCTGTTTTTCTTTTTTTCCTGCCAGTACCATGCTGTTTTTCTCACTGTAGCTCAGTAGTATAATTTCAAGTTAGGGATTATGATGCCCCTGCTTGTCTTTGTTACCTAGAATTGTTTTTGCTATTTTAGGTTGCTTCTGATTCCAAATGAATTTTAGGAATGATTTCTGTAGTTCTGTGAGGTATACTCATGGTATTTTGATCAGGATTGCATTAAATCTGTGTAACAATCTTGGGTATATGTCTGTTTTCTCTATGTTGGTTCTTCCTCACCACAGGGAAGGGGGATGTCTTTCCATTTTCTGATATCCTCCTGGATCTCGTTTTTCAGAGTATTGTAGTTTTCAATGTAAAGATCTTTTCCTTCCTTTGTGAAACTAATCCCTAAGTATCTGATTTTTTTCTATGCTATTGTGAAAGGTGTTGTTTCCCTAATGTCTCTCTCTGGCTGAGTTTGTTATTTGTGTACAGGAATGCTATTGATTTTTGAGTGTTAACTTTGTATCCAGCTATGCTGCTAAATTGGTTATTAAATCTAGAAGTCTTGGTGGAGGTTTTGGGGTCTTTTATGTGGAATATCATGTCATTCGCAAATAATGATAATTTAACTTCTGTCTTTCTTATCTTTATTCCTTTCATTTTTTTCTCTTGTCTAATTGCTGTGGCTAATTTTTCCAGAACTATATTGAATAGGAGTGGTGATAGTGGGCATCTTTGTCTTGTTCCTGATTTTAGAGTAAAAGCTTTCAGTTTTTGTCCATTTAGTATGATGTTTCTGTTGGTTTGTCATAGATGGCTTTTATCAGATTGAGGTAAAATCCATCTTTTCCAATTTTTCTATAGCTTTTATCATGAATGGGTATAGGAGTTTGTCAAATGATTTTTCTGCATCTATTGAGATAATAATGTGATTTTTGTCTTTGTTTGATTTTGGTTGTCTTTTGGTTGATGTAGTGTATTACATTTATTGATTTTCATATATTGAACCATTCCTGAATCCCTGGGATGAGTCCTACTTGGTCATGTTGATTTGCTACATTCTGTTTGCCAGTATCTTATTGAGGATTTTTGTGTCTATGTTCATTAGGGAGATGGGCCTGTAGGTCCCTTTTTTTGGTTGGGTCTTTCTCTGGTTTTCCTATTAGGGTAATATTTGCTTCTAGAGTGATTTTGGGAATATTGCTTCCCTTTCAGTTTCATTGAAGAGTTTGAAGAGTAATGGCATTAGATCTTCTCTAAATTTCTTGTAGAATTCATCAATGACACTGTCAGGACCTGGGCTTTTCTTTGTTGGTAGGTTTTTAATTACATCTTTGATTTCATTGACTGAAATTGGGTTATTTAGAATCTTTATATCTTGATTCAGTTTTGGTAATTTATAGTTTATAATTCAGTTTTGGTATCTAGGAATCTCCATTTTTTCTGTTTTCTATCTTATTAGAGTACAGGTTCTCAAAGTAGATATTTATGATCTTCTGGACTTCTGCGGGATTCATTGTGATTTCACCTTTTTCATTCTTAATTGCATGGATTTGTGTCTTTTCTTTCCTTTTTTTTTTTGGTACCGGGGATCGAACTCAGGTCCTTGTGCTTGTGCAGCAGGAGGCGAAACCACTGAGCTAAATCCCCAGCCCTCCTTTTTTTTTTTTTTTTTTGATAAGATTGGCTAAGAGAGTTTGTCAATTTTATTTACTCTTTCAAAGAACTCTTTGATTCATTGATTCTTTGTATTATTTTCTTACTCTCAGTTGCATTAATTTGTGCTCAGATCTTTGTATGACGTTCTCCCTCATTCAAGCTTTGGGCTTGACTTATTCTTCTTTTTTCTAGGCATTTGAGGTTCAACATTAGGTTTTTTTTTTTTTGTACTGGGGATCGAACTCAGGATCTTGTGCTTGAGAGGCAGGTGGTGGAAACACTGAGCTAAATTTCCGGCCCCTACATTAGGTTGTTTATTTGAGCACATTCTGATTTCCTGATGCTAGACTTTCCCGCTATAAATTTCCCTCTTACAACTGCTTTCATTGTGTCCTGTAAGTTCCAGTTTGTTCTATTGCCATTATCATTTAATTGTATATACTGTTTAATTTCTTCTTTAATTTCATTGGTTGTTCAGGAGGCTGTTAATTTCCATATGTTTAAGGAGTTTTTGTGTGGGGGGGGGTTGCTGTTGATTTCCAATTTTTTTGCACTCTTTTTAGATAATATGCATGGGATAATTTCAGTTCCTTTGCATTTACTTAATCACGTGCTATGGGCACGTTTTGGAGAACATCCCATGTGCAGCTAATTCTGAAGTGGTGGGCTGGAATACTCTGTAGACATCCACGAAGTCCATTTGTTCACAGGTTTGGTTCAGTTTTGATATTTTCTTTGTTGAGTTTTTGTCTAGTTGATCTATTTGTGATAGTGAATTAAGGTCCCCCATTACAATTGTATTAGTGCTTATTTGATTTTTCATGTACATTAATATTTGTTTTATATAGTTGGGTGACTTTTCCCTCTATTGTAATCAGTAAGTGTAGTTTAATAGGTGTTTCTGGAGGGTTTCTTCATCTAGACTGAAAACCTTGTTGTTTCAAGAGTTTCTTACTGGATGTAACTCCCACATCACACTTCCATTGTCAAATCTTATTTTAGGAACACTTGTCACATTTGGTATTTAGACCATGAATTGTGTATAAGCTTCAAAAAGGGTTACATAAGTCGTTATTTCATCTAATGTCCATGGATTGTATTTCCTGATAATCAGGTCTCTGTCTCACATTGACATTCAAGAACCCCAAGTAAATGAACACCAAACCTCTCTAACAGCTGATACTATCTCTTTTAGAACCTTTTTTTAAATAGTCTTGAATATCTTTATGTAGAACTTTTGGAAATTGTCAGATATATCTGGAATTTACTTTTGTATATTTTCTGAAATGCTAAGAATAATGTTGACCTTGATTTTTTTTTTTTTTTTTTTTTTTTTTGGTACCGGGGGATGGAACTCGGGTCCTTGCTCTTGTGCAGCAGGTGACGGAAACGACTGAGCTAAATCCTGGGCCCCTTGACCTTGATTTTTGTGAAACTACAACTGATGACCATGTTCTATCCTTAATTATCATGTTTTCTTTACTGGGGTAGGCTAGGGTTTGGTAATTTTCCATTGAGTCATGAGTATAGAATTTTTTAGAAACCTCTTCCTTGTGTTTGAAGGGGTTACTTCCTTGTGTATTACATGAGTTCAAGACTGTTTTTGTCCTTGGAGACTTTGTGGAGCTTCCCCGCTATTGCAGTGCCCTGGGTCTTTGTGATAAGAGTGAGGAGTTAGGGGAAGGGCACATTCCATACATTATTGGTAAGAGAGGATAGGAAAAAAGACTAAGACTTCTTTCGCCTTCTTAGGGTAACAGGTCATGGATTAAAGCCTGAGAAAACCTGCCTCTTGTCCTCATGAGAGTCCCTGTTCTGCCTCACAGATACAGGGGGGAAACAGCGTTCATTTGTTAGGATGCCTATTTCCTTCAGCTTTTCCTTCCTTCCTTCCCTGCCTCTTTTCCCTCTCCCTCCCTCCCTCCCTCCCGTCCTTCCTTTGTGTTTTTTTCTGCATTGAGGTCTGAACCCATGGCCTTGAACTATATCCCCAGCCAAAGCCTCAGCGCTCCCCAGTAGGAGTTCTGGAGAGTTTATGGGCCATCTGAAGTTTTGGTTGTTGGTTAATATAACCTGATCTTTGCCTTTCCACATCAGTCATTCATGGCATGTCGGCTGCTCCATGAAAGGCAGGTGCTCCTGGGAAGAGGTTCACTGCAACTCTGAAGTGGCTGACATTTGGGAGTACTCTGCTGACATCTAGGGCAAAGCCCTTCCTTGAAAGAGAAGGCAGCACATTTCTGCCCATCATATACCCAGAGGCCAGCCTGGCTACAAAGCAAGTTCCATCCCAGCCTGGGCAAGACCCTATCTCAGAGTACAAAATAAAAAGAACTAGGGATGTAGCTCAGTGATACAGTGCTGTGCTTGCCCAGCCTTCGAGAGACCTTGGGTTCAATCGCCAGTACTGGGGGGGGAAAAGGAACTACAAATATGGATTTTCAAAACCATAATACTATGAAAAACTGTATTCTAATAAATTTTTTAAAACTTTAAAAAATGAATACCAACATGTATTTTTTTAGAAAAATATAAGCCACTTTAACTTACTGTAGGAAAAATAGAAATTATCTGAGTAAACTAAGCATATTTTAAGGAATGAAATCTAATGAAAATTTCAAGACTCCAATATCATATTTCAAAGGAAGAGTTTACCTTTTCCTCCCCTTATTTTAAAAATTGAACTATATATGATGTAATATATATCAGGTGTTAAATATACACTGATGGGTTTTGACAGTGTATTGTATACGTCTATAGAACCACTATCCCAGTCAAGAATGTTTTCATCAGCCCAGAAAGTGTTCTTGTGCCAATCCAGGCAACAGGCTGTATTGGGCCATTGGCCATGATTTGCCAATCTGTGGTTTTCAGTACATTCACAGAAATTGCTTCAGTGATCAAAATAGTACCAATATTATACTCCTGTTATAGGTTGGAAAACTGAGGCAGAGACTTTAAAATGATATTTAGTATACTGTTTATAAAAAATTCTTTTTCCTATTTTAGAAGTACAGTTCATTGGAAATGCCTTGAACTAATAGCCCTCCTGCCTTGGTCTGCTGCGTACTAGGATTATATGTGTACATCACCACACTCAGCTCATATGAACATTGCTGGATCTCTGAGAATCTCCACTCCTTCCCCCCTCTTGTGTTACTGGGGATTGAACCCAACGTCTTTGCCTTGTGCTGTATCCCCAGCCCTTTTTTATATTTTTGAGACACAGTCTTGCTGAGTTGCTCAGGTTGGTCTTGAATTTGCCATCCTCCTGCCTCAGCCTTCCAGAGTGTTGGGATTACAGTTGTGCCACCATTCCCAGCCCTGAGAATCTTCTTTGCAGATCATTTTATGTATGATATTTTACCAAAATTCATATTCAGGTGTGAAAACAAATATAAAAAACTGGTGTGGTGTAATTTATTATTTAGATTTGGATATTTTGCAAACCATTGACTTAACATCTGGAAATGGTTAAAGCTTTAAATGGAATAATCTATTACACATTTGTTTCAGCAGTTGCAAAATCAGCTTTATGTGAAGCAGCTCTTTTGTGTTATGATGAATTTATGTGTCCGCAGTTATGATTGGCATCTAGGAAATATATTTTCTCCTGTCCAATATCAGAAGCTAAATAATACTGTTTTTTGTGGGTATCAGGTAAATTATGACTCTTCTCTAGATGCAGAAAGTAGGTCTGTCATAGCCACATTCAAACCTGTGTAAAACCGGAAAGAAACACGCTAAGATTGATTTAACCAGAATCCACAGTCCTTTTTATCTGTAGAATACTGAAATTTAATATGTTTAAGAAAGTTTCAGTAAGAATCACAGCCAGGAATTGAACTCATAAAGTAGTTCAATAGAGTTTCTTAGAGTATTACTTTTAAAAGAAGATGAGATTTTCAGAAAACAAAAGTTTATCTTAGCAAGCAAGTGTTTATTTTGCTGACTAATAATTAAATTTTTTTTTCAGAGACATTAAACCTGACAATATATTGATGGATATGAATGGACATATTCGGTTAGCAGATTTTGGATCTTGTCTGAAGCTGATGGAAGATGGAACGGTAAATAAAGATAAATCCAAAATTATTTGACCCACAGATATTTCCCTTGGTGTGTCTTCTTGCTTTATTTTAGAAACTCTCTGTTTATACTGTCTGTCCAGCCATCCATTTGTTTATCCATGTTCCACTTCCTATACAAAGGCATTTGAGCATACTTACTCCTAATAAGGCCTGCCTATGAAGCTATAAGCTATTTCATCTGCTTAAATTAATCTGGAGATTAATGTTTTGAGAACCTTATTTGCTCCTCCTGTAGTTGGTAACTATTTGTTGTTGGACTTGAGATATTTCTATTTTCAGAAAGGGAAGGAAAATAAGTCTCATGTGGAAAATGAAAATGCAACTGCATCCTCACTTTTATTTCCTTTTTCTTTCCAAATTATGTAATCCAGAGCGACATTGTTCAATAAATGATCTTTTTTTCAGAAAGCCCTGTAGATTATATTAGTTTTATGCCCCTTTTTGCTTAACTTCTGAGAGTTAACCTTTCAAGAAAAGGATTACTGACCTCTGCCGTCAGTCATGATGAAAAGAATAATTGAACTAACTTAGCCCTCATACTATACATGAACAAATCTAAATCTGGGGCACAACATTTGAGACATCTTTTTTCAAGCAATGAACAACAAGCAGCATAAGTGGTATTGCTGACAGGAATGAACTCTTGAGGTGTACCTCATAATTGCCCAGAATTGGGACAGTTACTGATGCTCCTGCAGATGGCTAGAGTTATAGCAGAAAAAGCATTTCTTCAGAGCTTTGAAGAGACCAAAGTTTGATTAGTGGGAACATGCAGGGCTTGGCATTGGAGAGGTAGGAAATATGCAGAGACACAGTCTGAAGTATTCACATGGGGTTGCCTCATAAAGCTGAGCAGTACATATATACTGCAAGATCATGTGAATTTTTCCAAATAGAGACATCCATGTAAAACGGGAATTCTACCACAGAGACCAAGCAGTAATGGAGGGTAAAGTGCTAGGAGACCTTGTGGTTTTTGCCCTAGACAGCCAGTTAACACCTTTATAATACTTAAGACCTACTCTAAACTTTACACCTTAAATCCAGACCCTGATAAGATCTAAGAGTTTGGTGTGTTGTTTTTATTTGTTTTGTTTTATTTATTTGAGACACCGTCTCACTATGTAGTTCAGGCTGGCCTTGAACTCAGTATGCAGCCCAAGCTGGCCTCAAACTCGGCAGTCCTCCTGCCTCAGCCTCCCAAGTGCTGGCATCACAGGCGTGCACCATGATGCCTCGCAAGGCATTTTCCAATAAACAAAAAGATAAGAGAGTTAATTTATAGCAGGCCTGGGTGCTAAAGAATCTTAACTGAAGGAAATGATACCATTTGTGTGCTTAGGTGTAAAGAACATCCAATATGATAAATAAGTTGCTAAATTAAAAAGGAGTATAACTTTTAAAAAGCTTCATATAAAAGGCATCTGGTTGTTAAATGCAAAAATATTAAGATTGTGCCAGGCATGGTGATGCATACCTGTAATGTTAGCACCCTTGGGAGACTGAGGCAGGAGGATTGCAAGTTTGAGCCCAGCCTGGGCAATTTAGTAACTTAGCAAAACTGTTTCAAAATAAAATTTTTTAAAGGTCAGGGGATGTAAACCAGTGGAAAGGCCCAGAGTTCAGATCTCTGTAGTACTGTAAAACAAACAAACAGAAACAATTAAGATTGTAATGTGAGGTTTATGATATACGTAGAAGTAATGATATGGTGGTAGTCACACAAACAATGAAAGAGGAGTATGTGGAATTAGACTGCTCTAGGATAACTGTGTGAAGCACAAAGTTGGAAGCAGTATTGCCAGGCATGACATGAGGGGAATAGCATGGTGGTCTTGCTCAATTGAGAAGATTCAAAATGAAATCAGGGAGTCTTTGGCATTTAGAAGTTATAGCCCACAATTCCAGAAACAGGGGAGCTACACTAAAAAATTTCACGTAAGTGGTAGTGATTCCCCACTTCTGTGTGTTACAAGTCTCCTTGGACTCAAAGCCAGGCCTCCTCTCGAAGAGCCCGATCCCTACCCTTCTAAATCCCTATACCTTCTAGAATGCAATTAGTGCTCTTCCTGTCTTTGAGTTTCCTCCAATCAGATTTATTCCTTCTCAGTCATTCATTGGGTGTTTGTTTTGTTGGGGTTTTTTTGTTTTTTGAGACAAGGCCTAAGTAGTTCAGGCTGGCCTGAACTTGCAGTGATCCTCCTACTTCAGCCTCCTTAGTGCTGGGATTACATTACAGGTGTCTGCCCCCACACCTGGCCTCATTCTTTTTTTATTTTAAAAAATTTTATTGGTATACATTTGCAGTACACAGTGACTACACATTGATGTGTTTGCAGTACGCACTGACTGCACATACCCAATCATTCATTCTTATTTTGTTTGATAGTAGGATAATGTTTAAAATTTTGTTCCTAGCACATTTAATGGTGAACTCAAAATAGTTTTCTTGGGCTTGCCATGTATGTTGGATCTCTATGTAAAAAATTATAACCAAATGTAACATTCTTTACACTTGTTTTACTATATACACACACACACACACACAGAGTGATATCTACATATTTTAGGAAGATAAATAATAAAAACCATTTTTTACCCTAATTTTGCCCACCTACACTTCTTTTCTTAGAGACAGAGCTTCTGGCATTTCATTTGCTTGCATATTCCATATTATTCTATTTGTGCTGTTGTCTCTTGATTATTTAGTTTTAGATTCCCCCCCTGAACTCAGGACCTTGAGCTTGCCAGGCGGGCATGGTGCTGCTGAGAGACATCCTCGGCCCAGTTTTAGATTCTTTTTAACGTCTACCATGGAGATTCAGGTTTCTTAATTCTCTCTTCCCCAGCCAGCATACCTGCTCTGTATCTTCCGAATGTAATTAACACACATTCTATCATGTATCATAAACCTCACATTACAAACTTAATTCTGTTTGTTTTGCAGTACTAGAGATCTGAACTCACGGCCTTCTCATTTGATTACATCCCCTGCCCATTTTTGACAATTATGTTGATGAATTTTTTAAAAATCTTAATGATTTTGGCCGTGGGATCTATTTTGACTAATATTACTATAACTACCTAACTTCCTTTTGTTCAGTATATATACAGTGTGTCTTTTCTGTCCCTTTACTTTCTTTTCTGAAGGGTTTGTGTGCCACATGCACAGGACCCTGAGAGCCATGGACATCCTAGGCAAGTACTCTCCTGCTGAGCCAAACCTCCAGCCTCTTTTCCTCTACTTCCCAAATTTTTGGGCTGATATATTTTAAACAGATTATTGCTGATTTTTCCTTACATTTGTTCATTTTGGTTTTTTTCCAGTGTAACACCTCTGGAAAAATAGGTAAATTTAATCCAGTTATGAATTTTGTAATTATCAGTATGTATTTATTTCTAGTATTTGATCTTGTGCTGTTTTACTGTAGGTTTTTCTTGTTTGTTTACCTGTGTGCTTTTGTTTTTCTTCCTTTTCCTTCCTGCCTTCTGTTGAAAGTTTAGCTTTATTTTTTCCTCTCTTTTGGAGGTTACGCAGTCTATTTTAATGTTTATCTTTAAATTTTTTAACATTTTTCTTTACTTAAATGTAGAGTCAGTTTTTCTGCTACATTCTTAGTTTATTTTACATGATATTCAAAAATTAACTCCTTTAGTTTAAAGACCTAAATACAAAAATGAAAAATACAAAACTGCTAGAAGAAAGCATAAGGGGAAAGCTTTACAATACTGGATTTGGCAGTGATTTTTTTGGGCATAACAGGAAAGAATATGTATGCTTTGAGGAATTAAAAATAGTTACCATGTGATTTAGCAATTTGTCTTTTGTGTATATACCCAAAAGAAATGAAAACAGAGATTTGAACAGATATTTGTAAGCCCTTGTTCATGTGCATTATTCACAGGGCCAAAAGGTAGAAGCAATTCACAGATCTATCAACAGAAAAATGAATAAACAAAATGTAGTGTATAGACACAATAGAAGTAATCAGCCTTTAACACATTCACGATGGGGCTATAATTTGTATGTCTTCCTGCTAGGTGACTTGAACCGGCAGAGAGACATGCATGATTGTACCGTTTGTACCATCAGTGGCATCAGCCACCTGATGGAACAGTCATGCATGTACCATGTAGTTCAAGCCAGTGGGAGCATGTTAAAAATGACGGAACCTGACACATTTTATAACATAGGTGAACCTTGAGGACATTATCCTAAGTGAAATAAACTAGTCCCCAAAAAGAATAAATATTATACGCTGTGTGAGGAAAGCATCACGGACCCTGCCTGACCTCCCTCGTCCAGTACTTGCCCGCCCTGCAGTGCAGTGAACGGGCCAGTGGCTGCAGAACCTGGGCCCGGGCTCCCTGGGGCAAGTGAGCCATCCCATCCCAGTGTTTGTCTTAATAAAGCACTGCAGGGAGACTTAAAAAAAAAGAATAAATATTATATAATTCCATTTATATAAGGTACCTCGAGCAAATTCAAGGAGACTGAAAGGTTGCCAAGCACCAAGGAAAGAGAAAGGAAATTATTGTTTAATGAGAACAGAGTTTAAATTTTGCATGATGGTAGATGCATGTAACCCTGCCAATTTGGGAGCCTAACATAAGAAGATTGCAAGTTTGAGCCCAGCCTGAGGAACTTAGTGACTTAAAGCCTGTCTCCAAAAAGGGGTGCGGGGAGGGGCTGGTGCCGCCGCCTACCTCCTGAAATACCAACTTATTTTTCAACCCTACAGTAGTTGTGCACCTTTTCTTTTTCTCCTGTTCTTCCTTCTTCTCTCTCTCTTTTTTTTTTTTTTTGGTACCAGGAATCGAACTTGGGTCCTTGTGCTTGTGCAGCAGGCGGCAAAACCACTGAGCTAAATCCCCAGCCCCTCCTTCGCTTTTTAAAATTATGTTATGCAGTTAACAACAATGTAGATATATGTTCAACTTTATTAATATCTTGTTTATGATTGTTTCTAGTATCACATTCTTTCATCTGAGTTAAATTTTGTTTTCTGAAGTACAGCCACTAATATTGTCCCTGAAAGTCTATAAATTATAGTTCTCAGTTTTTGTAAGAAAATGTCTTTAAAATGTCCATTCATTTATCATAATTTAGATAGACAGGGAATATTATATTGACAGTTATTTTATCATCACTTTCAAGGTATGGTTCCATTTTCTTTTGACTACTGTTGTTAGTATTAATTCATTCTTAAAACATCTTTGATGTTTCATAATTTAAATACAATATGTGTAGAGGTGAAGCTGGT
Source organism: Heterocephalus glaber (assembly GCF_000247695.1). The sequence continues at coordinate 12,449,180 of NW_004624771.1, read as the reverse complement.
TTTATTTTCTCAGGATTTAATATTGCACTTTTCTCCATCCAAGAATTCAAGCCTTACATTATTCTTAAGAAATATTAACTGTAAACCTTTGAACATTGCTTTCTACTATCCTCTCCTTTCTTTCATTCTTTTGTATTACACTATGTTTAACTGCTCTTTCTAGTGTCTGTATCTCTTGGCCTTCTGTATTTTCCATCTTTTCATCTCTGAATAGTGGATGCTGATTAATTTCTTCAGCTCTTCAGGTTTATTTTTTTTCTTCAGAGTATCTAATCTATTTACCTATTCAGAACATTTAAAAAATTTCAGTGCCCATTTTCTTTTTTAGGACATCTGTTTTTCTCTCTCTTTTGTTTGAGTTTTATTCTTTTATGTATTTAGCAATTTTAAATGTACTTACTTGAAAGAGTAGGGTCACGTAGTTGCTAGGGATCTCATTGTATTGCTTGTTGGGATTTGTGACTGTTCATCATACCGGACAATTTCCTCATTTGATTTATATTATTGGATTATGAGCTCATTTTCAATGATATTTTTGCATGTGAGAATTATATCTGATCAAATTTGAGCATATGTTCTCCAGAGTAGATTTGGATTTGTTTTGTTTCCTAGAAGCAAACAAACTGACCATTCTGGGGCCAATATTTATGCCACTTCCTCAGCCTGAGAACATATGGAGCACAGAAGGAATGTGAATTAGAATCCCAAATGCTGGAACTTATGTGACCTAGTTATTGAATTTCTATAGAAATTTTTTTCACACATCTTTTGCAAGTCAAAATAAATTAGATGTCTTGTCCTTCTTAGCTGTTGGGCAGATTTTGTAATTCACCATTTTATTTAACTATTTTGGGGGCGGGTTTATATAGGGCAGTCTCTCTTCAAACTCCCTACCTCCTGAAAGTTTGAGGTCTTTTTGTTCTCCTGTGTATTTTAAAATGTGAAAAGCAACAATTCTCCAATCCTGTCACAGCTCTAATGCTTATCATTCTAGTAGTCAACCATTTCTTAAAAGAGTGTTGGTCCCTCAGAATTTTTTATGAGTTTTTATGTTTATAAAAGTTACTGTTACATTTTAAAGAATTTGTAAAAGAAGAGTTTTTAAGTTATTAATCTCTGTATTCCCAAATTAGAAGCCTATCCTGATTAAGAAGGGTAATTTAGTCTAGAAAAAAAGAATAGTAAGCAGTATTCAGAATGTTCAGAACCTTCAGAATGTTCTTTTTAAAAAATACAGAGTGGCCTCCCCCTTTAACTTCAAGTTGTCTTAGACTACATGTACCCAGGGTTTTTTTGTTTGTTTTTGTTTTTTTAGTTACCTATTTTCTAATTTACGTTTAACCTGCTATAATTATTTCCTCAACTTTTTTTCTATTGGGATATTATTTTATTGTTTATTTTGCAGCACTGGGAATTAAGCTCAGGGCCTTTGCAATGAGCTACATTCCTGGCCTATTTTCTTTTTTCGTTTGAGGGAGGCTCTTGCTAAGTTACCCAGGCTGGGCTCAAACTTGTGACCCTCCTGCCTCAGGCTTCCATAGTGCTGGAATTTATGGATGTGCACCACCACACCTGGCTGAGACTATTTTTCAAAGGATACTTTCCCTGCTTTTATAACATATTGTAGTGGTTAGTAAGTATTTTGCTATATAATACATTGTTGGCCTCTCTTTTTCTTAGGTTTCCATTAAGGAGTTTAAATATAATCTCTAGTGTTGGCCTGCATTTCTTGCATTATTAGGTCTCCCATCTGATAATA
>NW_004624771.1:12422983-12446096 GCF_000247695.1 Heterocephalus glaber | reverse complement strand
TCCTTATTTGCACTTTCAGTTTCTCACACCAAAGAAACTATTTGGTATTTACATGTGTGTCCTGTTTATTTCACTTAAGAGTGTGTCCTCAGTGTGCATCCATTTAGCTATAAATGCCTCTAATTTCTCATTCTTTATGGCTGAGTAATACTCCATTTTATAAAAAAAAAAACACATTTTCTTTATCTGGTCTCCAGTTGATGGGCAATTGGGCTGTTACTATCTAGAATATATAAAGAACTTAAAAAAGTCAGACCTCCCAGATTTAAAGACCCAATCCAAAAATGGGCATCTGAAATGAACAGATGTTTTTCAGACAAAGAAGTAGAAATAGCAAGTAAACATATGAAAAAATGTTCAACGTCACTGGTCATTCCAGAGATGCAAGTGAAAACAATGCTGAGATTCTACCTCAACCCAGAAAGAATGGCTGCTATCAAGAAATGAACCAATAAAAGTGCTGGTGGGGCTGTGGGGAAAAAGGAACCTTTCTCCACTGTTTTGTTTTGTTTTGAGTCAGGGTCTCACTTTGTAGCCCAGGCTGGCCTGGAACTCATGTCAATCCTCCTACCTTAGCCTTCTGAGTGCTGGAATTATAGGTGTATGCCACTACACCTGGTGATATTTTATTTCTGTCAAATTGGCAAAAATAAAAAGAAAAATAGTATGTACATAGAATACATAAATAATGCAATGAGGTGGGCATTCAGGGACATTCTTAAGGGGAATATAAGTTGGTGTAACCTTTCCATCAAAGTTACAAATGTTAAAAAATGGAGCTAGGCATGGTGCCACACACCTGTAATCTCAGCACTGTGGAAGGTTGAGACAGGAGAATCACCAGTTTGAACCCAGCTCAGGCAACCTGTCAACTTAGTGAAATCCTTTCTCAAAATTAAAAAAAAAAAATTTTAAGGCTAAGGATATAGTTTGGTATGAAGGCACTGGATTTAGTCCCCACTACTGAGAGAAACAAAATGATTAGACCTTTGAATTGAGTAACCTCAGTTAACAATCCACCTGATGTAAATGTTCATTAGAGCAAACATGTATATAGACTGTCTATTCCAATATTATTTATGATCACAAAACATTAGCAACAATCCAAATGCACAGCAGGAAAAATTTGTAAAGCTTGAATCCATTTAGCATAACACTAAGGGAAATAGAATAGATTGTATATAGTAAGAAGAGAAAAGGTTTTGATTATATGTTTCATAAGACACTGAACAATTTCAGGAACCTTGAATATGAATATGAATATTCCCAAAGGGAATGATAATCTATTTTTTTAATGTGTTCTGGGGATGCTGTTATGATTAGTTGTTTAATAATTAGTTCTATAAACTTTATAGAGTTTATGCTGCAAAGATGGTGCTCTAAATAGTTATGAAGAGATGAAAAACTGAAAATAGCTGCAAGAAATCATTGTAGCGTAACATGCACTTAATAGCACAGGTTCTCAAGTGAGACAGCTTCAGTTCAAGATTTATTTCTGTCATTTACTAGTAGTGTGACATTGAGAAAATGACTTGAACCATTGTGTCTTGGTTTCTTCTTCTGTAAGAATAGTAGTACTCACCTAAGATGATTGTTGTGAGGAGTAAATGAATTAAATAAATAAATCATGTTGATTAGTGTCAGATAGGTATTAAATTCTTTAAAAATGTTTAGTATTATCAGGTGATTACTACTTTGTATTGTATATGAACATTATTGATCGTCTATGTTGTATTGAAATATTAAGTCAAATGCCATTATTAATAAATTCTTCATTTTAATAGCAGTTTAAATTTTTATATTTAGTTTAGCATATCTGTACTAATACTGTTTAATACTATCTATAGTAATCTTGGCTATGTCACATATGGAATTAAAATTCTTTCAGGAAAATTCCTCTCTGATCTCTTTTAGTGTCAGTTCTATGTACCAGCATATACTTATTAGATACTTTTAAAAAGGAGTGTATTTTTGAGAAAATAAATAAGTCAGCTATTCTATATGGTAAACTAGAAACTGATTTATATTTTACTTCTATTATTCTCTGTATAGGAGAGGTTTCAGTTTCCAGCCCAAGTGACTGATGTTTCTGAAAACGCTAAGGATCTTATTCGAAGACTCATTTGTAGCAGAGAACATCGACTTGGTCAAAATGGAATAGAAGACTTCAAGAAACACCCATTTTTTAGTGGCATTGATTGGGATAATATTAGAAACTGTGAAGCACCTTATATTCCAGAAGTTAGTAGCCCAACAGATACATCAAATTTTGATGTGGATGATGATTGTTTAAAAAATTCTGTAAGTATAACAAGAAGTACTTCTGTCCTGCTTTTTCTTTTGAATATGACTATAAAGTAATCTTTTGGTCTCTTGAGTATTATGCTAGCACCACCTTATCACTTAACAGTCAAACAACATGGCTTCCAGGGCTTCTTTATCATAAATCTAGAAATTAAGAAAGTTAACTGAGGTCAACATAATTATTTATAACTAAGAGAAAAATTCAAAGATTTACTTCTCAGATAAGTTATGCCAGTAGGTTTCCTAATGAAGACAAATTAGATGCTTCAGTGGATTTCATGATAGCAAAGTAAAAGGGTTGGCAGATCTCTCCCCAAACCAGCCATGAAACTGAACAAAATTCCCGAAAGCAGTCAATTTAGAGCTTAATGTATTAACCAAATGGAAATAAATGGAGAAAGATTGATTTATGAAAAACTCCTGAACTTTGGTTAAAATCACATATACCACATCCCTTCACCTTCATCACCTACTTGGTTGTGACAGTTGTGGTAGTTCTTGGAAGCTGGCTGTAAAAACTAGCAATTTTTCTGCTAGAGTGGGCAAACTTGATTTGCAGGGCCAAATACCTGCACCAGTGGTATTGATGCTGAAAAAAGCAAACTTGGTATAAAATGAATGGGGAAAGCAAGTCCATGCCCTTACTAGACTGAAGTATGGCTGTTGCTTGAGGTAAAGGTATACAAGCGGTCCATTTAAGTAGTCATTCATTCTTAGCTTGTGGGCCATACCCATTGAGCTCCAGATGATGTGTTGCCTCTGTTCTGAGTCATTAAGTTATATTAAAAATAAAATTTAGAAAATAAGAACATAAAACTTTATTATTTTTCCCTCTTGAGCTTTTATTTACTTAGTGTTTTTTTTTGAAATGGGGTCTTTTTGTGTTGCCCAGACTGGCCTTGAACTTCTGGTCTCGAGTGATGCTCCTGCCTCAGTGTCCCAAGCAGCTGGACGGAAAGGCATGTGTTACTGGGCCTGGTTGAGCTTGCATTTTTATTCAGTTATTTCATTGCCTATGGTTTTAATTCTTTATGAACATTTTTAATATTAATACCACTTTTTATTGTTTGATACTATATTCAAGGGAGATAAGAACTTCTCTTATACTTTCCTTTTTAAAAAAAATTACAAGAAAGAAATAGATGGACTTCCTTACCAATTTTTTACTAGAATTGTATTTACTGTTAGCCTTTCAAATTAAACGCACGGGGGCCAGGGATTTAGCTCAGTGGTTCTGCTGCCTGCCTCGCAAGCGCAAGGTCCTAGTTTGATCCCTGGGACCACAAAAGAAAAAAACAAAAACAAAAACAAAAAAAAGAAACCAAATTAATTGCGTGGTACAGATAAATCTAATTATTCACAGTAATAGTTACCGTAAACACTAACATTGACCTTTAGCTTTGTGTAATGCATACAAAGGTAGGTGTCTGAGAGCCTCTGGTCAAGGGATACATAACTGTTTATCTGAGCTTCTATTTAAAGGCACCTTATGTGGTACTTTTAACATAAATATATATAATATACTATAGTATGTAATATATTATATATATTTATTTTTTGATGGAGTCTTGCTGTGTAGCTCAGGTTGGCCTTGAACTCACTGTATAGCCCAGCCTGGCCTTGAACTCTCAGCGATACTCCTGTCTCAGCCTTCTGAGTGCTAAGATTACAGGCATGCAATACCACACCTGGTTTATGTAATATAAATTGTTGGTTCATTATCATTGAACTCATGTCTAACAGCACTATAACTCATAACTGAAGGAAGCTTATCTGACACATGTTATTTTCTCTGTAAAGGCACATTATAGCTTTCTCACTTAAAATTCTAGGTAGCACTTTATTGCTATGATTAGGGGACATTTTAAAAAGTAAAATTATCTGCAAAAGGCACAAAAATATGAAAAACATAGACCCAAATAGACCTTATAAAGGACATTTGGTTATAGTGTGAGAGCTTAAATGAGAAAACAAAATGTTTCCTTTTTATCCTCAGCTAGGAATATGCATAAAGGTTAACTCAAATCTTTGTTTTGTTTTTCATGTCTTGAATGATCTCAAAAACATTAGGTATTGATTTGGTATTTAAAAATAAATTTTAGTGGAGATGTAACTCAGTGGTGCAGCACCTGCCTGGAAAGCTCGAGATCCTGAGTTCAATCCCCGGTACCAAAAAATAAATAAATAAATTTTAGTTTCTAATGTAAACTCACAAATACAGAATATATTAATAGTGAATATACTCTCAGACTTTCAGTCTTCATTTTAATTTAGTAGGATTTTACAGTATCATTGTTTATGGTCTAAATTTTATATCATTGTACATCTGTGCCAAATAATTAGTATTCCCAATGTGAACAGTCACATATTTCCTGTTGCCAGTATTTTTTTTTTTTTGCCAGTATTTATAGTCTGACCTATTAATCATAGCTCCCTGTTTCTTACTAGATGTTTTCTTTTCCTGTAGGAAACAATGCCCCCACCAACACATACTGCATTTTCTGGCCACCATCTGCCATTTGTTGGTTTTACATATACTAGTAGCTGGTAAGTTTCAACATTTGGATAATATGTAGCAAATTAAAGTGAATTGAAGTTTTAAAAATATGATATATAAGAGCCTTACAAATTAAAGAATGTAAAAACAGGATGAATTAGATATTACAACATGAATAGAACACACAATCTTACCTCTTTTAGGAAGGGAAAGAATAGGACCAACAGGAAGCTCAAAATCTAACGCTCAGCAGTGGGGTAAGAATTAGAAGAGTCTCATGCTATTGAATAAATAAAATATTCTGTAGATTTTAAGCGTGGGAATTTTCAACACATTGGTTGTATCATCCTTCCATTCACACTTCATTCCACTTAGATGCTCTTGTTCCTCCGTAACCAGTTTAAATTCCACTGTGAATGATTATCATCACCCCTTGTGTGTCACCTCAGTTCCCTCACTGTCTCAGTCTGTTACACTTTCTTTGTTATGTCAACATTTATAATTCAATTCTCTGCTGAACCTGTGCAATTCAAAGTGACTACAGAGAACTGACCATTCTTAAGTCGTACTTTAAGTTCATGTTTACCAACCTCAGCTTATTACTTGGCAGATGTACTATATTACTCTAGTATATTCAGTCTTCCCAAATCTCACTCTAAGCTAGTGCTCTTGCTTCCTCTTTCACCAAGAGGACTGAAGCCAGCATCAGACAACTTCTACAAGCTCTGATCACATTTTCCACCTGCACAACTCTGGACTTATATGTGGTCTTCTTACCATGGATGGTTCATGAAAGCTTCTAGCTAAGGCCAACCCTGTCCATCCTCTTCTGCCCAGCATAGTATATTGCTCACTTTAATGCCATACATTTTACCCTTTTTGTGTCATTTTCATCATCAGATCATTTCCTTCAGCTTAAAACTATGCAGTTCTTTCTTCCATCTTAAAATATGAAACGTCTCTGGGTCCCTCTCTTTCACCTGTTACTAACCAGTTATCTGATCTGTAGTATGGCAAATTTACTTCTGTTGACTATATTGTGTTTTTTTCACGCTGCTCTTCCTTGAATCCATTCCAGTCAGGACTATACTCTTGTCACTGTCACTTCATGCAGACTTCCTTTGTTACAGTCACCATGAATCTTCATTCTACTAAATCTAATGATTACTTTTCGGTCCTAGTCTTACTCATTGGCCTAGTCTCATCTTTGCCACAGCTCCACACCTCTATAACATGCTTTTCCTCTTACTTCTAGAGCACTTTCCAGATTTTCTTTTTAGTCTTGCTGGCCACTCTTCATTTTCCATACCTGAGTTTTCCTAATCTTCCTGATCTCTGAATATCAGTATTTTCAGTGTTCTAGGGCTTAGTCTTTGGACTTTTTTCCATCTACCCTTCCTGTGTTCTCCCAGATATTTGCTGATGACTCCTAAGTGTGTATCTGCAGCTGAGACCTTTTCTTTTGTATTTGAAATCTATCTTAACCATCTACATAATAACTTCTTTATATTTCTCTGAATCTATGCAAAGTTATCTTGCTAAAAGATGTCAGAAGTATGTCACTTCCTGTGCAGTACCAGTCCTCTTCACTCCCCAACTCTAGTGACTTTATATCATAACTCCAAACCAAAGTTCTTACAAGGCCCTACTCAGCTGATTCACGTTTATCTTTCTAATTTTATTTCCTACTGCTCTTCATCTTTTTCTACTCAACTCCGTCTACACAGGCTGCCTTTCTGGTCCAACAGCCTTGTTTCTGGAATCTTGCAATTGGGTTCCATCTGCCTAGACTGCTCCTCTTCCTGATATTTCTTTGGTTGGTCCCTTTATGCTTGCCTTTCCTAACAGTTACTTTCATAGATGGCTTTCCTGACCACTTTTAATTTTTATCTCCTCTTCCTCAGGGCTTCATTTCTCTATTTTCCTTCTTTGTGTTTTCTTCTTAGCATTTAACACTTTCTAATGCACTGAAGATTTTACTTAATTATCTTATTACTGTCCCTGTCACTGGAATTTAAGCCCTATATTGGCAAGGATTTTTGTTTACTGCTGAATGTCCAACACTTCTTACATTTTTTTAATAGCTCAAATTAAAGAAAGAACCTCAGATTTGAATTTTGAATTTCAAATTCTGGTTAAGAGTACCATGGTTGATTTGTTTAACTATTTCACTCAGGTGGTCAAATTATTTTAAATTACTAATAACCCTTCTACAGACTTCATGTGTGTTTTTTTTTAAGGTTAAAGATAATTTGAGGGATTTAAATTTTCCTTTTAAAAATACTTATAAAAGTGGTTTATGGTAATTATTCAAAAAATATTTCTATACCGTTCTAGCTAAGTGTAGCTACTCAAATGTATGTTTTAAATGAACAATTTCAAAATGAACAATTTCTTCACACTTTTATTGCAGTGTGAACCTGCATTTTTTTTTTCTTTAGTGTTCTTTCTGATCGGAGCTGTTTAAGAGTTACAGCTGGTCTCACCTCAGTAGATCTTGATGTTAGTGTTCAGAGGACTCTAGATAACAACTTAGCAACTGAAGCTTATGAAAGAAGAATTAAGCGCCTTGAACAAGAGAAACTTGAACTTAGTAGAAAGCTTCAAGGTAAATATATTTAAGGATATTTTTCTTTTGAATTGGTAACATCATGTTATGAACTGTATTCCAAGTAGTTGTTTTTATCTTAAAAGCAAGTCTTTTATAAGTGGTGAAGAGTCAAGTTGTAAAAATTTATACAGGACATAATAGAATGCCATTTATGTAAAATCATACAATTAATAGTAAACAGCACAAAGTATTTGTTTCCCATCTGGTTGTGTGTGTGTGTGTGTGTGTGTGTGTGTGTGTGTGTGTATACATATATAAATGTGTGGAAATAAATACATATGGAGAAAGGAAAAGGAGACTATGAGGACAACAAGGATCCTTCTCACTCTAGTATAGTACTTTACTGACTTTCATATCATATTTTCTCAATCATTAAGAATTATTGCTCCTGGGGCCGGGGATTTAGCTCAGTGGTTCCACTGCCTGCCTTGCAAGCACAAGGACCTGAGTTTGATCCCTGGTACGAAAAAAAAATAAAAATAAAAATAATTATTGCTCCTACCCCACTGTCACTGTGTAGCATTGTTCCTGTCAAAGTGTCTGGTGATTTAAAAATGCACAAAGGTGGGGGCCAGGGGCTCAGTGGTTCTGCTGCCTGCCTCACAAGTGCAAGGTCCAGAGTTCGATCCCTGGTACCAAAAAATAAAATAAAATAAAATCCACAAAGGTGAACCTTTTACAAGCTTTGACCTAGTTTATTAGTTCTTCATAGGCAAAAATCTTTTTTTTTTTTTTTTTTGCTACCAGGGATTGAATTCGGGACCTTGCACTTGCGAGGGAGGCGGCAGCACCACTGAGCTAAATCCCTGGCCCCACTGGCAAAAATCTTAATCTCCCCCTGCTTCATCCTTCTGATGGCAGCAAGATAAATCTCAAGTTTATAATATTTAAACTTTTAAATCTCAATTTCAGGCAAACCTTTCATAATCTCCTGGTTATAATTTTCCAGGGATCTTTCAGGTCTGTCTATTTGTCTCTGTTATTTAATTAGATTCTTGGTAAGAAATTTAGAACACCAAATTGTGAAAATAAATTCCATTTGTCAAATTGCATTGTAGCCCTGGAGCTGAAGAATAGCTTTGATTTTTCAAAACATTTGTGAATCTGTAGCTTTCTGATCAACCTTGCACTGCTCTGTAATCTTGTATTTCATTCTCTGTGTTAAAGATTTCATCTTCCTGGTGTCTGGGCTTCTGCAGCTACTGCATCACGGAGTAAGCATTAGTGAGGCGTTCTGAGATTTCCATGTAGTTGATACCAAGTTTTGTAGAGGTGGTGACAGATTTCTGGTGTGTTTTGTGCAGAGGAACTCCATTGAGAGGCAGAGGTCCAGTCACAGTCACAGTAGGAAGCTGCTGCTTACCTGCTTCAGGAAAACCACACTCTTCCCTGTGTGGCACCCAATGAAAGTGTTAAAGATACTCCTAGGAGTGCTACTAGCTTGAATTTTCTCATATGTTGACTGAGGGTTTTGTTGTGTTGCTCTATAGCTTTTGAGGTATGTACTTGGTAGCATAGTATCAAAGCATTTTGCAAAGCTTAAAACACCCTAGTTCTACCATTCTTGTTAACCACCAGCTGGTTTTGCAACAGTAGCAAGAACTTTTTCTCTTTTTTCTTTTCAATCTTGGATATAGCCAGCTGAGTACTTTCTCTCATATATGGCATCTCTGGAATATATGGATGGCAGATTGGGGATATCTGCCAATTCCTCTAACCAGAACAGGGGTTCATCTATAGGAGGGTTCCCCTTCTTGGGCTTTTTAGCCTCCGGATAGTGGTGGTGAGCCTGTGGCATGCTTGCTGCAGTGCGTTATTTGTTACCATTGAAAGCTCTAAAAGATTCTCCATACTGCCTTAGGGTTACTGTCTTCAACTATGCCAGTGCACCAGCTTTCTTGGCTTCCATTTTTTTTATCCTTAGTATCTGGCCTTTTAGCTTTTGCACTCACTGTTTTACAAGATGGGCTCTCTAGTGTCTTAATTCCAGTATTCCTTCAATTCCACCATCATCTCCAATTCTGTATCACCCTATCGTTACCATTTCACTGTTCTTCTTACACTGTGTTACCAGATTTCCTTCACTGCGACAAAATATACAAATTAAACAGAGGAAAGATTTACCTTGGCTCATGGTTTCTCAGATTTTAGTCTATGGTTGGCCCAGTTGCCTTTGGACCCGTGGTGAAGCAGTATATCATAGTGATGGCATATGTTGTTAACTTTGTGGTAGCTAGGAAACAGGGTGGGGAAGGGATGTCAAGATCCCCTTCAAGGTTACCCTCAGAGTAACTCACTTCCTGCATCTAGGCCCTGTCCCCTGATGCTTCCACCACTTCCCAGTGGTGCCACATGCTGGTGATCAGTCCTTCAAAGTGTGAGCATTTGGGAGACATTTAAGGTCCAAACCATAGAACATACTCTCATTCCTCATTCTGTAGTCAGTGATAATCATACTTCCACATATATCATCAGATCTGTAATTCCACTTTCTTTTTGTCATACTGCATTTAAATGCAACTTTATATATATGCACCTGTGCAGCTTAAGATAGCATATTCAGTACACACAACATGTTGCCTCTTGTTGTTTCAAATTCATGAACACCAATCTCTGTTCAGCCCTAAGTGCCATCCAGAATGCTTATGTTTCTCCCCCAGCCCATTTATTTAGCCCGTGTTGTAAAATCCAGTGATCATTTCTGAGTCCATATCTTTTTACCTACCATCATTATTTGACCCAATTAAGCACTTTTCCTCGAGGTAACACTTTCGTTTTTTGGCTTTTGGGGCATTTTACTCTCCTGGTTTTTCTTATTCCTCATAAAACAGCCATTTTAGAGTTTCCTTTGCTGATTTTTTTCTTATCTCTTTGACCTTTGATTGTTAGAGTGCCCTAGAATATTGCAGGCTTTCCTTATTGTCAGAAGAAAAACCTTATGGCCATCCCTAAGCCTTCTTTTTTCTTCTCATCCCACATCAGCAAATCAGGTTAGCTCTGTACATTGTAATAGATCCATGATCTGATTGTCACTCACCATAGGGCTCTGATCCTGTGTCAAATCACCATCAGTTCTCCATATTATTACAACAACTTATTAACTGATTTCCTCTGCTGTACCTTTTCCTGTCCCCTTCACTACTTTTCCAGTTTGTTTTCCAAACAGCTAATCATATGAAAATCTAATTTAGATTATTTTATTTCACTGTCTTATCCCTACTCCCAAAGGCTTCCAACCTCACATTAATAACCAAATTAATTTCAGTGGCCTAAGGTCATGTATGATGAGACTTTTTTTAATGATAAGACTTCTTACATACTTCATTTCCTACTACTTCCTTCCTTGTTTTCTCTATTCAGGCCACCCAGGGCTCCTTGCTGTTCTTTCTACCAGCCAAGCAGATGCCAACACCACCTCCTTTGCATTAGCCATTGCTCTACCTTAAATGTTCTCTCTTTGATATTCACAGGACTTATCCCTTTACCTCTTTACTTGAAGCAGGTATTTATTTCAAGAAGGCTTTCAGTGAGGCCTTTCCTGATCATCCTATTTGTAATTCAAACTCAAGTTCATCCCCAGCACTCAAGATTCCTCTTTGCTTCATTTTCTCCAAAATGAAGGATATAACATACAATCTAGTTTATATATTTTGTGAATGAAGGAATGTATGTATTAACAAATAATCAAGAACGTGTAACTCCTAAGAGAGAAAGAATCTAAGTTTTACAATCATAAAATGTTATAATCATACTTTTTTTTTTTTTTTGGTACCAGGGATCGAACTTGGGTCCTTGCACTTGCGCAGCAGGCGGTGAACCACTGAGCTAAATCCCTGGCCCTGCAATCATACTTTTTGAGGGCCAGTAGAGAAAGACACTATTGTCATCAATAGAACAGACTATTTTCTGTTCTTCAGTAAATTGCTAAAATATTTGGATGTGAATTACTTCAGGCTTGACTGGTTGATTGATTGATTGATTGATTGACTGGCTGATTACAGCACTAGTGAATGAACCCACACCTTTGCCCTGCCATTTTTTTTGGAGACAGGGTCTTACTAAGTTGCTAAATTGCCCAGGCTCAGCTTGAGCTTTTGCTCTTCCTGCCTCAGCCTCCCAGAGTGCTGAGATTAAAGGCATGTGCTAACATTCCTGGCTTCTTTGTCTTTTTAATATGGTGATAGACATATAGTAATGTGTGCAAGCACTATTTTATGTGCATGAAAAGTAAATGTTTATATATGTGTGCACTCCTGTATCCTCCATCTATATCAACATATAGAATATTTCCAGCATAGTGTTCTCCTCATGACGTTCTTTCCCACTTAGTACTCTTCCATCCCAAAGTAAACTCTATACTATCCTAACTGCTACAGGGACAAGGGCACCATGTGTGCAGGGATCCTGAGCTTTCCAAATATTGAACCAGCCCCACGTACTCCAGAAACTTTGAAGGGTTTTCTTTCAGCATGCTGTCCTCAGCCTAGGTCAAGCTTGAACCTAAATTCACTCACAGAAATGGACAAAGCTCCCAAGTTAGAAGCATTTCTGACAGCCCTCTCACCTCAGCAGAGCTCACTCCTCTCTAGTTAATTTTGCTTTTGTCATGTTTGCTTTCCCAGCTCCATGCTGTTTTTGAAAATAAGATTTTTTCAACATGTATTTTTATATTTCATTAAATAAATAGTATATATACGGAAGCAATATAGCAATGAATGAGACGTTGATTCCTGTTACATTATAGGTGCTACACTTGATCTTAGGCAGAAAGCTGAGAAGCGATCCTATTACATGACAAATGAGAAATTCCTATGTCCCAGGGGTTTGTTTTAACGTTTGAATTCTTTTTATTCTTACCCGTGATTTATATCATTCATGCAAAGCAAATTCAGTGAAAATGTAAGGTCATTACCTTTTGATATTAACACATGATTAATAGCTAAGGCATAAGTTAACATTTAAGCTGATTCATCATTTACTAAGCACTAATGAGCCAGAAACTGTTCTGCATATGACCAGGGATAAAAATGAATAGACAGGGACACAAATTTCTGCTCTTGCAATGCTTGCATTCTACTCTGAGGAGATAGATAATGAATAAAGTACAATATCTAGATTTGACAAGAAAAGAGAAGGTGAAGCTGGGCAAGGTGGGAACATCTGTAATCCCAGCCTCTGGGCAGCCGAGGCGGGGGGTCACAAGTTCAAGGCCAGTAATGATTTGTGCTGCCTCAGAATCATTGCAGTAAGGGGGAGACTTCTTACTTGGGAACCCTTCTATAAATAGTAGGGAACCTATTTTAGGACGAAAGGTGGTTTCATTTCTGATATAAAATGTTTTGTTTTGTTTTGGTATAGGAGATCTAACTCTAGTCCTTGCACTTGCAAGGCAGGCAGGGGAACTACTGAGCTAAATCCCCGGCCCCCTTATAAAATGGTTTTGAAGTTTTCTTTTTTCCATATCTTTTGGTGATACCTGAGAATAAGCCTCAATATATAGTTAGTGTTTCTTTAATATCTTGGATCTTCTCATTATAACTACAGGCAAAGCCTGTAATTCCAGCTACTTGGAAGGCTGAAGAAAGGATTGTTGAATGCGAGGCTAGCCTGGACAACTTACTGAGACCCTGTCTTAAAAAATTAAAAACAGGGCTGGGGATGTAGCTCAGTGCTCCTTGGGTTCAATCCCTGATACCACCCAAAACAAAACAAACCAAAAACCCACTGTAAGATAAATAATTAATATATCTATTTTAACTACTTTAGTTAAATTGAGGAGCCAATGCCACCTATAGACAGGCCTCCACTTGTAAGGCTAGGACTTCTATCTATTACATAATGGCATGTCTAAGCCTCCTTCGTACATCAGACTTAATTCCTTGTATGCAGTTTTTTTGAATTATCACATGATGATGCTCCTTGCTAGGACAAGTGGGACAGAGTAGTTGATTCAGTAGCCGAGTATTACAACAGTACTTAACACCAAAAATCTCATCTATTAGAAGGTAGATTCATTTGTATATTGCTTTTTTATAGTTATAATAAATTTTAAAGTCATGCAATGGAATTTTTATGACAATTTAAAATGTGTTCACATGCTCTTTGTCAGAGGATAGATGTTCTGGTCTATTGAACTATATAAAGGTTTTTCTACAAAGAAATATATTAGTACATATTTCAAATTTTTCAGGTATGTCAATATTTTTTCATTCTTTCTCTTACTCTTTTTTTTTAAAGAATCAACACAGACTGTCCAAGCTCTACAGCATTCAACTGTTGATGGTCCACTCACAGCAAGCAAAGATTTAGAAATAAAGAACTTAAACGAAGAAATTGAAAAACTAAGGAAGCAAGTAGCGGGTAAATTTCTGTGATCTATCATTAATTGAGTTTGGTAGATTTTTTAAAATAATGTATTTGTACGTAGTTGCTTCCCGGTCTGTGATACATGTTGTGAGTTCTATGTCAGTGAAAGAAAGACAAAAAATAAATGGGTTCTACTGTTAATGAGCTCTGTTTTTCTCTCGGAAGCAGTTATACGAATAGTCACTGGAATATATTTGAGAAGAGGATGGGGGAAAATAAATACAGGTACATGGAGAGGAGCATCTAACCCAGATTTAAAGAGAATAAGGATGACTTTTTGGAAGACCTATTTTTACTTTTGGAAATTGAATTGGAATTTGTCTGGCAAATCATTTGAAAAAAAGATATTAGGAGTGAGAAAAGGAGGGACACTGTAGACGAGGGAACTGTACATATGTAGGCATTGAGCTTTGTGAAAATTGATTTTCTTTGTAACAAAGCTCATTTTTCAATGCATTGCTGAGACTAATTAAAATTAAAATTGCCAGATGTTTATAGGCCCATTTTATTCATTTATTGTTTATTCCAGTTAGTAAATCTTTATGAGCACCTACTACCTATCAGGTGTTGTTTCAGGCTGTTTTTTTTTTTGGTACCGGGGATCAAACTTTGGTCCTTGCGCTTGTGAGGCAGACACCGGAACCACTGAGCTAAATCCCTGGCCCCTGTTTCAGGCTTTTGAAATGTAGTACTAAGCAAAAGTCTTTGCCCTTGCTTGGGTTGAGAGTTCAAGAGATGAAAAACAATAAATATGTAAGTATGTAAATGATATAATATGTTAGAAGATGATGAGTCCTAAAATTAGAATAGAATAAAGAGAATGAGTTTAAATATTTGAGAAGAGAAGTTTTATCATTGTAAGTAGGTAGGTCCTGCTGTAGACTTGAGAATGTGAATGAGAATGTGATATGGTTGTAAAATTCTGGAGAAGATAGGGGGCTTAACCATACAAGTAATTTAGGGGATCCATGTTCCAGGGAGAAAGACCAGCCAGTACAAAGCCCCCAAATCAGAATGTGGGTCATGTATAAACAGAGCACAGGATGGCCGGAACAGAACGAATAGGCAGGGAGAATGGAAGGACCTGAAGTTGGAGATGTAAAGGGATAGAAGGGGTTTGTTGCCTTATCAGTAGCATCTTGGTGGTTATTATAAAGTCTTTGCTTTTTATTCTGAGTGAATAAAACCTGTTTTCAGAATTTAGAGGTATCGCGTGATCTAAGGAAGTAGAGATACAGAGCAGGGCACTGTATTAGCTAGAATCATCAGGCATCTCCAGACATTTTTAGTTGTTTCAATTTGAGACAAAAATAGCCGAAAGAAGAGTTGGGCATAGTGGAGCATGTCTGTAATCTCTACACTGAGGAGGCTGAGGCAGGAGGATCAAGAGTTTGAGGCCAGCCTGGGCTACCTAATTGAGATCCTATCTCAAAAAACCAAAACTGTGTTTATACTAAATACATGTGGAGATCTTAAATCTGAGCATAATTTATAAAAGTGGCTTGCTTCCTCAGAAATATCTCTATCAGATTTCTGTAATTTGGGGTTGTAGATGTGGCTCACTGGTAGAGTTCTTGCCTAGCATGTCCAGGGCCCTGAGTGCAGTCCCCATTAACTCCCCCCTCCACAATTCTGTAACTTTATATGTCTAAAAATAGGTTGTATCTGGAATATGGTAAGTGGAATAATTTACTTTAGTCCCAATGATAAAACATTAAGAATGGTACTGATTGTCATATTTTAGGGTCGTACAACACTAAAAGGCAGTGGAACACAAGACCAGCTAGGATAATCGGTGGAACTGGAAAATTTTCTCATGAATCTATATCAGATTTATATTTCCTTGCAATAGACCATGATTTTGCATAGTAGTAGTTTTTGAAATCCTATTTTGAAATTAAAAACTGCAGTAAAATAGATCTAAAACATTCAACAATCTAGTAGTTGACTGCTTTATCAAAATAGTGGTGAGTTTCTTTGTTGGCTCAATGTAATTTTAAAATTCTAAAGCATTGTGCTCTCACTTACATTACCATTTTGCCAGTATCCAAAGGGAATCTGTTTGGCATCTAAACTATTATATATAGAATAACAGTAAATAATCCCATTTTAGAGATACTGCAAATGGTATTTTCTTTCTAATTTAGGTGTTCATATAGTCATTATCAATATACAGAAATCCAACTGATTTTTGTATGTTTGTTTTAAATTCTGTGATACTGCTGAATTTAGCTCTAGGAGAATTGGTCTTTTTTTTTTTAAAGATTCCTTGAGATGCTGTATGCTAACAATTATGTCACCTACAAATAGAAACGATTTTTTTATTTCTCTCATTCTGATCTGTATGCTTTTAAAATTTTTCTTGACTCATTGCATTGGCTAGAATTTATTGCACTGCATTGAAGAAAAGCTCAAAGAAGGGCATGCCAGTGCTTCATTGTTAGGGGGATAGCATTTAGTTTTCCACCTGTAAGTGTAATATTAGTTGTAGGTTTGTTTTTTTGGGGGGGGGTTGGTACCAGGGATCGAACTTGGGTCCTTGTGCTTGCGAGGTAGGCAGTGAATTGTAGGTTTTTATAGATATTCTTTATCAAGTTAAAAGTTTTAGTCAGGTGTGGGGGTGTATACTTATAATCCCAGCACTCTGGGAGGCTGAAGCAGAAGGATCACAAATCTAAGCCAGCCTGGGCAACTTAGCAAGACCTTGCCTCAAAATAAAAATTAAATAAGGAAAGATAGGGAGGAAGGGAAAGAAGGGAAAGAAAAGAAAGAGATAGGGACATAGCTCAGTGTGAAGGCAGTGGATTCAATATCTACCCCAAGTTAAAAGTTTTCCTCTATTTTTATATTTCTTAGGTTTTTAAAAATAATAAATGGGGCCTGGGATTTAGCTCAGTGGTTCTGCCACCTGCCCCATAAGCCCAAGGACCTGAGTTCGATCCCCAGTACCAAAATAAATAAATAAAAATAATAAATGGGTGTTAAATTTTGTCAAATGCTTTTTCTCAATCAGTTGTGCACATATGATTTTTTTTCTTCAATCTGTTGACATGGTGGATTACGTTGGTTGATTTTCTGCTGTTGAGCCAGTCTTATATCCTGGAATAATAAGAAAATTGGTTATGGTCTGTAATTATCTTTACATATTGTTGAATCGTATTCCTAATATTTTCGGTGGTTTTTTTTTTTTCATTTATATACATTGACCTGGAGACCGAGGCAGCATTCACAATACCCCTTAGTTCTCATAGTTCTAAAGTTTCAATTTGCTGGAACTCACAAGCTGCCTGCCTATGGATCAGCTCCCCAACCTCCCCTATGGACACTAACACGGGCTGCTTGCCTGAAGGTCAGTTACACTTCCCCAGATTCCCCGTACCATCAGTACATAGGCTGCCCACTTGAACGAAGCCATACCAAACTAGTCCCAACTCCCTTTCTTAGCCCTCTCCCAACCTCCTCTTTCAACCCTATAAAAAGCCGGAGTCTGTAACTCACTTGGTTCTCACACCAGCAGTCCCCTCTCAGGTTTATTGCTAATAAACCTGTTCTGTTGCGTTCTCATCTGTGTTCCTCCTTTTTTCTTACATACATGAGGAATACTGGTCTTTAATTTTCTTGACCCTTTTCTTGCCCCTCCCCCTTCCTCCCTGCTCATCAAGGAAATAGCACCTAAATAAAATGAATTTGGAAGTGTTCCTTCCTGTTCCCCTTTCTACAAGAGATTGTGCACAATAGGTGTCTATTTTTATAGAACTCTCCATTGGATCTAGGCTTTGAGATATCTTTTGTCATAATTTTCAAATTATGAATTCAGTTTTCTTAATAGTTGTAAAGCTAGGTGGATGAGTTGTGGTAGTTTGTGATTTGAGGGAAATTAATCTGGCCTAGCTTGTCAAACTTTTATGTGTTGATGCGTTCATATTATTCCATTTTTATTCATGGTTCTCGACTGTCATTTTGATGCCTTCAGTGTCTGTAGAGAGAGCTCCATTTACTGCCTGATATTGATGATCTCTCTCTCTTTTTCTGTCCTCCATTCTCCCTTGCCTCTTTCCCTCCATCTCCTTACCACTTCCTCTTTCTTTCCTTCTTCCTCTGTCAATTTTATTGACCTTTTCAGAGAATCAGACTTTTGCTTCTTGATTTGTCTCTGCTTTTCTGTTTCCATTTCATTGAGTTCTCCTCTTTATTATTTCCTGCTTTCTTCTCTTTCTTCTGCTTTGGGGAGCCACTTAGATGAACTGATTTAAGACTTTTGCATGCAGTTACTGCTATACATTTTTCTCTCAGTACTGTTTTTACAAATTTCAATATATTATATTTTCATTTGGTTAAATGTTGTATCGCCTCTGACTCATGGATTATTTAGAAGTATGTTGTTTAGTTTTTAACTGTTTGAAGAGTTTCCAGTTATTTTTCTATTATCAGTTTCTAGTTTAATTTTGCCGTAATTGAATACCTTCCAAATGATTTCAGTTCTTTGAAACTAGCTGAAGTTTAAGATATGTTTTGTCTTAGACTAAATCATATAAACAGTATTTTTATTTAGGTTAAATTCCTGTAACATGAAACTAATCTTTTTATTTATGGTACTGAGGTTGAACCCAGGACATTTACAAAACACACAAAAAGTTACTTTTTATTTTGAGACAGGATCTTGGTTGCTAAGCTGCCCAGAACTTGTGATCCTCCTAACTCATCCTCCCAGAGTGCAAGGATTACAGGCACATGCCATTATGGCTGACTAAAACTAGTTTAAAGGGTACAGTTTAGAAGCAATTTGTATACTGACAGTATTGTATACCCATTGCTTCTGTTTAGCTATAAAACAGAATCATACACATAAGCATTCTGCTTTTTTTTGGTCCTGGGAATCAAACTCAGGACCTTGTGCTTGCAAGGCAGGCACTGGAACCACTGAGCTAAATCCCCAGCTGTCATTCTGCTTATTTTAACGTCTCATTAACCCTGACAACCATTAATCTGCTTTGTCTTTCTATGACATTACCTATTCAGTATATTTCTTATAAATTGTCTAGTGTATGTGTGATTTTTTGTGTCAGACTTCTTTTACATAGCATCATATTTTGAGAGCTTTTCCATGCTGTAGCATGTATTAATACTCCATTCCTTTTTTTTTCTCTTTCTTTCTTGGTACCGGGGATCAAACTCGGGACCTTGGGCTTTCCAAGCAGGTGTCGGAACCACTGAGCTAAATCCCTGGCCCTCCATTCCTTTTTATTTTAGCTGTCTTGGTAAATGTGAAATGGTGCTTCATTGTGCTTTTTATTTGCATTTCCCTCATGACTCACAATATGCTATTTGACCATTTGGTTAAATTGTGGGGGTTTTGGGGGCATTTTTTTTGGTACTGGCGATCAAACTTAGGACCTTGCGCCTGCAAGGCAGGCAGCAGAACCACTGAGCTAAATCCCCAGCCCGGTTGAATTGTATTTTTTTTTTTGGTACTGGGGATTGATTGAATTGTATTTTTAATCCACTTTATCAATCTCTTCCTTTTAGTTTGTGTATTTATATCACATTTTTATATCACTTATATTTAATATAATTGTTGATATGTGATATATATAATTATTGTAATTTATATTAGGGCTTATGTCTGCCATTTATTTTTTGTTTTGTCATTTTTCATTTCTTTTTTCCTCCTCTTCCTTTAAATTACTTTGAAGAGTTTTTTAGAATTCCATTTTTGTTAACCTATATTTTTGAATATATCTCTTACAGAAACTTTTTTAGTGGCTGCTCATTTTGCTAATTTGAGTGAAGTGTAATATTGTTATCTCCCTTTATATCTGTGTACTCACTGTGTAATTGTTTTATGTTTTCCCTGCACATACATTTTAGGATCACACAGATAAGGTTTTAATGTTTCCTTCAGCCATGAATGATTATTCAAAAAACTCAAGAAGAGAAATCTTTTGTATTTACTCATATTTTTGTGTACTGTACTGTGCTCTTTCTTTCTCCCATATATTCCAGAGTTCCTTCTTTTGTTGTTTCCTTTTTGTTTACAGAACTTCCTTTAGCCATTCTTTTAGGGTAACCCTGCTATCAACAAATTCTTCTTCTTCTTTTTTAATCTGAGACTATCTTGATTTTTTTTTCATTCCCAAAGGATATTGTTGCTGGGAATAGGAAACGGGGTCCACAGATTTTGTTTTTTAAGCACTTAGAAAATATTGTGCTGAAAGAAAAGAGTGGGAGAGAGTGGGGGTGGGGGGGGATATTGTGCTGCTTCCTTTAGGATTACTTGGTTTCTGATGAGAAATTTAGTATTCTTAGTATTTTTGCCCTATATGTGAGATTTTATTTCCTGATTGGTTTCAAGAGTTTTTCTTTAATTTTCTGTTGTTTAGTTATAGTGATGTGCATTGATATATACTTCCTTTAGGATTACATGGTTTCTGATGAGAAGTTCACTGTTCTTAACATATATATACATATATATCTACATGTATATATATATATGTATATATATATTTTGTACCAGGGATAGAACTCAAGACCTTGTGCTTGCGAGGCAGGCATGGTGCCACTGAGCTAAATCCCCAGCCTTGTTCTTAGTATTTTTGCTCTATGTGTGAGATGTTATTTTCTCTGACTGCTTCCAAGAATTTTTAATTTTCTGTTGTTTAGTTATAATGATGTGTATTGATATGGATTTCTGAATTTATTCTGTTTGAGATTTTTTTTTCATCTTGAATCTGAAAATTTTTGCCTTTTGCCAGAATTGGGAACTTTTAAGGCTTTATTTAAGTGCTTTTTTCAGACCTGCCTAATTTTCTGTCTCCTACTAGAACTCCCATGACATGAATGTTAGATTTTTGTTGTCATCTAAAGAGTCCCTGAAGCCTGTTTGTTTTCCATTCTGTTTTTTCTCTCTTGTTCATACCGGTTAATTTCTGTTTTTCTATCTTCAGGTTCACTCTGACTTCTTTGTACTGTTAAGCCCACATGCTGAGCTTTGTATTTCTATAGCCTTGTTCACTTATAAAATTTCCATTTTTTCTTTATATTATTTGTTTCTTTCTATATCCTTTCTATGTCCTTGCTCAGATCTTCTGTTTGCTTGTTTGAAGTATGTTCAGAATTGCTCATATAGGCATTTTTATCATGGCTGCTTTAATGTGTTTGTCATATAACTGTAGTGTCTCTGTTATCTAGCTGGTTTATATCTGATAATTGTCTTTTTCATTCAAGTTGAGATTTTCCTGATTCTTAGTAAGATGTGTGATTTTCTGTTATACTCTAGAGCCTATCTAAACCATTTCATTTGGCTTTTGTTGGCAATACTCTAGCAGTAGAAAGGGGATTTATGCCTTATTAGTGCCAAGGTGAAGTAGAAGTCTAATTTCCCTTCTTGGCCATTCTTGAAACTCCACGGTGTTGTTACTGCTGAGCATTGTTAGTTTTAGCCACCAACATGATTTCTGCTGATTCTTTGGTGAGGATGGCTTTATTGCCACTGGATAATGTTGAAAGTTCTTAAGATCCTCTCACTTCACCCCAGAGGGAAGAGAGGGGAGCACCTTTGCTGCCCTGTTAGAGGTAGAAGTCTGGGTTCCCCACATGGTGTCCACTGATGCTTTGTCAGGGGGAGGCGTGTGCTTGTTACCAGCTAGTGAGATGAGCCTCCTAACTATCTACCAGTCTTTCTCTGTCACCTCACTTGTGGCTGAGTTTGGACATTTCATTATAGCCTTACGAGATTGGAAACTCATTTCTCCTTTGTGGACATGAGTGAGCATGGAAGCACAGCCTTTTCCACCATTTTCTGAGTTTTCTCTCTTGACAATAGACAAATAGTACATGGCCCTTTCCTTGTCCTTTGAATAGGAAGAACAAGCTTTTATTCAGGCTTTTTCTCTATATTTATTGGCTTTTCTGGGTTGCCATCTTCTTCAGCTCTAACTCTGGGGTATATGTACCAGAACACACACAGACACACACACACACACACACACTATTCAGTGTTGACCTTATTGGGAAATTTGATTTGGTTTTCACCCAATTCAGTTTTCTACCAGAGTCATGGGAAGAACTAAGTTCATGAACTCAGATACCACTGTAATTACCATTTTAACCATTCTTAAGTTTGTAGTTCAGGTTATAAAGTACATTCACATTATTATGCAACCATCACCGCCATCTATCTCTAGAACTTTTTTTATCACCTTGAACTGAAATTCTGTATCTATTAAATAATTATCCATTCTTTTGTCCCCTTGCCAGTCACTGGCAGCCACTATTCTACTTTCTGTCTCTATGAATTTGACTGTTTTAGGAATCTTATGTAAGTGGAAACTTACAATTTTATCTTTTTGTATATAGCTTATTTCACTTAACATAATGTCCTAAGGTTTATCCATGTTATAGCATGTGTTAGAATTTTCTTCCTTTTTAAGGCTAAGTAATATTCCATTGTATTAAAATAACATTTTGCATACCCATTTCTGTCAACTGAATACATACCTTTAGTCTACCTTTTGGACATTGCAAATAATGCTGCTATGAACATAAATGCACAGAGATCTAAGATACCACTTTCATTTCTTTTGGGTATATGCCCAAAAGTGAATTGTGGATTATATAGTGATTCTGTTTTTAAATTTTGTGTGGTATTAGAGATTGAACCCAGGGCCTCCTGAGTGCTAGTTAGGTGTTTTGGCAGTTATCTATGCCACCACCCTTAATTCTGTTAAATTTTAGGGAGACTTAATTTTTGGAGAAAGCACAGCACTATTTTCCACAAGAGCTATACCATTTTCATTTCCACTAGCAACATTCATTTGTTCTTTTTTCAGTTCATAAATAATTCACTTGTTACCATGTCCTAGGAGTTATACTACGTACTAGAGGCATGCTGATGAAGTTGAAGGTAAGGGCTGTGCTTCATTCACTGTTAGACACAAGCCATCGTAGGTTTGAATCAAATACTGTTTGTTATAATGAAAGTAAAGGCTCTTTTGCCTTAGGTATTTTTATATCAAAGGTGGAGATAAAAACACAAACTCCTGTACACACCGATGTGATGAGACCTCAGCTCTGGAGGGAAAAGTGTCCAAGGCACTCTCAATCTAATATTCCTCCAAATACTTCCTGAGCAAAGTACCCACCCATTAGTGACTTCATGTTTTGCATTTCTCTATAGCAGCAGTTTCCAATATTTTTAAAAGTGTAAGAAGTTTATAATGATTTGGAATTTCTTTTTTTTGAGTACCGGGGATCGAACTCGGGCTAAATCCCTGGCCCATGCAATTTCTTTTTAATATTTGCTTTTCTTCTTCTCTTCCTCCTCCTCCTCCTCCTCC
>NW_004624771.1:12373392-12415389 GCF_000247695.1 Heterocephalus glaber | reverse complement strand
AGGAAAAAAGGTCCAAAGACGAAGGAGTGAAGGGAGGGGAAGGGGAAAGGAAAAGAGGGAAAGGAAAAACTATGAGAAAAGAAAAAAAAAAAAAAGAAATGAAATCTATGTAAATAGGAAAGGGTGGAGGGGGTGAAGGGTGCATAGGTAATGGGGGAAAAAAAAAATAACCAAGATACATCATGTACAGGTACAAACACCCAATGATAAATGTAAACGAATTGTATACTTAAAATGTACCAATAAAATGTACCAATAAAATTAATTTAAAATTTTTTTAAAAAGAATTTTAAGTATTAAAAAGGAATTTCATTTTGTCCATATCCTTAGCAATATTTCTTTATCAATATTTTTAATCTTTTATCTGATAATAGCTATTCTAACTGTTGTGAAATGGTATTTTATTGTGATTTTGATTTTGATTTCTGATTAGTGATGTTGAACGCCTTTCCACATACCCATTAAGCAGTTAGTTTTATGTCTTCCTGGGAACAGTGTCCATTCTGTGTCCAACAGCTTTTCATATTACCAGATTTACCTATTTCTGTTCCCAGAATTTTAAGGCAGAAGCCCTGTCTCTGGAGGTCCCAACAGACCAGGCTCGGTCACTCATTCCCGTATGCCAATCAAGAGAAGCAGTGGCAAGAAAGGAGTTTTTAATCAGCGCGGGCTCCCGGAGAATAAATATAAAGATGTTCAAGATCTGTCTTCAAGGGGCCAATAGGAACTTCAGAGTTTTGTAGAGAAAGGAAACAAAGGCAGGGGTTGGGGGTTTGCATATTTAGCCAAGTAGGCAGTCTTCATCAAGTTGAGGGCTGGTTGATCATTATCTCTGGACTGATTCTGTGATGCTTAGAGATAGCCACCATCGCTTGAGGAACCAGAAGGCTAGCGAGGCCAGTGACTGTGCCTTCCTTCATTACTTTTGGCCAGTCTAGTCTAAATTGAGATTTTTAGATTTAAAATGATGTTTCATAGTGGCCTTAATTTTCATTTTTCTGATTACTACTGTGGTCAGGTATCTACAAATGTCTGTCCATCATTTATTTACATTTCTTCTTTTGCAAAGTGCCTTTTAATATCCTTTGTAAATTTTTTTCTGCAGTTGTCTTTGTAGTTATTCTTGACAGTTTCTGGTCATACTAATCTTTGGTCAGTTATATAAAGATCCTTATCAGTGGCTTGTCTGTTTTCTTTTATTTTTGATTAACAAAAGCTTGTGGATTTAATGTAGCTAAATCTGTCAGTATTTTTATGATTAGTACATTTTCTGATTCATACAGTATAAGAAATGAGGCAAAAAATTTTTTTCTCTAAAATTTTCTCTTTAATTTTTTGTTTGGTTTTTCATATTTATGTCTTTTTTGGGGTAGAACTGTGGATTGAACCTAGGGAATGCTGAGCTACATCTTTATACTTCTTTATTTTGAGATAGGTTCTCCCTAAGAGAAGGCCAGGAACTTGTGATCCTTCTGCTTAGGCCTCCTGCAGAACTGGTGTTACAGGCTTGTGCATGGCCAGAGAAGTTCTTATTGCTTAAGAGGGCAGTTTGGTTCTTTTGAGACAATTGATCCTATTTATGGGGCCAGCTTCAGCTCCATTTGTTCCCACTTGGCAGGTTGTTCTGTTTGTAGAGGTGATCTCATCATGTGGTGATCTGTCTGCACAGATTCCCTTGTAATCAAGGTGACCGCAGGTTTAGAATAATGACTGGAGACTTCTATGTTCCAGTCTAGGGGGCCTGCAAACAGTGCTGTAAAAATTGACAGTTGAATGTTCTTGCAGATCTTGAAAAGACCTTAGGTACTTACTCTTCCTTGGTGTCCTCGATGTTGAACGGGATGGGGTAGGGTAAGTGTCTTAGTTACTTTCTCATTGCTTGTACAGAATACCCGACACCCCAGGTTAAAGGAGGAGAGGTTTATTTTGGCTGAGAGTTTGTAGAAGTTTCAGTCCATAGTCAGCTGGCTCTAAGGCAGGGTGGTGTGGCAAAGGAGAAACAGTTCATGGCATGGCAGGCAGAAAGCAGAGTGGCATCAAAGGAATAGGAAGGATTTACCAGATCACACCCACAGTGATCTACCTCTTCCCACCAGGCTTCACCTCCCAGCATCACTTCCAGCTATAAATCCATCAGTGGATCAATCCAGTATTACACCCATAATCCAGTCACTTCCCGAAAACCCCACCTGTGAGTGGATGAGGCTTTGGGGGGAAATAACTGTAGGTAAATATAGGGTTAATAAACCAGTTTTTAGACTTTGTGTGTGTGTGTGGTACCGGGGATCAAACTAGATAGACATTTCTTGAATGACTAATATGCCTATGTGCAGAGCTGAGCAGAAGTCTCACACAAAGTTCAAGGTATTAAAGGAGACAAATACAAAATTAAGGCTTTATCCACTTTCAGTTACTCATGTTGCATCTGTAGGTCCAAGTGAAGAGTCAGAGCCCTTTTAGGAAACTATTTAAGGTCTCAACTGCCTCAATGTGAGATAAGGATTCAGTTTTACTTTTTTCCATATGGCTTACCAGTTGTTCATTTACTAAATAGGCTGTCCTTTCCCCAGTGTTGTGGAGTGTCACTTCTATCATATATCATATTCCATATATGCATGGGTCTGTATCTCAGTTCCTTGAAAACTACGAGAATTTTGATTAAAATTGCATTGAATCTAAAGATCAATTTTTAGGAGAATTGACATCAATGCGATATTGAATCAGATTCTTTCTAATACATATTAGTATTCTGAAGGCACACAAATTTCAAAAGCAGAGCAGATTTTTATTATTTACATACAGCAAATAATAACTGTTAGGGTCTGAGGGGGTTCCCAAAGCAGAGATTAGAAAGCTAAACCCTCCCTACCTGTAGAGTAAGTGGCAGGTTCACTGACTTCCATTGCAGAGAAGAATTTTCAAGATGTGTCAGTAAGAGATGTAAAGGGATATATTAGGAAGAATTTTAGAAATACACACTCACAGAAGTAGTGTGGGCCCTCAAGAGAGACGTGCACTGTCTTTTGGAACTGGAAACATTTATGTTTCTCTTGAGTGGGTGGAAACTTCAGAAAAGACAGCCCATTCCCCAGAATGATAATGGCCCACTTTATAAGTAAAAGGTGGGAACCCTTTTTTTTTTTAAGACAGTTAATGTAAGCATTCTTTGAAGTCTCTCAACTTGTTCCTTTATCTTAAGATCAGGTTCTCCATTTTTACTTTCTCTAAACTAAATTATGAACTTACACAGTATCCTTAAGGAATTTTGAGAGTAATGGATGAAAGGAAAGAAGCATAAATTAACCTTGGGTAACTTTGTGTCCCAGAAGTTGCAGTCTTCTCAAAAGTACAGTTTTAAATATTATGATTTTCCTTGTCTCCTTCCTATCTTTATTTCTTCTTACCTTAATAACCACGTCGCTCCCCTGTGTGCCAGTTTTGACCTCCAAGGCAATGGCCTGAGACATGGCTGGATAAAACTCTACCCATGAGGAAGGAGTCTGTATTGGAAGGAGGAACCTCAAAAACATGTATCCAGGAGTTAATATAGAGGAAAAAGACACATACTTCCTACCCCTCTCAGCCATTTTGAGAGTCTTTCTTGGAAGTCTGAAAAGATAGATCTTGGGTTCTTACTCTAAGCCTTTGGAATGTTAATTAATCATTCCAGAGGACAGATAAACCTGATGTAAACAGCTTCACAAAGAGAAAGTCTCCTTGGTACAAGCTACTTCTTGCTTCATCTTGAAACTATTACCTCCAGAAGATAAATCTCTAGAGTTTTCTCACTATCAAAATTAGTCAGTAACTAATGACTTGCATTTACCAGGTCTCAAGTGTCAGGAAAATTTGTTCAGAAGGGCTAATTATGCAAACACATAACGATAGTTTCTTTGCAGCTCCACAGCATTTTAATCCATAAACATGATATGTTTCCATATATTTAAAGTCATTTAAAATGTTCTTCTATAAAATTTCATACAGGTCTTCTTTGCCTTTCCTTAAATTTATTATTCTATTTTTTTTCGCATTTTAATTTTAAAATTTGTTTCCCTTTCGATTTTTCTGTATTGATTTTGTTCTAACCATATTCCTAAACTCTTAATGAGCTATATTTTAGGTTCTTCGAAATTTTCTGTAAATAATGACAAATTTGTTTCTTCTTTTTGGATTTTTACAACTTGTATCTTTACTAGACTTGCTTCATTAACTAAGATTTCAGTACAATACTGAATAGAAGTAGCAGTAGCCAGCATCCTTGTCCCTGATTTTTTTTAAAAAATGCCTCTGATACTTCACCACTAATGTTTGCTGCTTTTAATAGATTAAAGGAGTTACTCTCTATTTCTATTTTAGTAATCTTTTTTATTAAGAATGAGTAACTAAATTGCATTTCTGTACTTTATGATTCTCCTTTAATAAATTGAGGTGTTGAACTACATTTATAGAGTTTTTCTAATATTAAACCATTGTTACATTTCTGTGTTAAGCCTAAATTGCAATGTATTATTTTCTAAATAGTAATGATAGTATAGGCAACATTTATGTTGCCGATTATCTGTTCTAATAGCACTTTCCTACCGTAATATAAAGTGCTTAACATTTATTAGATGATTTAATCATCATCACAACCCTGTGAGTTAGTTATTATTTTTACCCCAAATTGAGTCGTTTTTCCCTTTGGAAATTATGGAACCAATAACAATACTAAACACCTATTGAGCAGCAAAGGAAGCTTTTATTCTTGGCTAAGAATAGGAGAAATGGGAAATAGAAATCAATGTCTCACTTCTCAAGAAAGGTAAAAGAAATGAGAGGGATAGATAGGTTAAGGGAGGAACCATCCTGTCTTTTCTGAGGATTTGGGTGCCACCTCTTTCTGCTGCTGTTTGGCTTTTGGTGATCATGTCATGACAGTCGCCATTCTCATGGTGATGGGGAATGAGTTATTTACCATGCAAGTAGATTATAGTGAATTAGAGGTTGTCTGGCCTTCACTCTCTGAGCCACCATAGACCCAGTCAGTTTCAGGTAACACCCCTGAGGAGGAATTTCTGGCTAGCCGGATTAGGATGGGACAGAAATTGAGCTAGGTCAAATAGGTAGTACAAGATTAAGGCAGGATAATGTTATTTTACTTCTATTAATCTCATCTTAATAATGGTGAGATTGAGCACTAAGAAGGTAATTTGCTCAAGGTCAGTAGAGAGAAAGTGGTGCAGGTAGAATTTCTACAGAAGGATTCTAGCTCCAGAATTTGTGCATCTCAACTTTTATACATCAGTAGAATGGATTTGCTCATTTTAAAAGATTTTCACCTCTCCTTTATGAATGAGACTGATTTAAAATTTTTTCACTTGGCCTTTCTTGAAATTTTTAATATTAAGATTATTCTAGGGCTGGGGATTTAGCTCAGTGGTTCCGCGGCCTGCCTTGCAAGTGCAAGGTCCTGAATTCGATCCCCAGTACCAAAAAATAAAAGATTATTCTGGATTTATAGAGTGAGTGAGGTAGCATTGCCTCTTTTGTTTTTATTCTCTTGAAGAAGTTGTTTAAGATTATCCTACTGGAGTCACCGCTTTAGTCATCTGACCTGGAAGTTCTGCTCCACCACTGGGAGGTTGGGAAAATTTTGTTAACTTTTGGTTCTGTTACTTTGTTATAGGGCTCTTTAGGTATTCTGTTTCTGAAAATGATTTTGATAAATTGTATTTTTTCTGGAAATTGTTCATTTATATGCTAAATTTCTTGGCACAGAGTTTTTCATCTTCCTCTTATCTTTTTATGCCTTCTAAATTTGTACTTACAGTCTCTTTTTTTTTTCTCAGTATTATTTCCTTGTGCTTTTTATGCTTGTTCCCTTGATTGATTTCAACAGATGTCTATTTTATTATTTTTCTCAAAAGAATCAAGTTTTGGTGTTGTTGATCCTTGTTCTTTATTTCTATTTCATTGCTTTATTCTTTCTCATATTAGGAGAGAAGATAATTGTGTTGTTGTTTCAGGCTATGTGTTTACTCCTAAATGTGGCTTTATTGTATCACCAGGATTTATTGTGTAGTAAACATTTTTGCAATTTTTAATTTTTCTTAATTTTAAATATTTTAATATCCTTTGTGATTTTTTACAATCTATCAGTGAGTTATTTATAAGTGTTTTAAAATTTCAGTTTTTGGAGTTATATGTTGTATTGATGATTTACAATTTAATAGCAATATTATTAAAGAATTTGATTTATATATCTCTTCTTTGAAAGCTAATGAGACTTGCTTTATGTTCTAGATTGTTTTATTAAAATTTTCTGAGTGGGTTTTTGAAGAGTGTATGTTTCCAATACAGGGTACCAGCTTCTATACATATGAATCTTGTTGATAGAAGTTTTCACATCTTTACACCATTTACTCAGTTTACATATTAATGATTAAGAAATCGAACTTTCTTATCATTGTGATGTATTTACCATTTTCACTGAAGCTCTACTAATTTCTTTTTAATATATTTCGAGACTCTTACAGAATGCACTAAAGTTAAAAATGCTATTTCTTCCTAGTATATTGTATTTTATTATTGTGTGGTGATGTTCCCTATCCCTAATAATGCTTTTTCTACTAAGGTCTAGATTTTGTATCTTAATCTGGTATAACAAATTGCCTTTAACTGGTGAGTTTAGACCTTTTCTATTTCTTTTGGTAACTAATATATATAGATATATTTTTGCCTCTTTACTTTTTGCTTTTGGTTTTTCATACTTTATTAATGCATCATTTTTCTGCATCCTTTTTAAAAAAGTTTTAATTGTAGTAAATTCATATAATATTTTCCATCTTGATCATTTTAAAATGCACAGTTTAGTAATGTTAAGTGCATATTGTTGTACAGCCAATCTCCACAATTCTTTTTATTTTACAAAATCACATAAGTTGTTGTTTCCTTGTTCAGATTTTTCTTTCTAGCTTTTTGGTAATTATTTCTAAATTTAATATCTTAAACTATTCCCCCCCAAACAATTAAAAGGTTTTAATTCTATTACCTCTTCCCAGTTTTTGTGCTGTTTTTTGACACATATTTTAATAGTTATGTGCTTTTACTGTACAAATCAGACATTTTTCTAATGGTCATATATATACATTTCTTCATGTTCACATTCATGTTTACCAGTTTCTCACCCTTTCAGCCTTGCATTAGACCTTTCTTATAAAACAGTGCCCTTCCTGGATACAAAGCTGTAGAAGTCTCTAGTGCAGATGTGATTGTAGTACACTCTGTCATTGGAAAGTAATTTTTCTTCATGTTCAGTTTGTTAATCTCTTTGAAAGTATTTTTCCACAGTTTCTATTATTTATGCTTGTTTTGAGTTGAATCTTTTTTTTTTTTTAAGTAGAAAAGTTGCCCCTTTTTCCCTCTCTAATTTCTTTAGGGTATTTCATTTCTCTGGCATTATCTGGTTTTATTTTTTGAACATTTCTGCCTTTGAGTTTCTTTTTCTTCATAAATACAGAGCTTTCTATATTGGTAGATTCATGTTTTTGAACACTTTTTTCATTTCTAAATATTCTATAGAATTCATTTATAAATCTGCTTGATCATTTTAATCTTTTGTTATTTTTCCATTTTTATAGTTTCTTGTTTTATTACTTCAGATATTTCATACATAGCCATCTTTAAGTTGGTATGGGATCATTCTAATATCCAGATACCTTTGCTAGTTGTTTTGTTTATTGTTTCCATTTGATTATGGTGGTTTGTTCTCTAGGCATTTGGGGATCGGTTTCTGTGAGCTCATATTTGTTTGCTGTTAGTGTGTGAAAAAAAAAATTTTTGTTAAGGTTTTTCCCCCAAAAAAAGATCAGTTTGGTTTGGTTTGGTTGGGTTGGGTTTTTTTGGTAAGGAAGCAGGCAGTTGCACTGATCCTAGTCTTTTGTGGCCCCTCTGAATCAAGGAGTCTCAGGCTTACTTTTCACCTCCTTGCTACTTAGTCTCCACATTATTATTATTTGGAATTATTTAGTTTATTTTTTAAAAAATTTCAAAAGTTTTTATTAAATTTCACAAAAATCTTTATTTTGACCATTATATCTTGTATTCCTGTACTCTCTACCCAGTTGTGGAAACCTAGTTAATTTAGCTCCTCTCTTGAATTTATGTTAGCATAGACATTGAGAATATAATTAGGGCACCATGCCCTTATTATCTGTTTACAAGTAGTTTATTTCCTTTAATTTTGTCCTGAGGTGAATAATTTTGGCACTTCTTGACTTAAAAATAGGTACTTTGATGGCCAAATTTGGTCTTTAGGTTGCAGACTTGGTAACTTATATTCTTTTTACAAAACTGTAGGAACTAGTCCAGGCTAGTGAGCGATTAAAAAACCAATCCAAAGAGCTGAAAGACGCACACTGTCAGAGGAAACTGGCCATGCAGGAATTCATGGAGATCAATGAGCGACTAACAGAATTGCACACCCAAAAACAGAAACTTGCTCGCCATGTCCGAGATAAGGAAGAAGAGGTGGACCTGGTGATGCAAAAAGTTGAAAGCTTAAGGCAAGAACTGCGCAGAACAGAAAGAGCCAAAAAAGAGGTTAGTAGTCAGGCAAATTTTGTAGTGCTCATTCGGTAGTGATTAAAGTTGCTTTTTGAGACTAGTGAAATAATACATATTTTAGTCTTTAATTTTTTAAAACAATTATTTTTACAGTTTTTAAATATTTACATGAATTTCAACATTTGAATTATTTTCCTATTAAAATGTAAATTCCCATGGGGAAAATATGTTGTTTGAAAAATTATAAATGTGAAATCTTTTTGTTTTTTTCATTTTAAAGTTGGAAGTTCATACTGAAGCTCTAG
This sequence comes from Heterocephalus glaber, assembly GCF_000247695.1. The sequence goes on along the minus strand of NW_004624771.1, from coordinate 12,406,540 downwards.
TTGCTGAGTCATCTAAAGACAGGAAACTACGTGAGCAGAGCGAGTATTATTCTAAGCAACTGGAAAATGAATTGGAAGGACTGAAGGTACATTTTTATTTCATATTTATTACTCTTAATTTTCTTCTTTTTAGATTTGATAGGTGTGTTATGTACTCTTTGATGTAGAGTGAAAAGAAGCTATCCTTCAAACCTTAGATGCTTCTCATTCACTGGTAGGAAGCTGGTATAGATTTTCTTGTCATGCTGATAAAAGAGAATACTATGTTTAGTGAGGAGTAGGAATCTACTGGCTGAATAACATGTATTGGTAATCTCCACAAGAATTGTGATAAGATGTATTATCCCCTCCCCATCTGCCTTGTAAATGACTTAGGAGAGGCTCAGACAGCTTTGCAGACACTTGTCTTAGTTGGGATGAGATGATAGTAGGCACAAGCTAACACATTTCAGCAGAAGTTGCTTTGCAAGGAAAATTCTCAAGTCCTTTCTCAAGTCAGACTGCTTAGTTTTAACTTCTAGTTTCACCAGTTACTAGCTGTGTAACATTGAAACAAACACCTACCCTCTTTATCCTCTAATTTTCTCATTCATAAAATCCTATTTCATGTCAGGAGTACATACACACACAAGTCCACAGTAATCATTAGTATAGTAATAGTATTACATATGTCAAAGAAAGTTTCAGAATCAACTTGAATAATATTTCACGAAGTCCAGGTGCTCATGTGCTGCCTTCGAATTCTGTTAATAATTGTAGCATAACTCTTATTAATGTCTTATTCACACTATCTCCCCACCTAAACTGTGACATTGCTTATGGAAAACACAGATAGTTATATTATTAACCTGGTTCTGGGCCAGATGTTTATTACTTGTTCAATACGTGTGTTAAATCAATAAATGAATCATGTGAGAGAGTTAGAAACAACTTACTGTTCCTCTGACAATTGTGTATGTGTCTACAAGTAATGTTCTTCGTCTGCTACAAATAGAAATGTAAACTCTAGATTTGATTTCTTATTTTTGTTTTAGAGATTTATTTATTTTGGTTCATGAACTCAGAGCCCTGGTTAGCTTTACAAATTAAAAATGTAATCTATACATAAGGTGTGATTGAAAAATATGGTATTTATATAAATTTTAAAAATTTATTCCAGTAAAGTACACATTGCCATTAATCTCCATCAAGATACTCCCTCCAGCTTTGAACACACTTTTCCCATTATTCTTGCCACCTTCTGAAGCACTTTTGGAAATCTTTTGTGAGCATTTTTAGTTGCATTGTTGTGGCTCCCTCAACATCCTCAATCAATTTAAAATGTTTACCTTGAAAGAATGGTTACTTTGACTTTGAGAATTAGCCAGAAGTTGCACAGTACCAGATCTTGTGAATAAGGTTGATGAGGACATACTGTAACATTTTTACGAGCCTGCGTTTTCATTGGATGGCACTTGGCAGCAGCCTTCACTACATTTTTTATCATACTTCATTAAGACAGTCACAAAAGAGAATTCCCAGAATGATTGGATGATCTGGGGGTGGTGACACACACCTGTAATCCCAGCACATAGGAGGCTGAGGCAGGAGGATGGTCACATGTTCAAGGCCAGCCTGGGCTATATAGTGAGTTCAAGGTCAGACTGAACTACATAGCAAAACCTTGTCTCAGAAAATCCAGAATGATTGGGTAAATGTTCTCAAAGTGAGGGGAAGTATTTTGAGGGGAGGCAATGGCAAAGTGTTTTTACTATAATAAATTTTAAAAATTTAAACATCATCCCCTTTTATATTAGTATATTTTTATGATACATAATAAATACATTTTATCTTATTTTTTGATCACTCCATGTCACCTAGCCCTGTGGAGCAGGATTAGCATACAGAAGTAATTACTGTCACAGATGTTTTTCACTCAGGGTCTGCTTTGTTTCCAGGACTGTTCTAGGTGCTTTGAATAATAAAAAAGAAAAAGAAAAAAGACCTATAAAATACACACTGGAGGAAATCTTGGGCATTGTTTGTATTTAAGAAATTGTTCTAAGCCCAAGGTTTTCAACTTTGAATGCCATGTTTTATCTAGTAGTTTGCTGGAGGTTTATTGTCTGTGATAAATACTGCTGCACCATAAACTCTGAATCACATATATTTTCCTACTTGTCCAAACACTCATAAATTTGAGGTAATAATAGAGTTACCAAGTAAATAATGCATTTAAAGAGTTTAGAACAGAGCCTGACACACATTAAAGTTCAATAAGTATTTGCTATGATTATGACCATACTGTAATTTCCTTAGGATATTTCTAAAAGTGGAGTTTCTTGGACAAGAAATAACACAAATATAATTTTTAAAGATATTGTGGCTCTTTTAAAAATGATAGGAGTTTTTACTACGTGAAGAGTAATTTTCAGCAGACTCAAAGGAAGAAGTAAGTAATTCTACAATAAGAATTAGAGATGTCAATATCCCAATTCTAGTAATGGATAGAACATGTAGACAGAAAGTCAATAGTATATTCAGGTTTTGAACCACACTATAATCAACTAGATTTAGCCAATGTAGTGGCTTCCACTGCAAAACAGCAAAATTACACTTTACAAGTACATATTGCAGACTCTCCAGTATTGACCATATGTTAGGCCACAAAATGAGTCTCAGTATATGTAAAAAGATTGAAGCTATACAGACTATCTTTTCCAACCACAATGGAATGGAATAGGCAATCAGTAGTACAAGAAAAATTAGAAAATACTTAGAGAAGAGTAAAAGTGAAAACACAATATACCAGAACTTGTAGGGTATAGAGAAGGCAGTACTGCAAGGGTAATTTATAGCTGTAAATGCCTATATTAAAAAAGAAAAAAGAAACCAGTAACCTAATTTTGTACCTTAAGGAACTAGGAAGAGAAGAACTAAACCCAAAGACAGGAGAAGGAAATAAATAGTAAAAATTAGACCAAACATAAAATAGAGAATAGAAACATAAAAGAATCAGTGAAACCAAAAAGTTCTTTGAGAACATCAACAGAGTTGACAAACCTTTAGTTAAGAGAGGAAGAAAGGGAATGGAAATAATTAATGTCAGAAACGAAAGTGGATACTTTATTACCTGTCAACAGAAAGTAAAAGAATTATGATGTTACTATGAATGACTATATGCTCACAAAGTCAATAACCTATATAAAAGGGACAAATACCTAGGACACGATAACCTAAAATGAGTCAAGATGAAAGAGTTAACACCAGTCCATCTTGAAATCTTGCAACTGCAGAAGAGGAGTAAACAGTTCCCAATTCATTCTGTGAGGTCAACATTATCCTGAATACCAAAGCCAGATAAAAACATCACAAGAAAATTATAGACCAACATTCCTTTTGAATATTGATATACAAATTCTTAACAGAGTACTAGCATATTGAATCCAAAAGCGAATTTCAAGAATGATACACCATGATTAAGTAGGGTATGGCCCAGAAATGCAAAGGTTTCTAACAGAAGAAAACCAATCAATGTAATGTATCACATTAATGGACCCCCCCCCAAAAATCACATGATCATTTTAATTGGTGCATGAAAGTAATTTTACAGAATTCAACATTCTTTTATGATCAACATTCTCAGAAAATGAGATAAAAGAGGACATACTCAATATGATAAAAGACATTTTTATAAACTCACTGGTAACATTATACTGTGGAGAAAGACTGAAAGCCTTCCCTATAAGATCAGAAATTAGGCTAGAATGCCCATTTTCACTGTTGCTGTTTATTGCTCTTTATTGGAGATTCTAGCCAGAAGAGTTATACAAGAAAAAGAAATGGAAAGCATCCAAATTGAAAAGGAAGAACTTAAACTATCTCCCATCATAGATGACCTGATCCTATGTTTAGAGAATCCCAAAGACTAAACAAGAAAGATATTACAGCTTATAGACAAATTCCCAAAGTTGCAAAGTATAAGATCAATAACAAAAATCAATTGTTTCTGCAAGCCAGCAACAATCTGCAAAGGAAATTAAGAAAGCAGTTCTATATTAAATAGCATATAAAAACCTAAAATATCTCTAAATGAATTTAACCAAGGGAGTTAAAAACTGAAAATCACAATACATTGCAGAAAAGAATTAAGACCTAAATAAATGGGAAGACATCCCATGTTGATACTGTTATTTATCAAGTAATGTATTAATATTCAGATTATATAAAGAACTTTTACAACTCAACAAAAAGATGAACAACTCAATCAAAAATGGTCGAAGGACTTGAACAGATATTTCCAAAGGAAATACACAAAGAAAAGAAAAATTTTCCAAAGAAAAATTCTTAACATCATTAATCATTAGGGAAATGCAAATTAAAACCAAAATGAGATATTTTACCTTCTAGTATGGCTAAATTAGAAGAAAAGAAGGAAGGAAGAAAAGGAGAGAGAAAGAAAAAGTAAAAAATTGATGGGAAGGATGTAGAGAAATTGAAATCCTTGGACAGAGCTTATTGGAATATAAAATTTATTTATTTATTTTTTGGTATCAGGGATCGAACTCGGGTCCTTGCGCTTGCGAGGCAGGTGGCAGAACCACTGAGCTAAATCCCCGGCTATTGGAATATAAAATTATATAGCCTCTTTTGTAAACAAGTTGTTGGTTCTGCAAAAAGACAAATAACTATCACATGACATAGCAATTTGACTTCTAGGTATATACTGAAAAGATTTGGGAAAAAAAAGGCTCTAAAATATACTTTACACCAGTATTCATTTAAGTATTATTGCAGTAGCAAAAAGGTAGAAGCAACCCAAGTGTCTTTTAACAACATTTGAATAAACATTGCATGGTACATACATGGAGTGTCATATCAGTCAGCTATACAAGTGAATGATGTTCTAATATATGATACAGCATGGCTGATTCTTGAAAACATTAAGTGAAACATGCGAGAGAAAAGGACAAATAATGTATGCAGTATTCAGTTGTCTAAAATTATCAAATTCATTTTTTTTTGGTACCGGGGATCCAACTCGGGACCTTGTGTTTGGGAGGCAGGCAGCGGAACCACTGAGCTAAATCCCCAGCCCCTGGAATTATCAAATTCTTAAAGTAGAAAGTAGAATAGAGGTTACCAGGGTCTGGTAGAGGGGAAAGTAGAGTTAATTCTTCATTGTTACAAAATTTTTCTTTAGGATGATAAAGTTTTGGAAAGATATATTGACGAGGCAAAATATTGCAAATGTAATTAATGCCACTGAATTGTATGCTTAAAATGATTACAATGGAAAATTGTGTTAAATATATTTACTACTTAAAAAATTAATGTAATATGCCAATAACCAAGACAATTGAACTTTACATTGGGTAAATTATATGGTGTGTGAATTATCGTGTGAAAATAATTTTTAAAAGAATATTTTATATTTATTACCATATGTTGCTAGTTTTTATCCCCCCATTGTGTTAGTTTTCTAGGACTGCTATTAAAAAATAACACAAACTATCTTAAAAATAAAAAATGCATTATCTCAGTTCAAGAAGGCTAGAATTTCAGCATTAACTTGTTGGCAGAATTAGCTTCTGATAATTACTGGTAAACTTTGGTGTTGCTTGACTTAGAGATCCATCAACCACATCTGCCTTCATGTTCACATGGAGTTGTCCCTATGTGTGTGTCTTGATGCCCAAATCACTCCTTTTTATAAGGACACATTTATGTTGGATTTCATTTCAACTTTCTTCTCTGAAAGACTATTTTTAAATGAAGTCACATTTTGAGATACTAGTAGTTAGGCCTTCAACATACGAATTTTGGGAAGACAGTTCAATATACAACATTTGTATTTTTCACCCAACAATGTAGTAAGCATTTTTTTTATTCAAAATTATCACAAACATACTTTCAATTATTACAAATAGTCAACAGGAATACCCACATAGCCAGTTCTTTATAATTATATTTTTAACTTTTTTCTTTTGTAGCATAATTGCCATGAACACCTTTATCTACTGCTTTTCTGTATTATCTTCTTAAAAGTGATACCTGAAAATGAACAGAAAAATTAACAGAATTTAACAGATCATTTTTAGACATTTCATAAATACAACAAATCTTTGTAAATATGAGAGGCCAAAAAAGTTGTGATTTTTTTTTTCTCCGTTTCTTTGTTTCTTATGGATTATTAGTCATGTCTTTTCTTTGTGAATTTTTCAGTTAAGTTTTTTGGCCCATTTAATTTTGTAGTCCTAATGTTTTTCCTTATCAATTCTTATAAACTTGTTACACAGTAAAAATTTTACATTTTCTTATATTGTCCTCAGCATTTCTAGTAATGCTTCAAAGCTTAGTTTATCCTTCTCTTTCTAGAGTTTTTAAAAATATTTAATTTTACTTTCCTTTGGATGTTGTTCCAGGGGATCTGTAAGTACTTTAACACTTTGATCTATTTAGAATTTGTTTTGCTAAATCGTAGGAAATGAGATGTTTTGTTCTTTTATAGTTAGCTGGTGATTTTAGTTCCATTTATTAATCGATACCTTCCTAAGTAACTAAAATGTTTTGTACATATATTAAATTATTTTGGGGTGATCTATTACTGTGATACTTTGTTAATGGCTTATAGATTTTTATTTCTGAGATGAATATCCCTTTTCCTTTTTAAGATTTTCTTTGATATTTTTAATAATTTATTCTTGTCTACCAACCAGAAACATTTGTTGCCATCCTCTGCTATTCCCCAGCATTTCTTCCATATTTAAAAAGAACACCCCCACCCCCATACAGGGATCAAACGCAGGACCTTTCACTTGCGGTGCAGGCACAACACCACTGAGCTAAGTCCCCGGCCCCCAAAAAAGAACTTTTTATTAGAATTACATAGAAGAAAATTTGAAAAATATTGAATACATGTTATATTTGATCTTCTCTTTCAAATACTTGGTATTTTTCTATTTTGTTTCAATCTGCTGTGTCTTTCATAAAGACTCAATAGTTTTTTAATATGTCAGAAATTTCCATAGTTCCATATGTGTGTGTATATTAGCATTTGGTGTTTTTTTGTTTTGGGGGGGTTTTTTGATACCAGGGATCAAACTCAGGACCTTGCGCTTGCAAGGCAGGTGGCAGAACCACTGAGCAAAATCCCTGGCCCCTACATTTGGTGTTTTTTATTTGACTCTACTGTTAATGAAATTTTATTATATTCTCTTAATGCTTATTTTAATATTTAGAAGTATTGCTGACTAGTGTTTACTTATAATATTGTTTGATTGAACTTTGTTCTACCCTTCATTATATTCATTTATGTCTGGGTAAATGGAAATTATTTTATTACAATACTTCTTTTTACAATACCAATTTCTGTTTGCAGCTTCACTTATTGGTCAGATAGGATATCTAAAATTAATATTATACAAGAATGATGATGGAAGACATCCTTCTGTTGACATTTCTGAATTTATTGGATGTACTTTTGATGTTTCACCAGTATTTTGCCTGATTCAAAATGGATACTGTTTTTTTAATTAGACTTACTGAACTCCTTTATAAATGGTTTTATTGTGAGATGTGGAATAGTATTTGCAATTATTATGAAAGTTTATCAGGTACTTTCAGATAAGGATAACGACTAAAGCATTTGGATTTTAAAATTTAATCTATCAAATTAATGCATTTATTAGGAAGTTTACTAATATTAAATTACCTTCTTTACCTACAGTAAAAGCTATTATTTTGTGGTAGTTCTTTTATATAGTTTCATTTTTTAGTATTTTATTTTGCTTTTTTACTTTATTATTAATAAGTGATATACAACTCTAACTTTAACTGGTGGCATCTTTATTAGGTTTTTTTTTTTCAGGAGAATTTTTCTTTGAAATATCTTATACATTCTCTTGCTAACCTAACAGCCAACCACACAGAACAGCAAAGTTAAAATGTTTCTCAGGTGATTAGAAAACTGAAAGAGTCGGTGCTGCAAATATCAATTTAGGCATCACTTTCACAGAGATGCATAGGAGCAAGAATCTGACTTGTTCTGGCTCTTAGTTGAAGCAGTTTTGCATCCCAGGCCACTTCAGAAACCACTGAGGAGTGGGCTGGGGATTTAGCTCAGTGGTGCCACCACCTGCCTCACAAGCACAAGGTCTGGAGTTCGATCCCTGGTACCAAAAAAAAAGAAAGAAAGAAACCACTGAGGAATCTGGACCTAGCACATACGTCTTGTCTTGTCTTTTTTTTTCTTTATTTTATTTTATGATACTGGGGATTGACCCTAGGGCCTTTGCACTGAGCTGCATCCTCAGCTCTCTGTCTATACATCTATCTATCTATATATATTGAGACAAGGTTTCGATAATTTGCTCGGGCTGAGCTTAAACTTGTGATCCTCCTGCCTGAGCCTCTGAGTCAGGGAGTATAGGCATGTGCCACCAAGCCTGACAAGTCTTTTCTTAATAAATGGTTGAATATTACAGAGGGTGCCCACACCCTCACACCCTCCCCACCCAGGGCATTTTTTGCTGGCCCACATCAGTTCCTTTACTCGTTTTAAATTATATACCTCACATGTAAAGAGCCAGGACATTTTTCTTTCAACTTTAAATCAACTACCTTGCCAGTTTTTCTGCCCTTATGACTAGCTTCAGAAAGGACATGGTATGCTCCAGCTCTTAGCTACTTGTTGTCAATAAACCTAAACCTATAGGCATTTTTACACTTGATCTTAGCCAAAAGGCCGAGAAGCGATTAGGCATTTTAGTGTCAAAAGCTTTATTGTTGTTCACTTGGACAAACAGGTTAGAACCAATTAAATGACCTTTGTAAGTTACTAAGCTCAAGAAGTCTCGGTCATCATCTCTGGTCTGTGTGTTTCGGTTTACCTTTGCGGCAGTAGCTAGGGGCTTTGCATTTCTTTTCTATTACTGAAAGGCCATTTTTACCTATTTCCTGAAAGGGTGGATTTCAAACAAATTTCTCCTCCTTTTTCTTGTCCTACCTAAAAGCCAAGAGACCTACCTTGTTGGTTTTTTGTTTTTGGTACCAGGGATTGAACTCAGGATCTCTTGTGTTTGCAAGGCAGGCAGCTGAACCACTGAGCTCAATCCCCGGCCAACCTACCATATATATTTTTATGGTATAGATATGAAAATGTTACTATAGACATTTGTCATTTTCCTGGACTGTTGCAAAAACCCCTTTCTTTTCTTTTTGTTTCTTTTATCCCCCATTTTAATCTTTTAAAAACAGAAATGTGCTTTAAAAGCTTTCTGACAGTTCTTAATGGGATATAAGATAGTTTAGTTTTTCCTAATCCGTACACCAATAGTAATTCTAAGTTGAAATTTAAATGTAAAATAAGAAATTATGTAAGTGCCAGCAGAAGGTTGTTCAGATAAATAAAAATAAGATTGTTCAGATAAATGGTGGTACATCCTGTAATCCCAGCATTCACTTTGAATACTGAGGCAAGAGGATCATAAGTTCAAGGCCAGCCTGAGCAACTTAGCAAGACCTTGTCTCCAAAAAAAAATGAGATAAAATATGTGATCTTGGTGTAAAGACTTAAAAATAAAAAGACACAACCCATAAAGGATTATAAACTGAGGAAGATATTTACAACACATTTCAGAGAAGTAATTGTCTTAAATAAATATAGTATTGTTTTTTGTGTGAGAATATATAAAATGATGTGCAGTTCTATGTATAGTCCTGTATAGAAAGGGATTATTATTCTTATAGGTGAACCAATCTTGTGTTATTATTTCTGTAGCAAAAACAAATTAGTTATTCACCAGGCATATGCAGCATAGAACACCAGCAAGAGATAACCAAACTGAAGACTGATTTGGAAAAGAAAAGTATCTTTTATGAAGAAGAATTATCTAAAAGAGAGGGAATACATGCAAATGAGATTAAAAATCTGAAGAAAGAACTGCATGATTCAGAAGGCCAGCAGCTGGCTCTCAACAAAGAAATTATGGTTTTAAAAGACAAATTGGAAAAAACGAGGAGAGAAAGGTAAGAATCAAGTTATTTTACTCATCAAATAAATATTTAGTATCTGTTATGTGTCAAGTTCTGGAGATACGTAGTAAACATCTCAGTTCTCAGGGAGTCTAAAGTCAAAGTCTTAGATAGGAAGTCATAGTATGTACCATACACAGTGTGACAGAAAAGCAAATGTGGTGAGTGTGTGAGTACACATAGAAGCACAGAAAGGACCTGGTACATCCAGGCTTTTTGGACAAAACAGTGTCTAAGCTGAGACCTAAAAAGAAAGGAAAAAGAGTGTCTAGGTAAAAGGTAGCAGAAAATGCTGAGATTTACAGAAAAGGGAAATAGTACATTCAGAAAATGAAACTGTGATGGAAGTGTAAATAAGTGAAAGTTGAGAAAAACAAGACTAGAAAGGAAAATAGAGACAAGATCATGAATTAATGCAAGGCATTTGCACTTTATTCTAAGGCCAGTGAAGAAAGTGACATGATTATATTTACATTTCTGAATAATCACTCTTGCTACTCTGTGGCTAATTGTTTAAGAGGAGCAGACAGAAGGTAGGAATCCATCTGCGAGAGATAAGCTGGAGGTCCTTAGGTGGTAATGGCAAAGTTGGAGAGAGTGGCATGGATTCAGAAGGTCTCCTGAGAAGACAGAACCTGCAGGACATAATAATCAGCTATGAAGAATGAAGGAGCAGGAAAAATTATTAATCCTACTTAAGTACCTAGATTTTAGGCAACTAAGTATATGTTACTGTCATTTTCAACTTAATATCGGAAACCTCAATTTATTCAGTTTGGTGCATTCATTCACTCAACAAAATTATTTTAGAACCTACTGTGTGCTAAGCACTGTTGTAAAAATATAGCAGTGAACAAACAGACCCAAAAATTCCTGTCCTTATGGAGGTTTCGTATAGTATGGTTGAAAGACAATAAAGACAGTAAATTATAGAACATATTAAATAATGATAAATGCTAAGAATGAAAATTAAGCAGGAAATGGCATAGTATTAAGAGGGAGAATTAAATTTAAAGATTTTGTTTTTTACCTGTAGTAATAGAAGAGGAATTAGAGTATATGGCCATAGATAGAGGTAAATAGGCGGGAAGGATCTTGTTTATGTATTGGGTTTTCATTGAGTTGGGCATGTTGAATGTGAGGTGCTTGGTCAGTTGGTTTCCAGCTCAGGAAAGTGTCAGATGCAGATTGGAGATCAGAGGTCACTACAGATCGTGATTGAAACCGGGTGCTCTCTAGCCACCTAGAGGAAAAGAGAAGAGACGGCACTGGGCTGAGTTCCAAGGACCACTGTTCCTACAGGAAAGACGGAATGAGAGGAGTCCACAAAGACAGCTGAGAAACCAGAGATTGTGGCTGCAATCTGTAGTGTGGTTTCACCAAAGCTGAGAAAAGACAGCAGCTCATGACAGGGAGAATGGACCACACTTTCCAAGATAGATCGGGTGGGTAACAATAAAGTCAGTGGTGAGTCTCATTAAGAGCAGGTTTGGTGGACGGTGGAAGCAGATAACAGATATTGATGTGGACAGCAGTTATATGATGAAAGAGAGAGTATAGCAAAGTATTTCAAGATATTTACCTGTGAGCAAGATGATAAGGCAAGTGGGAAATGAAGTGTGACATGGTATATGGGAGAGGTTTTTTTTTAAATTATGAGGAGACAAACTTAAACTTATTTAATGCTATTAGGAGAAAGCAAGAATGATTTTATACCAAAATTTTATTGAGTTTATTCATGTACATATTTTTCTGAAAAACTTATTTGCAATTTCGTTGTTGTTTTGAAGTTATTTCTGTTAGGTAGGGAAAGATTCCTAAACATAACTGAATTTAACATTTAAGTGACGTGTTTGCCTGGAGACAGGATGATTTCTTGTCCTTGAATTTATAATTTAAATTATAATGTATGTTCAGTAATTTGTTTATATGAGGCATTTTTAAGATCACCCCTTACTTATGCTCTTTATTCACTTGGCAACAATCATAAAATTACCTAGATTGATCCACATTGAATTTTATTTGTTGCTAACATTCTCCATTAAACTGCCATAGCCATAAACCTGTTTGTCTGTGTGACAACGCACTCTTCAAAACTGATTGAGGTGGCTTTTAAAAGTCTTAGAACTGTGTTCACTTCTAAACATAGCGTTGAATCAGTTTTGTCCCCAGAGCTATCGTGTTTATAAATTTTATAATACTAAATTTGTTTTGTGTGTTTGTGTCTAATAAGGAGAAGGACTGAGAGAATTGAGGGAACTGTTGGGAATTTCACTGTGAATTTTCTATGAGCTGAGAGCAAGGAATCATATTGTGGTACCTTCTCCTCCTGGCCCAACTCCTCCTTTTCCCATACTTAATATATGCATAATCAGAAAAGGTGACCATAGTCAGGTTGTCTGTAGTCACAGGAACTTTTTCCTTAGATGTTCAAATGAAAAATAAGTGGATGTTGTAAAGCAGACAAGTCTATTGGCTAAAATCACATGGAACTCTTAAGATATATGTAAATAAAGTAGTCGATATGATAGCCAATTTGGAATACAGTTATTTTCAATAAACTTGCTTCCACTATGGCATTTTCTGGTATCACCTGCGGACACAGAGGACACCACCACAGTGCTTTTTCAGAATGCTAGTCTTCCCCTTTCTAATGTATTTATTAATTAATGCCTTGGTGAAGGCAGAGTTCTCTGGGTGTTGTCAAGATTGGCCTCAGGGCTGACAGAGCAGATTGCACATAATAGATCCCTCTAACATTTTCACCAACTCTTAGCCAGTAGACTCTATAGTGGGGAAGTAGCAATCTGAAGCTCTTTGATTGTAGACTGTTGTTGGGTCCAAGCTTCCAGGATCTAGTCTAGCAGTAGAAAAGGAGACAATATTGGACAATATTGGTTGGGAAAACTTGATTGGTTTTGTGGATTTGGAAGGTTGCTTAGTGATTATGTCAGAGTATTCTTGACTTTGGGAAATAACAGTATTTAGAGGTAAGAGGTATAATATCTGCAACTGCCTCTCAGTTCTGAAGAATAATGGAGCACATGAAGTAAAATGTTAACAATTGGGGAATCTGGGTGAAGAGGATGCCAGAATTCTTTATACCATTGTTGTAACTTTTTCTATAAAGTTATAAATTAATTTCTAAATATTAAAAAATGTGGAATACTATTCTGAATGAAATCAGTAAAATTAAGACATGACTAGCTCAATCTTAAGGACTCAAGACTTTGTATTTTCTAAGATTGTTGTGGTATATATGCATAAAGAAAACTGTCTAATGTGTCTCAGAAAAGTTTTGTCTTTGGATTAAACTTAATGAATATGAAGCAGTTGGCAATTACTGGTTTCATTTTATTTAGCTTATTTCATTAACCTTCATGAAACTTTCCCTGATTTACAATCTGAATTGGACACTCATCCCAGATAGCATTTACAGCATTACCATATTTTATTTTTCTTTATAGAACTTATCTGAAATTAGTTCATTGTTCACTTTTCATTGCCTATCATACCCTTGCTAGAATATAAGCTCTGAAAGAGCAGGGCCAATCTGTCAAGCCACAAAAATTCCTTGGCACCCTGTAGGTACTCTATAAATCCTTGTTAAATGAATGAAAGAGTCAGTATTATTGTACTAAAGATTCTTCAAGAGTACTTTTATCAGGCTTATCATTGCATACAATCATGTTGAGTTCTATGTGAACAATTTTTCTGTACAAACTGATATTGATGTATTTATTATATAACTATTACAAAAAATTAAGTTTTCAGTTGAAATCCCTTTTTTTTTCCTTTCATGTTTTGAATTGTGTTAGTCAAAGTGAAAGGGAAGAATTTGAAAATGAGTTCAAACAACAATATGAGCGAGAAAAAGTGTTATTAACTGAAGAAAATAAGAAGTTGACAAGTGAACTTGATAAGGTGAGTGATTTAGTCTCACTTGTACTAATTGAGCACACACTGGATGTTCAACACACTGGTGGAAATTGTGGATATGATCTTGTATGTTTTGTACATTTTTGGTTTAAAAGTCCTGTATATATGGTGGGGTTGTGGGGAGAAAGGAACCCTTCTCCATTGCTGGTGGGAGTGCAGACTGGTGCAACCACTGTGGAAGTCAGTATGGTGATACCTCAAAGAACTAGGTCTAGAGGTCCCATTTGACCCAACTATTCCCCTGCTGGGTATCTTCCCCAAAGAAAAGAATCATACCACAGTGATATATGTGCACCCATGTTCATAGCGGCACAGTTCGTAATAGCGAAAGCTTGGAAGCAGCCCAATTGCCCATCCACTGGAAACTGGATAAAGAAAATGTGGTTCTTTTATAAAATGGAGTACTACTCAGCCATAAAGAACGAAAAACTTAGAGTCATTTATAGCTAAATGGATGCATATCGAGGCCATACTCTTAAGTGAAATAAATAGGACACATGTGTAAATACCGAATAGTTTCACTAGTGTGAGAAACTGATAGTGTAAACAAGGGTTAAAATGATTAAAATGAATAATTGATAATTTGAAACAGGAAAAGGTCCAAAGGTGGAGGGGGTGGCGGGAGGGGAAGGGGAAAGGAAAAGAGGGAAAGGAAAAACTATGAGAAAAGAAAAAAATGGAAATAAAGTCTTTGTAAATAGGGAAGGGTGGAGGGGCTGAAGAGCGCACAGGTAATGGGGAAAAAATAAGAACCAAGATATATCATGTACAGGTACAAACACTCATTGATAAATGTAAATGAATTGTATACCTAAAATGTACCAATAAAAGAACTAAAAAATAAATAAAAAAAAATAAAAGTCCTCTAATATAAGCTATGAGTGCTTGTATGATACAAGAAACTTGTTATACACATCTGTGACAGTAGTCTTCTGGGGAGTAAGTTTTGCTTATTTTATTCTTTGTCCCATTTAGTTTTGAGTTTTGAGCTTTATTCTTTATTCTTTATTTTACTTTTGATCTGTTTTCTCTCTTACCCTTTTCTCATATTCTTCACTTTCCCTATCATTGCTGGCTAAGTTGATGGCCAGCTAAGTTCAGGCTGAATGTAGGCTGATCTTTGGTGAGAATGGGGACAGTTAGCTCAAACCTGGAAAAATTAAAACAACTTGATTTCATATTTACAATAGACAACTGATAATAGCTGGAAATGGTACCAAAGGTAGATAAGTGATAATCCCAAGAAAGCAACCCTGCCTAGGTTTGAAGATCAGAACCATGTATTAAACTTAGAAGTAGCCATATTTATGAACAAATTTCATATGCTTAAAGGAATTATCTTCTGTTTAGTATCTCAGATTTCTCAAATGGCTACCATTCTATATTTCTTGTACCAGTTCTCAACAAATAATTGTAAAAGTCCTAATATTAACCAGAAGTTTGAACAGTTCTATTTATATTTAAATCAGGATGCCTGGTTAATTACATTTTATAATGATTTCTGGATTTTGCTTCAGTAAAAGTAGTATTATGTTCAGTTATTAGTTTTATTAGTTATTCTGATAACAGATTGAACGGCCATTATTAAATAGTAATAAAATAGACTTTCCATTCTTTCTCAATTTTCTATTATTTTCACATAGCTCTCTTTCTTTCAGTACATTCTCCATAACAGTTTAGCATTCAAAAATGTTGTGTAGGGCTGGGGATTTAGCTCAGTGGTTTCCCTGCCTGCTGCGCAAGCGCAAGGACCCGAGTTCAATCCCTGGCACCAAAAAATAAAACAAACAAACAAAAAATGTTATATAGACAGGCATGATGGTGCATGCCTGCAGACCCAACATTTGGGAGGCCAAGGCAGAAAAAAATCACAAGTTTGAAGCCAGCCTGGGCCTCATTGTTCATGGTCAGTGGAGACTGCATAATGAGACCTGTGTCTCAAAAATTTTTTTAGTAAATAAAAATACTAAGTAAGCATTTACAGCATTTAAAAATAACCTTCTTTACTTTATAAGCATTTTTAAATGATTTTGCTTGTTTTGTTGAAAATTACTTGTAAAACAATACCACTCATTTTGTTGTCATAGAAAGCTAATGTACGTAAACAGAGGCTGAATAGTAAATAGCATAAAGTTTTTAAAATTTAGTGTGTGAACTTTATTGTATAATTCTTAAATAGTATCTGATTTTATCTAAATAAGTCACATAGTTGTTAATTAATATACTTGACTAATATAATTCCATAGTTTAATATCATTTCTATCTATAAGTCTAATTTAAAGATTTCCTTAAGAGTCAGCTTGGGGTCGGGGATTTAGCTTAGTGGTTTTGCCACCTGCTGCGCAAGTGCAAGCTCCCGAGTTCGATCCCTGGTACCAAAAAAAAAAACAAGAGTCAGCTTAAGGGAAAAAAATGTATATTTACTATATATATGTGTTATTTATATATATAATTAAACTGTAGAAGGAACTTTCATGTAGAATTATTAAGCAGTTGCATAGTAAAAGATATTATTACAGTTTAAAGAATTTTTTATTGAAAAATAATTGAAGTGAATGTATATCAACCTAAAAAATATTTTGTTTAGTTTTATTACTAGCCATAAAGTTCAACTGAGTGTACCAAAAATACCTGTTTAGAGAGCAGTTTTTAAAAAGTTTGTCAGTTAAAACTGTGTTGTAATTTAATAGATAGCAGTTCTCCTCAAAATGACCTGTAGGTTCAGGGCCATCCCCTTCAAAATCTGGTATGGTTTTTTATTATAATTGATTAACTTACCCTTAAATGTATATTGGAATACGAAAGACCTACAATAGGCAAAATATTTTTTGAGAAAAACCTATTAGTTGGGAGATTTGTACTATGTAATTTTAATACTTAGTATAAATATACTATATAATAATAACAAAAGTAGTATTGGCATAATGGAACAGGAAAGAGTCCAAAAATAAGCCCTCACTTTTGTGGAAAGCTTATTAAAACTCTCAATTCAATGGGAAATAGTCTTTTCACATGTTATTGGAACATTTGGATATCTGTGTCTGCAAAAACATGAACTTATTATATAAAAATTAACTCAAAATAGATCATAAACTAAAATAAAGGATATAAATAGGAGAAAAATCTCTGATTTGGGTTAAAGGATACCATTAAAATTACAGTGTATGAGAGGAAATAATGATACATTGAATTTCATGAAAAGTTGAAAACAGCATTGTGAATTTCATCCAAACTTAAAAAGAGTATATGAGAAGAGATAATGATACATTGAATTTCATCAAAACTTGAAAACAGCATTGTGAGATCAAAAGTTCAAGACCAGCCTGAACAATTTATTGACTGTCTCAAAATTAAAAATTAAAATTAGAAAAGACTGAGATGTAGCTTAGCTTAAAGGTCAGTTCTGTAATAAAAGATCCAAAACCTTGAAAACAACATTAAGAAAATGAAAAGACATCTACATGGTGGGGAATCAGGAACAACTACAATAAGGATAGGCAAAATTTCTCAAATATTGGAAGTATTTCAAAACTGGAATGTAGCAGTTGCACAACTATTTATATTTGCCAAAATCATTGAAATGTCCCCTTATAATAGGTGAATTTTATCTTAGGTAAATTATATCTCAGTAAAACTGTGAAGGAATAGCTGGTAAGTTACATTTTCAGAGCTAAAAGGCACATCCTGAGGTACAGTATTTAGAATTGTTGTTTATAATAGCCACATCAGGGTTTGTGCTGGCAATCGTAGTTGCTATAGACCCATTTCCTTTAGAGAAGACAAAGAGATTGGAGGTAGAATTAAATAGAGAATTATAAACAAACTATATGCTATTTGTCCCTTTGGCAGAGGGGAAGAAATAAAACTGCCTTGTGACATATGCCCTAACTGTCTGTCTTTCTACACAGAAGTATAGGTTAAAGACAAACACACAAAAAAACATGAATCATTAGAATTCCTGGTAAAATAGAAAGGGGACTTCACAAACTACGGCCAAATCTGGCCCCAGACTGATTTTGTATGATCCACAAACTAACAGTGATCGTTGCGTTTTTAATTCATTAAAGACTATGTGGCCCTTACTGGTGAAAATATTTACTGTCTAGTTCTTAACTGGAAAACTTTGCAGATATTTTTATTTAGAACATAGTTTAGGACTGTATTGGTTAAGATTCTCCATAAAACAGAACTCTGTCTCTGTGAGAGTGTGTCTGTGTGTATGTGTATGTGGAGAGAGAGAGAGATTGATTAATTGATTGATGATTGATTAGAAATTGACTCAAGTGATTTTGGAGGCTATCAAGTCCCAAGCTAGAGACCTAGGAAAGCCAGTGGTGTAGTTCCAGTCCAGAAGTTGGCAGGCTCAAGACCCAAGAAGAACTGCTGTTGTTTTTTGCTTCAAGTCTGAGGCAGAAAAAACTAATGTCAGCTTGAAAGCAGTTTGGCAGAAATTCTCTCAACTATAGTGCAGTTAACCTTTTTTGTTCTATTCATACTTTCAGTTGACTGAATGAGGCCCACTCATATCGGAAAGGACATTCTTCTTAGTTTACTGATTCAAATGTTGATTTTATCCACAGATATCCTCACATATATCCAGAATAATGTTTGACCAAATATCTGGACACCTTGTGGCCCAGTCAAGATGACACATGGCTATCTCATCCCTAAAAAACTCTGCTCAAAAAACCTCACCTCTTTCAGAGTTGAGTAATCATAAAGAAACTACCTTGTACTTCTAAAAATATGCTGATAAGGAAGAAGGGAACAGTAATACCTCATGGCAAATGGAGAACATTTACTAGGAAAAGTAGTCATGAAATAGATTAAAAATAAAATGCAAGTACTATGGGACATGCAATAAAACATACCAGGCACACTAGCAAATACAAACAAATCATTGAAAATGGGGGTTGAGGGGAGGTTGTAACAGAAAAAAATTGAAAAATGAAAGAGAAAACCAAGTAGTAAGTACAAAGAGAGCCATAGTATTCCCAGCACGGAATTTTTGTAAATAGACTTATGAAATAACTGTATGTGTTCAATATAACTTATTAAGTGAAAAACAACCAAAATACCGAGTAGAAAGTTTAACAGCACATTGGGAAGAGCCAAAGAAAGGACTGTTGAGGCAGAAGAAAGAGAGGGGGATTCACACTAAATTATGCACAGGTGTCAAAAAAAGATAGAAAATACAGAAAAGAGGGTAGGCAGTGTAGAGGAAGTGATAAGAATATCTGATTTACCAGAAGGAGAGTACAGGCTGAAGCAGAAGCAGTGTTTGAAAAGTTAGTGCCCATAACAGATATTTGAGTTTTCCAAATCCCATAAGAAATATTTTGACACAAATTCAAGAAAAGCCACAAACCCTAAAGGTGGAAAATAGAAATCAGACATCACTTGGATTATAGAAGAATTGCCAAAAAGCAGCAACCAACATAAAATCCTGAAAGCAGCCAGATAAGAAAAACACATTATATTCAAAGAGTACAAAATAGACTAAAAGCTGTATTGTCAGTAGAGCAAAGAAAAAAGGAATTCAGAAGAAAAAAGGAATGGCATCTTTCAAACATTGAAATTTTAAAAATTGGCATTTAGAATGTTAAGTAAAGCAAAAATATAGTTCAAAAATGAAGGCAAAAATAAGAACGTGGAAAGCTCTAGAGGACAACTTACTTTTATTAATACATACATTGTAAGAAAATAAATATATAATAGAGAAACCTAAAAATAGACTTAAAAGATATACCAAACTATTAATTACATTTACATATTGATATCATGATTCAGTTTAACAAAATTAAGGTTTTTTTAAACCATGTTGATTGAAATTTGAACAGTTAATGCCTATGTGATGACTTTGTGAAATTTAAGTAATGTATTTATATTTAAAAAGAAAGAGCCTCAATTTTTAGAGACATACTGTACATAGAAATATGTATGGATAAAACATTTCTGTTTTTTTTTTCAGAATAATACTAGAAGAAGTATATGAGGATCAGAGTACAAATGAGATTGTAGTGGCAGTAATTGGTGAAGTTGAGTAGTGGGTAGTGGAATTCACTTAAACTGTCTATTTTTGTATGTTTTTGAAATTATCACTAAATTTTTTTTAAAAAGGAGATGACAGGGCTGGGGATTTAGCTCAGTGGTTCCGCCGCTTGCCTCGCAAGTGCAAGGTCCTGAGTTAGATCCCTGGTACCATAAATAAATAATAAATAAATAAATGAATAAATAAATAGAAGATGGCATAAAGATATTGGCAGAAAAGCAGGGTGGGGGTGGCGCCACCAGCAGAATTGGACAATTCTTTGGGAAAATGGAGAATGTTCACAATTAGAACCCATGCAGTGTAGGGTGTGGGGAAAACCAAAAGAAGGAGAATGCGGGGTACTTGTAATTACCAAAGGTAAGTGGCCAGAAGGGTGTATTATAATAAAAAGGTAAGAGTTTGAGTGGAAGATTGTGAGTTATGCATCTGAACAATTTGAGGTCCTGATCCTAAATGTTATCATGTCTTTCAGCTTACCACTTTGTATGAAAACTTAAGTATGCACAACCAGCAGTTAGAAGAAGAGATAAAAGATCTAGCTGATAAGAAAGAATCTGTTGCACATTGGGAAGCCCAAATCACAGAAATAATTCAGTGGTGAGTACTCTTTTAAATGTGTTCTTTTGTGGACAGTTGTAGACTTAAGGCCAAGTTGGTGAAAATTTTAAGAGGCTGTTAACATACTCTTTATCTCGTTTGTTTGCTGTGGACAGTAAGTTATTTTAAAATGGACATGTTCTGCTATGTTTTCTTTTGTTTCTTTGTTCCCTAATTCCCACAAATATTCCACACTAGTTTTTACTCAGCTTTGTTGAAATCTGTTCTTTCTTATTAGCTTGCTTGCTTTTGTTCTTTTTTGAGGAACCCAAGGCCTTCACTGAGCATTGAGCTACAGCCCCCAGTCAGCCATTTGTTCATTCATTCATTCATTCATTTAGTTATTTTACTTTTGACATAGGGTATCAGTAAGTCACCAAGTTCTGTAGGATGAGCTTGAACTTAGGATCATCCTGCCTCAACCTTCCATAGTGCAGGAATTACACACTCCCTCCACCACCATGCCCAGCTTATTATTTTTTTTTAAGAATAGAAAATGTCATCCCTTCCTACTTCAGAGTTGGTCCTTAAAGAACTCAAGAAATTTATCCACTAGCTACCAGTGTTTCTGTCTGAGATCAAAACTGCTATATTTATGATTAAGGATCAGAAATCTTGAGAAAAATTTAGAAGCAGAAGATGCTATGAGCATTCAATATAATATGAATTTATACATGGCATTTTTTAAAAAGTAAGTGATTATAATTTACTTTTATCATTTATTCCTTAAGCTCTCAGGACTTCATTTTGTTTATTTAGCCTAATAACCTTTCTATTTTTTGAATTAAATGATCATTGTGATGCTTGTACATATTTGTATATTTTATAATACATGGAAAAAGTAAAATATAAAGAAGACTTTATTTCATAGTAAAAATAATTAGCTTAACTTTTGGTATTTATTTGGCATTTTCACCCATTTTGGGACATGATAAATGCTTACTTCATATCAAAACAACTAGTTTCTTCAAAAATCTATACATCAGTTTTTTGTTGGGAATTTTAGTTTTTTGTGCTCATATTTTGATTCAAGCATTTTTCCATTTTTCTTGTTAGATCAATAGTTTCTTTAAATAAAATCAAAAGTGAATAAATGCTATATTGCTAAGCAATTTAACTCAAATTGCTCCAATAGTTTGATATTGGCTTAACTGTAGACCTCTTTGGATAACTAATGTTTGGCTTATGAATGTACCTGTTCACTGTGTATAAAGGAAAATGCCCAGATTGTGGAAATTTGGTTGTGTTCCAAATGGTATAGTTTGTTAATGTTTAATTTACATCTACATCATTACATCTATGTTTCTGAAGCAAAATCATTTTCATCTTGAGCCAGGTTCATAATATCAAAAATTTTGAGTTATCATTTGTTATTCCATTATTACATAATCAAATTTGTAGTGACGGTGGAGCTAAAACTTACTTTATAAGCTGTTATCCTGCAAGCTAGTGTGTTCAAACGTGGGATCCTAGACTACTGCTTTTTGCCAGGAACTGGCAAAATGTGTTCAGCCAAAGTGGACAGAATTCTGGTAAAGGAAGGAAGCTTTAAATGTGGATTCTCTAGAAAAGCTTATTAGGAAGGATAAAGGTGAAAGTTTTTATATGATGCCCCAAAACAGTCACTACACCTTTCATCAAATACAAATTAAGATAATTAAATGAGGAATGTTTCAGGTAATGTGAGTGAATTTAAATAAAAGGAAATAAATATTTTATTATTGAAACCCTTTGCTGATTATTAAAACATTCTCTTGATTTTCCTATACAGATCTTTTCTCTACCTTTTATTATGCAGCCTTCACCATTTCCCAAATTTCATGTCTTATTAAAAAGAACTCAACAACTTCAATGGCCTTATTTATCAAGAATTTAACTCTAAAGTGTGGAATTTGTTTTATTCAAAATAATTTGACAACTTTTCTATCTAAAATCTTAATAATGTTGTCAACTAGTTAGCCTTAAAAGAGGGTAGGATAGCCTTCAAATAGTAAGTAGAAACTGAGTTTCTCTTTGATTATCATGTTGATTTTTTAAGGAAACCAAATAACTTTATTATAATACACCTAATTTTTACAGAGTATCCTACTTTAAATGTTCTAAATTTAGAATACTTCAGTTTTAAGAAGGGTGTGGGTGTATGAGAACCATAGTATTCTTTAGAGAATCTCACTTGTGCACATGTGTAGTAAATGTTGAATTTTAAAGCATTCTGATTCTTTGGCTCAAGGGTGCAGATTTGTTAATTTATCAGATAAGAATATCTCCTAACTTTTCTAAATGAACAGTTCAGCATACATTTTCCCACTTGTTGACAGGTAGTGGTAGTAAGGTAGACCTTTTAAAAGAAATCACTTAAGAACATCTTAATATTTCTATCAGTTCTATTTTTATGAATCTTTTATATATTTCTCACTGAAATGTTTCTGTTCATTTTGCTTTAGTATTTTGTCTTTATTTGTGTGTATTCTAGGGTCAGTGATGAAAAGGATGCACGAGGATATCTTCAGGCCTTAGCTTCTAAAATGACTGAAGAATTGGAAGCACTGAGAAATTCCAGCTTGGGTACACGAGCAACAGTAAGCTCTGCCATTTTGTGTGGAAGCTTATTAGGAAAAAAAGAAGGCTCAAAAAAACACTATAATAAATCTGATTATTTATTATTTTATAGACTTAAGCTGTTGCAAAAATTTTCATGAAGAATCAGTTTAGATCTTTTCCAGTTTAGGAGAACATAGCACATAGCTACTTAGCCATATTCTTTTTTTTTTTTTTTTTTTCTGAGGATCACACTTGGGACCTTGCACTCGTGAAGCAAGCAGCAGCTCCACTGAGCTAAATTCCCGGCCCAACTTAGCCATATTCTGCATAGATAACAATTATTGGAAATAACTTTTTAAAAAATTCATTCATATATGAATATTTATAATTATTTCTGAGCTTAATGAAAATAAATTTCTGAAAGTAATGTTTTTTGTTCTATCATTAGAGCATGGTAATGCTTGTAAGTAGATTCTAACTTCACTTGGAATACTAAATTTAAATGTTAAAAATAAAATAGGAAAGAACTAAAAACACAGCAATACTCTTTTGTAGGATATGCCATGGAAAATGCGTCGTTTTGCAAAACTGGACATGTCAGCTAGACTAGAGTTGCAATCGGCTCTGGATGCAGAAATAAGAGCCAAACAGGCCATCCAAGAAGAGCTGAATAAAGTTAAAGCATCTAACATCATAACGGAATGGTGAGATTAAATAATTTAGTCCTACTAGAATAATTTTTAAGTTTGCTAAAAATTATTTGGAGAGGAGCTACATGTTTAATTTCCTACTTCTTGCTTTTTTTTTTTTAAGAAGGTGGGTAGGAATGACCAGGAAAAGTTATGAAGATTTGAAAAGTAATAGATACTTTCAAGCCTTGTAGGGGGAGTGATGAGATTTTCATTCAGTCTTTCCTCTGGCATGTCCATAAAGTTGAATTAATAATGGTAGATAATATTCCATATTTATTTTCCTCTTATTTGTAAAGTTGAGTTGACTATTAAATTTTAGTCTATTAAATCTAAAATTTTCTCACATTTAAGAATGTCATTTTGTATAAAAATGTAATGTATGATCAGAACAAAACACAGTCATGTGAAAATTGTACCTCTACCATATGTCTTTTACAAATGAATGTTCTGTCGATAGTAGATTCCATAATAGCAAAATATTTTTAAATTATAATTATTTTTCATGTTCCTTTGTGAAAAAAAAAGCAAACTCTCACTCACCCAGGTATTAATGAACATTTCTTCAATTCTTGTCACAAAAATAGAGCAGATCATACTCTGAATGCACATAAATGACAAAATGAAAAATCATATTTGTATTGAATATAAACATTACAAAAATAAATCAAAATAGTTGATATAGAAAATAGAGTAAAATAGAAAGTTTACATTACAAATTAAAGTATAGATGTTAAAGACCATTGGGTGCTCAGACTATTAGAAGTTCCAAAAACATATAGGGTTATAAATTCAGTTTTTAATGGCCTGAAGCCTTAGTCCTTAAACTTCAGTCATAATGATTTGAGCCAAATCAAAGGTCAGATGTAAAACTATAAACCCTGCCAAACTATAAACTTTTTGTTCTAAATAGCACAGACATAAATTAAGTATGTTAATGTGCTCAACATGTGCTTGTATGACTTGTATGACATATGCCTAAATGTGTGACGTTAAAAAGAGAAAAAGTTTTCTGGAAAAAATTAAACCCAACCTATAGCTACTGAATGTCATTCACTGTGTTGTAAGTTGGAATAGTGTGATCTTCTCTTTCTATACCAAGGACATTGGCATTTACACCTTTGTGCATAAAGCAAAGGATATAAGTGAAACTTAAAATTATAAATCTGAAGATGTGCACCACTTTTGTGGTTGTCTATTGAATTCTAACAGAACTAAAAGTAACCTTTGATTTTATAACTTTCTAATTTAGTGATTTAGCTCCACAATCAGCAGATATTTCTGTAAAGGGTCAGATAGTAGATATTTTAAGCTTTAAGGACCATACAGCCTCCTTCATAAGTTCTCAACTCAGCTATTACAGTGCAACATCTGTGGTATATATTGAAATGAAAAATCTTTGCTGTGCTATAGTAAAGCTTATTTTTATATAATACCCTGTGGTAGGCAGTATTTATCCCACCTGCCTTGATTTAACTTGACTGACATTTAAATCAAGCCCAGCTACACACAAAATACTCAGCAGCAATAAAAATTATTAACATTAAGTTACTGACATTTGTTCCCTTTTTTCCCTTATTAAAGTAAACTAAAAGATTCTGAGAAGAAGAATTTGGAACTACTAACAGAAATTGAACAGCTGCTAAAGGATACCGAAGAGCTGAGATCTGAAAAGGGTATGAGAATGTGTGCTTGCCTCAATCAGGACTTATTGTTTTGTTATGAATATAACATATTGCATAAAAGTTAGCTTATTATATACATGGGAGAATGGTTTACATATGCAATTCTGACTCATGAGTATATGTGTATATCATGCATATACATACATATTTGCTAGACTGGTCTCTGAGTTGTTTTGTTTTACTTGATATTGTTGTTTTAAGAATTTATGGTAACAGAAACTTGCCTTGCTATAAATTTATTCTTTCACTGTCATGAACTATTTCTTGAATACAGTTTTTGTAATTAGAAAAAAATTATTAATGTACTTTATGCCATAATATTGGCAAATGGTTATTATGTGAAGTAATCATTCCAGTAGTGGCAGTGTGTCTTAACATTTAGAACTTGGTAAGAATTCTTGAACAAGTATTAGCACATTTTATGTGCTTAGGATGTACAAAATTTTGGAGCAGCTATTTTCACTCCCAGGGCAATTGAGAAAACAATGTATGAAACAGCCAAAGGTGAATCTAAGTTCAGTATTAATAAGGTAATTCAGTAATGAATTATTTGTGCATTTCATTGTCTTTTTACAGTTTTGTTCTTATATTGCTTGCCCTTTCGGATTTTCCAGGATTTATTACTATTTTCTTGATAACTTCTCTTTTATATTTTTCCTTTAATATGGAAGTTAACTCAGAGTACTTGATAGCTGTATTACATGAACTTTTTTTTTTTTTTTTTTTTTTTTTGCGGAACCAGGGATCGAACTCAGGACCTTGCGCTTGCCAGGCAGGTGCGGGCACCACTGAGCTGCATCCCCAGCCCTATTACATGAACTTCTTAAACTTTATTTCCATAATGTGTGAACATTAAGATTGCTATTTTGGAAATATTTTATATGCAGTTATTCAAAATTTTCTTGACAAAGGCCGTCACTGAAAAAATGAACTAGTTAATACTAGGCTTTTTATTAGGTCAAAGGGCCTCTATCATTTCTCAGTCCTTTGACACACAGTAACGTAAAGCTGAGCACTGCACCTGCTTATAAAATTGTGGAGGACATTCTGTAATCAGATAAAGAAGGTAAAACTGTTTAAATACATGATCAATAAAATTTTGTTGGTTGAATTTCTTAATAAGAAAGGTAAAGAGCTTAAAAAGAGTGAATAGGAACTCCGTTTAGAAACATAAACCATCATGCTAATATGAGAACCAAGCTAGGTTTTAATTCATGAAGAGTATAAGGAAGGTACAATAATTAGTGAAGAGGAAAAAAAGACTACATAAAGACATAGCTGACCTGTGGCCCTAACGGTAAGAGACCAATATAGAGTGAGACTTACATATCAGATGACATTGACTGTGTCATTTTAAATTACACTTAAGCTTGAAAAACAAAAAAGACTTCAACTTATTGCATTGTTTTATGAAGGCTTATTAACCAGAAATTTTTGGTTTGCATTTTGAATATTGCAGAAAAAAATTTCACTGTATGTTTTAATGTGCTCTGCTACTTAAATAATATGTGATATTTCAAAATGAGGACAAGGATTTTTTTGTGCATTGTTTACTACTATATCCCTCAGTAGGTAGAACATTGTTTCATACATAATAGGCAGATGTTTGTTGACTGAATGAATTTCTGAATGTATTGATAACTATGATACATTATTATACAGCAATATGAAAAGCACATAAATCATTGGTTTCTTAAGGGTCTGGAAGTCAAAATTGTGTGATTGTTTTCTGCTTTATCTTCTCTAGTATTTATCAACATTTGTATATTTGAAGAATTATTTTTGAGGGTCCGGGGTTTTAGCTCAGTGGTGCCACTGCCTACCTCACAAGCTCAAGGTCCCGAGTTCGATCCCATTACCCCCCCAAAAAAAAAAATAATTATTTTTGAAAGTGTGTATTTAAAGTTAATATCATAGCCAAGAAATAATGTATGAATTTTTAAAACGTCATCTGATAAAAACTGGGGTTTGGGTACTTGATTCTTTCAGTAAAAGAATCAAAATTGCCAAAAGTTTTTTTCATAACTAAGTGCATTTGTTTTGTCACTGCATTATTTTCTTATGAAAGATTATATCCGTATTTATTATGTGATTGAAGTATTTCAAAACAGAAACATGTTTGGTGATAAACTTAGAAAAATAAGATATAAATAAGCCTCTTTTTTTAAGTTCTCTGAAGTCTGCTAAATATTTAGTGTGTTTTTTATGCTATACGAGATGGAAAAAAGTTTAATCACAAGAAACTCAAAATACAAGTATTTTATGGAAATTGATATTAAGTATTGAGTGGTAGTCTAGAGAACTCTAATGTATTTTGACTTTTTAAATATGAAGAGTTGATAATATTGATCAGGTTTAAAATACAGTAGTTTGTGAACCCCTTGAATAGCTTGAGATAGGAAAGGTTGTCCATGAAACTGAATTTTAATTGTTCTAGTTTAAAAATAGTTGCTGCTGTCTTCTAGGTATAGAGCACCAAGACTCACAGCATTCTTTCTTGGCATTTTTGAATACGCCTACCGATGCTCTGGATCAATTTGAAGTAAGTATTACACTTTTCAGATATTTTCTATGGTCAGTTTAAAGTTCATTTTGTCATTTAAAATTCACTTGGAATAAACGTGTTTTATTGCATCTCACATAAGAGAACCTGGAATCTTATATAAGCAAAACATAGTAGGGAAGGAAGATGTTCTGCATGCTTATGGAAAGTACAGTCACACATGTATTTAACAAACATCTAAGAAAGGTCTAAACATGAAATTCATTATTAGATTTAAAAGCAATTTCAGCTCCTGTAAGAAACAATAAAAGTGTAGGGAGGGGTTGCAGGGGGAATGTAGAAGCTCATAATGGCATATTGCTTGTTGTTGTTTCAAATCAATTCATTTTAAAAAAATATACAGTAAGCACTGTTTCTGTTAAAAGTATTACATATAGTGTGTTGGATGGATTCCACTGTAAAGAAATACTGATTGTATAACACTTTGTCATTACTTACCTTATTAGTTAAATTTTTTGCTGGAAAAAAAGTCATGATATACAGTATAATTTTGTCTCTGAAAATTAAGTCAGTGATTATATCTTTATTCAACAAATGAAAATCAGGTAGCTATGTTGCAAGGCACTGTTCTAGAGAT
Organism: Heterocephalus glaber; assembly: GCF_000247695.1. The sequence continues at coordinate 12,377,883 of NW_004624771.1, read as the reverse complement.
AAGGAGTGACCAAAACAGTCTCTCTTCAAAGAGTTTACATTCCAATGACAAGAATTAGAAGCAGAGATTCTGTTTACTTTTAGTAATTATTTTTGTAAGTGCTTACATTTAATTTGATTATTAGTGAATTGGCATGAGCTTCACTTTGTTACTGTATGTTTGGGGCATAGTATATGAATTGTATTCCATTCCCTTAGGAAAGGGAAAAGAATGGCTCTTTAAAATGTAGTTAATCTCTTAAGTTTCTTGGAAACAATGACAGTGACTGCTTTTTCATTTATTTATTTATTTATTTGAATTAATGTCATTTGTCTTTCAATTGTTTCATAAAATTTTGATTTATCATTTGTTCTTATTGAATTGCTTCATCCATATTTTCTATTTTTTTATTGCTGTATTCGTTAAATAGGATTCCTTTTCTTCTTCCTCATCCTCACTGATTGATTTTTTGGATGACGTAAGTCTTTGCTTTTCAAACCAATGCATCCTTCCCTAAAAGAGATCAGTGAATTGATTTGAAGAATTTGCTTATTAATGCAGTCAGTTTTTGAAATATCACACTTGGAAATTTATCTTGGTCTGGTAATATGCTTCCTCATTATCTTAAATATAATAAAGTAAAAAAATAAACTTTGAGAACTGCTTTGGCTATCAGAGAATCTCTGTATTCCCATGCTTTGCAAGAATTCCAGAGTCTAGAGTGCCTGTTTAAATTATTGTCGCTATGTATACAAATAATTGCTCCTTTTTATTTTTCATGATGATTTCTATTTTACTTTCCCTTTTTCTTTTCAGCGCTTTACTGTTTAATATCTGAGTTGGATAAAAATAAACCTCTGCTGGTATAATCAGAAAGTGACATTTTAAAAATTAAATCTTCCAATAAAACTTATCATAACATAATAAGTGTACCAATCAATTTCTAGTTCTCTTCTATTGTGGAAAGTGATTTTAGTTAGAATATGCACCATTTGCCTATAAATTGACTGCATTATCATTTTCTATCCCTAATTCTATAGATTTAATAATTGAAACTTCTATTAAGTGTGTATAGTATATTATCTTTACAGTATTACCTGTTATGTACCTTTTATGTATTCCACATTCAGTGGCACAAAATCCTTGTTGTGTAACATTTTGTTATTTTGTTGAACATTCTGACTTTCCAGAAATGAGGAAATAAAATGAGTTCAAATGCAAATATTTTACTTAGAACTGTTTTCATACCCAGGAGGTATTCTTTCAATGTTTTATTCCTTATGTTTTATTAAGTAAAATATAACATTCACAAGAAAATTTAGCATAATTTTCCACTAAAGTAACTTCTTGTTTTAAATTTTTTCAAATTAATGAACCAATGTGATTTTCATATTTTTGAAATATTTATACCAAATAAACTTCCACTACACATGGAAACTTTTGTTCTTTCTGATACAAAGAATTACTGAAATTCTATAATGTAATCAAGTAACTGTACAGATAAATAAATGATACTGCATGTTGTCTGCTGTTCAGTATATTGAAATACCCACTATGTTATTTCTATACAGATATCATTCAGCTTAGAATGAGAAGAGATTTTGAGTAATGTATTTCACTCTTTTCCCTAAAGAGGCATTTATACCTTTTTTCTAAAAATTCTTGCCTTTGACATCTTGCCATAAAAAATCTCTGATGGTAAAACAGAAGTACTATACATTTTGGCAAATAAACAAGCTCTTCTCCACGGAAGATCCTTTAGGAATGCCCACCTCTGTCTGGTCCCTGGCTTATTTTCATTCTCTTGCACACATTGCCACCACCACTCTCCAGATGTAATGGGTGTTCAAGTCACAGCTGTTTTCCTACTGTTACTTTTTCTCCAGGAATATCCTTTCTTATCTTTCACTCACTGTTACATAGTACAAGCTCTATTCAGACATACATTAAATTCTGTAATAGTGCAAAGGAATGCCAATATAAAGTAGAAAGGAATTGAGTTCATAGACGCTGCCCAATCTTTGATTCTTATTCCAGGTCATAAAAGGTATGATTTTGAAGATACATTTTCCTATTGCATTGGTGAAACACATATCCCAGTTCTAATTTCACTTTCTAGTTATATAGTTTGGACAAAGTCAGTTAACCTTTCCATGCCACGGTTTGTTCATCTAGCAATAAGAATGGTAATAGTATTTAATCTCATGAATTGGTTTAAAGATTTAAGGAAACTATATAATGTCTTTAATAATATTGGTATTTTTTTCTTTACTTTTAATAGGCTGGTTTCTCATCCTTCCTGGATTCTCTTTAGTTTCCTTTTTTGTCAGTTCTCTTTCACATAAATGCTTTCTTAGCTCTTTGTCAGTCAGCCTGCTACCACCACTATGAATCACATTTCCTTTTGAATTGTCAAAACCAATACCATTGGGAATGATTTTTATCAGAGTAAAGGCTTGCAGTAAGTGCTCACTTAAAATTTTTTTCTTTTCTATTTTTCTGTTCTTCATTTATATTTTATGGCACAAACCTCTTGCTTTTGTTTCTTGTTCATAATTATGACCACCCTTCCCAGAGTTACCCCACTCACTTACTTTATCCTCAAAGTCATAGTAGAATGATGTTTTGAACAGCAGTATTCAATCTTTGGCATGCTTGCTTTTAGCATCCAAGGTATAAAAAGTTCTGTAGCTCTCTCTCTCTCTCTTAGGCATTTGAATTTTTAAGGAACAAATCAAATCTTGATTGTTCTTTGTGCCAGATCTGGTGTCTGGTTATATTGTGCATAATTCTGATAATATGTGACTTCCCCCTATAGTAAGTAGTTTCCAATATCTGATCCGTAACACCATCTTTCTGGTCATTCTTTTCTGTTTTCTCTCTCATTGCTATAGAAAAGATAATGCCAAAGACCTAAAATTTGAAGCTGGAACTTGTAGATATAGAAGAGAGTAAGGTTTGTATTAAGCAAAATTTTAGAAATCAACTTTCCTTTCGTGTCTACACATAGCCTGTCTTCCTCTGTGCCCAAGAGCTCATTGTCCTCATGCTGCCCTCTGGTTTTTCAGTTTTACCACCAGTAAATCTTCTCCTCCAAAATTACCTTCTGTTTTTGTCCTTCTACCTTTATCCTCGTATGCAGGCCAATTAAAACCGTTATTTCTTTCCTTAATTTTTCCTCAGCATGTTTTACCTGCTAACTCAAAATTCAAATGAATATTGGAATTTTTGGCCATATGGGAGGGTGTTCAGAACAACATGCTTTCCTTTTAAGTGACATTGTGTAGTCAGCTTCTTCTAGGGCAAGAGTGGCCTTGACAGAAGGGAAGGGTATATGTAAATACCTGTCACTTCCTTCCCCCTGAGAAAATGAGAACAACAATCAGACAAAGTAGAATGTGTTCTCAGCACTTGGCTTCTGTACTTCAGGAGGATGTAGATATTTGGACTTTTCCTAAATGTAGAGCCATAAACTTTTTTTTTTCTTGTGGTATGGGGAATTGAACTTGTGGCCTTTGCACTGAACTGTCTCCCCAGTTCTTTTCTTATTTCTTTATTTTGAGAAAGGGCTGTACTTGGTCACTAAATTGCCTAGACTAGGCTCAAATTTGCAGTCCTCCTGCCTGAGCCTTCCATAGTGCTGGGATTACAGGTGTGCACCACCACACCCAGCTCTAGAGTCTTAGGCTTTTAATGGTAGAAAGAACCTGAAAAGAAATTTAGTGTAGTTGTTTTTACCATTATTATTTGTACCTTCCCATAGTAAGAACAGTAGTAAGAATGACATTTTAGGTTCTTAGTCTTTGGAAGGGAAAGGAAGGGTATGTAAAGGGCTTTTCAAGCCATTTGTTTGGACACAGGGAAGTTTGAGTTAACTTTAAAAGAAATCAAGATCACTTTGATGAATGGTCCCTTAGCATTCCCATATTAGGAAAGCAGTGGAAGTGATTCCGAGAGCCTTTCTGCTTTGGAAATTAATGTCTCTTCTACCCTCATCTTTTTCCTCAGTTGTACATGCCCAATCCTAGATTGCCTGTGCCTCGTCCCTATTAGACCCAGTCTCATTCTCTCCATTAGCAACAGGGTGAGAACACACATGGAACTCAGTGGTGTGGATTTTCTTATTTCTCTTTCCCATTTTCCCATCTTTTCCCTTCATCTCAATAGTTACAGATTCAGGGTTCATCAGACCGAGCTTCCTACTCTATTCAGTTCATTTTCTTCTTTTCAGCTGAATCAAAGTAACACTTGGATTAACTGTATTAAAGGTAATACTAATTATAGTCGTATAAGTGACCTGTGTATTCTTTTTTTTTTTAATTCTTTTATTGGAAAGAAGGAAAAATTATGAGAAAATTTAAAAAATGGAAATGCAACCCAAATACAATTCTTTTTTTTCTTGTATTAAATTCTTTTATTGGTACATTGTAGCTATACAACACAATTACATTTCTCATTGGGAATTGTACCTTTACATAATGCATCTTGGTTCTTATTTTTTCCCCATTCCTA
>NW_004624771.1:12261798-12367652 GCF_000247695.1 Heterocephalus glaber | reverse complement strand
CTGCCTGTCTGCAGCGGGGTGATTCGGTGTCTTCCGTGTGCCTCAGGACCTCGGTAGGGTGTGCACAGACCTTCCTGTGTGCAGCGGGCTAATTCGGCATATTCCAGGAGACTGGGGACCTCAGTAGGGCATGGGCAGACCTGCCTGTCTGCAGCAGGCTGATTCGGCGTGTTCTGTGAGACTCAGGACCTCGGTAGGGCATGGGCAGACCTGCCTGTCTGTAGCGGGCTGATTGGGCATGTTCTGTGGGACTCAGGACCTCAGTAGGGCATGCACAGACCTGCCTGTATGCAGCGGGCTGATTTGGCGTGTTCTGTGCGACTCCGACCTATGTATTCTTTATATTTGATAAACATATTGTCACATATATTTGCTAGGTAAGTTTTGAGTTCTATTAAATTATAAGTTTACATTTTGTCAGTTTGGTTTCAGTTCACAAAAATGGAAATTGCTTGGTTCGTTGGCAAATGAAAATGTACTCTGACTTGCTTTCTGTAAGTTTTCTTACTGTAGTATACCAAGCAAAGAATAAATCAAGGAATTAAAACTTGGTTTGTAAAGGTCAGACATGGAAGAAAGATTGTATCTTGGTCTACCTCATATTGCTGCCCTTTCTCCTTTTCAAGCATATAAGAAAGCTGAGCAGGCAGAGTTCTCAACTTGGTTTTATTTTCATATATAATCTTACTAATATGTCCCAGAATATTTAATCTCAGTCATGGCGTCTCCCTCCTTCTTTCATTTCTTGATTTTACCATTGTTCTTTCCTAGCCTCTTTTACATTTCTTATAACCAATCATGATGATCTGAGATTTAAGAGCAGAGTTCTAGCTGTTTCTGGGAAGGGTAATAATCATGAGAATCAGTAGACTATTGTAAAACCTCTGTTGTAAAGATTTCTTTACTCCTATGACCAAAATCAGGACTAGCTCCTTCTGAGAAATTATGGCATTCCTGAAATGTCCTCCTCTGCTGCTTGTTTTTAAGCTTTCCATCCAAAAAGCAAAACGAAACAAAAGAATGGAACAGAATAAAATTTCCATCCACGTATTCAGCACAATCCAACTTGAAGATCTCATATTTCAGAAAATTATCACATATATAGTACTTCCCCATTTGAGGCGAAACAGATTATCTACTTAAAATACTTGGAACCAGGAGTATTTGATGTTGGCATTTTCTGGATTTAGGACTATTTGTTCAATCCAAAATCCTCTGATACCCAAAAACTTTCAGCTGTCAGATTTCAGATTTTCACATGAAGGATGTTCAACCTGTATATTATTGTGCATATATTTGTATATATTTTTATTATATACTTTATATGATATAATATATTCAGATTATATAGAGGGAAGAAACTATATCTGCATTGACTATCTCTTCCTTATTTGGTATTTTATTAAATAAGACTGCTGGAATTTATTAACTGAACCTTAAAAACTTTTAACGAAATTATGTGCCCTTAAGATTCATTACTTGTTGGTTTCTGTTTTCTTGCTTACCTCTATACTCAGTCTTAAAGTTCTGGTGGCAGTTCATATACATATAAAACACATGTTTTAAGGTGGTACATGATTCACTGTTAAGACAAGGTACGGGTCAACTTATTTGCTATAAGTACAGTTTTATTATTTATAGAAAACTGTAGCGTGTGTATATGTTTGAAGGCGGTGACAAATGTTTTCCTCAGCATATTTCAGGAAAAGTATAATTAACCCTTTTCTGTTAAACACATTGGTAAGAAACTATTGCTGTGTTAATAAGATAATTTAATGTTATTAGCTTTATGTCATTCCAGCTTAGAAAATGTTGTACTTCCTAGGCAAAGATAATTTTGAGAGATATTTGGACTGTTTTTAGTATAGTGATAATATATTTACTTTGAGATATCATCTTTTTCATAGTTTTAGCACACTCCAGACTAGTCAAGAATCAAAACCTAAAGGTTGCTCTATATTGAACTTTTAACACTTTTTACATGTGTAGATTATACACAGTGGTGGCTGTAAAGATAAATTAGGTGCAGAACTAGACCTCAAAATGTTTATTGTTAAAAAATATGACATAGCTGGGAACTATGCAATGTAGAAAGCAATAAATGGCATGCGAAACACCTAGGGTCACTATTATGGAAGTTATGAACAGTTTCTTCATTACTGAAAGTTTTGAAATTGACAGGCTCTCGTCCAAACATATTAGGGCATTTCTACCCCAAAGAATCTGACAACCTGGTGGAAAACATAAATATATAAACAGACTATTATCACACCATCCAGGTAATAATAATAATAAATATGAGAGGACAAAGGAGAATTACGTCTAACTAGACCGGAAGGATCCAGAAAAACTTTCCAAAAGAAATAATGCCTGAGTTGAATCTTTACAGATCAGAATTGTGGGCAGGCAGAGTATGGGAGGAGGGCTGAGTAGGGAGGACAGAGGGAGGTTTTCAGTTTGGTGAAAGCAAAAAGGATGATATTCAGGGATTGATGAGAAACGAGTTTGAAGATTTAAGCAGGGACCAAAATCAATTGAGTTTATAGTCTGTATTATGAAATTTAGATTTAACCTCTCCCTGTGTAATAATCACTGAAGGATTTAACAGGAAAAAAGTGAGGTGACAGTTTCATTTTGGGCAAGGTAAGTTGGAAAACAACATCCATGTGGAAATGTCCAACAGACAGATATGTGAGTGAGAAGCTTGAAGAAGAACAGCAAACTGGCAGTAGAGATATGGGAATGATCAGCATAGTTGAGAGTGGATGCTGTCTGCTCAGGAGAATATAGTAGCATGAGAAGAACAGTGAGCCCATAACAGACACTTGAGATCTCCAGCATTGAAGAGGGAGGAGGACAGGCCTCCACAGAAGAGGAGGAGAAGCAATGATTGGAAAAAGCATCCTGTCACAGAACTAAGGGACTGGAGGGATTTTAAAGAGGTACTGTTCAGAACCAGAGGTGGCTGGTCAGATCATCGGGCTCAGGGTCTCAGTATCACATTAAACAGAATGAAGCAGAAAAAAGCCCAATTGGATTGAGAAGTAAATTGGAAGATTAGAAAGTGAAGGCAGTGATTGTCTTCTGTTCTAAGGAAAGTTTAAATCTGACTGAGAAGGTTTGAATTCTAGCACCACCACTTAACCAGTTTTAAAACCTTGGCCAAGTTCATCTGTTTTCTTCATCTTTAACATAAGGATCATAATACTTACCTTATTAGGGTTTCTATGAGAAGAGTTATATATGGAAGGCATTTTTGGAAAGTATCTTTATATATGCTACATGTGACAAATGTTAAGTATTATGATTATTAGGGAAAGAGATTGATAGAGGAAGAATTGGGAACTGATTGTTTGTTTGTTTGGTTGGTTGGTTGGTTGGCTTTGTAGATGAGAGGGGAAGAGAGAGGTTCTGCCTTCCTATTAATAACAGGATAGGGTCAGGGATTTAGCTTAGTGGCGCCATGCCTGCCTCAAAAATACAAGGTCCTGAGTTCGATCCCCTGTACTGGAAATAAACAAACAGGGTAATTAAGCTGGTTTGATCCTGAGATTTTAGCCTCTAACTGACCAGACCAAGAAACAAAAACTTGTTTAGAAATGTATGAGTCTTTTCATCTTGGTTTGCAATTAACTCTTTGGGACACGTGGCCATTCAACTTTCCTATAGGAAAGATAAAAGAGTTCCCATTTACCCATCTGCTAGGGATTGTACCTAGGGCCTCAAAAATGTGAGCTCTCTACTGCTGAGTTATACCCCCAACACTTGATTGCTTAATTCTTCAGTGTCTGAAAGGTGAAGGTCACTCTTGATTAAAGCTAAAGTCTAGTGAGGATGGACAGTATTGCTGAAGTAACTGTTTTTTCTAATCTGTTATCAATACTGAGTTCCTAATTTGGCTGTTAAAATTTAAAGAACCAATTTTGAAAAGAAGAATTTGGCAGGTAAATGGATAAAACAAGGCTAGTTAATAAAATGCCTGCTAGCACTAAGAATTATTTAGATTTTTGTTGTTGTTGTCAAATGTTTTAGTTTACTGCTACCAACATTTCTGGAAAAGAAATTGTCCCTCGTTTGATGGAGTGTTTTTTTGTGAGTCACTGTTTGTGCATGGGCCAATTGATCATCATCGTTAAACCTGGTCTAAGCAAGTGTTTCTTAACTGTCTTATCCTCTAGTTTTTCCTGAAAATACATGTGCTGTCAGCCTATCCAAAAAAAGTGGCTTCATATGTGTGTTTATAGATTTATGTTGCTAATATTGTAGGCACAGCGAGTCTTCTCTGTGTAAATCTTTGTAACGCAGTGTTCTCCTTTCTCTGTTGAAGCGCTCTCCATCCTGTACTCCAGCTAACAAAGGCAGACGTGTAAGAGACTATTGCACTGTGTGTACTCATCCTGATGCCCTCTGCCTCTTAGCCTTTGCCTGTGATTGCAGAACATGTGAACATTTGTGTGATGTATTATTATCCTGGCTGCATGCTTTGTGCTGCTGCTTCTGCTATTGCTATCTGCTTTCCCGTGTTTTTGCCCTTTTATGATTTTGTTTTGTTTTGTTTTGGCTTTGGCCGCAAAGCTTTAGGAATGTTCATATAAATTTCTGTAACCAAACTACTAAAATAATAAGATATTTTTTGTTTTGATTGGGGACAAAAAAGTGATCCTAAAGTATGCTTTCTAAATTGAATACAAAGTAAATGAATTTCTAAATAAGAATATAAGCAAATATGTAGATTTTTAGACAGTTCATTTTAGAAAGATAATTTGATAATTTGTATTGTACAAAACTCAAAAAAGATTCGGGACCAATTATAGACCTTATTGACTATGGTTTTATTTAAGTAAGTTTAAGTAAATAAGAAATCTTGAGGGCCGGGCATTTAGCTCAGTGGTTCTGCCACCTACCTCGCAAGCACGGGGTCCTGAGTTCCATCCCTGGTAGCAAAAAAAAAAGAAACCTTGAGAATTTTTTCATTTGTTTTAAATATGGTTCAAAGGAATCCTCCTAAATATCTTGCAGACTTGAGAAAATCTTGTTAACAATAAATTCTATTTATTCTAAAGTAATTCCAAGATTTAAAAAATATCCATAGCATTCTTCATATACCTATTATTAACAAACCATAAAGTACTTTCTACTGATGCTAGCTCCATGTTTCTCAGCCTGAAATGTTTCAGCTTCTACCCCATCCTATAAGCTTCTCATAGTCCAGAGTGAGGAATCTCTATGTGGAAATGTCTCAACTCTTTCTACATCAGCCTCTATCCTAACAGCAGCTACACCCACATACATGCTCCCCAGCAAAGAAGCAATAGGCTTGCTGGCACTTATATTTTCATGTACTACATAAAACAGTAACTGTAAGAAAGAAAGTCAAAAGTTAAAAACTTTTACCTATCAGCTTCATGATAATTGGGATTGATCAAGACCTTAAATCCAGAGTTCTTGGGTGTGAAAAGTTCCAGACCAGGTAATGACCTGGTTTGTGGAAGGAGTGGGAGGTAGTAGGATGGCTCATTGCTTCCTGTGCATTTTCCGATGTGATGGAGGGTTGGTTGTCAAATAAACATACATAATACTTGTATCACATGCATTTTCAGACTACTGTTTAATAATAAGCAGTTTGGCTATCACTGTTATGTCCAGGAAAATTATAGGATCAGTTGATATTATTGAGATCTGTGATTGCTGATTCAAAAGATTTCTTGATTGCTTTGATTTGTAAAGAGTTAAAACTGTTAGATACTTGGATTTATCAAATCTGAGTATATGTTAACTATTTCATATACCCTCTAGAGGCGAAGACTAAAGTACTATATGCCCAATTGTATTAGATTCACATCACCAGCCTGCAAATTGAGTTAATTTGTAACTGCTTGTTTTTGTAGAGATTGTCATTCAAAAAGATTTTGTTTTCTGGTTAATTTTATTATGGATTATTTACATCTCACATGCCATGCAGACTTTGAGCATTGGCCACCTGCAGCGTTTGGGGGAAATGGCTGTTATAAAGGTTCCTACTTTTAATTCTGTGTCTTTTATCTATAGGATATGAAAAGGCAAAAATTAAAACCTATGTACATAAAGTTACATATGATTCTTTTTTCATGCAGAGGCGGTAGATTTGATTATCTGCTTTCTTAGCTTCTTTCAGTTTTTCCTGAGCTAAGTATCTGATAAATAAAAAGTAAACCAATAAAAAGTAGTAATGTGTGTGGAGATAGTTGAAGAATTATGAATTATTCATTAATTAAATAGAAATATCTCAGTGGCATAGTGAGAAGCATTAGTAGTCCATGGACCATGAGCATATTTCTTCAGTAGGATACAAATACTTACCATTCTTAACAGTGGCCTTGAATCTAAAAGTGGCATATGACTTCATGTTATATACCATGTTTTTAGGTAAGTAAGTATACAGTACTTATATGAAGTTAAGTTCTTTCACTGTGAGATGTCATAGAAATCATGAGGTAACATTAAATAATGTTTGCCATATCCTTATTTTAATATGCTATTTCACCTCATTTATACTTTGAATATTTATGTTCTTTTCAAGTGGTGTTAATTAAGCATAGTATTAAAAAGTTTTATTAGGAATAGTATTTTAAATGTCTGAATACAAATGGATAGAGCTCTGTAGTGCTTCCATTTATAGTGAAAAGTACTGAATGTCTCATTTTAGATTGTTCCTTTAGAGTTTGGAGCAGAGATTATAAAAAGCCAACGTGTAGTCTAACCTTCTGTTATATTTTCTTAGAACAGTTATAATTCTCTAGAGCAGATATTCAGATCTGTCTGTTCAAACTGAAGTAATGAGGAGAAATTTCCTTATAGAAATCCAAGTTACGTTATTATTACACTTATTACTCATAACTTTCAGTAATTTGTTATTGTAATTTATTTTAGGATGATATATTTAGTATTTTCCAAATACAATATTACTATAATACTGTTTTGTCATAAATTCAATTAACAGAAATGAATATTTCACTAAATGTTCTAAGGTTGTGTTCTCAATTCAAAATTATTAAATTACTTGTCTTTTGCTTCCAAAATACTTCTAACTAAATGACATAGAAAAAAATTGATAAAAATATTTTTTTCTGAACTTAGTTTTATACAGTTTTTAGCAATACAAACAACATACTAGATCCAAGCTGTTTTTTTACTAGATTGGCCATTTATAATCCATATCAAGTTTTGAGGACTTTTATTTTAAAACCAAGTTTCTTTTTAGAGTGTAACTGTACAAATCTGTATTATTTGGGGTATAGGCAAGGCTTCTAGATACATATTCACGAGAAATAGATTTAGTTCTTTTTATATTTTGAGGAATTCTTAATAAGTATCTCACCTAAAAATCAGACAGCTATGTGATCGTGGCCAGGAAAAAAAGTTTTCTATTTTATTATACTACAGTAAGTCCCTGACTTACATTTACATTCTGGGAGAATTGTTCCTAAGTCGGATTCGTTCCTAAGCCGACAAAATGAGTCTTACACAGTACAGCTGTGAAAGTTCACAACTGAAATGTTTGTAAGTCTGGACTTACTGTATTCTAGAAAAACATTGTGCAGATCTTTTACAAGAAAAATCCTGATAGATTAAGGGATGACATTATGCATTGTAGACAATATGGCAAATATTCAGCTTTTCTTTTTTTGCATAGTAGAACAGTAAGTAAAAGTGACACTAGATACAGTGGATGTCTCCAATGCCTCTTCATCAGAAAAACTTATGCTTACTTAGGCAAAAGACAATTGCTTAATCCTGGAAAAGGGTCCCTATATAAGAATATTCCATATTTACTTTTTCTGGGCAGATTGTAGCTTACAAATATTGAATAAATTGGTGTGCTCTGTTGAAATTTATTTCCAACATTTTTCTTTGGACAATATCAAAATATACTGTCCAGTAAATATTAGCTGTTTATTGCTTTTTACCGTTTTCTCTTTTTATCATTCTTTTTATAACCATAAATCCCATTATTAAATTAACATCCCCTTTTGATATATAGTAACTTTTGCTGCATTATTAATTCATATTTTTCATGCATCAAGGATTTTTTTACCTTCCATGGTTTAAATATAATAATGATTATATTTGTTTTTAAGGATTTAAAATCATTGTATAAAAATAACTAATGTTATTAATCAGTTTCTTTAGTGCTATACTATATCTGAATCATTACAAATTAATTATTAAAATTAATTTCAGACTTTTTAATTTTAGCCTGTAATAGTTGAATATTCTGAAGGTTTAATTGACTTAATTGCTTTTTAATGGTTAGAATAAGCCACTGATTACAAATGCATGGTAAGCATTTATAGTTAAAACTAGTAACATCTTGAATACCACATTTCTGTTTGTAATAATTAAAACTTTGATGACTATGTAAAACTGTATTTTTCTTGTTTGTATAGTTAAACACAGTTGAGATGCTATTTATACAGGCAGCAATCCAGAAAAGAAATGAAATATTAAAATTTATTAATAGCATTAGCTGTCTACTTCTAGTAGAATCTTTTTAGGAGACTTAGAAATTTTTTTAAAGTTTGATATTCAAACTTTTTCTTGCCGTGAGTTTAATCATCTTTATCAAGTGTTCTTTATCTTTATGAGAAACATACTTTTGAAAGTAAAGTGATAATTTTTCAGTTATATATGGATGGTGGATTTTTTAAAAAAGCATCATTGTAAATGGCATAGTTCAGTTTTTTAAATATGCTAAATTAGTGTCACCTTCAAAATATTACTGTAATATATTTTAATTTTTAAAAATTAACTTTATTTAATCTGAAATTGACTTTACCTTAAAACATGCAGCTATAAAAATATGATAACTTTCATTATTAGAATTGGTTTATAATTTTATTTTAAATATTTTCTTCTTCTGAATATAACCAGGTTTTCCTCATCCAGCTAAGAAAATTATTTTAAAATTATCCTCATTTATATTGTTTTCTTTCATTTTTGTTGAAGAGAAAAATCAAGTTAGAAGGAAAAGACTTAACAAATGACAGCAATTCTTCAGAAGAGCTGAAGAAATGTGTTAAAAGCCTTATAAGTCAGTAATTTGTGTAATTACAGATGAAATGGATAGTGGATTTTTCTTTCTCCAATATCCCGCCGTCATAATGTCACATTTTCAGAGGGCCTTAAAAGGTGCTGATAAATGCTTTTAACTGTCCGCTTTGGATTGAGTGGAGAGGTGAGGCTTGCTGATGTGGTGTTGCATCACCAACTAGCAAAATGACTTAGAGCAGCATATGTTAATTTCAGTACCAGGCAGTATAAAGTGGTATGCTCAGCTTCCATCTACACATAATCACATGGTACAAGGAGCAAGCCTGCTGTCAGACTTCAGCAAGTTCTTGTCTTTATCAGGTTGTTTACATTAAAGATAGTGTTTTTGGATAATGACACATCCCTAATGTGAATATTCAAACTAAAGTTTGTTATCCTTGTTTCTCAAGAAATGTTGTCATGATTGTGCCTTACAGACATTTGCTAAGAGCTGCACATTTGTTTAAAAGTGATTTTTTGGGTTTTTTCTTCCTGACTTATTTTCCTAGACTGATCCTGTTGGGAACACTTATGTATGGAACCCGAGCATCAAGTTTTACAACCAGTCAAGGTCCACATCTCCTTCCACTTCTAGTGAAGCTGAGCCAGTTAAGGTGCCTCATTGGAGCAGCCTTGCTCCCCAACTTTACACTTGTGTCAGGAAAGAGGGAATTGAAAAAAAAGTGAATTCTGTCTAATCAAATACAGTGTGTCATAAGTTAGTTTATTGGAGATCATTACATTTAACTGATAATTATACAGAAATGGAAAATAAAGTATAAATTTGTCCCCAAATATTCACTTGAAATAGGCAAAAGTTTATTAACTATGTAGTCTTTTTACTTAGAGAAATGTGTAGAACAGAGAATAGATTTATGTAAATGTTGGAATTATCATAAACTCTGTAGGCATATGGCCATGAGATGCCATTCTCATATTTTAATTCTTCTAATTTAATAAGCCATGATATAACTCATCTGCTACATCATAAGCACAACTTAAAACTGAAACTGCCACTAATGGCCACTTAATAGTTTATTCTCACTGCTAAATCGGCCAGACACTCACTCAACTAAATCATCCCTTTTAACACTACACAAAAAACTATGTTGTGTTTACACTTCATGTTAGACAATGGCTTTAAATGGCCACTTGGCCAGTTATAGCATCTGAACCATTTCCTACACAAGTCAGAAGAGTACGCCCTGCCTCAGTTCATCTGTCCTGCCTCACAGTCAAGTCCTGGTTCTTCTTGGAGCACCACAGTTCATGCACAGCTCCTCACCTTCTCTGCCTGTAATCTCCAGAGCTGGGTCTTACTTCCCACTGAAGTAAACACCCAGTCTTGAGGAGCTGTCTGCAGTTAAGTGTGAGCTACAGCTCGCTCTGACTTGTCTCCCTGTGTCAGAGCCCTCAGATTGGTTTAAGTTGATTGAGACCCTCTGATTTTCTAGTCACAATTGTTTTAATAATGGGAGTTAATGTACTTTTACTTTAATGATTAAATATCTCAGGCATATACAGAATAATATAATAAACACCCTTGTAACTGTTACCCACAGATTTAACAGATACGAACATTTTGTCCTGTTTTTTCAAAGAGAGAAAATATTCCAAAAACAGTTCAAACATCCACCCCTGTACCATTCCCCTCTCTTCTTTCCCAGACATACCTAAATATAGCTGGTGTGCATTCTACCTTCCTTGGTTTTACATGTTTATTTTATTTGTATTCATAATCCCTATGTGGTAATGTTTGTCATATATTTAAAATTTACACAAATGTCACTTGTATCCTTCTGCAGCTTCTTTTCATTGTGCTTTTTAGGTTTATTTATATAGACACATGTCCATTTAGTTCATTTATTATATGAATATGCCACAACCATTTATCTATTCTTCTATTGTTGGATATTTAGGTAGCTTCCAATTTTTTAATTACTACAATCAATGTTGATGTGAACATCCTAGTATCTATCTGCTTTGGAAGTTTTGCAGCTTGTTTAGTATATATAAGTGGAATTATTGGGTTGTGTGGTATGTAGATTTTCAACTTTCACTAGATCTTGACAAATTGTTTTCCATAGTGGTTGGACCCATTTTCACTTCCACCACCAGTATATGAGAGTTCCCCATTTCTCCACATTCTTACCAACCCTTGGTACTGTCAGACATTAACTTTTGCTGGTTTGATAAGTGTATAAAGTGGCATTTTTGTTTTTAATTTGCGTTTTTTCTATTTCTTAATGTTCTTCAGCATCTTTTTGTTTCTTGGTTGTTGATTTGCTTGTTCATATCCTTTGCCCATTGTTCTACAATTATTTTTCTTGATTTTTTTCAGTTGTTTTATGACATGTTCTATATATATTTTGAATACTACCTCTTTGCCAGCTATATGCTTTGGAAATATTTTCTCCCAGTCCATGGCTTATTTTTTAACTTTGTGATATCTTTTTTTTTTTTTTTTTGGTACCAGGAATCGAACTCAGGTCCTTGCTCTTGCACAGCAGGCAGTGAAACCACTGAGCTAAATCCCTGGCCCAACTTTGTGATATCTTTTTGTCTTGTACGTCTTTTCATTTTAAAATAGTCAGTTTTATCTCTTATTTCCTTTATGACTTCTGCTTTTTGTGTCTTTTTAAAACAGTTCGTCCTCATGCAGAGATTATAAAGATTTTCTTCCATATTTTCTTTTTAAAAGTTTAAAATTTTTGCTCTTATGTGTTTAGGACCTTAATGAAACTGAAATTTATTGTTATGAATAATGGGAAATAGGGATCTAATCTCTTTTTGCCCCATAAACAACTAGCTCTCCTTTATTTCACCTCCTTTGATTTATAATACTACCTTTGCTTTTTTGCATGGGTCTGGTGGGGGCTTCCCTGTTCTTTTCCACTGTTCTTTTGATTATTCCTGCACTGACGTAGTTTCTTAATTACTGCAACCCTGAAATAATTCTTGACACCTGGTATGGTGATCCACCCCCACCCAATTTATTCTTTTTCTTCTTGACCCTTTAGTTTTCCATATTACTTTTAGAATTAGCTTGTCAAGTTCCATGTGGAACATTTGATTGGAATTGCATTCAATTTATAGATTTATTTGAGGAGAATCAACATCTTCATGATATTAGGCATTTCCATCTATGAACAAACACAGTGTACATAGTAATTAGGAATCCTTTTACATCTTTCAATAAAGTTTCATTACTTCTATTATATTCCATACTGCTTATTAGATTTGTTCCTAGATAAATTTTTTGTTGCTATGGTGCATGAGATCCTTTTTAAATACTTACTTTTATTATGCTTTGCTGGTCTTTATAAACTCTGTTGTTCTTACAGCTTGCACCCTTACTTCTTTAATAATTTCTCTTCAACTTTCTATAGAATACTAGTAATAATGTTGTTCCTTGTTAATTCTTTTTCATTAATTCTTATGTAGCTTGTCAGTGTTCTTATTGAATTTCTATACTTCTCAAATATTAAGTTTATATGTTGGGTTCAAAATTTTTTTTAACTGTTCAAAAGTAAAATTTAAAGTACAACTAAACTTACAATTCAAAGAAAATTGAGAAACTCAACTGAATTCCATCTTAACATTATAGTATATGTAAAATAGTCTATTTTTGGAGGTTGTATAGTAACAGGAAAAGAAGGATCATCCATTTATCTTTTAATATTTTTAAATATTTTGT
This sequence comes from Heterocephalus glaber, assembly GCF_000247695.1. Next base: position 12,354,886 of record NW_004624771.1, on the reverse strand, counting down.
AACTTTATGTAAGGATTAGCTATTTTTTTCATGATTACTTGCTTAACATCCTAAAAGTTAGTTCCTTATTTATTTATGCTTTATTAATTAAACAATGTCCTTTTCTCCACAATAATATCCAATAAATCACAGATTCTTTTCATTCAAAGAAATTTCCCATAAAATAAGACTTTTTTACTTGCTAATAAAGATATGGTTTATAGCTAAACTTGTATGAAATTCAGAATTCTAATAATAGATAACTCCTTTATTTGAAAAATTAATTTCTGCACAAAAATTTCACTAATTTCTATCTGTGTATTCAAAACCAGAGTTAAATTCTATGTATGTTAATATGTCTTCTAAATATGGAAGTCAGGTGTTTAAAAATAATCTTCTAAATATTTTTATTATAACTTGTTAAAATCAGATACTTTTTGAAAGAGCAATATGGCAAATTCATATGAATGTGAAAAATACCCTCATTTTGATGTGGGCTACCAGCTATAATTTTTGTGTTTTCCTATGGATTTTCTTTTTCAAATTACTTATTTTTAAATTTCCAGATTGGAATAATATTTACTAATTGAAAAAGTTTTTCGTTTGTAGATATTGTAAGCTAAAGTTTAAGTTATCACTACTATGAGAGCTTTAATTTGAGATTAATTAGGAAAACTTTTTTTACTTACTGACATTTTATTTTTATTTACTTTGGTTTCTCACTAGTTGTGTTTGAAATAAATGGAGTTTTTATGATGTTTATTTCCTTTTTGCCTTCCGGCTTCAGATTGCAGACTCAGCTCCACTTCCAGGGCACACACCGACCTTAAGGAAAAAGGGATGCCCGGGTTCAACTGGCCTTCCAACTAAGGTATTCAATCTGTTATAAGTATAGCATGTTCCCCAAAACAATGAGAATAGATTTCTTCTGTTTTGTGTATTTCCTGTGATTTTGATACTGATTTCTTCAAAGTTACAAAAAAAAAAAAGCTTGGAAAGAAAATATATTCTGTATGAGTGAAAATAATCACCGCTGCTAATAGTAGGAAGAATATATGGGTTTTTTTCCTTTTTCTTTTTTTTAAACTGGTAACTTTTTAAAGCTTTAACTGTGTCACTGATATCAGTTTGGTCACCAAAGGTGATTCAAACAGTCTGCAGCATGCTGTGATTTAAAGATAATTAAGATAACTTTTCTTCAAAGCAGTAAGAATAGAATGGTTTGAGGTTGGACCAGAGCTCATGACTACTTGAAGTTCCAAGGTTTCACCCTATTCCCTGGCTAGTAATGGTAGTCAGATCATTCTGTTTTTAAAAAACAAAACAAAACAAAAAAACCTTCTTTTCTTCTTCTTTTTTTTTTTGGTACCGAGCATAGAACTTGGGTCCTTGTGCTTTCGAGGCAAGTGGTGAAACTACTGAGCTAAATCCCCAGCCCCTCTTTTTTTTTTTCAGTACTGGGGATTAAACCCAAAGCCTTTGCTCTGAGCTACTTCCCTTGCCCTTTGTTTCATTTCACTTGTCACTAAGTTGCCCAGGCTGGGCTCAAACTTGAGATCCACCTTCTTTAGCCTCCCAGAGTGTAGGGATTACTGGCAAGGACCCCTACACCCTACTAGGTAATTTTGTTAATACGATGTTAATCTCAGCTGAAATAAGAATTACTTCATAAGAATTTTTTATCAGAATTAACATATATTGGAATACAGAGAGTTCTTACTGGTTTAAATTAAATCACATGTATAAAAGAGAAATGATTGGCCAAATTTGTTTTCATAGAGAAGTAAATGGGTTTTTTTGATGCCTATATGTGCCAGTCATTGTTTGAAAGGTTTCTATTATAACACTTAAACTTAACTATCCTCTGAATTAGATACTATTATGGACCCTATTTTATAGATGAAGAAAGTGAGACGCAAAGGACTCAAGTGTAACTTGCTCCTAAGTTCACACAGTGGAGCAGAGAAAGGGCTATTCGTGTGCAGCTGGGGATTTAGCTCAGTGGTTCTGCCACCTGCCCCACAAGCGCAAGGACCCAAGTTCGATCCCCAGTATCAAAAAAAAAAGAGGACATTTCCTATAATTCATGTGCAATTAAAACATGCTAAGAGGTGATTGGAGAGGACAAGAGTATTCCAAAGAGATGAAATATCTTTGGCTTACCACCAGTAAATCAGCCAAGACTTAGAAATCTTTAGGTACTGGCTTTTCAATAAGAAATTGTAAGCTGCCATCTGTCTCAGGAATAATATGAGTGTATTTTTATCTGCTCAAGTATCATACTGCCTCTGTCTGTGGAAGAAAAAGAGATTTATGAAGCATATTATTTGTTCTTGCTCTTAGAAAATTAAATTCATGATAGACAGTAGAAATAAGAATGTTATTAGGGCCAGCGATTTAGCTCAGTGGTTCTGGCACCTGCCTTGCAAGCCCAAGGTCCTGAGTTTGATCCCCAGTACAAAAAAAAAAAAAGAAAGTTATATACTTTCTTCTTCCTAAGGTATAACGCATATTAAACTGTATTTATATAGGTATAAATGTACAAAATTTCACTTCTTGGTAAAGAATAATTTGAAGAATTTAAAGAAATCCTGAAACCAAGATTTATGAGTAAAACCAAAACAATAAATTATCATTTAATCATTATCTTATACGGTGTTATTTTAGCTTATTCTAACTCAGTGATTTCTAATAAAACATTTAAATAGCATTAAACTAAGATGTAAAAAATGGAAAGAATTTATTGTATGTAGAAAACATTCTAGGAGATAATATATGCATAGAGACTAACTAACATTAAGGAAATCCTTAAATAATGTATATTTTTATCAACTTGTTTTATAGCGCAAGACTCATCAGTTTTTTGTAAAATCTTTCACTTCTCCCACCAAATGTCATCAGTGTACCTCTCTGATGGTGGGTTTAATCAGACAAGGCTGTTCATGTGAAGGTAAGAACAAAATGGAAATAAAATAGGACTTGTATAGGCACCACTTTATTTGTCCTAATATTTACTTCTTAAATTGTAATCAAATAACTTTATTCTCTTTAAAAGAAATACCATGTTTATTTCACTTAATTATGTGTTTTTCTCTAGATAACAAGAATGTAAATAATAAACTGAGCACCTTGCTAAAGTCTGTTGAGGGGTGGGGATTTAGCTCAGTGGTGCCGCTGCCTGCTTCGCAAGCGCAAGGTCCTGAGTTCCATCCCTGGTACCCCTGGCCCCCCAAAATAAATAAAATCTGTTGAATGTTGGTGACTTATGTGACAGAAGACACAAAAATTGTCCTTGGATCTATTGTTTAATTACAACATTATTTATTAGAGAAATCATTGAGAAGTAGACAACCCTGTGCCTTTTCAGAAATACTGAATGTCTGCCACAATGCCTCAAATGATAGTTATTCCTAGTATTAATAACAGAGGTTTCTCCTACCTATTCATTGATTTTTCTGTTGTGTGTTTATTATATGCTTCCTCTGTGCTGCTAGGCACTGGAGATGAAGTAGTGAATGCGAAAAAGATCATACCCTTGTGGAGCCAGCTCACATTCCAAGAGATAAGAGAGAGAGGATCAGAGGCCTTGAAGCAGAAAACAAAGTATATTTGTTTAGATACTACTTTATGTTTTCCAAGGCCTCCAAAATAAAAATTATTTAAATTTTAGAAATATAGTTTTTTTTAATCAAATGACATTTTGCTACTACAAAACTACCTCATACAATTTTCTGGCATATCTTATTAAAATGACCAAAAAAAGTTGATAACTCAAATTCTAATACTAGTTTCTGTTTCTTAGCTCTTTTGCTATTAGTATTGGAAAGGCCTCTAGAAGTCCTTTAGGAGGACTTTAAAAGTGTAGTCACTCCCCATCATATGCATGTCTTCTCTTCACCTGCAATTAGCCTGTATTTAACTACTTTGAGGAAAGGGGAAATTAACAGCATACTAAGGCAGTGCATTCTACATTTGGTCAGTTCTCAGGACTGAAGTGGAAGATCTAGATTGCATTATCCTTTAGATAACATGGGTTCAGAAGAAAAGAGTCATGGCTACAGAGTAAAGATTTGAGAGTTATGAGTGTATTAAGTCATGGATATGACTGACATTATCCACGATGTGCACATAGATTGAAAGAACAAGGACAGGGCCTTGGGAGACACAGTTAAGGGGAAGAAAAGCACAAGATAACCAAGTAGTCTGAGAAGAAATAGCCTGTACCATGGATCATGTGACTGAAGCCAATGGAGAAACTTATACAGATTGCTATCTTTGTCTCATTTTGGACCATAGCCAGTTCTTGTCTGTTACTTTACAGTTCATTTATCAGAAAGCATCCTGGGCAGATACCTGGCTTTTTAAATCCTTGACCATTTTTTATTCATCAAAAGTATTTGTAATAAGGACTTTTGGAGATCTGTATGGGCTCTCTTACGTTCTGGCATCGTGTGCTGTGAAATTATGCCTGTCTTTTCTTCAAATCCTTAAAGCCTACCTTATAAAGCCATGGGGACATAGGACTATCCCCACCTTTTGTCCGACAGGTTTTTGTAAATGTTATGATAATTGGTACAAGCTCTAAAGACTCCTGCCATTTTTATTTATCCCTGGATTAGATCCAGTATAGATGCTTACTTTGTTGCTTTCACTACCCTTTGAAGGTGAGATTTTTTTTTTCCTTGTTAGTAAAACAAATTGTAACTTGTTAGAAATTCCACTTACATGAATTGAGAAGTTAGGATAGTTTTTGACAGTACCTTTATCTTTGAAAGTATCTTTATCTTCCCTCTTTATTAGTTTCATAATGCCTGTCACTGATGTGTAATCCATTTCTCCTAGGTGTATGTATTCTCACAGTAATATATTGCTTCAGTTTCTTTCTTAGTATTCCTCCAGAATCCTCTAAGATTATTTTTAGGAGTAGAAATTGTAATGTTAAAATATAACTCCTGCGAACAAGTTTGTTTTAAATATTTTAACCTTTAATTTTCACCCAACCCAGTTTCATTGAAACCTATGAGTTTGTTTTTATTTATCATCTTGTTTTAGAATCTCAAATTCACCATGTGAATATCAAATAAAAGGATTATTGCAATACTATTAATAGCTAAATATGCAGGCTCTGAGCCAGACTACCTGGGTTTGAATTGCAGCATTGCCACTTCTGAATTCAGTGACTCTGAGCAAGTCACATATGACATTGGCATAATAACTGTACCTGTCATATTGTCACAGGAAATAAAGTGTTAATTATTATTACCCTAGCTGTAGTTTAAGTATGTAGAATATTAATACCAAAAATTTACCCTTAGTTCATAACTCTTTAATTATTGAAAATTTTTATTTTCAAGATTAGTAAAACTTGCCAGATGTAGCAGAGATGTCAGATAGCTTAATGTTCATAAGTGACAATTGCAGGAGAAATTTCAGGACAAATACCATGTCATTGTAGGATGAAGAGCTAGAATAGAAAGAACTCCAGAAACCACTTTTGTAGGAATTATAATGTTAACAGAGAACAATATATTACAAATAATTAAAAATTTACTGTTTCTCATTGAAATTCCTATTGATTGGTAGATAAATTAGTTTCCCAAATGATAAGTTTATTTAAAATAAAATATAAGCATTCATCATACCACATTGTATGCAGTTAGTGCTCAGTGAATTTTGTTGTGGTTGTTGTTGTTAAGTGGATTTTTATTAATGTTTTGGGTTCTTTCTCTCTCAAAGTGTGTGGATTCTCATGCCATATAACTTGTGTAAACAAAGCTCCAACTGCATGTCCAGTTCCTCCTGAGCAGACAAAAGGTCCCCTGGGTATAGACCCACAGAAAGGAATAGGAACGGCGTATGAAGGTCATGTTAGAGTGAGTATCATTAATTCAGGTTTAGATCAATCCTTTAAGATTTATCAACAAATTAAAATAGTCACTTCACATAGTACTTGACAAAATTAAATACAATTCATCTAATTTTTTTATTCAGAGTAATGATTTGAAAGCAAAAATTTAGCTTTTATTTGGAAATAAATTCTAAAATGTCACAAACTTTTCTGTGTTACTCCTGTTATGATGAACATATATTGAGATCTCCATAAAGGAGTTTTTGACCTCCAGTCTTGCCAGAGAGGTGCAGAGTATGCTTATGAATTGTGAGATATTTTCAAGATGTAATCTTGCTGTCTTTGTAGTAATACTTGCAGTACATAAGCTGAATTTCATCTTATTACCAGATTTGACTTCTATGCTGTAAAGAAGCATGAGTGCTGCATTAATGGAATTACTTCTAAAAGTTAAAATGGTGCCATTTGAAACTCTTTTGGTAAAAGGCAAAAGTCATTTACTGTTTTTCTCTTATGTTATTAATGACATGCATATCCCATCTGCTACTTTACCAACCAAAGTGGCAAATTTTGAATTTGTGCATATTATCTTTTTTTTTTTTTTTTTGGTACCGGGGATCAAACTTGGGTCCTTGCGCTTGCGCAGCAGGCGGCGAAACCACTGGGCTAAATCCCCAGCCCATGTGCATATTATCTTTAAGTTTTTATTCTGTGTTTACATAAAGAATTAAAGAGGCTGTTGCTGACATTTTCATTTGAATTGTGTTTGTGCCTGTCTGAAACAAAACTAAGATCCCTAAGCCAGCTGGAGTAAAGAAAGGATGGCAGAGGGCCCTGGCTGTGGTTTGTGACTTCAAACTCTTTCTGTATGATATCACTGAAGGAAAAGCATCTCAGCCCAGTGTTGTCATTAGTCAAGTTATTGACATGAGGTAAGCCTTTGGGGTAAAGAAAGATGTTTATATCATTGCAGCATAGGAATAAAAAAGACTGGTTTTTCTTTAAAATTGCCATGGTTTTACTTAAATGATCTGATTTCATGTTGATTTTCTAATTTGCTCATATTGCTATAGTAGCATCATTAAATATATGAAGTAAGTTGTAATTATAAAACAGATTGACATGTAGGTTGAGTGTGTGGGGCTAGGAGCCAAGGAATAGAAGCTGGTGTCTGGGGCTAGAAGACCGGTTTAAAGGTTGTGGGTTATCTGAAGCCTAAGATGTAGTGTTTATATCATCACCTAAAGGCACAGAGTATAACCCATTGTGAAGAAAGGAATAAAATCTCAGATCAGACAAGGTCTTGGAAAACATGGTGAATGAGGGATCATTTAAATTAGACATCTATTGGACATTTCTGATCTTATTTTTCAGATTCTTGGAGTACTCTCTTTTACCTCTTCTTATAACTCCAAGTAGTGTCCCTAAGGAATCGTATCTTCTCCCATACCTTCAGCCATAACTTCTGCTTTGATGACTCCCAGACACATCTCCAGCTCAGAAATAGCCATCCATCACGCAAAACCCACATTTCTAGCTGTGCCTCACACAAGCATTTAAAATCTGTAACTCAAATGTATTATTTTCTCCACAAATATGGAATATGAAGGGACCAGTGCAAGAAATATAAGCAGTATCTGGCAAAACTTGCTAAGAGACTGAATGTAGAAAGATAGGGAGGGAGGGCTAGGTGCAGTTGTATGCACCTGTAGTCCTAGTTACTCAAGAGGCTGAGGCAGGGGGATCAGCTGAGCCCAGAAGTTTGAGGTCATCTTGGGCAACATAGCAAGACCTTGTGTCTAAAAATAAAAATCAAAGACTAAGGTGTCAAGACTTATGGCCAAAAGAAATACAGTACCAATAACAAAATTGAGGAAATCACAAGGAATGAATTGTTATGTAGGAAATCTGTTTTAGATGTTGAAGGAAAAATAAAATGTCAGGTGAACTGGGTTGAGTACACACGAGACTTACTATGGGAGGCAAGAAGGTCCTCTGTGACCTCTGAAGACCCACTGTAAGATCCAAATCCCAGTTCTTCATATATACTTTCTGGCCTGTATCTTTGGATAAGCCAACAGTTATTTCTGGCTCTTGTATAATGTACCACTGTTAAGTTACTGTTAACAAATACTTTGGGTATTATCAGTTACAATGGGGAAAAATCATTTTATTCAATGCACTATTCTGTGCAGTTCAACTTTGAGGATCTCTTCATGTATGTTATTTGATTATACAACCAAAACCATACACACATCGTTCTGTGTATTAACTTTAAATGTTTCACTGTTCTTTCAGAGATGAAGAATTTTCTGTGAGTTCTGTCTTGGCTTCTGATGTTATTCATGCAAGTCGTAAAGATATACCTTGTATATTTAGAGTAAGTGTGTGCTATAATTTGATCACTCATTTATTTTTAATCAGTATGCTTTGTACCTCCATATAAATCATAAACTTATGAGTACAACTAAATTTTACATTTTTGATATATTTCATATCATCTCATACTTGAATATTTAGAAAATTGATGCATGTAAAATGGCTTCTAAAAATATTTTTCCTGTTAGATAATATTGTTGAATCCTGATTGACTTTTTAAATAAATACTATCACATGGAAAATTGGATAAATATGAGTTTTCTTGAATTTTTAAAAAATAGAATTTTCTCTTTTTATTGTTTTTAAAATTGTGTTTCAGTTACTTACCTTTTTTTTTGGTACTGGGAATTGAACTCAGGACCTTGCACTTTTGAGGCAAGTGCGGCGCCACTGAGCTAAATCCCTGGCCCTTAGTTACTTACTTTTTTATAACAACTATTTAAAAATTTAATAGCTTACACAACAGCGATTTTTCACCTTTTTATGAATTAGCTGGACACTTCTAGGGTGTTGGCTAAGGACACTCACCTGACTGCACTATCTGGGCCTGGAATATCCAAAACAGCCTTTCATCTGTGGCCTTGTCACTGTTAGCTGAGTGATCTCAGTCTCCCATCCTTGATGGCTGGCTTCCAAGAAAGCAAAAGAAGCTGCCAGGCCTTGTAAGGAATAGGCCCAAAACAGGCCTGATAACTCTTCAGCATTCTGTTGGTCAAAATTGTGAGTCTCCCATTTAAGGGGAAGGGAAATGGACTCTGCTTCTTGATTTCAAAAGGTTGAAATCCATAGGAGGAATTGTTGACAGTTGGAGGCTATTTACCCTATGATCTTGAAAGGGTAAATTAAGATAGAAATTTTTTTCCAACCCTGTTGTTAGACCCATCTGCTTGGTACATGTCTCCTGATTGTCTGAAGATCAGAGGTAGTACTTAGTCCCTCAGTTTCCACACTGTCAATTATTTGTTCTCTCCTCGGCCACCCGGGAGCCTGTAGATACCCACTTAGCTACAGCTGATTGGCAGAGTGATTTTTATTGTCACTGATGCCTAAGAAGGATACATATTTAGAACAAAGCATTTTATATATGAGAGAGGTGATTCTGCATATATAAAATTTAAAACTATTCTGATTGAGTTTTAGAATGATAAACTTTTGTTTAAATACCAACTCAAGTGATCTGATCTTTTTTTGTTGTTGTTGTTAAATTCTTTTATTGGTACATTTTAGGTATACAACACAATTACATTTCTCATTGGGTGATCTTCTTTAATAATATAAATTATTTTTATGAAATACCAGAGAATGTATTTCTGAGCATTCATGACTTTTTTAAACAGTATACTATAGTCCATAAGAGCATGAATATAGGATCCTAGACCTCTACTTTGTGCCCCTGAACAAATTAAATTTCTTTTTATCACAGTTTTTATATGTAAAATGAAGATTGAATAACAGTTTCTGTCTCATGGAGTTGTTAAGAAGGTTAAATGTTTAATACTTGTAAAGTGCTTAGACCCATCTGATGTTCGGTGATTATAAATGTCAGTTGTTATAGGACTGTGTAATGCATTTTTTTGTGCTGCTGTTTTGGTACTTTTGTAGCAAGGAAAATAAAAGTGACACTTAACACCTTGAATGGTGTCTCCTACCTTATCTTGTCATGAATTCTAGTGTTAGAACTAGTTCTTCTGATTAGGAACAGCTGAACGCTGCTAAAGGTGTCATTTAATGAATGCTCATACTATTGGTGAATGCCAAACAAACCAGCATACCATGAAATCAGCACCATTATATCATGAATATTAATTAAATTTTCCCAGGTCACAGCTTCACAACTCTCAGCGCCTAATAACAAATGTTCAATCCTGATGCTGGCCGACAGTGAGAATGAGAAGAGTAAGTGGGTAGGAGTGCTCAGTGAATTGCACAAGATCTTGAAGAAAAACAAATTCAGAGACCGCTCAGTCTATGTTCCCAAAGAGGCTTATGACAGCGCTCTGCCTCTTATTAAAACAACCCAGGCTGCTGCAATCATAGGTATGAATTTATATTATTTATTATATTTTCATAATTGTTTACTGATCTACCTTGTGAGCTGGAATTGGCTTTTGTCTAGAAATCCCCAGTGGCCAACATAATATCCCTTCTATCACAGATGTTCAGTAAATGTTTATTGAAACAAGTGAGACCTATATTATTTGTTTTTCAGCTGTTATACTTTATAATAGACATGTATTTTCTTCTGAAAAACCAACACTGCTAGGGGCCAGGGATTTAGCTCAGTGGTTCCACCGCCTGCTTTCCAAGTGCAAGGTCCCAAGTTCAATCCCCAGTACCAAAACAAAATTTAAAAAATAAAGTGTTTCTCTAAAAAAAAAAAAAAAAAGCCAACAGTACTAAAGATTAACCTATTCGTCTATTTTCCACTTGGGTGAATTAGAAAAGTTAATTTCTTGGAGCTTAAGTTTCACATACAATACATAGACAGTAATTACCTTTCTAAGGTTATTGAGAAGTTTAAAAAACATGGAATACGTAAGGCAGAGTACCCCGCAGTTAAAATGCCCTCAGTAAATGGCAAGTTTAATATCTGATAGTTTAAATTTTTGCCATATTCTTACACAATTACTTACACACTTAACTTTTTGTTACTTTCAAGTAACTACTGAGAAGTTTTATAGCAGGGTTCAAATACTTTCCACAGTCCTTTCCTCTCAAAACAACACATGGAACTAGACCTAAGCCACTAAAAAACTAGATTTTTCTCTTTTTAATCATTTATTAGATAAACGTTTGCTTGTTTTCATAGGTATTGATACAGATTTTTAAATGTTATTTGAGGTATTTAATATTATATAAGGTATTTAAATGTTATATGAGGTATTTACCACTGTAATCTGAAAGATTGCATAGTGTTAATTGTTATATTTTCATTACTTCCATTTTTGCACCAAATTTTATTATCTGATTTATTCTGTTTTATGTGGTTCTCTGCCTAATAAAAATATTTTATATATGTGTCTTATATAGATCATGAAAGGATAGCTTTGGGAAATGAAGAAGGATTATTTGTTGTGCATGTCACCAAAGATGGTAAGAGAAAATCAAATTATTTTTTGAGTAATTTTAAATCATATGTTAGAAAATTCTGGAGTCTAAATTCTAAAATGAGAAAAGTTTGCTCTTATTATTCCAAAACTGAAATTTCTAGGCAAAATTTGAAAATATTTCTAAGTCAAAGGATTAAATTTCTGTAATCCCCTTAGATTCTAAAACTTCAAGCACATAGTATCTCTGTGTCATTTTGTTTAGTAGTACTCCTGTATGAACTCAGATCTTATTTCTAAAGATGGTAAATGGTAAAAAGCTACAACCTGCTTTTCCCGTGCTTTATTAGTCCTATAAGAAGTAACAGCCATTAAAATATTTTTGTTTCAGTTTTATTCCCATAGTTTCATATAATAGGTTTTTTTCCTAGGACAAAATTAAGTGCAAGTTGAAACAAAGAGAAATCAATTGAATTTCGTATTCATAATTATAGTATTATAAGTCTATCTTGGTGTCAAATTATCTATTTATTTAAACTTCATTGTTATCCATAGAAACACCTTCATAGAAATAAGAATTACTAGTTACTCAGTTTTTAAAACAGGTGAAGGTCTTTAGAATATAGTACCAGTAAAAAGGTTTTTCTTGAAGTCTTGGCATGCTTTTACACAAGAATTCTTTGCTTTGGCTGTCCTGGATACCAGAGTTCTCAGTGCTAAATTTAATGCCTATAATAGGTGAGTTAAATGGTCTTATAATGGGTTTAATTATCTTCCTTTTTTTCTATGATTTCTGACTTATTCTTCTGTATGTGTATCTGTATCCTTTTTATAAATCGACATATCTTTTTGAGAATAATGGGAGTATAATTAATAAAACTATTTTGCATTTAATTTATTATTTCTGTGTGTAGAAATTATTAGAGTTGGTGACAATAAGAAGATTCATCAGATTGAACTCATTCCAAGTGATCAGCTTGTTGCAGTGATCTCAGGACGAAATCGTCATGTACGACTTTTTCCTATGTCAGCTTTGGACGGGCGAGAGACAGATTTTTACAAGTTGGCAGAAACTAAAGGGTGTCAAACTATAACTTCTGGAAAAGTACGCCATGGAGCTCTAACATGCCTGTGTGTGGCAATGAAAAGGCAGGTCCTCTGTTATGAACTATTTCAGAGCAAGACCCGTCACAGAAAATTTAAGGAAATTCAAGTCCCATATAATGTCCAGTGGATGGCAGTCTTCAGTGAACAACTCTGTGTGGGATTTCAGTCAGGATTTCTAAGATACCCCTTGAATGGAGAAGGAAGTCCATGCAGTATGCTCCATTCAAATGATCACACACTGTCATTTATTACACATCAACCAATGGATGCTATCTGCGCAGTTGAGATCTCCAGTAAAGAATATCTGCTGTGTTTTAACAGCATTGGAATATACACTGACTGCCAGGGCCGAAGATCTAGACAACAGGAATTGATGTGGCCAGCAAATCCTTCCTCTTGTTGTAAGACTCACTTTCTTATGGCTGTCTTATTATGCCTTCTTGCTTTCTTTTCTCTTCCACTTCGTCTAAGTGTAGTCATTGTTAATAACAGGTTTTTAAAAAAGTCATTGTTAAGACGTTTCCTACATACTTTGTTGTTTTTCCAAAGTAATCATATATAGTTAAGCCTAAGCAAACAAGATTGACGTTCACATTGCATACTTAATACAGATGTTTTTCTGAAATGGATTTTTTTTTATCCTATGGTATTTATCAAAATAACTCTAAATGAGCCAGGGATTTAGCTCAGTGGTTCCGCTGCCTGCCTCGCAAGCACAAGGACCCGAGTTCGATCCCCGGTACCAAAAAAAAAAAAAAAAATAGCTCTGAATCTCTTCATTGTCCCCAAAAATACAGTGCTGTATCAGTAGCTCACAAGACTTTTTCTGGCGAAGTAAATTGTTTAATCAGTTCTATAAAAGGCATGATGTAGCATCTAGAAGCAATGTTACTCAGTTTTATATTTTAATCTAGATAAACAAAATTGCTTATTTCACTCTGAAGAAATATTAAGACATTAACAAATAATTGAATACTGTTATTGTTAAATAATAATTCAATTGTTATTGAATACATGTGATTTTACTATATGAGATGTCTCAATGAGCAAAATAGACACACTGTACCTTCACAGAGCATAGGGTGCAGTAAAAGAGATTCATGGTAAAAACAAAAGTTACAGTAGTAGAAGACAAGTGCCATGATAGCAGATCTAAGATACCATAGGAGAGGTAGAGAGCTTTTTCAGAAAACTTGAGGAAGTCCTATATAATATCCAGTGGATGAATATCCACTATATAATATTATCCACTATATCCAGTGAACCACTCTCTGTCATGATTTCTGTGATACTCCATGAATAGAGAAGGAAATCCATGCAGATTCACCATTCAGATGAGGATGTAGAAGGAGTAGCTAATCCAAATTGTTTTCTTTGTAAAGGAAGATACATGGGTATGCTTAAATACTGATAGGAAAGAACCCCTAGGGAAAGATTGTCTTATCTCGGAAATACAGAAAATACAGTAAGATCCCCAAGAGGGCCAAAGAGGATGGAGTTTATAACACAGAAAAATTATTTGAGGAAGGAGATGTGAAACCTCTTCCATCTTAACAGGACAGAGAAGGAATGATGGAGTTGGGGCCCATTAATTGTAAAGTGCAGAGGAAGAATGTTTAGGAGGACAAGAAATACTTATTACAGAAAAATCAGGAAATCTATATTAAAAGAATGAAAAAAGTCTAATCTCAACCCACCCAGATTTAACTATTTTTAATGTTTTATTTCTTCTGAAATACATACTCTTACTTGTAGTACAGTATGTAGAATGAGTGCTGTTTGTAACTCATAAAAATTCAAAGTATTCTAATGTAGAGTACGAGTTAGACTGATTTAATTTTTAATAGCTTTGTCAGTAATTAATCTATAACCTTAGTTTAGCTAAATAATTTTAATCTATTTGTGTCACTATTAATGTTCAGTTTTTCAACCAATAGATATTGAGCATCTACCATATTCAGGTAACTGTGTTCAGGTACTTTATTACACATTTTTAACTGGGTCTAGAACACTTAACCTGAAGATTTCTCTACTTTGTAAGTTTGTTTCACTCTTAATAACTACTTTAAGAGTCAGATACTTTAAAATGTAACCTCTTTATTGGGCTAATGTTAGCATAAGTCTTCTGTATTAGAAGTGCTATATAATCAGGATGATGGGTATGCCAATTCTTCCTTTACAATTTATGCTGTGCTTATTTCAAAAATGTTTTAATGTGGCTCTTACATGATAACAATAGGATTTGGAAGTTTCCACTGTGCAGTTACTTAGGATAGACCTTTCAAATGTTTGGGGCTTAATACTTCAAAATAAGCAGCAAAGCTGTTACCTTTTTCCTTTCTTCCAGGTTACAATGCACCTTATCTCTCAGTATACAGTGAAAATGCAGTTGATATATTTGATGTGAACTCCATGGAATGGATTCAGACTCTTCCTCTCAAAAAGGTAATTTCACATTAAATACAACTGATGAATTTTATGAAGATAGCTCAATACCATATTATTTGTATTACATTTTTAGTTTTTCTATATTGAGCTGGGCATGGTGGCACAAGCCTGTAATCCCAGCACTCTTGGGTGGCTGAGACAGGAGGATCCCAAGTTTGATCCCAGTAACTTCTTAGCAAGACCCTGTCTAAAAATAAAAAGTAAATAGCTCTGGGGATGTATCTCAGTCCAAAGGCATTCAATCTCCAGTAGGCAATCAATCAAATCAATTAGGTATGATTGGTATCATGATGAAAAACTAAAGTATATCCAAACTGGGAATTTAGCTTAGTGGTTCTGCCACCTGCTTCGTAAGCGTAAGGTCCTGAGTTCGATCCCCAATACCAAAAAAAGAAAAACTATAGTATATCCTACAATCTATAAAGTGTTGCTGTTATCTTCTGCTTTTGGATTAAAGATTTCTGAGGGAGTGTTTGATTGTTATTAATTATTACTTTTTCACATAATGTTATATGGTGTTTAATCTTGTGAGGATAGATTTTACCCAGGAGAAAAATGATTAAACTTAGAACCAAAGTGTGTTTAGGTGTCTCATGATTTAAAAATAGAGATTTCACATATTCCTAGTAAAATATATTTTCCACTAACATTTTTCTGTTTCCATAAGGTAAAGCAAATTTATATAAGTGCAAAAATCAAGAGTAATACTTTCATTTGACTGTATATAGTACTTGTAGCATGTGAATCATTAGTTGAGGGGCAATTTAGAAGACTAGGTGAAAGAAAGTAGCCAAGATTATATTTTAAAATGTGCCCCAATTTAAAACTACTTCAGTAGTGAAAATGCTCTTGTGTATTTTGTCACATATGAGGTAGAGTCAAAATATATGGTGAATGTTTAATTATAGTAAAAGACACATTGCCATTAATTCCCCTCAGGATGCTCCCCCTCATTTTGAACACACTTATCCCATGATTCTTGCCACTTTCTGAAGCAGTTCTGGAAGTCCTCTTCCTGTCTTTCGAAGTGTGATTAAGAAAAATACAATGAATGCTGCAGCCCAGTGCCAATTGGAAGAGAGGCTTGTGAAAACATTTCAGTGTGTCCTTGTCCACCTTATTCACCAGATCTGGCACTGTGTGAATTCTGACTCTTCCCCAAAGTTAAAATGACCGTAAGGGTAGATGTTTTGAATCAATTCAGGACATTGAGGTAGCTATAACCGTGCAATTAAAGACACAAAAGAGGACTTCTAGAACTGCTTCCAAAAGTGGCAAAAACAATGGGCTAAGTGTGTTGGAAGTGAGGGATAGGATTTTGAGGGGGATTAAGGACAAGATGTCTTTTACTGTAATCATTTTTAAAAATTTAAATATTCACCCTATTTCAAGTATACCTAATGCAACAAAAGTACCCCCTGCTTTATAAATTTGGACTCTCTACAGTCTGTGTTTGGTTTGAGTTTTTTTTGTTGTTGTTACTGTTTTGTTTTGGGTTTTGCCCTGCTTTCTTCGCTCAGTGTGTATATAAGATTCACACACATCGGGCTGGGGATTTAGCTCAGTGGTGCTACCACCTGCCTCGCAAGCACAAGGTCCCAAGTTTGATCCCCGGTACCAAAAAAAAGATTCACACACATTGCTACATGTACTACACTTCATTGCTTTTTCACTACAGTAGTCTGTTGACTATGTCACTGTTTATTCTGTGATTGACAGACATTTGATTTATTTCCTAGATTTTTACAGATGTGAATGAGACTGTATATGTCTGTTTGTGTAGGCATTCAGGAGTTTCTTTAAGTCCTGTGTGTAGAAGTAGAACTGATGGGACACAAGGAATGCAATTGTTCAGCTTTGTGAGAGAGTGTTATCTTATTTTCTAATATGAAAATACCAAGTGATATTCCCATCAACAACATATTAGAGTTTTTAACCCACATCCTCTCTAAGACTTGCTATTGTCAGAATTCATAGTTGTGTAAATAGATATGAAGTTGGCATCTCATTGAATTATTAATTTACATGTCCCTGATTACTGTGTGATTGGGAATCTTTTATTCATCGTTCATATTTCCTGTTCCATGAAATGCCTGGTATATATTTTTCTTATTATTTCCCCTTGGATTTTTCATATTATTCTTCTTGAATTTTTGTATATCATTATATAATGTGGTCCTGGGGTTAGAAATGGACCCTGTTTGTGACCTATCTATAGCATTTCTGTTTATGGTGTATTTTACTGAACAGAAGTTATTAATTTTACTTTAATCGTATTTTTCCTTGTCCTTTAGATTTGTCTTTTTTCTCTTCTTTAGGAAGCTTTTCTATTTCATGATCATTTTCTCGAAATGTTCTAAAGTTTTGCTTGTTCCATATCTGTCTTTAATTCATTTAGAATTGGTTTTTCTTTTTTCTTTTATATATATAACTCAAAGCAGGAATTCAATTTTATTGGTTCCATATAACCAGTTCCATCACCGTTTACCAGTGGACCTTTCTTTTTATACAGTCATCTGTACTTTCTTTTCCATCATTTGTGGGCATTTATTATTTGGTGATATGAATTCATATACCAGCTATGTTGCTATTGCCTGAATATAATTATTTGCTCACTAATGGCTTTACAAAGTCAAATTTAAGGTTTAAGTGTATTTTGACATAATTTTATTTATTTGCCCAGGATAATCTTTTTTCAAAGTATTATTATAAATTTGTTCAAATTAGTTACTGTGCCTTCCCAGTCAGAATTATCGTTTCTTGTTGATTTTGTTCCCAAGAGGACTCTTAATTTAAAGTAGATAAATGATGGCCGGGGATTTAGCGCCGCCTGCTGCGCAAGCGCAAGGATTGAGTTTGATCCCCGGTACCAAAAAAACAAACAAACAATAAAGTAGATAAATGAAAGGGCCAGGGATTTAGCTCAGTAGTTCCGCCACCTGCCTTGCAAGTACAAGGTCCTGAGTTCGATCCCCGGTAACCCCCCCCAAAAAAAGTAGATAAATGAAAGGTCTTAACAGTTGTACTTAATAAATAGGTCAAAAGTTTGTCATTTAAGTCTTAAAGGTTTTATTGAAATACTGATTTTATTTTTTACTATTTTAGGCTCGACCTTTAAACATTGACGGCTCATTAAACCTTTTAGGGTTGGAGACCATTAGATTAATATATTTCAAAAATAAGATGGCAGGTAAGAAAATACTTATATTAACTGGATAGCTTCAGTGGAAATATTATCTCTTGGCTGATTTCCCAAGGTCACATGAGTAATAAGTGCCAAGTACAGATTTAAACTCAGGTGTATCTCACTCTAGAGTGTGTGATCTTGGTGACTGTCAGACTGTTAATATATTAAGATAAAGTGTTGAACAAAAGTAACTGTGTTTAAATGTCACATAGCTGTATAAGCAGAATATCTGATTTTGACCTACCTTGTTATTTTTCTCAGGAGTTCCTAGGTAAGTAGAGAAGGTATATTTGAATGTGTCTTCTGTACTTTTAATATGGTAACTTAACCAAAATTAGCAGCATGAAATTGTAGATACTCACCCAGAGTTCCACTTGGGGCTCCAGGAATCCACCTCCAGCCAGGGGTGCCTCCAGCAGAGGGTTGAGCACTTCTCAAGTGCTGATGATAACATTGAAAGAAACAGAAGGAAGAGGAAAATCAGAAGAGTGCCCAGAATCAGGAAGGGAAGGGGAACCCTAATGGTTACTGACAAGAGAAAGGCATGTGGCCAGTCACAAAGTAGTAAAGTAAGGCTATCACACCAGATATTAGCTACCGTGTACAAAATGCCAGGGAAATTGACCACATGGAAGTAAATGTCATCACTGTGGGCCTGAGCAGTTAAAATATCTCTTAATGAATATTGTGCCCTTTTCTATATAATAAAGTCATTCTTACTCCATAGCAACAAATTTCTGCCTAACCAACGTATTCATAAATTTCTGATCTTTTGTAGTGAATATGTTTAATGAAGATGCACTTATAGTGTACTTTGTATTTAAAATAACATTTGAATTGAATTAAATATAAGTGAAAATATTGCCATAAGAAAAATATTAAAATGTTTATATCAATTATTTATAGGTAGTGGGATTATCTTAATACTCCCTCCCATATTCCTCCAGTAAACTTTAGTTTATTTACAAAAATCCATCAAAAGTTTATTTTTATTGTCTTTTTTTTGTTTGTTTTTATTTCAAGTAGTAAAATAAACAAATTGTTTGGCTTCTGATTCAGTGTTTTTATCCATCCCCAGAACTGGAGATTTAAAAGTCTGCTGAAAGGCTATCCCAGTATGACTTGAGAAAGCACATTCAGATTTTAGGAATAATTCCTACCTGGATGGATTTATCATGTAGCTAATGAAACTTAAGGTTAAACTTCTAAGACCCTATACTTAATTTTGTATGCTATTTCATAGATGAACTCCAAATATTTGCATAAGATTGGATCTACTCCGTCAAGGTCAGGAGAGTGGAAATAGCAAAGATTCTTGACCTTAATAAAGGAAGATAGTGAAAATAGAATTCCTTATTCCACATGTCATAGATGAAATTTTGCAAGGAATTCTTTATTATGTAAAGATAATTTTAATTATTCATATAAATAGTTTGGCATGTCTGTCTGATTATTGTGCCTATTAACAGCAGCTTTGAGGGACGAGAGGTGTGTAGCTAATGGCAGAGCATTTACCTAACACACTGAAGGCCCTGGGTTCCATCCCCAACACAAAGAAAAAGAAAACCTGCAATGGCAGCTTTTGAACATACTAAGCCACTGAAACTAGTGTGTAGTGTGGGAAAGAAGAAAGGGTAGGCATGAGAAGTGAAGTGACCAAAGTGAAAGGACACCAACTATAGTTTTCTTCTAGCAAAATTGTTTCATCTTATGTTTATAATCAAAATAAAAATGAAAATGTATTTTAAGCTTTGTCTAATATAAGCCTATATCTGTTTACAGTTGAATTGAAAATTATTGCTTATTTACTGTGACAATCAATGTATAACTTTTAAAAATCAGAATTGCATATATTTGTTCAATTGATTCTACTGTCATAGAAATTAATGGATTAAAAAGTATTTTAGCAATTTAAACATCACCATTATTCCTTGTTATCTTTCTTTTAACAGAAGGGGATGAACTGGTAGTTCCTGAAACATCAGATAATAGTCGGAAACAAATGGTTAGAAATATCAACAACAAGCGACGTTATTCCTTCAGAGTCCCAGAGGAGGAAAGGATGCAACAGAGGAGGTAGATGTTTAATTTGTACTTACCATCTGTCCGTGCTTCCTGCATCTAAAGAACTATCTGGTGGGAATACTGCATTTGATTTGGAAGGAAATTTTGAAAATCTGTCATTCATCTGTGACTGAAAACTGCAGGGCTATCAGGGTAACTCAGTGGTAGCATCTTTGCCTACTATGTAGGTTCAGTTCCTAACATCACAAAAAATCTGCAACGATGAATGCAACCTGTCAATGTCATTTAAATATTATTCTCAAAATTTTGAGAATACACTGGACCTAAATACTATATTTTGATTCACTTCTGTATTATGTAGAATAGTTAGAATTTTAGAAATGTTTACCTTTTTACAAAATAAACATAAATAATATTTGTTTATATAGTAAACCTGTATATGTTTAAGAATTCCAGATAACTCTTTATGAGCACATCTCAATTACATGCAAAAATATTTCTAATTTTTTAAAATATATACATAAAATGTTCAGAATTATCTGTAAAATAAAGCAAATATTAGTTCCTTGATATATAAGTATTATAAAAAGACTGTTTTGGACTGGGAATGTAGTTCCAATGGTAGAGCACTTGTCTAGTGTGTGCAAGGCCCTGGGTTTGATCCCTAGCTCTAGAAAATTAAAAAATGGAAGGGTCCACTCTCATTTCCCACCCAAAATCATGATATTGTATTTAAAATTGAAAAACAAAACATTCTAAGAAAATGAATTAACTGAGTTTATTATTCTAATTATATCCTAATTAACACAATTTAACTTCTATTTTTATTTTTAAAAACTAAAAATAAAGTATAATTAATTTTTTTTCCTAAGTTACCTACCTTGACCATGAAAAAAGTATCTAAACAGGTGTTTGTCTTACAGGGAGATGCTACGAGATCCAGAAATGAGAAATAAATTAATCTCTAACCCAACTAATTTTAACCACATAGCACACATGGGTCCTGGAGATGGAATACAGATCCTGAAAGACCTGCCCATGGTAAGAAGAAAGGAGAGAGGATAGTCTTGAAAACATATATAGACTTCACAGACTATATTAATATAATAAAATGTTTCTCTGAGTCTGTCACAATATATTTAAGATGCATAAAGACATATTTGATCAGCAAAACATAAAATTTAGACATGTCAGAAATCAAACAAATCAAATTCTTCCATACCCTAGAAATTTCTCTCATTCCTAAATTTATTATTGTTAATGGAAGAAAGTGCCATATTAAGAGAGATTGTATACTAAGTCACTAAAATTTCACTAAGTTCAGAAGTATTTGGCCTTTTTTCTCCCAAGAGATCCATGTTAGCATGGTCATTAATAGTCATGCCGCTCAGCTAGCTGAAGTTAAATCTTTTTACTTTGCCCAGTTACAAGTATGTTGCCTAGTAAATTGTACATAAAAAGTACAACAAAGGAAAGCTGTTATGTTTTAACAGTATAGATTGTGTTGTCAGACCCATTATGTTGAGCTTAAGACTATTAGTGGAATTAGCTAATTATCTAGGTTCTGCTTATTCTTAACATTTCAGTACTACAGACTATTAAAACTTTAGTATGACCTTTCCGAACAATATAGTCGTTAAACTTTATATAGAATTTTAAGCATAATTTTTATTTAATGCCAATTTGGAGATGAATTATAGATCTTAACCCATATCTCTAAGGAAATCTGCTTTAAATTAACCATATTATCAACACTACTGTGATAGAAGAGCTGCAAGAAAAAATAAGTAATACAGTTTTTTTTGTTTGTTTTTTGTTTTTTGGGTTTTTTTTTTTTTTTGGTACTGGGGATTGAACTTGGGATCTTGCGAGGCAGGCGGCAGAACCACTGAGCTAAATCCCCAGCCCTAAGTAATATAGTTTGATATGCAGTCAGATTTTTAACATAAAAACTAACTTTTAAAAGGCATTTTGCTTTTATTTTATGGGAAGAAAAGAATTAAGTCTGCATTTTTTTGAGCCTGAGTACTTTGCTGGAAATATCCCAGTTAATGAGCTGGCCCTGCTTTTTTATATTTATTTTTTATCATCAAGAGATTATTATTATGTGGTAATAGTAATATTCCTTCCTTTATGGAGTTCAGATCATTCACAATAGCCACTTTTCTTTTTGGAATAGAGGTTTTTTTTAATCTCACATATTAGCAGTATTTTTCTTTGGATGGAATAGTTTCAGTACAGTATTTAATAAAATGTTACTCTGCTTGGTGTTCTGCTGCTATTGGGTAGAAAATCAATTTACTAAGGTTCCAAAGTTGTTTTAGACCTTCATACACAATAAGAATAGGCACCCTAACACTAAAATATCAGATTTCAAACATTGTAAGAAAGTTTGTGAAAGTATCCCTCCTTAACTTTACTTTTCTCCCCTCACTTTACTACCACTAAAAAGGAATCTGTATTTTTAATTTTAATTTTTTTTTTTTTTTGGTACCGGGGATCGAACTCAGGACCTTGAGCTTGTGAGGCAGGCGCTAGAACCACTGAGCTAAATCCCCAGCCCTAAAATATTTTTATTACTAAACAAATTTAGATTAAAATTTTCCAAAGATTCATCCCCCACCTGGCTCCATAGCATGTGACCTTCTGTGCTGGTTGCTGATTCTAAGTAGACCTCTTAATTTTTTTAGTATTTGCTGTCACCGGATTTTTTTTTTTAAACCCATGCTCACCTAATTGGTTCTTTTAGGCATTAACACTGATTTTTTTTTTTTAACTCTAGCAGTTCAATTCAGATTTTAATGTGCTTCCCACCCCTGTCGTGTTTTCTTATCATGTAAGCACCTTTGTATTTCCAGGTTAAGAAGTTGGTGTAAATTTTTGAAACTTACTTCTTCCCCTGGACATGTAGTATGCATCAAAGATTTTATGTGTCAGAATTACTGTTATTCACAGCCATGTTATTTTAACATGATTTTTCTCATTTCACTGCCAAAGGATATATGAACTGGGGTTTTTATAGATACCCGCTTAATTACCTAACACATGTTTCTTGAGCACTTACTATCTGCCCGGGCTCATGCCTATCTGAGGATAGATACTGGTAAAGAATACAATAATATGCATGTTTGAATATAATAATAATAGTATGCATGTCTTTGTGTACATACCTTTATGGAAAAGTTTATGATCTTGTATGTATTTTCAGATTTTGATACGTTCTTTCCACTGAAAAGGAATTGTGAACAGTTTCCAAAAACATAAAGATGAGTTAAATTCATCTGTTAATGTGTAAGAGTTTTCAAGCACCAAAGCCATGTATTATCATCTGTGCAAAGAACATGTGCCCCATTTTTATGTTTCGGCTTACTCAAATCAGTATTGTTTTTCTGTGAAATACTTACAAGCATAGAAAGTTTATTAAATGTTTTTAAAAGTTAATTCCATTTCTTTTATATGAAATGATCCAGAAATAGTACTCTTGTTGTTTCTTAAATGTAGAAGGGGCAATAAGCTAAAGGAATCATTGTATTTTCTTATTTCCTATATCAGAGGTGAACCGTTTATTTGTATCTTAGTAAGCCAAAGAATATAAGCGATTTAAGGCTTGTGTGTATGTCTTACAAAAATATACTGAGTTAGTTTTCTTGAAATTTTTTTTATCATTTATCTCATTCTATAAGATCTAGTGATAGAGGACAGATTTTTTTTCTCTAATTGATGCAAAAATAACATTTTACTTCTGTACTTCAAGCACAGTACATCTTATCCACTCCTCATATCGTTAATAAAATCTAGTGCAGTGTCCTCTTAGGGCTTCCAGAAGTAATTTTTCTTCTTGGAGTAGAGCATACCTCAGTGATAAAATACTTGCGTAGTATGTACAAAACCCTGGGCTCCATCCCTAAAACCTCCCCAAGTAATTTTGTTTCCTTAAAATCAAAGTTACATGTCTTTTTTCCCCCTTTTTGTTGGAAAAAACCTTAGAAAGTACTGTAGTGATTTACTCATATTTCTGAAGTAAAAACAATATCTTGTATGGAAGCCTTTCTTTTCAGCTTTGATAATTGCTGAGATATTTTTACAAAGCAAGCTCATCTCAACTAGTAGAACATAAATGCTGTGCTGGATTCAGTCAGAACTTTCTCCAGGACATTGTTCACCCTTTGCCTTTAATGAAAGGCCCCTGTTTTCAGAAACAATTATTCTTCACGAACTGAACCTCAAAACTCCCCATTATGAAAAAGTGGTTGGCTACTGATTGGTACTCCCTAAATAATCAGCAGTAGTTACCTTATCTTGACTTCAAAGGCTTTTTTTCTGTATCTCTGGTATTACATTATTTCATTTTTTAAAAACAAACCTGAACATTAAAAGGAAGACTTTTCCCTGATACAAATTTGTTCTTTTAGTTGTCTATATGAAAATCAGTGTGTGCTTAAAAGTAAACCAATTAGTACCCATAGATACTATTTTTCTTATAGAGAAGAACAATAAAAGCCAGCACATATCACAAGCCTATAAATATAGTACTAGGAAATGTTTTTAATTGTTTTAGATTCTAAAGAAAATTCCATAACACCTCTAGTTAGAAGCCACTGTAGATTCTTTAATTGTTTTTTGATTTTTCTATATTTAATGATTTTGGTAGATTTTTGTCATGTTTTGACTGTATCACATAAGAAAATCCTAAACTGGGAATGGGGAAAAAATAAGAACCAAGAGAGATTATGTAAAAAAGGTGCAAATTTCCAATGATGAATGTCATATTGTATACCTAAAATGGACCAATAAAATTAATTTTTTAAAAAAAGAACTGAAAATCCTAAGCTAAATTCTGAAAGTATTCTTGCATCTTTAAAAGTCCAGTTTCTACTCACTTAACTATAGTAGTAAAAGAATGATTTTATAAGAAGAAGGATTGTTTACAAATCAGCTGTTTAAGTGACTGGCAAGAAGATTACAAAATTTAACTTTCTAAGTCCTAAAAGTATTTCATTAAGGATTTGGTACTTATATAAGAAACTACTTTGTTCTTTTCTGTGTGCATGTTGTCAGAAATGTCACACGTTTTATTGACTCCATCATCACCTTATCACTTTTTTTCTTCTTTTCTGTTGTTTTTGATAGCCAGGTTTCCCTTATCCATCCCCTCATCATCACTCCGGTCTGATCTCCTCTCCGATCAACTTTGAGCACATCTATCACATGACTGTTAATTCTGCTGAAAAATTTCTCTCTCCTGATTCCATAAACCCTGAATATTCCCCGTCTCTACGCTCTGTCCCTGGTACACCAAGCTTTATGACTCTGAGGGTATGAACTGCTGAGTCAGGTGTTAACTTTTACTAACCATGTGGAGATTTCCTGTTGCCTGGCCTAATAAATAACGCCACCAAAATGCTACCATTTTATGAACATTTTCTTTTGACCTGTTTCTCTTCTGCCATACTTCTCTTACTGTTTTTCTTCTTCCTCTGTTTATCTTCCTCTTCCTCCTCTACCCATTCCGTTTCATTTCTTTTGAGAAAAAAAAATGGAGAAATAAGGAGGATTTCAATGTTTTATTTTTGTAATAGTATTGTGATTCATCTGTATTTGGTAAGAAAATTTCCCATTATCATATTTCCCATTACACATACCATCATAAAAAATAACCCTTGAGTGGCTCTTTATTTGGTTAAAGCAAACAGAAAAAGGCTGTCTGAATTTCTGAGTTTTTTATAGCTCATTACCTATAACCAGTTCAATTCAGATATATTTTTTATATTTGATGAGTTTGAAGTCTAGGGATGTACCTGTCGTAGCTACAGTAAACCTTCTTTTGAAAACTTTAAAAATTTCCAAAGTATTATATTGCATTCAAAGTATTGTATTGTATTCAAAGTAACATAATGTATTCCAGAATACATTCAAAACAGAAAAAATTCCACCAATGCACAGTTTTACAGATCATTTAGTTACTGATATGCATTTAATTCCAACTAGGGTCCAAGAAAGCTGAATAGAAAAAAAAAAAAAAAAAGCAAAGCATACAGGAAGCATGAAGGACCATGGCATCTATTATCCATCCCATCCATTTCCTTCCATTTAGCCCTCTGTCTTTATTAGTAGCTTTGCAGTGAGGTGGAGAGTGGCTATTACACTGAGTATCCATGTGCTTATCGAGTAAAAATAGTGCTTGTGCTAACTTCAAGGGAAGTTAGTTTTACAGATAATAAAATATTTGGATTGTGTCACAGAGACTCATTCCCATTATATCCCCCCTGGCTTAGAAAAATAGTAGCATCAATTTTTTTATTTGTTTGATAGTTAAATAATTTTTCAATAAGAAAATTATAGGATGACTTTTGTTTATAATATAAAAAATTTCAACTATATTTTAAATGTCATTGACATTAAATTATAATAACACTTCAGCATCTTGCTTGACAAAATTAACTATGATAAAAATAAGCCTTAATTTGCTTGGTAACAGATTGCAGGCAGTAGATTCTAGTGGAATGCTATATAAATCAACTAAGTTTTTCATATAAAACATGATACAAGTATTAGGTTAGTTGTCTTTGAGTAAATCACTGTACCATCAACAAATTTTACCCTAATCTTGAGCATATTTGTAACTAGAAAGATCAAAAATTTAATTTCTTGTCACTTTCTAATGAAGTTTTATTTTAATTTAATAAGCTTTTTTAACATTTTTTTCCATGTATAATTTTATTGAACAATGTTACTAAGAAACTATTTCATAGTTTCAGCTTAATCTTTGCCATTTACTTAAGGTGGATGTTTTATAGAAAAGGACAACACTAGTCCATTGTAAGGTTTATAGAAAAATCAATACCAAAATGTGCAGTTTGAACCTGATCCTCCCATCTCTTCTGCACTTTCTTTGGCTGCATTGCGTACAATGCTTGTGTCTAACAGGGTTGCTCGAGTACATGTGAAATCTCAATAGCCTTGACTGTTTCAGTTCTGAATTTTTTATTTTCTTAGAAGGGAAAAAAGTAAAACATTTGCTTTGAGTAAATACCACACTGAGAATTACATGGACTTTGCAAATTTGGTATATGAACCAAAGGAAGTGGTTGAATTTGGGGCCAGTTGGCTGGCCAACTTTCAGTGTATGTGCCTTTTCAAAATATAGGGTTTGGAGTTTTTTAAGTGGTACTGTATTAATGCTTGTTTTCCTGATCACTAGCTTCGTCTCTGCCCTGGTGGTTTTGCCGTAATCTTCTCAGTGTTTCAGATATGTGTAGGAACACTCAGTGCGACAAAATCACTAGACCCATGGCCTTTCCTTGGGCTCTCATGGTTACGAGGTGACTGAGAACTAAGGTTTTAGTTGTAGACTTTTATTATAATCACAAATGTTTTTTAGCTACACTACTACATTTATTATTTCTTCCAAATAACCTCTAAAGTCTTAAGTATTTGTGCTCATTTTATAATATTCTGTGTATAAATCAGGTTATTTGAAGAATTTCCACCATTTCATTCACTGATGCCCAGAAAATGTTATTCTGTCCAAACAATGAAAGTAAAATGGACTTTGGCATCTTTAAAACTCATAAATACCCACACCCAAATTCACTTGTTACATCAAGCCAACATTAACTACGTGTTCTACAGGAAGGATCATAATTTGAAATTCATGAACTATATTAGCAATATAGTTAATTCTAATACTTAAAGTAGGAAATTAGGATCGCAGATATAATCCTTATTCAGCAAATATTTTCCAGCAAACTATTTTACATGCTAGAGGTTAGTATGGTTATAATTGCAGTCACTATAAGAAACAATAAGATGACTAAAGGAATGAGGCTAAGAACAGAAATGAGCTGCACACTTCCTAAACAGCCAGGGCAAACTGGTCTCACCTGAACCAGCCAAGGTCCTTAAGCAGGTGAGTCTGTGTGACTCACAGTGTGCTATTTTTCTGTGTTTAAAGGGAAGGTATAAAGATATTTAAGGAAATACATAAATGTAACTTAAGCATATAGGCCTTTTCTCTTGCTGAAATGTATGAAGCATTCAGGTAAGATTATTAACATTAAATTATATTGAATTAACATTGAATAGCATAAGTCATGAAAAATCTAAGTCATATATATCATGAACAATGTAAATATCAATGTTGGCCAGGTATATGGACAGATTTCTTTGATCGATCCTCTTCTTTAAGCTATCAGAAGAAAAAACAGTATTTTCTAAGCCCCAATTGATTAGAGAAGATTTATTGCTTTTGAGACAGTAAAATGAGGCAGACAATTATAACATTCTAAAATAATTAGCTTTGTGTTTTGTTGCATTAGAAAAAAACCGGGATATAGTGTGGCCAGCTCTTAAAAATTTACATTGGAAGAAAAGATAGGAGTCACACCAAATTGATAGTAGCTGGTGAATTCACAGGAGACATTTTTTATTTCTTTTATTATTTCATTATTGTACATACGGTCCACAATCCATGAATATTACCTTTACAATCAGGAAAAAGTAAACACTTCTAATGATGTAAGTACTTGGAAAACTACTAGTTCATAAATATACTTTACAGTCACTTTTCATTAATCATGGTGGCTGTGACTGTTTTGTGATTTTTTTTTTAAAGTGTAGAAACAATAAAGGGAGGCCATCTCCTCTCAAAAGAAAGTAGCATGTATACTCTGATCCCATTAAAATAATCGGCTTTTCTTAATAGCTTGATCCTTTGGAAAAGTAACAGAACTTAAATTTTTGGCTACTTTTTAATGTACTTGTTTGTATTATAGTTATGTTCTTGCTGCATGTAAAATTTGTGACTGTCCCTCCCAGCAAAATTGCTGTTTTAATGAAACTGTCAGGAGGAGTGAAGTGATGCTGCAGATGGCACATGAGCCCCTTAGTAGAGCAAGTGGAGGAGCTGCACATAGGTGAGCTGCATTGGGTGCTCTCCTTTCACTGGTGTAACCAGTGTGATTCTCAGAAAAGCTCCACACAGCAGGTTTCATGCCCAGAAACAGTCGAGGAAACCAAGGCTTAGAGTTGTATCAGCCCAGGGCCTGCCAGCAGTAGTCTGCACCACAGATGTGAGTGCGCTTCCTTCTCCACCTCGCTTACCAAGTACTGGCTGTTTTCCTTTCTCAGTGATGAGAGGGCAGGCTGTCGGAAAACAGGTGCTGTGGGCTAGTAAAATCACTGTTATTCTTGTTGTAATTATTAGGGAAAAACTAATAAGGAGTTAGAAATGTTCTGTGTATAAAGATAGATAGCTGTA
Source organism: Heterocephalus glaber (assembly GCF_000247695.1). Next base: position 12,325,607 of record NW_004624771.1, on the reverse strand, counting down.
GATATAGATCTACTATAGTATATATATTATATGTGTAGTGTATATAGATATAGGGAGACATGTACCTCAGTTCATGAACTTAATGCATTCCACAGTTCTGGAAAGGATGGCCATGTTCATGTTTGCGGAAAAGATGGCCACAGCTGTATTTGTCTCCCAATGCAGTTTGCAAACAAAAGCAAAATTTTGCTGAGCACTTCTGTTTGCAAACCAAACTGTTCACAAACAAAGCATTGATGGACTGAGTTACCACTGTATGTGTGTGTGTATATATATATATATTCCATGAATTCATAAATTTTAAGCAGTCCAGACCCTTTGCATCAGAAATTTGGAACTATGTCCACAAGTAGAGAAATCATTGTGAAAGATAAGAGATATTAATAATACGGTATATGTAGTTTGCCTACTCTAGGATTTATAAAGAATATTGTAATATTTTTCCCTCTTCTGGATTTTGTCAGGCCTGACATCTCCTTTTTAGTCAGAAAAAATTGGGACCAAAAGAGAAATCGTCAAACTAATAATCACTAGTTACGGAATGTCACCCAAGTTGATTGCTGCAACGTCATGTTTCTGACAAAGTAAACCGTTGTCTTGGCAAGAATGTAATTCTTCCAAATGGACTTACTAATTATTGTGATTTATCCTAAGCAAGTAAAAATCTCATACATAGTGAGAGCTTTATTTTTATTTGCTGCAAATGTCCATGTAATTTTACACCTCACTGTAACATCTAACCACAATAACGTTACTTACCGTCTTCACAACCAAGACATTATTTATTGATGAGTATTTCAATAAAATAATTACTTAATTCTTACTGGGTGAAATTTATTTCATTTTAGAGTTTTACTTTTATGTGTGGAAGGGATTGTGGGATCTACTTTTTCTTACTCAGTATCCTTCTGGTCAAGATTGTTTTATTTCTTAATAGTTATTGTGAAAAGTAGACATCTCTGCCAAAAAAGTTTCTTTCTGGATGAAGAATGTACCTTTCTTTTGTGATTTAGAACCCTCGTCCTCAGGAAAGCCGGACAGTATTCAGTGGCTCGGTCAGTATTCCATCCATCACCAAGTCCCGCCCGGAGCCAGGCCGCTCCATGAGTGCCAGCAGTGGCCTGTCAGCAAGTAAGTGGCCCAGGCTGTGGGAGATGCCTCTAAGCTAGGGATCCTGGCCACCTCCTGCCCTGCAAGTCCCTCAACTGACATGCTCTCACTTACACATGCTCAGTGCTTTCTCATTCTACATTCATGGCAACAGTGTCTGTCACCTTCAGCAATGTCTTAGACCCTGCTGGTCACAGGTGCAGTTGTTAAGAAAACAGCTCTAGAGTCCTTAGTCTAGTGTGCAGGCCGTCTGGGAGACAGATACAGCTGCAAATCGTGGTGGTAAATGCTCTGTGGAATAACCAGGGTAATGTAATAGAGGATAGAAGGGATAGCTTTTAGGGATAAACTCGTACTCACTTCAGGTGGCATCATATTTGAGTCATGTCAGCCAGCTGAGAAGGCCATGTGGCTGCATGGTAGTGGAAAGAGAGTGACAAAAAGTAAGAGCAGGAGAGGTGGGCAAGCGCCACATCGACAGGGACCTGGAGACTAAGGCAGGAATGTTTAATTGTAATCAAAATGCAGCAAGAAGCCTTTGGAGAATTGTAAGTAGGGAAGAGCCTTACACAGTTTACATTTGTGATGATTCCTCTGGCTGCCAAGTGGAGAGTGGGTTGAAGGCAGGCAGGAGTGGACGCCAGCATCCAGATAGCAGGCTCTGGGACTGGCCCAGGGGAAAGCCCAGGAGGTTTGGAGTACAGCAGGGCAGGAAGGAGAAGAGCACAGGCAGAAGGCAGTGGATTCTCCAGATGTTTTCAGAGGTGGAACCAATAAGGCTTGATGAATCTGTTATGAGAAAGGAAAAAGGAAGAGTAAAGATGGCCATAGGTGTTACCATTGACTCCCATCTGCTGAGGTTCAGGCCAGGGCTGGGGCAGGCATTCTGGGAACACACAAAGGTCCAAGGTAGGACACAATCAACACATTAACTGATTAACTGGAAAGGAGCAGGGGCAGATACAAGAATACTCTTTTACCATAAAAGCAAGATAATGCCATTCATTGAGTAAAATCTTTGAGGCCCAGAAGACACCAGCTGCCTGTAACCGGCTTTCAAATGCTTCACAATCTTTATTTTTAGCCTCTCCTTTTTTCCCACTCTACTCTGAACTGTAGCACCTCTTTTCTATGCCTTTGTACAGAACCCTGAACTAAGGGACAATATAGAGAATATGTGCTCCATGGAGTGCTTATGTTTGGCTATGCTCAGGAGCAACTTCTTGGTGGGGGAAGAAGGAAGCCTAGGCAAGATGCTGTCTACTGAATAAAAGTGCACAGTGGTTGTAACAGTTGCCTCCCTCAGAGGGAGGAGTCACACATCTCTGGTTCACTGTGATCTTTTGTAGATCGTGGATGTCAGCAGTGAGAGTGGGGATTGTGAAATGATCCTGTAGCTTCTGGCTGGGGAAGATTGTTCTTAGCCAAAGGGCCTCTTTCCTGTAACTTTCTTGGGTGTGTGCTTTCCCAGTACCATGGCATTGCTGAGAGACCCAAGGGAGCACAGCTCCCAGTGCCCACAGAAATGCAGTCCCCGGGCGTGTCCAGTGTAACCAGTGAAATCTTTCTGTGCTTCTGAAAAGTCGATCTCTGAGAAAAACTAATTACACTATCCCAGATTTATGTACTGCCCTGCATTCTTGCATGTTAGACACTTGAGTCCAGGTATCCTGATGCATTTGTTGTTCATTCAGCAGCCATTGATTTTAGCATCTGCTCTGTGCTCAGATATTCCTTTCAGGTTTTGGTGATATAAAGATGATACTGCTGTTCCTGATGCATAACAAATTACCCCACAGCTTAGAAGTTTAAGCAGCAAACATTTATTATCTCACATGGTTTCTGAGGGTCAGGATGGTTCTGGCTCAGGGCCTGTCATGAGGTTGCACTCACACTGTCAGCCCTCAACCCAGTGCCTGGAGAATCCACTGCCTGCTTACTCACATGGCCTGGGGCAGCCTACAGGCCCTTTCTCTCCAGTTCCTGAGAGTCCTTGTGACGCTGCCTGGCTTCCCCCAGAGCAAGTGATCTGAGGGACAGGCAGGAGCAGCAGCTTTACAGCCCTGTCTCAGGCATGACAGTATCACTAATGACAGGGAGACACTCTGAGAAACGTGACTTGGGATGATCTCCTGGTTGGGCAGGCATCACAGATCGTCCCTACACAAACTAAGATGGCCATTGGACGTGCACTTGGTCCCTCGTTGACTCAAATGCTATTTTATGACACATGGCTGTGCTGCTTCTTTGAGGGAGGGGACTGCGTAAATGTGTGACGGTCAAGAGAAGGTGACCAAGTGGGAGACTGGGCAGGAGTTCAGGAGTGGGCTTTGAAGGAGTCTTCACCTGACACACAGAAATTCCAGTGTTCGAGATCCACCTTTCTTGCCATTATTTCCCTAAGTCATCTGGAACCAGTTTATAGCTTACTGCATTGAAAAATGTGATTGGAATATTGCACCACAAATTGCCTTTGTACTTGTGGTGAAGTTAAACTATAACTAGACTTGAAATGCATGGCAAGTACCTCAACATTAATAGTTACGTGATGGAGCCAGATCCTCTTCTCCCTCCGTCCAGAATCCAGATTTCTTTTTTAATGTATTCTAGAAAGGAGTACGCCGTGTGTTGTGTTATATTCCTGGGAAGATCTGGGATAGTGCCAATAAGAACGTTAATATTTATAGAGCAAAATGCTGACTACCCACATGATAAAAGATAATGTATAGTCTTTATAAATAAAGCCTGTAATCATCCTCCAGTCCGTTCAGATGAGGTTGTGCTATCACGTGGGTTAGGATCAAATGAAAAAAAAAGCTTTTGGTGTTTTGGGATTTGTGGAACTGTTGATAAAAGATAAGACCTGCTACACAGAGCTCTCCTTAGAGGGGGTGAATGAGGATTGCAGATCACTACTGGTAACATGGACAGTGCAGGCGAGAGCGAGCCACTCGAGCCATCAGGCCCTTCATGGCTGTTAGAAGCCTTTTGGGGAGATACCAGGAAATGGCATCTCTGGAATCCAGGGGGCTTCTGCTGTTAGAGTGACTCCTACTGGCTTCAAGAGGAGCCAGGCTCCTATAAAATGTTTCCAGGTGGCTGGCCAAGAGAGGGATGGGAAGCAGTAGGGGAACTCTGCTGTCAGTCTCCACAGGGTCTTTCACAGCCAGGCTTTGTGAGGTGCAGCCAGGTTGCAGAGGCTGGGCTGAGGGTGGTCAAAGTAAGCCAGGCCTACACTTTCCAGATTGCCTCCGGCCTTTTTGTTATTATACCAAGACAGCTCAACTTAGGTTTTGATGTTGTTGTTGTTGTCGTTGTTGTTTTTGGCTTTTTGAACTGCTTGTTCCATAGTTCATGCTGGCCTTGAACTCATTAGCCCAGACTGGCCTCAAACTCTTGGTGATCCTCTTGCCTCAGCCTCCCAAGTGCTGAGATTACAGGTGTTGCACCACCATGCCTAGCTATTGTCTTTCTTTTCTTTTTTTTAAAGATTTGAGTGAGTGTAACCGTTCTTTGAAAAGAGTCTAAAAATTTAAAAGTAAAATTCATATATATATATATATATATATATATATATATTTTTTTTTTTTTTTTTACAGCACTGAGGTGAGTTCCAGTTCTCTTATCTACAAATGATTACTAGGAAGGAGGAGGCAAGTGAAAGCCCAAAGCATGATGCAGGCCCCTTCACCCTCCTGTCCTGCATTTCATTCTGCATCTGTTGTTCCCACAGAAGTCCTATAAGGTAGAATTTATTTTACTTATAGGTAAGGAAAACTGAAATTCAGAAGGGTGACACAACTTGCCTGAGGTCACACACTGGGGAAGGAGAGCCACAGAAATCTCTGGCAGTTTGTATTTTCTATTCAGAAGGACAAAATACAAAACTTCTATAACTTTTTTTAAAAACTGAACACTGAACCAGACAAGAAATTAGAAGAAAAATCAAACACAAATGATGATGCCTTCAAATAGATTATACTCTAAGGAAGAAGATCCACACCAAAAAAAGTGAAGAGTACATTTCCAAAGAACAGCACCAAGCAAAGAGCAGTGCTTGGTGAGGGCAGCGAGTCCAAAGGGTGGATGGCGCAGGCGAGGGACAGCCGCTCAGCCCCTCTGTCCTGATGCACTAAAGTCAGGGAAGCTTTTAAAACTCAAGTGGGAGAGCCCGCTCTAGTTGCTTCGGGCCAGGGCCCAGGTGTTGATATTTTTAAAGCACCATAATAATACGATATGTACAGCCAGCGTTGGGAGCGTTGGTGACCTCTGAGAAGTCAGCTGTGGTGTCAGGAAAATGCAGGCCTTTCTCTGATGCCACCTGCCCAGTGCTTTATTAAGGAGCCCACGTAGGGGAGGTGGCAGTGGGAGTGAGCAAGGACACAGCCTGTCAGCAGGCTCCTGTCGGCCTTTGCGAGCACTCAGCACACTGCTGGTCATCAGATACGTATGCTGTAAGAGGTCACCTGCTGACATTTTCATTGAATTCTTAATGATTACAATAAAAGTTTTAAATCAGCAAGAAGCTCAGAATCACTCCCTATACCTTAAAGTTGTACTAAAATTTCAACATAGTCCTTTGGGATGAGCGGTCCTAATATTGAAGCTCAGCAAGATTAAAACATTATTTAAGCAAAACCTAAAAAATTGCAGGGAATTCTAAGGGCTTTAAATGCTAACAGTACTCCCCAAATTTCCAAAGATTTTTCTTTTGTGAATGCTTCTGGTCCTCCTTTGTACCCTAACTCTAAGAACAGGAACAGTATGATTTTGAAGAAACTCAACCTCATTTTGAAACCACAGGCTTTTTGTTCTGTGGGTTGAAAATATGTGTGTTTTATGTTTGTGTGTGTGTGTGTGTGTGTGTGTGTGTGTGTGTGTGGTCAAGTGCTAATCCCACATTGATTGGCACAAGCCTTGGCTCTGGATGTTCTGTCTTCTGCATTCAGCTATGTTCTGGGCAAGGCCGGGAGAGGCAGAGGACGTATCTCTTAGAGGGCCAGGCACTGGATTATAATGAGACTGCCCCGGGGGACCCATGAGGGGGCGGGAAGGCTCAGGAGGCAGCCCCGGGACAGGAAAGATTCTGTGATTATTGTCCTGGGGAGAGCACTGTGTGCCCATGAGAAGTGTCCTTAGCTGGAGTGTGACAGGAGCAGCCATCTGAGGTAGCTGGACTTCAGGGTGCAACTGGGGCCTGGGCTACCATAGTTGGGCTACTGTTCCTCAGAGGAGGGGGTCTGGGCTGTGGGGAGGGTGAACTCTCATCTCTGCAGCTGGCTACTTCCTGTAGGACTGTCCTCTTTGCATACCTGATGTTTTCCTAAATGGGGTCCTGCAGGGTCATCCGCTCAGAATGGCAGTGCACTGAAGCGGGAGCTCTCTGGAGGAAGCTACAGTGCAAAGCGGCAGCCGATGCCTTCCCCGTCAGAGGGCTCCTTGTCATCCGGAGGCATGGACCAGGGAAGTGATGCCCCTGCCAGGGACTATGACGGAGAGGTAAGTGGGGCTCCTGAGAAAGGAGCAGAGTTTTTATCCAGCTCACCCCGGCCCCTTCACTGCATTTCCTCTCAGCCAGGGCACTGAAGTTGTAAACTGGAGCTTTCCTGGAGCTCTCCAGACTTCCAGTGGCTTTTGAAATGCCTACATCCTTAAAGACTGCGGAAAGGACAGAGCATTTGTTTTGTGCCTCTTAGCTCACAAAAGGGCCATAAAGAAGTCCCACACTCTGGGAGTCACCTTAGCAACATAGCAAGACACTGTCTCAAAAAATATTTTGGCCAGGCATGGTGGTGCATGCTTGTAATCCCAGCACTTGGGAGGCTGAGGCTGGAAGATTGCCACAAGTTTGAGACCAGCCTGGGCTACACAGTGAGTTCAAGGTCAGTCTGGACTATGTAGCGAGACCCTGTCCCAAAAATAAATAATATTTCAAGAGCTCAATGTGAAAAGGCCCTGGGTTCAATCTCTAGTACTGCAAAAGGAAAAAAAACCAAAAGCAGGCCCACAGGTCTTTGGTCAGGGTGGCAGGTGGGGGCCTGTGGGGACCTGAGCACCCCCCTGCCCTGCTTCTCATTGATGCTCTGCTTCTGGCTTTACAGGACTCCGACTCTCCAAGGCATTCCACAGCATCCAACAGCTCCAACCTGAGCAGCCCCCCAAGCCCAGTTTCACCCCGAAAGACCAAGAGCCTCTCTCTGGAGAGCACCGAGCGCGGGAGCTGGGACCCGTGAACCCAGGGTGCTAGTGCCCGAGCCCCTCCGCTGCCCTCCCCCACCTCCATCTCCTTCTCCACCCCGGCCAGCCGGGACCCAGCAGCAGTGGCGGGCCAGGGAGTGCCATTGCCTGGCAGCTCCACGCCCCTGGCCAGCAGCAGCCACGAGGCCACTTCCCCTGCGGCTGAGGTCGGCGGCAGTTCATTCCTGCGTAGAGTTGCTTTCAGTAACATTTACTCCCCCAGCCCCAAAGGTAGCTTCGGTAGGCAGACTACACAAGTGTAACTACGAGTGAGACTAGACAGGTCTGTTTCACAGTAGCACCTCGCTGTACCCTCAGCGTGAGCAGAGGGACCCAACTGCAGAGGCCGCTGTGCGCTGCTGCTGATTCTTGCTGGAAATCCCCACGAATCCTCACAAATTAAAATGATGCATATTTTACTACAGTACAGAGTTTAAATACATAAATGTAGAAGTTAAATACTGAATGTATATAGTCAAAAGAAGCACCTTGTAATCAATGAGATGGATGCATATATGAGAGAGAGCATTTAATTTAAGAGATGTGTTGTTTCTTGTCTTTTTCCCAGCTAAGCCACGTACAGGGTAGAAAGGCTTCATGCTGACATTGGTAGAGGGAGGGGGGAACCGAGGTCCCTGCGGTGCCTGTCCTCACACTGCTGGCAGGCCGTGGTCATCTGGGGCCCTTAGGGGACATCCAAGACACTGGCTTCATTGATGACAACCTGGACCACCAGGGTTGAAACATTTGAAACCACTTGAGCAGCAGCTTCAAAGGCACGCTCACCTCTACCCATTTTTTTCTAGTGATAGAATTCAAACTACACTTTTATTATATTTCATATCTTCTACAGGTGATGCAATGCTGTCACCGTCTGATCCCTTCCATCTGAAGGGAGTGTTGTGGCTTCTGAAAGTTCATAAAAAGGTTCATAAAAGTGCTTTTTCACCTAGGTTACAGTGAAGTGTCTGTCCCAGGGCTGGAGATGGCTTCTGAAGGAGAGCCTGTTTCCTTAGGATGGGTGCGGAATTCCTCAGAAGGGCCTGAGGGGAAAGGCTTTTAGTACCAAATAATAAGAAACCTCAAAAGCAAGGACTTGAACAGCCTTAACCAAGTACTCTTTCCCACAGCAGTGGGAAGTGGATGGGATGATCCCCAGGCACAGGCGGGAAGTGACCCCGCATGGCTGATTTGACGGCTTTTCCCCTGGTTGCAGTATTGCCTTGTTAGATGTGTTTCCATTTGGATTCCGCCTGTTCTCCTTGCCATCAGGACATGAGGTGCAGAACCAAAAGAATTTGCTGCTACAGTCATTTCACCATTGAAGCACATGAGCAGAGAAAGATAAAAATAGCTCATGGAAGAGAATCTGCCTCTCTTTTCACCCAAGTTTCTGACGGAAGTAGGAGCAGACTTTTCTCCTCTAAAAAATGTGGCTTAAATGAAGAAAATCCTCTGCAGCTGCTAACTGGAGTGCAGTGTCAGCCCCGCTGTCTCATCGCTGGTCTCGCACCTCTCACCCTTTGCCTGGCAGCACCTGCAGGGCTTGGCCATCCTCAAGTGTATGCTACTCGGTTCAGCGAAGGAGGAAGGGGTCCTTTGGGGTTACATGGCCAGCACTCCTAGCCGTGAGCCTTAGCCACTTTGACACAAACATTCTGGACTCTGCTGGCTCAGGTTTTAACATATTTTATTCTGGGTGGTCACAGTTCACAGTGTAGCTCTAATCTCCCAGATCTTTCTGCTTTTGGAAAGGAAGTGTCATGAAAAATACTTTTATACACCCAAATATCGGGGGGGATCCGACTTTGAGTTTGGTTTTTGCCATATGACGCCGGTAGCTGCTTAAACTTGGCAGAGAGTGAAGGGGTCAGCCAGGCGGGTGCCACACGCACGCTGCCACCAGCTTCACGCTGCCCTGCCCTCTCCTTTCACCTCTGCCTCTGTCCCTTCTCTTCCCAGGCCAAGAACGACAGGGCTCTCTACACTAAACCATCAGTCTGCAGTTTTAACAACTAATTGTGAGGTTTTTTTGCCTATAGGTGCTTATTTTTCAGAGGATACTTTTAGAATTAAAGTACAAACCTACCTAAAGTGTAGGCGCCAACACAGTGAATCCTGCACCTCCCAGGGCAGATAAAGGAACAGCCCATGGCTGGCACACAGGACTCTGATTTCCCACTGCAAGCCTGAGCAGACTGAATGCAGGATTTGAAGGGAGAAACCTTCAAGGGAGTAGTTCTTGGAGATAATTTTCTCAAGGTGATGAATATCCTGCTGGGCTTATTCCACACTTAAATCTGAGGCCATTTAACTTCAGAAGTTTCTTAAAAGATGGAAAAGAGATTCCAAGAACAGGAAAATGTAAGGACCATTCAGAGAGGTCAGTAACAAAGATCACAGGGTATCCTGTTGCTGCCTGAAGAATTTTTTTTTAATGCAGGACATTTAAAAAAACCTGTATGGCAACAGGAATTAATTTCTCAAAGAAAATGCATTCAGATGCATTTCTGGCATAGAGTCTTATGTGTTGATATTTGGTGCTATCTATATCCAACCAATTTGTTACCTACTCTTAAATTCAGGCTAATCTTCTCATGTGCTTTTTGGGTGTATAAAATTAGACACACACACACATATATTTCTTTTTGCCAAAACAAAAGCTTCCTCCTCATCAAATGATTGCTAAATCAGATTTCACTTCTTTAGTTTTATATACATACGGCAGCCCTGGACACTTAGCAGCTTGCGTTCTTTCCTGGGAATGCAGCTTTCTGGTAGTGACATACAACTGAAGAGGGCCCATCTGTTTGGTTCCCCAGCCAGTCCTTGTACCCAAGTTTCAGGGGAGAATCTGAAATTCCTATCATGTTTACAGCAGCAATCTGTCATTTCCCAGCTGGCTCAGCCTCTGCTCTCCTTCCATAATAGAACTGTTATTTTGTTATTTAGTGGGCACATCTGTTTCTGAGAAGGACCAGTTGGTTTGTGTGGAATCTCAGGTTATCACTAAGCCGCAGCCCAGAGCCATTGGGCACAGCAGGGAGGCAGATGGGCATGTAGAGAAGGGGCTGCACCACGTCTTGTTGTGCCTGCTTGTGAACCTCTTTCCTTGTTAGGACTTTACTCGTTCCTCAAGACCAGAACTCTGCGGAGGCTGTCAGGTAAGGAGGGCCCAACTTCCGCAGTGCTGGGTACGTCTCCCTTCCCAGAGGCCATGATCGCACCACATGGGCACTGCAGTTATGGGGGACACTGACCACCACCAATCAACCTTGATGTCTCATGAAAACAAAATGACCTGCCTTTTTATTTGATAGTATATCATTTATTTTATAAATTTTTTAGGGTTTTTTTCTCATTGTAATATTATTGTACAGTTTTGCATGGCCTGGGTGTAATCATTTTTGTTTAGAATATAATGCTGACCAGTATGTGTGTATGGAAGGGGAAAAGATATGCTTTGGCCTCTTATCACTTATTTTATTTGGTTTTATGCCCTCCATGTCTTAGGGAACTTTGTTAAGAGATTCTCTGCTACCAAACAATGATGTGGATTCTTTTGCACAGAAATATTTAAGGTGGGATAGTCAAAAATGTTAACAAGACTCCTCACCAATTATTTTATGTTGCTATCACTTAATATTAACCAGACTTTGATGTACTGCAATAAAACAGGGAGCTGTTGGAACTGAGTATTTTGTCTCTTTCCTTCCCCATGTAAGGAGCCTGAGTGGAGGAAGGTGCCCAGCTCTGTCTCACTTGGCACATCGCCAGCCAGGCCTCCCTCACGCTCCTGAGGCTGCAGGCTTAGTTGCCCTCTGTGGTTTGATCTGGGGCTAAGTTGCCCTCATAGCTCCCCTGACAATGATGTTAAACTCCCTTGAAGCTTTTGGTTCCCGTCTGGTCTGAACTTCTGATTGCTACGCATCAGTCTGCAAGGCCTCACTCCGCCTCCACAAGATTCAGGAGGCGCCAAACCATGGGAATGGGCAGGCAGCGTAAGCAGCCACTTGGGGTGGGCTGAGTCCTCCTTTGGGCGAGTTGGAATCAGACAGCAGGGATATACAGGCAAGGCTGAGAGCCATCCTAGGAGAAGTCCCAAACTGGCTGCCAGTGGTTACTCCAAAAAACCTCCTGTCTCCCCTGCCCTGTGACCGACGACAGGTACTGCTGTGCTCAGGCCACAGCGGTGTGGTGGTGAGGAAGGCTTGGCAAACTCCATGCAGGGCCCATCAGTAAACATGCTCGGTGTTGCAGCTCTTCACCTCTGCCACTAGGGTGCAGAATAGACTATGATCAGGAGTGGTGGTTGTGCTCCAATGAAACCTTTCTTCAGCACAGTGGACCCAGTTTGGCCCTGGACGGGAGCTTGCCAGGCCTTGGCGTAGACTGCAGGGAGTAAGACCAGCCTGTCTTGTCCCACATCCTGGTCCACCACTCACTGCTATCTGGCCAACCACTGAACCTGAGCCTGTGTTCTCCATGCTGCCGAGTGCCAGGAGGCACAACTGTGCCAGTCCCAAGAGCAATGTCTGCTTGTGCTGTCACTCAGGCACCGAGCCCAGCTGGGAGATACTGTGTCCATGTTGTGACACCTGCATCTGGTCACTAGATGCTCGGGATATGAAGACAAAGTCCCGGACAGTCACCTTCTTTCAGTGTGAATGGGATATCTTAATACTATAAGAGTCACAATAGGTACAAAGCACTATATGTGTGGCCAGGTTCACAACAGTTGGCTCCTGCTCTGTTATTCACAAAGCAGGTGCTTTCCACTCTTCTTAACTGGAAAGCACAGGTCACAGCTGGTCTCACACTTGGGTGCACAAAAGCTTCTCCCGCAGTCTAGGTCAGTGGTTCTTGCTGTTGTCTCTGTCCCCATCCTCTTCATATTGCAGCCTCATTTGTTGGAAGGGGCTGTAAGGACCCTGGCAAGGGAACCTGTGGATTCTGCAGTGGCTATTCTAGGTCTGAGCAGGGGCCACGCGGGGCCAAAGCAGCCTGCAGCCAATCCGTGTGAGGACCACATCCCTAAGGGCCAAGCCGGTACCCGGTACTCACAGGAGGCCTCCCTGGGACCAGCCGACTTCCCCATTTTGCCCAGAGCCCAGCATGGCTGGGACTTGTCCATCCCCTTCATACCCATGCGTGGCCTACTCTGGAGGCCCAAGGTCACCTCTCCTGCTCTTTCCCGGTGCTCATGGGTGTGGAAAGGTTCCTGCCAAACAGCCAGATGTCCGTTAACCAGCAATCCTTCCCGAGAAAGCTACTTGCCAGGTGTGTCCCTCAGCCACGCTAGCTCTCCAGTGGGTTTTGCTGTGACTCAGCCCAACACCAGCCCTGCTGCAGGGACCTGTCCCCATGGCTGCCAGCGTGGCCGTGCACTGTGGCTTTGGCAGCCCTCAGTGCCTCATGCCAGGAGCACCCTGGGGTGGGCAGGCAGGCTACACGAGGAAAGGGCCACTGCCTAGAAAGGGAGGCCACTGCTGCGCCTCGAAAGCCTTGGAACCCTTAAAGCACAGGAAGGGGAACAGCCCCACGGCACTTTCCATGGCACTTTTTTTAATTGAACTGAAACAAGTAAATCTGACAATTACAAGACTTGCAGGAAAGCTCACAGCACCTGTGCACCTCTGTGCACGGGGCTGTCAGCGCCGCCTCCCGCCTGCTCCCACCTGCCCTCCCTGTGAAGCAGCAGGCCCTGGCGGGTCAAGCTGCCCAAAACAGGATGGCAGTGGCCAGGGAGCCTGGCGGCATGGCTGGCGGCACTCGCTGGCACTGTGCTCAAGGCACAAACAGAAGCCTCACTCTCCAACCCCAGCCTCACGTACAGGTTATCTATCCAGAAGCTGTTCGGCAGCAGGGATCGGGAGGAGGCGCTCCTTCCTTTCTGGCTGATGTTCACCTCAGGAAAAAGGAGGTGGAGGATAAATTTGCCCTCTCCCTCTGCCCACTTGGCATGAAAACCGTGAAAAGCGCTGCAGGGATCCTTGTGGGCCAGCAGTCTGGGAGGAGATCAGCGCTGCCACCTCCCCGGGCCACCTGGGGTCAGCCTGTGGCTACTGCCGCTGGGCCTGCATCTGGCAGTAGTTGCCATAGGCCTCCTCAAACATGGCCTTGCAGGGAAAGCGGGCCTTGAGCTTGGAGCAGATGAGGAAGGAGCCGCCCATCTTGCGGTGCAGGGAGTAGGTCTCCTCTGGTGGCGGGATGAGGCGGTGCTTCAGCATGATAGGGATCAGGTTGTGGATCTTCTCTGTGGTGCTCTGGGTGCCAAAATCAAAAGGCTCCTCAGAGGCGAAGGCCTCGCCCAGGATGAGGATGGCATCCAAGTGGGCGTCTTCCATGGCCTGGGGGAGAGGAAGGAAAGGAGGAGCTGAGGGGACCCCTGGTGAGGGGTGGCAACAACTCCAGCCACAATGACCTGGTTCGAGCTGAAAGGGCGTGATGGGGCCTGCAGCAAAGAACCCACATTCGGAGTTTTACAAAACACTTCTCTGGCCAAAGAGAACAGGGCCTGGCCATGCGCTGGGTGTGGCGATCAGTGCAGGCTCCACACTGTGTCCTGCACAGGCACAGGGCGCATGGGCAGGAGTAGCACGCAGAGCCGGGACAGGGCGGGGACAGGCCACACTGCAGGGGGAAGGGAGCTGCTGCCTGCATGATGACGCCGACTTGTCTGAAGTCCTGTCTGACCAGGCCGGGACCCAGGACTGGCCCAACCACTCTTCCCGTCCCCAGCACCAAGGAAAAGGTCGCTGTGTGACTTGTGGGTGAGGGGCCCAGCCCAGGCCCTTATTACAGGCCCGGGCCACCCTCCTGCCCATCTGTGAGGTCCCACTGGGGCTCCCCAGCCAGGCGGCTGTCCCAGGTGCCAGCCCTCTGCACACCGAGTTGCCTTGAAGACGAGAGGGAGCAGCAGTTGCAGCCCCAAAGCCCGGGGGCCGGCACGCACCTTGACCTCATAGCCGGTGAGGAACTTCATCTCGATGGACTTCTGGCGCACGGCCTCTCGGTCCCGGTCTGCAGCAGCCCTGATGATCTGGAAGAGGCATAGAGCAAGGCTCCCAAGGTCGCCTGCCCATCCCGCCTCGCCCGCCACAAGGCCCTGGCCGGGAGCCACACCAGCGCTGCGGGCCTAGCAGGGCACTAAACCCGAGGGTGCCCACCCCGTCTCTCTGCCTCCCCAGCATCCAGTCCCAGCCTCAAACAGCGTGGGCCACAAGCAGGCCCGTCCAACCTCACCTGAATGTAGAGATCAGTGAAGGACCTGTCATATTCCCTCGTGGCCCCAAAGTCCAGAAGAGCCACCTGGGGAGGGAGACACAGGAGATTGGCCCTGCAGCACTGAAGTAGGCGCTGAAACAATCTCTGCAGGGTCCTTCCTAGAGCCCACGCCCACTGCTAACTTCCCACGTACAACACAGGCTGGGTCACCGGCCCTCGCCCAGCGGCTCACCTTGTGCTGCTGGGGGTCGTAGAAGAAGTTGGACCAGTTGGGGTCTGTCTGCATGAAGTGGAACTCGAACAGCTCCCTCAGACAAAGGACCAGGATATTGTAGCAGATCTGTGATGGTGGCGGAGGGGGGGATGTCAGGCAGTGCCAGCTGCCTGGTGACCAGAAGTGGGCTGCGGAGGCCCCCAAATCCCAGCTTCCACCTGACCCCCGCCAGGTAGCAGCTAGGTAACCAACGGCCAGCATGGCAGGGACAGTGGCTCAGACCCACCTCGTTCCGAACCTCCTGGCTCAGCCCCTCAGCCTGGTCCAGGGGGAAGCCGGACACTAGCTCCGTGGTGAGCACATGGGGGCTGCAGAGCTCATCCACAATCTCGGGCACGTAGAAGAAGGGGTGGTCCCTCAGCAGGTCCCTGGGAGGGGCGGAGGCCACACCTCGTCTCTGCCCCACGGCGACACCGCCAGGTGGAGGCCCCCTCGCTGGGGTGGGATGGGCCCCGGGCCCCCCTTTACAGCTGGAGGGCCTCCCCCCAGGGCCACCTAAAAGGCTCAGGGCAGCGAGGAGCAGGAGCACACCGGAACCTCCTGGCGCAGGCGGCCTCCCGCGCGTAGTCACACTCGAGGGCCAGCTCCCGCCTCAGCACATCGATCAGGTGCTCCGGGAACAGGCCTGGGGAAGGGGCAGGGCGTCAGGCGCAGGGCGCGGCCCGAGATCCGCACAGCACAGCCCGTGCCCCTGCCATCCCTCCTGCCCCAGACCTTCTGGGAGCATGTTGCTCATGTTCAGCACGGCCATGAGGTTGTTGACATCACTGTTGATGCTCTGCGCCACACCAGGGTACTGTGGGGGACAGAAGTCACCAGGCAGACAAGCAGGGCCCTCTCCAGCCCCCAAGCACCTGGCGGCACCCCAGCCGTGTCACGATCAGACCCCGCACCTTGGACAGCCAGGCCCTGACCCAACTCAGCCCTGCTCTGCCTCCCGCTCGACCCTCCTCCAGAGTGGCACCACCCGGGCCCCTCCCTCCATTGTCCAAAAGGCAGTCACCGTCCCTGTCCCTGGCCATCCTGAACCACACTTGCTGGAAGACTGGCCCACTCCCCAGAGTCACCCCGTTAGCAAGCACAGC
This sequence comes from Heterocephalus glaber, assembly GCF_000247695.1. Next base: position 12,309,674 of record NW_004624771.1, on the reverse strand, counting down.
CTGAGCGTCCAGGCCCAGGCAGGTGCTGAGGGCAGGAAGACAAGGAGACACAGCCCTGCCCTAGGGGACAGCAGGGCCCTGGCACACACAGACACCCACCTGGATCTTCATGGCCACCTCGCGGCCGCCCTTCATGCGGGCCAAGTGCACCTGCCCGATGGAGGCAGCCGCAAAGGGACGCTCCTCAAAGTACTCCAGCTTGTCCCTCCAGCTGGGGCCCAGGTCGTTGTTGAGCGTCTTCTGGAGGGAGAAGCTCTGGTGAGGTGCCCGCTCTGCCCCTCTGAGGGAGGGAGCCAGCAGCCCCCCACAGGCCCTCACCGTCATCTGCTTCAGCGGCATGAAGTCGGCGCTCTGCCGCACGCGCTCGAAGATCTTGGCCAGGTGAGGGTTGATGAATGCGTCATCTGCAAGGCACACGCAAGTCAGGGAAGAATGAGAACAAGGCCACCGCTGGGCACGAGGCCTCCTGAGCCTGGGAGCAGAGGGCCTAAGACCTGCCCAATGCCACTCCACGGGCACTGCCTCAGCCTACACCGTATACCACGGGCACACTGAGGCTGTGGATGGCCACTCTAGAGGGGACTCTGGGCCACCCTGCTCCTAGGACGCCTGCCCACAAGTCCAGAGACAAACACACCCCGCCCCAGGGCAGCAACCCCACTGGGAGGCCAGGGCCAGGAGCGCTGGCCAGGGACGCCCTCAGAGTCACTCGGCCACCTGGCATGCGGGGAGCCCTCAACTCAGCCCAGGGACCTGAGAGACGAGGTTTTTAAACTCAACAGGGGAAGTTCACAACTGCAAAGAAATCTGGGAGATACAGTAAAAGATTAAATTCCCTGTAACCTGACCACCTCCAGAGAACTAGTTTCCCCTCTGATCTATGCTCTGGGCTCCTCCCAACCTGGAGTCATACTCTAGGGCAGTGATGGCGAACCTGCAGAGCTTTCTAGGATACCATCAGCCCTGTGCACTCCCATGCCACAGGTTCGCCACCCCTGCTCCAGGAGATTCTGCTCGCGCTTCCCAGGCCGCCCTCTCCCGGGAGGTCCTGGCCGTGTGGTTTGTGCTCTCCCAAGGGCCTGGGAGCAGCACCGCTAGCAGTGGCAGGATGCCAGGTGTGCCTCCCAGTCCGAGGCGGGTGAGCGCCCTACGGAAGGCTGGGTGGTGACCCCAAGGACTGACCCCCGCCTTGGCCGGTGTAGTGCAGTCTGCACACTGTGCTCGGTACCAGCTCCGCACTCTTCCCTGCTGAGCGCCATGCACAGGCCCAAGGCCCCCAGCACCACTCACTCTGGGGCCTCACTGCCACCTGGCTCTCCCTCCCCACGGTCACAGCCCCAGCCCCAGCGCCAACTCCTGTGCCCAACAAGCAGACGACGGGCTGCATGAACTCCCGCCACCTGTTGAGACACGCAACAAACCCAGGCTTCCCAAATACCAGGAATCAGAGAGTGCCAGTCAGCTGCTGGCTGTGACCCAGGGCCTCCTCTGCCCACGGGCTGCAGCCACTCACCCTGGATGCTCAGCATCTGGCCCAGCTTCAGCGCTGCCCCGCGCACCTTGCACAGCGTGCGCACAATACGCTCTGCATTCGCCTCCGACAGGAAGGGGCTGGAGTCCAGCATGGCTTTCTTCCCTGGGGGCAGGAGGGTGACACATGCTCTATGGGGCTCCAGGAGTGGCACGCACCATCTATGGACTCCTGCCTATCCCCAAGAGTGGCAGTGCAGTCCCAAATCCTCGTCCCATGCCCACCTCCCAGTGCTGGGTGAGGCCCGCCGTGCTTCACACACACACACACACACACGCACGCACGCACGCACGCACGCACACACACAAGGTCTCTCCTCTGTGTCAGCCCCGGGGACACAAGGTCCCCATGAAGCTGCAGGCAGGGGCAGCACTGGGAGGATGACCTGAAGGAGCCCAGCCAACAGTGCCCAGTGAGGACTGCCAGTCTTCAGCCACCAACTGTGCAGGACAATTGTCCTCTGCACCTCTGCGCTGTCCTTCAGGGTCAAGGACAAACGCAGCCCTCTGCCCCGAGACCAGAAGCTCAGTGCAGCCAGCTAGCCATGCAGTGACCCAGGCTGCAGGGGACCTTTGCCTGGTACACTGGGAGGTGGCAAGGTGCCATGATGTCTCCAAGGAGCTGCAAGAGGTCAAGTGAACCCTGCCACCAGCCAGCAGTGTGACCAGGAGACGTGGCCCTCTCTGCCTAAACATGGCATCCACCCTGTGCGGAGATGGGGAGAGGCCCAGTAGGGGCCTGGGTGCCGGGTTCCTCTGCCCTGAGTCCCCTGCACCCCTCTGGCTGGGCATCCAGCCCTGGTGACATTTGAGGCCTCTCTTGCCCTGTGTCCTGAGTCCAGTTCAATGTGAAGGACTCCGCAGAGCCTGGCACCTGATCCACTCGTATCACCAAGGGTCTGGATGGCCAGAGCACCTGGCGAGATCATTCTTAAGGTTAGGACTGAAACGCTTGGGGACACAAGGCCTAAGTACTGGACACGTGCTCTGCACGGGCTGTGCCCAGTCCCAAGCAAGAGAATGGGAGAAGCAGCCCTACCACTGCCATGTACCATGCGCCTGAGTGGCAGGCTGCCTTGGGGTGTAAGGCTGGAAGGCCTCAGGATACAGTAGAGCCTCAGTGGGACCAGGTGTGCAGGAAAGGGAGGCTCATGGCTGGGCCCCTCGAGGCAGAGCCGGCACTGGGAAGGTGCTGGGTGGGCCCCGCACAGGGGACAATGCTGAGCCCACCGTAGCATCAACCAGGAGCCCCAGATGGCCCAGGTAGCAGCAAAGCGCCAGAGCTGAGGGAAACAGTACTTCGAGTGTCCCCTCTCCCTCCCCAGCCCTGGGACCCTCGGAGAGGCAGAGGAGGGAGGGAACCTAGGAGCAGCCTGGCCAGGCTGGAGGAGTCCGGTCTCCCTCCTGAGGATACAGAGCAAGCCGGGCTGACTGGGGGGGCCCCTGAGATGTGAGGATGGAGCCTGGCCAGGCTGGGCTGGCAATCCCCACAGGCAGGAGGCAGGCCTGGGCCAGGCAGAAGCCCCCAGGGCAGAGACATTCTCCAAGGGCAGAGACATTCTCCAAGGGCAGGGCTCAGCCGGCTGGCAAGTCCTCCGGGCCAGGGCTGCTGGGCCTGCGCAGGGCCACCCCACCCTGCAGGACTAGGGACTGGAGCCCTTTACCCCGAGCCTCAGGTCATCGCTGGCCCAGGCTGAGGACACCACCCATAGCCTGGATCCAGCCTGGCCTCTGCTCTGCTTGGACAAGGTGGGAAGAACAGCCAGCCCCGGGTGGGAGGGGCACCGGGCTGACCAGGCCACCACCCGCTCCCGAGCAGCCGAGTGCCACAGCTCTGACACTAAGACAACCTCTCTAAAGTCTTGGCTTGCAGCCCCTCCCAAGGACATGCCAGGTGCTCCATGTCCCCAGGACTCACAGCCTGCGGGGATGGGGCCCGTGTCCTGTCCCCAGAAGGGACAGCCCTGTGGGTGGCAAGGGGCCATCCATGGTCTAGGGCTTGGGCAGACCCCCCAGCCCCCAAGAGAGCTTGGCTTTAGGTGGCACCAGGGACAGTGGGGGTCAGGAAGTCCCCATGGACAGGTCAGAGGGTGGGGCACCGCAGTGAGCTGACAGTCCCAGAGCGGGACCCTGATGGCCCAAGGCCCTAAAGCACAGGTGACCCCGGGGCTGGCAGGCCCAGCCCTCCAGGGTCCCCCAAACCTCTCAGCAGGGCCCAGCTCACCTGTGGAGTTCTCAGGGCGCAGACTCTTCTTGGCAACCTCAGCCAGGGCCCCAAAGCCCAGACCCACAGCCAGACCTGCAAGGAGAAGTGTACGGGCACTCGGCACTCTCACGGGCGCCCCGCCCCTGCCAGGCCCAGGGCAGCTCACAGGGACCTCTGCTGGCGTCCCAGCGCTGCAAAGAGCCGGGAGATGGGAGCAACACAACGGTGGTTTCGGAGAACATCAAGCAAGGGTTTCTGGCGGAAAAGTCCCGGCATCCCCACCCTTCCAGCATCACCTTTGACAACCTGCAGTCTCACGGGCACACTAGCGGACCCCCAGAGCCACCTGTGCTGGGGACACACTGGCGGGGGAACACACATGGGGAGAAGGACCAAACATGGTCTGCGGGCCAAGGACACCCTGACAACACAGGGCACCCCCGAGGGAGCACAACCTCCCACCTCAAGTCTGCGTACAGAGCCCCAGGGATGCAGGACTCGTTAGGAACACTTGCAAAAGCAAAACATGGCGTGCCCATCCAAGCCCATGGGACACACAAGCAGAGCCTGCAGCCCCGCCTCACACTCCACGCTGCCAGCCCTGAGGGTGGTCTGAGGAACTGAGCCTTAAGCGGCCCCACCTCCATTCATGGCCTTGTAAATCAAAATTCACTAATACCTCCTTTGTCCAAAACCAACCCTTGGAGGATCCCAACTGTTTAGTAAAGCCTCCCGCCGGGAGGTCAGCAGGTACCACTAAGCCACCAAGAAAGCCAGGGAGCCTCGCACAGGGCCAGTGTCTTCCTTTAACCTCACTTCTAGCAAGCTGAAGAGGAGTGGGATGTGCGTGCCGACCGCAGCAGGAAGGAAGATACCCACGCCCCAGGGTCCGGAGCCCCACACCCAAGGGAAGGAAGTAACACTGCACACTCCGTTTAGGGGCAAGGAAATTTCTATCTGTGTCTTTCCAAATTTTCTACAATGATTATACACTACTTGTAAGAAAAATACTGACTTACTGAAAAATTTACCTCACGGAAAATAAATTTTTAAAATTAGAAGGTAATTCAATTCTAAAACACGTCTTTGCAATTCATGTCACCCGCCAATAGGTGGCAGTGCAGCCCCAAACTGCCTGCTGTAAGCACAGCTCTGGCTCCAGGTCAGGACGACTGAGCGCGGGAATGAAAGTGCTTGCACTAAGGCCAGGCACAGGTCCTTGCTGGGAACGTATCTGCTCTAAGCAACAGTATCAGCACTTAGTATCTAAGCACTTAATATCAGCACTAAGCCTGCTCAAGTCGGTTATGCAGGTGCAGTCAGTCTTTAGACTCTGTGTATGGTACACACACAGCACCTCTCATTTTCAGCCAGCCTCACCCCAAAAGGCTCAGGGCACTGACAGCATGGCGCAAGGAAGCCAAGCACTGGCCCCCTCAGGAAGCAGTGAGCTTGTGGGAATGCCCTCAGGTGTGACAACACACCCGGCAAGGGCATCCTGCTGTGGGGGGACAGAGGGACCAGAGCCCGGGGGACACTTCCGCTGCCAGCACCAGAGGGCACCGGGAACAAAGCGGGAGCCTGGCCAAGGCCCTGGCTAAACATTAACTCCCCAACACCCGCCCACCTCACCATACCCACCGCACTATTTGACTGAGCAAAATAAATGATAACAGAAAACGTTGACCTTCACACCGGGACAACCTTTGCCAATGTCTGAGTCTCGATTCTTCTCTGCCTAGGGCAAGCCTAAAGACAAGGCCACAAAGCCCTGCCACAAGGAGCAGGTGCCACAGCCATGCCAAGCCCCTCACAGGCAGAGTTGTGTCCCCCACACTCTCCAGTTCTACCCGGACGCCCCCAAATGCTCTGCCCAAACTGTTCTTGGGCTGCTTTGAGGCTCCCAGGCAGAGCTTGGCAACAACGTGCTATTACGCAAATCACCAAAGGAACCTTCCACAGAGGCCTCAGGCTCCTTCTGTGGCCCGCACGTCCCTCAGGACAGGCCTAGAGCCAAGCCAAGGTGCTGCCAGCCACAGGGCAGACAGGCTCTGCACGGCAAGCAGCGTCGGTGGTGTAAACAAGCCCGGTCGGCCAGCAACCATGACCTTGGCCTCACCATCTCCTGTTCTCAGGTGAACCCAAAATAGAGTGGCACAATTCAATTCTCAGAGCCCCTAGCCCGCTCAGCCTTCACCCCAACCAGGTGGCACCTGGGAAATTTCAGGAGGACAGACAACTCAGCTGGGATGCGCAGTCCTCATGAGACCCCAGAGCCATGGTCCCCTCCCCTCCGTGAGGTGCCCACCTCTGTGTCCTGGAGCCCCCACCACGTTCTGAGAGGCTTGCCACGTGGCTCCAGTGGTGTCCTGGAGAAAAATGGGCCTGAAGCCACTGTCAGCAGTTTGGCCTCCCTCCTGGCCTGGGAAAAGGCACCCACACAGTCCAAGAAAGCTCCTGACACGTCTCAAAGAAAAGGTGCTCTAGTCAAGGAGGGTCAGAGGGCTGGGAGCATGGTCTCCCCAGGGAGGGCATGGAGCCTGCACCCCAGGCCATGGCCCAGGTCTGCCCAGTGTGGCTTCTGGCTGCCCAGGCCTCCCAGCCAGGCTCCTCCTCCCTCAAGTCCCTCTACAGGTCATCAGAGATAAACATGGCCCCCCTGCCATAGCAGTGGTCCCGCATCTGCCCAGACACAGAAAACTTCCAACACGCAGGGCCCGTCCTGAGCAGGCAGGGTGCGGGAACACAGTGCATGTTCCTGGTGTCTCCGGTTTCACCTGTCAAGAAAGGCCAGGTGCGTTTACAAAGCAAGGCTGAAGCAAGTCCCTGCGGCAGCGTGTGTACATCTAGGGATGAGGTGGCAACGATGGCACTTAGTGCCAGGCACTGTCCCCGGCCACAACTGTTTTGCTGTATTGCTTTTGTGGCACTAGGGATGGAACCCAGCCATCACTCACGTTAGGCAAGCTCTTCACCCCTGAGCACACCCCCAGCCCGAAGCCTCAGGCACCTAAGGATCCTTGTGATCAGTCAGGAAGCTCCGCAGAACTCACTGACTCTTCACAGCCCCACCACCACCACCAGCCTGGGATGGCCTGGGATGAGGATGCGTGCTCCAAAGACCTGGTACAGAAGGTGGGGCAGCAGCACCGGATAACTGGGATGACAACGATGACAGAAAAAGGAGGAAGCAGAAATAAAAATTTGAGGAAAGAAAAAAACAGCGGAGAAGATAGGCAATTTCAGGAACAGAAGGCAAGAAGAAATTATAGAGTCAGAAGAACCTGAAGTGCGAACACCAGAAGAATGATTAGCAAGTAATCTGCAGCTATAGAAATCACAGAAGTGGGCCAGGGATTTAGCTCAGTGATTCCGCCGCCTGCCTCACAAGCACAAGGACCCAAGTTCAATCCCCGGTACCAAAAAAAAAAAAGAAGAAATCACAGAAGAGTCAGACTTTGAGTTACCAAAAGAAACTTAGTGCTAATAATACTGCTTACAGAATAAATGCTCTGATTCTACCTTCAAGAGATGACTTCACGGTTTGGAAAGTTATGAAAAGATAAAATTACATAAAATGAAAAGTCACTACAGTATGTGACACCAGTTTTTCTGAAAAGCCTTAGCTGTGTGTACTTCACTGGAAACTGATGACTTGGAAACAACTAGCAATTCATTAACTGTGCTCTGCAGGGTGAACATGAAACAAAGCCAAGCCAGAAAGAAAGGCATGATTGCTGGATGGGGATTCCAGGCCACCAGGAAAGACTATCCGGTAGGTACTGGGAGTTATGATGAGCATATGGAGAGGACTATGAAGACTTCTTGGGACATTTTATCATATCCCGGTGTCTTCTGTTTCCCACAATCCCTGCAACATGCAGCACGGCTTCCGTTCTTTCAGTTCTGCCACATGCTCCCATCAGAAGTACAGTATCTTTTGTGCTGGTTATTTAGCCCCTGACACTCGGGTTGCTGACATACTTGGATCTTGGATCTTGCCATCAAGGGGTTAAATCAGAGACCTCAACGGCTACTAAATCATAGTTCAAAAACAAATCCAATGATTCTGTCATTGTTCCACAGCAGCAGTCACCAAATTGGGCACAAAGATGGCAACGTGACAAAAACCTGTGTAGCGTTTCCCACCGCCATCCAGGAGCACAGCCTTAACCTCACCTCCTTGTCAGGAAAGGCAGTCTGCAGCATGGGTGTGCGGCGTGCATCTCGGGCTCAAATTGCTGTGTCTCAGCACTGAGTACAGTGATACCAAAAATACACTGGCAGGGCCGGGGATTTGGCTCAGGGGCCCCATGCCTGCCTCACAAGCACAAGGTTCTGAGTTCAATCCCCGGTACCAAATAAAAAAATAAAATAATAACATAAAAACACACTGTGAAGGAGACTGCTTATCTCAGAGTGAAGCTATTTAAAATTAAATGACTAAAACCCTCCAACTTTAAGGCTGAAGAAGATAAACCCCTCCATCACTGCAGTACAAGGTGTCCAACCTGCTGAGTACATAGGCTGTCTGCTTTTTAACCCATCAGACTATTTCTCCCAGAGACCTTCAGGATGGGGAGGGAAATTCTACCTGATTTTACCTGCCTGATTCAAGTGTCTAAGAAGCAAATTTCTGTCCTTCTAGGCTGCACTGAAACAACAGGGCTCTGCCATTTCCTTTCCTTTATAAAACATGCTCAGCAAACTGCACCAGTTAACTGCACTTGGTAAATCGTTATGTTCACAATTATGACATCTGCAATGTTTTACAATGCAACTAATTTAATAAAATCACTGCTGTGAGGGGAAAAAAAAGTCCACAGAAAGAAGACTGAAGGACAGGGACAATGGCCTTTGCTTCCAAGTGTTCCTAAACCCCCACTAATTCAGTCTACCTCTACCACCTGGCATCCTCCAGCAGCCCTGGCCCACAGAGCCCAGGGTCTGGGCAGGGCGTGCAGTCAGGGGAATGGGAGGACCCAGAAGAGGGAGGGAAGAGGAAGCTCCACAGGGCTTGTTCCCACAAGTTCTCGGGATCTGGCCCTGTTCCTAGAACTGGACCTGACTGGCTGCAGCGGGAGGGAGCTCCTTACAGGCTGGCAGCTTAGCCTTCCCACAGGCAGAGGCCTGGGCTGCCAAACTGTGTAGGCTCCTGGCAATGGGCCGCATCCTGGCTCAGCTCCCTCATCTGTAAGGACAGAGAATAACAACCACCTCGTCTCCAGCGCAGAGCTCTCAGGAGCACAGGATGCAGAAAAGCCGGAAATGGAGAGACGCCCACACACCTGCCCTGCTGCAGACTTCTGCACCCAGGAGCTTCGAGTGTCCCCAGCTACTGCAGGCTGCTCCTCCAGGGGAGGCCGGAGGGTCAGCCTCAGGTGCAGCTCTGTTAGCAGAGGGTCTGATGAGGGCAGTTCAGAGCACATGGCACCACACGGGGTTCTGGACAGCCCCTGACCCTACAGACCCCACCCCAGCCGAGGGCCCAAGGGCACTGCCACTGGGCAATGGCTCTGCAAGTTCCTGGCCAGGTACAGCGAGGCCCTAACCAGTAACTAAGACAATACAGCATCTTTCCCAAAACCAAATTATTCAATTTATTATCCTTTATCTTAGGGGCATATCCTTTGTATTTCTGCATTGTTAAAATCTTTTTATGGGGAGCAAAAGAGGAATTAAAAAGAATGGTGTGTTATATACTTGCACAGCTCCCCATGATGAACATAATCATTTACTACAAATATGTACTAATAAAAATAAAAATTTTTAAATGTCCTTTTAAGAAGATCAATAGCCAGGCATGGTAGCACACACCTGTAATCCCAGCACTCAGGAGGCTAAGACAGGAGGATCGCCATGAGTTCAAAGCCAGCCTGGACTACACAGTGAGATTCTGTTTCCAAAAAAACTAAATAAATAGGGCTGGGGATTTAGCTCAGTGGTGCCACTGCCTGTCTCACAAGCTCAAGGGCCTGAGTTTGATCCCCAGTATCAAAACAAACAAAAAAACCTAAAATAAATCAAATAATTAAAATAAAATCAATAAAAAGTGATAACAGTGTTCTGTTTTAAATGCACTTGGCAAAATTTGAAAACCAAACACCTATGGCCATTCACTCAATGTTTGTTTGTTTTTAGTTTTCCCACTGAGATAAGTTCAGGGGTAAGGGATGACACAATGACCCCATAGACAGCTTTGCTGCTGGTATATGAACAGCACCCCGAGCTGTGCCAATCTTTGGGGAATTAAGCAACAATAGCCTTACACTTGGCATTTCCACCTAAGCAGGGCCTGCTTACTGACCTGACAGAGAATAGCTAATGTCAGCTCACCTTAAGGGAACACAGGGGAATCTCATGGACAAATTCTGGAAGCAAAGCCCATTCCGGGAATCAGAGAACCTTAACCTTTTACTTTTTTTTTTTTTTTAACATTCCTGGCCCACTGAAGTGCTTTCCTCACCTATCATATAGCCCATATATGATATATATCTTTATTTTCATATATCAAATTTCAAAATCCTTTCTATGCAGAACCTAAATAATTTCACAGCTTCCTACTGCTTCACATTTTGTTTCCTATTTCCTTTGCTTACTCATCTCTTCCCTTCCCTTAATGCTGAGGTGTGTAAGTCCCTGTGTGAAGATCTCAGTCACCACCAGAGTGCTATGCGCAAAGTGCGGCTCAACACCTTTTGTAAGTCTTGTCTAGTACCTGCTTTATCCACTAAGATCTCATTTTTATAATCATCCAGTTCTCCCTCATTTATAGGAGCAGAAGACATTGCCTCTACACCCAAAAGACTGAAACACAGATGGAACAAAAGGGATGAACACAGGAGACCCTGGGGACAGAAGGGAAAGATCTAACTTATGTGCAACCGGAGGCCCTGAAAGAAAGAGAAAAACAGGGCAGAAGCAATGTTTGGAGAAATTACCAGAAGATCCCAAAACTAATGACAGACATCATACCACAGATTCAAGAAACCTAGAAGTAGGATAAATACAAAGCAAATCACACCTTTAAGGTACCAGCATTCCTGGGGAAGTAGCAAAAATAATCCTGCATATTACACTGTAATAAGTCAACAAATATATCTCAAAAGCAATCACGAAAAGAATAGTAAAGAAATGTGAAGCACAAAAACTAGCAAAGAGAAAACTACAATTTTTTTTTTTTTGGTACCAGGGATCGAACTCGGGTCCTTGCACTTGAGCAGCAGGTGGCAAAACCACTGAGCTAAATCCCCGGCCCAAAACTACAATTGTTTAACAGTTGTGATTAACTTAAAAGAAGACAAAAGAGAAAAAGGGGAATATAACAAATGGATCCACAAGTAAACAAACACTAAGGCAGCAGATGTAAGCCCCAAACACCAGCAAGAGCATTAACCACATAACAGCTCACCCGAGAGTTACTCAGGCAGTGCACTTGTTTACATACTGATGATTCCAAGCATTGCTGGGGCAGGTGTCATTTCAACCAGTCAATTCTTATATTGAATAAATTTGATGAAATTGTCCTTTTTATCTTTCCTGTTAAATTATCTTATAAAAAACCTGAACATGACAAAATAATAGAGAGGTCAATCCTCAGTAGGATGTAAGAATTTTAAATCTACAGGCAATCAATAACAGAGTTTCAAAAATGTAAAGCACATACACACACAAAAATCAGACTAAAAGTAGGCAAGTCCATAATCATAACACAAGACTGTTTAATGCCTCTTTTGATGCCTGACAGAATAAGCAGAACATTCATTTAAAAATGTGATCAATATGAGTAAAAGCCATACCACCAAAGCAATCCTATGTCCCTGAGATGTACAGTGATCCCTTTCTTTTCTATCCCACTGTAAAAACTTCCTACGACCTGTCATTCTACACCTCCAAAACATCCTACCCCAAGGAGGGAAGAAAGGCCACAAATGTTTTCAGGACAACAATTAGAGCAATGCTGCTTCAAACTGTTTGGGCAGTGATATACTGGTAGCCAAGTACTTTGCACTGGAATGAAGAACATACTCAACTAGGAAACAAAACTATTTTTGTTATGTATGAAGTTCTTTCTAAGGATCTATGATATTAATTATGATCTTCTCTATTCAATTCCATTCTGACTTTTTTTTTCAGTACTAGGTATTGAACCCAAGGCCATGTACATGGTAGGCAAATGTCCTGCCATCAAGCTACATCCCTAGCCATGACTTGTGTTTTTTGTTTGCTTTGTTTTTAAATTCATTAAGTTTATTGGTACATTTTAAGTATACAATATGATGACATTCACCTTTGGGAATTTGTACCTTTACACGATGTATCTTGGTTCTTATTTTTTTTCCCCATTCCCCTGCCCTCCTTCAACTCTAGCCCTTCCTATTTACGAAGACTTTGTTTCCATTTTTTCCTTTTCTCATATTTATCCCTTTCCCTTCTTTTCCCTATCCCTCCCATTTCCCTATAGCCTTCTCTTTGGACCTTTTCTTCCTATTTCACATTATCTATTATACATTTTGATTCTCATTTACACTTTCAGTTTCTCATACCAGAGAAACTAGTCAGTATTTACACGTTTGCCCTATTTATTTCACTTAAAGAGTATGGCCAAAATGTGTTTCCATTTAGCTAGGAATGTCTGTAGTTGCTCATTCTTTATGGCTGAGTAGTACTCCATTTTATTTTTTTAAAAAAAACACATCTTCTTTATCCAGTCTCCAGTTGATGGGCAATTGGGTTATTTCCAAGATTTAGCTACTACAAACTGTGCCACTATAAACATGGGTGCACATATATCACTGTGGTATGATACTTTTAATTCTTTTGGGAAGATACTCAGCAGGGGAATAGCTGGGTCAAAGGGGACCTCTAATCCTTGCTTTTTGAGTTAATCTTTATTTTGATTTCCAGTGTTTGTACCAGTCTACACTCCCACAAGCAGTGAAGCAGGGTTCCTTTTTTTCCACAGCCCCGCCAGCATTTGTTATTGGTTGATTTCACGATAGCAGCCATTCTTTCTGGGGTGAGGTGGAATCTCAGCGATGTTTTCATTTGCATCTCTCCAAGGACCAGTGATGTTGAACATCTTTTCATATGTTTATTTGCTACTTCTACTTTGTCTGAGAAATGTCTGTTCATTTCAGATGCCCATTTTTGGATTGGGTCTTTAAATCTGGGAAGTCTGATTTTTGAAAGTTCTTTATATATTCTATATAGTAGACATTTGTCTGAGGAACACCTGGTAAAAATTTTTGCCCACATTGTGGGTTGTCTCTTCACACTGTTGGTTTCTCTTGCTGTGCAGAAGCTTTTTAATAAGATGAGATCCCACTTGTTGATTCTTTGTGTAGTTCACATGCAACTGAGGATTTGTTCATCAAGTCTTTTCCTATCCCAATGTCTTCAAGAGTTCTACCTAACCTTCCTCCCAGGCGGTTTAGTGTTTCTGTTTTAATATTTAGATCTTTGATCCATTTCAATTTTAGTTTAGTGCATGGTGAGAGATATAGGTCTAGTTTTAATCTTTAGCAAGTTGAAACCTAATTTTTCCAGCACCATTTATTAAAGAGGCTATCTTTCCTCCAGTGAGGGTGTTTGGTTCCTTTGTTTTTAAATGCTAATACTGGCCCACCCAGTTGACTTCGCAGTCATTAAAGGGTCATAACTCACAGTCTGAAATCCTGTGGATGCCATGGATGGCCCCGAAGTCACCTGTGGGCATGTTCTTTCCTGATCTGGCTCCTCTGCACCCATCCTACCACCTCCGAGCCTGAAACACTCATCAATTGCATGGACCTTGAGGCAGGCAGGTCTGAGTCCTAGCTGTGGGCAAACTGCAGCACACGGACACTCAAGGGTGGCTCCAGACACTGGCCACTGTCGGCAAAAGCTCAAGAGGTTTCTGCGTGCACAGCACCTGACCAGACCGGGGCTCCTCACCCCAACCCAGGCCTCCTCTGGCTGCCCACGTGTGCCACACTGAGGTTGGCCTGAAGCGGTCTCATGTTTCCTATGTGTCTTCCTAGATAACTTCTTCCACTTCAGTCTGTCCTCCTCAACCTGCTACCCAAAGGGCCTGACCTCAGCCTGTCCCGACACGGTGTCCACCACATTCCAGTTCACGATTGCGATGTCCATTCTGTGAAGCTGTCGCTTAGGGCCTTTCATGTAACCAGAGACTAAGAAAAATCTGACATTGGCTCACAGGTGTATTACAGGCTGCTTCTAAACTAGATTTCATCAGTGGAAAATGGTGATAGTTTTTCCTTTTTTCGTCAGTTTTCTGTTGGGAAGAGTTTTATACTGTTTAAAAGATATTCTGAACAATTTAACCTGATTTATGGGCTCAGTTTGTTCTTTCATCCATTCTTTTTGTGCCTCCCTCTCTGTAAAGAACTGTTTATTTATTTTTAGGGTGATTATTTTTCTCTTTTTTAAAGAGTTGTGCAATACATTTTGCGGTGAAACTTAATGGATTTTTTTCTGATAAATTACAGCATTTAATTAACTGTTACCCACACTGATTTGCTGAGTATCTGGTAAAGACCTTTTAAGCTACAACATCAGATTAATCCCAAATGGCAGTGCCTCATTGTTTACTTACCTTTTGTACTTGTACTTTTCAGAGGAAAAAAATACCACTGTAAACTGTAAATAAGCAATATGAACTGTATTACATGCAAATCTGTGACTGTTGATAACATCATCTCAGAGGAAAAGATAAATAAAGCTTATCTACTATAAAAAAGACGTTCATAAAAAAAAAAAAAAAAAAGACTTTCATTCTGACCACTTTTCCCAAACAGAGCCTCTATTACCACCACCACCTGTGGGCTCCCCTGGTCCAGAGACACCTGGCCAAAAATATGGCAAATACAGCCTTCTGGGGAAAGCTCACCACAGGCTGGAATGAGGGGCATAGTGGAGCTGCTGAGAAAAACTACAGAAGTCAACATAGGGTAGTTCTGACCTCAAGCTCTGTGCAACGTTTCAGTAAAAAATAACAATTCTTGACCAACTGCTGGTCAGTGTACAAAGCAGGGAAACATGCCAAGTCTTCCAGGGGGCAAGGCCCATGAGGGGCCACTAGGTCAGTGACTGTCAAACTTAACATCCTGGCACTAGAACCCCAGGAAGTCATCCTAGTCTATGAGGAACTGCTAACCCATAAAAAGGAAGCAATAATTTTGTTTTATAATTCAGATGTCACTTGATAATAAGTTCTCCAACAGCTAAGTAGCAGCAGATGACAAATTTTATAGTAACAATTATGGAAGAAAATGTTATAGTTGCAGAATTCCATGCAATTAGCCCAGTCTGCTTTGTACACTGGAAAGACACCCAGACTCATTCAGCTGGAACCTACATATCAACCCAGTTCCTGGAGCTCCAGGCTAACAGAAAGAACAGTTATGTGGACCTCTGCCAATACCCAGTCTTGAATGAGTAGGATGGATGCACTAGTCTGGATTTGAATGTCCCCCAAAGGCCTGTGTGCTGAAGTCTTTGTCCTCAGGCTGTGGCACTAGAGGAAGGTGGTAGAAACCTTAGGAGGGGGAGCCTAGTAGGAGGAAGTTAGGTCACTGAGGGTGTTCCTTCAAAGGAGACATGGGGTCCCTGGTCCCTCCACCTTTGCCTCCTGGCCACCATGAACTGAAGAGCTCCTCCTGCTACGTGCTCCTCCCATGATGTACTGCACTGCCACAGGCCAAAGCAACAGCCCAAGTGACTGTGGATTGAAACCTTTGAATTGATGAGAAAATAAACCTTTCCTCTTTTTAAGTTGATTAGCTCAGGTGTTTTGACCCAGCAATGGAATGCTGACTAGCACAATGAAGTTTCCAAAACACAAGAGGTAGCAGGCGAGAACAGCACAACTGATGGATGGTATACGCGAGAGAATTACCAGCAAAGGTAAATGAACGATTGCAGGTCTTCACGATTCACTCAGCACTAGTGTCACATGAGCCAAGGGACCCTTTATATACTCCTTGGCAAGTAACCACTTGGGCAAGGCCCGGATGTGAATCGAGCTGCGAAAACTGCTCTTTCATTAACTATATTGCCTGGAGAGCCTACTGAGGACAGTTGAGCCTTCATTAATGAGATGCACTAGGGGTAACCCCATCTCAGAGTACACCATTGCAGGGATGTGGCACTTTCAATAAAAGCAGATACAACTGCTCTAAACCTGCACTCTGAAAGTATCCTTCAACTGATATTAAAAGGTAGGTATACTGGGGACAAGCATACATGGGCACAGTGGTTATCCAAACCCCTGAAGCAAATTATTAATAAAGCTCCCAACACTGCATACAGCACATTAACATAATATTAACCAACAGGAGCTCAGGGCCACAGCATCTCATTATCACTCCACTGATGAGCTACAGGCCTGTGGGGTCTCAGGAGCAAAACCTGTTGAGGAGCGTAACAGCCCCAGTGAGGAGCTCTCACTCATCACCGGCCTCCTTCCTGCTGAGGCCTCCATCCTCACTGGGCCAGAGGAAAAGCTGCAGAGCCCACCCCCACCAAGGCCAATCAAGCAGCCCGAGCTGCACTCACAGGCAGGAAGCATCAGTCACATACCAGCCCTGGGGCGAGTGGGCAGAGCTGGAACCCTGCAAGTGGACTGTTCCCCCATGGAAAACAACCAGCCCCCAAAGCTAATGCAAGGGCACCCACTGTTACCTGCTCCTCCACCTTGCAATGTGACTGGCTCTCCTCCCACTTCTGCCTCCACACAGACCCCAGGATGGCCCTAGTTTCCCTCGGCTGGGAGTGCCATGGCAGGGAAGGTGAGGCAGCACAGGGCACGCGGCCTGCTTACCTCCGAAGTTGGCCAGCCGCCCAATCCGCGTAACTGGCACCTTCCTCTCCCGAGCCCGCTCACTGAGCTAGAGGGAGAAAAGACAGAGACTTGTACGATCACCAAATGGGGACAAGACCAGCCTCAACAGTTCATGCTGCCCCTCACACTCCCTCCTCATCCCCAAAGGCAGCACACTTCATCCAGAAGAGCCCCCACGTTCCTACAGACCCCTGACCACAGCATCTAGAAAAGGTCCCCAAACAGGAAGCCAATGGCAGCATCCCAGGGGGTGGGAAGTGCCCTGCCCTATGCCAAGAGGCCTCCCTCCCTACGCACCATCTGCTTGTGTGGCTTGCTCTCGGGGCGGGCCTTGGCCTGCCGGGCCTTTTCAATGTCCTCGGCTGTGAGACCCCCCATGGGGGACTGGTCCTGATGGAAGAACCTTCGCTGGAAGCCAAGGGCAGAGAAAAAGTCTCTGGAGTCTGCAAAGAGCCTCCTGTTGACGCTGCCCAGTGGGGCAGCGGCCTGGCCTGGGAGCCCAGCTTCCCTAAATGGTCCACTGGCAACATAGGTGGGAGCCGGGCCCTCACTGTGAGTGTGATGCACAGATGGAGACTGGTCAGTGACGGAGGCTGCAGAGAAGCCAGTGGAGGCCCCAGCCCCTGAGAAGTGGACCTCGGCTTCTAGGTCGTCGAAGCTCTCAGTGGCATAAGATGCTTCATGTTTATCTTGACCCTGCAAGGAGTAAAGACCAGCATGAGAGGGGAGAAACAAGACTGGAGCACTGCCCTGTGCCCACCACCTCTGCCACATCCATCTCCCCAACCCTCTGGAGGAACACAATGCTACCCCCAAGACCCAAGGCCCCTGCCCAGCCCGGGAGCCAGGACCCAGGTTCTAACCAGCTTCTGCCACATGGTGGTTCCAGGCAGGCAGCCAGGGCAGGGTAAACCAGGCAAAACACAAGCCAGGGAAAGCCTTCAGACATAAAGGCCACCAAAGGCCAGCCAGGGGCTGGGGGACCCACCCAACCCACCCAACCCACCATAGGCCAGCGCCTCGCTGCAGACGTGGGTTCTACCAAGCAGCAAGCCTGTGGAGTAAAGAGGTTCTCACAGGGGAAGCACGAGGGTGCAAGGAAATTTCTTTACAGAGTCACCCAGGCCTGACCTTCAGGCCCAGCTTCTTTCTACTTCTGAACCTGGAGTGACCTTAAGTGAGGTCCTAACCCTTCTCTGCTACTTCCTCATCTGAAAATAGGGCTCCCCAAAATCAGAGTGATGAGGGGTTCAGCCAAGGCCAAGGAAAGTGCCAGACAAGGCTAGAATTAAATAGCACCGAGTCCTGAAGGCAGGCCAGGGGCCTAGATCCCTGGCTGAAGTGCCAAGGAGCAGATGTTCAGGCCTACATGCTGCCCACAGATTATGCAAAAGTAGCAAGAGATCACAGGCCCTTCTATTCTCTGCACCTAAAATGCCCCAGAGCCTGGAGAGACACACGTGCCCTCCCCTCCCCAGGGGACACCCTGGCAGTTACCCTCGTTTCACAAATGGCAAAGCAAGGGTTCAAAGCCTAGGCTTGCCCTGCTGGCCATCCTGAGGTCACCTACCTTTCTCAAAGCAGAAATCACATTTAGACTCCCTGGTTCTTTCCCAGACAGCGAGGGGGGCCCTGGAGTGAGGAGTTTGGGCCAGGGTCCCATAACTCCCACGATGGCTACCTGGCCCTGGGTAACTGCTGCCAGCTGACGTAGCTGTGCCGCAAGGGGACACAGCTTCAGGAAGTACCTACTGAGTATCATGCGAAAGATGCTTAGGGAGCTCGAGGTAGGAAGCTTCTGGTGCCTCAGACCCCAGCCCTCTGGGACAAGGGAGACGCCAGACTCAAGTGCCAGGGAGTGAACGGAAGCCAAGTGGCCCCTGCTCAGGTGCCTTCCTCACTCGGTGGATCCTCCTGCCTCCAACCCCGTATCTGCCAGGGACGGCCCTGGCTCTCTCAGACACCAGCCCAGGCCTGCTGGAGTAGAGTGGCGGGCAGGAGGAGCCGGGCAAGAGGGTCCCTGCCCTCATGGAGAAGCTGCCAGGCCCAACGCACTGTCTCACTTCTGCGGCGGGGCAAGCTCACTGCTGAGGGCCCACAGGCCAAACCCCAATAGGAAGTTGGGCACAGGGCGCTGACAGGACAGGGCACTGGACAACACTGCTGGGCCACAGCCCTGCTTCAGCAGGAGGAGGGGGAGGACACGGGGTCGGGCCTGCCACTTACTAGTCATGACCTAGCAGCAAAGTGCTCAGTCTCAGCTTCCACATCTGAGAAATTCGGGTAAGCATCCAGGCCTGCCCCACCCCAGGACAAGAGAGGGGACATCACAGATATACAGACTTCCAAAAATTAGTAGTATCTCTGCAAGGGCAGAGATACTATGTTGCCATTGGATGCTTGGAGAGAGGAGGGGGAGGGGCTGTGACTTTGTCCAGAGGTCACCTGGCCGCAGGACAGAGGAAGGAAGAGGGGGCAGGGCAGCCTCTGCACACAACTCCCAACATGAATGTCCACATGCGCACGCCAGTGCCCATCTACACGCTCTCACTTGTCCCCTGGACTACCTGCAATGCTGCCAGCAACTGCGGTGACCATGGCAGGCAATGCTCTGGTGTAGCCAATATTGTTTAAAGCCACCCTTTCGATGGAAAATGTGGAGGCTTCCTGGACCCCGGCACAAAGCTGTCCTCTCCCTTAGCATGAAGGACGAGAGAGACTGGAGGTGGACTGCCCCTGCCCAGGCTGTTCCAGTGCCACCCTGGGACGGAACAGAGCCCTGCCTGAGCCAGGTCCCCAGGGATGTCAGCCAAGTGAAAAAAGAACATGAGGCTCTAGGGAGCAGGAGGGTGAGCAGGCTGATAAATGTGGCTCTGCACCCTCTGAAGCTCTTGAACCTAACCTGCACTGCGCTGGTACAGGAAGGGGTCTTTGGGAGGTGACTTGAGTTACTGCCCTTCTAAAAAATGCCAGCGAGCTCTGTCTCCCTCCTTCTGCTGTGAGGACACATCAAGATGACAACCATGTACCAATCAGGAAACAGCCCTCATGCACACCTAATCTGCTAGCACCTTGATCGTGGACTTCCAGGCCTCCAAGTCTAAGATGTTGTTACTGCAGCCACACCCTCCCTATGGGCCCTAGACAGCAGGACATGCTAGCCACTGGGCTCTCCAGCCACCTGATATCTGTGTCTTGCTTCACACCCCTTGGTCTCCCCGAGAGCTCCAAGTCTGACTTCCCCCACAACCAGCACCCGCCATGCACCCGGCTGCTGCAGAGATGGTCTGCTTACCTGCACCATCCCCAGGACCTCGCCAATCTGCTCCACAGCTGTGGACTGCAGGGCCCTGGCTGCCATGATGAGCTCCCCACCGAGGCCCAAGTGCTGCAGGTGGGTTTCCACGGCCGCCTGGGTCAGTTTGGCAAGGCCTTTGGCCAGCATGATGGCATCCCCCAACATGGCAGCCATGCTTCAGGACTGGAAGAAAGGAGGCCAAGTCAGGGAAAGAGGCTCCACATCGCGAACACTCACCACCTCCACAAACTCTGGGCAGAAGGCAACTGGCCAATTGGCTTGTCTGCTGATCAGCCCTTCAGGCCAAGCTGACTGAGAGAAAAGGAAGAGCTCAGGTCACAGTAGGCTCTGGTGTCTCCTGGCTCCTCCAGGCACCGAGCAGCATGAAAGACTGCTGAGTCTTCACTGTGGTGCACTCACCACTTGCCACATGTTGCCTCACCAGGGCCTCACAGCCACCCCACAAACACCCATGGCTCAGAGAAGTCAAGTGATTGTACAGAACCGGGACTGGCGTGATAGGTACTGACTCCTAATCTAGTGCTCTTTCCTCAGGAGCAAAACTCTGTGTTGCAGCAAGGGGCTCGGGGACTGCTCTTTTTTTTTTTGGTACCGGGGATTGAACTCAGGTCCTTATGCTTGCGCAGCAGGCGGTGAAACCACTGAGCTAAATCCCCGGCCCCATCGGGGACTGCTCTTGACAGCCCAACAGGTCCCCTCAATGGCAGCGGCGATGCCGCTTCCCATCCCTCTTACTCTGCCCAAAGAAGCCTCTGATAGATGCCCAAAGATTGAGGGACAACCAGGGCCCCGCAAGCCCCACACCTGATTCCCTTACCCAGCCCACTGCAGCTGCTTGTAGCTGCCAAGCCAGTGTTTCCAAATGGCAGCCCAGGCCCAGGGAGCAATGACCTAAGGGATGGACACTCCCACGACCCAGAGCTGGGAAGTGAGCATGAGAGCTCATGGGAGGCCCATCTGGGAAACTCTTCCTCTGTCCCTTTTCTCTCTACTGGGCCAGAGTGTAAAGTTTTTCCAAATGTAGGTCAGGATCCGAGAGCTGAACGAAACTGCAGTCTGGGTATGGCTTGGCCTGACTTGTCATTAACTAATCCTCAGGGCCAAGTGCTGGACCTCAGATAAGCCTGATACATGCTGGAGGCTGAAGAAAGATGCGTAAGTGGGAAGGACTGTGGGAGACCCCATGACCAACCAGGAGCATCCTAGCCCGGTGCTGGGATGCTAGAGATACAAGAGCCAAGAAGAGAGGGCTGTGGACAGCACTCTGGGCAGGGATCTGTGTGGGTGAACACATACAGGTGGGGAAGGGCCTGGACAGCTGGCCAGCAAGAGGGAAGAGACAGCCGGAGGGACCTCCTGGGATTCAACCTTCTCCTCACAACAATCAACAGAAGCTAGGGGAGGAAGACTGAGTAGACAAGGGTTCTTAACCAGAACTCCCCGGACATCCAAAGAGAGTCCCCTCCAGCCTATCCTTCACAGGCCCTTCAGTGATGGGGTCAGGCAGCCGCTCCAGGCATTCCTGCCAGGACTGGCTCTGCTCCTGAGTATGGGACAGAGCCACTTTTGTTTAAAAGGAGAAACGCTGAGATAATCAGAGCAACTCACTTCCACACAGGTGCTGGGAACATTAAGATGACCTACCACAATGTGCTCTTGGAGAACATGCTCCAAATGTCAGCAGCTACCGCACACTGGGGTGAGGTGCCTTCCACACATCTCCCAATCTTTATAAACCATCGGTGACACAGTTATTATTCACCCCAGTTACAAGTGGGCAAATTAAAGCCAGAGAGGTGAACCAACTGGCCAAAGTCATGCAACTCTTCAATAGTGCCCCTGGGGTCCCGCCTAGCCCTGGCCTGCCCTGTGCCTCCCCAAATGCTCTGCCCAGTGACTCACAAGGACAGGGCTCTGCAAAGGCACAAAAGGCCACCTACGTTTACACTCTGGTGCAAGGCAGCACAGTTTGGAGGAGACCATACCTTGAGAGACGGCAGAGGCAGAGAGGACTGGCCCAGCCCCTCCCTAGGTCCCATGTAACACCCTGGACTCTACTCTGTGCTCCTGAAATGGACGGTGATAAACAGATGGAGCTCCACAGACTAAATGTTAGAAAGTGTGTAATGGGAGCTCAAGTGGGCCCACCGGGCCCACCCACCCCCACCCCCACCCCCAACACGAGACACTTTGCGATCAGGGCAGGTACAAGCACCCATCAGGGCCTTCTACACCCTAGGGAAGGAGGAGATTTTGTTTATTTGTTTATTTTTTCAGTGCAAGGGATCAAACCCAGGGCAAGCACTGTGCCACTATGCTACCTCTCAGTCCCAGAGGAGGTTCTTGAAAGACATCAGGGACCGACATGTGGTGTTGGAGGCAGAAGGACCCCAGCGGGTAGCCCCAGGTCCATCCACCATACCCATGCTCCAGGGGTTCCCAAAACCAGGCCTTCCCCTCGCTCACCTTTAAGACAATCCACATGACCAGGACAGGGGTCTCCCAAAGACAGCCCCGATAATTCCAAACCCGGTCTCACCCACTACCTGATGTCCAAGCTTCCTCAGAACACCTTCCCAAGGCCTATTTAATTCAGACTTTGTTTTCAGGTGTAAAACACATCTGCCTGAATTTTTCATCCAAGTAACCACATGCTAAAGTTTCACTAGAGAAAGCCGGCAATTAATTTCTTGGCCAATTAGCCCAACTGGCCCACTGGGCTGATGGGAGTTCAACCTTTAAAAAGCCATTCCAGGGCCTGCATCCTGTCCTAACTCTTGCGGTTGCTAACTTGTTGATGCTGAATATAACTTCACAGCAGGCTAAAATCACACCTACTTTACAATGATGTTTCTTAAAACAAAACAAAACAAAACTCAAATTATTCATAAGAAAAAATATACTAAATTAACCAAAAAATTTAAATTCCTACATGTGGGGAACTATGAACAATAACTTTCCCTTTCAGTGTTGTCCTACCTTTATTTTCCTAACCTTTTAAGTTCACATACCCTACTTGCAAAATGTAAATAAATCATCTTTTTAAAAGTGCACATTAAGAGTAATTAATTATGCTATTCTTCTTGCTGAACAGGTCTCCTAGATACTGGACCCGGAGCCAGCTAAGATGAGCCCTGTTACATCCTGGA
Source organism: Heterocephalus glaber (assembly GCF_000247695.1). The sequence continues at coordinate 12,286,623 of NW_004624771.1, read as the reverse complement.
GGCTGGAGAAGGCTGCACAGGAGGTAAGGGACAGCGGGAGACCCCAGGACCGACCAGGAGCCTCCTAGCGTCTAGTGTTGGGGGAGGAGCTGGCACCAGGCCCGCTGGAGCTCCCATTACACACTCTCTTCCCAAATGTCCTAGACATTTGGTCTCTGGGGCTCCGTCTGTTTATTATCATAAATTTCAGGAGTGCAGAGTGGGGAGAAGGTCCTTGTGTGTTCCTGAGTCTTGTTAGGCAAAACTTGTTTTGCTCAAATCAACAGATGTTAGTAAAAAACACAATCTGAAGTTTGTAAGCAGATTAACACGTGGATATCAAAACCTCTGCAGCCAGCTCATACACATCCCCTTCAGCAAATGTGTTTACCTATGTCCAGGGCTGGACCAAACCACCCTCAAACTACAGAATGAACCAACCGCTCCCTGCCTTATTGACTCCAGGAGTTTTCTGCAAGGGAGTCTCTGCCCTCAAAGGAGCAGAGAGAAGGAGAGAGAGGGGACAACCACCAGAAGAACTATCTTCCAACAACTTTTCTCACCTGCTTTTCAAAACGTTACAAAAACCTTACTTTTAATTCATCATAATCCCAACATGACCCATAATCCAATGGTGATTTTTGTGCCAAATCCCCTCCAGGAATGCCCCAAAAACCAGGTACACACTGGGGAATGTTTCCAACATGACTTTAAATAAATTCAAAAACCCCAAAGCATATTTTGTACTGAAAAATGCTGTCAGGGCTACTATTTCATGCACAAGTATTAGAGTCCACACTGAGAATATCCCCCCAACCCAGCGCATCTCAGGTCCCCGGACAGGTTTGGGGGCCTTGCCCAGGAGTAGCTCAGGGGCATCAAGTGGCAGTGACTGCAAACTTAGGAAGCCACTGGGGGTGGTGGGTAGACGCTCACCTTTGGGCGTGCCCACTAACGAGGCACTGTATGAAAAAGAAAAAGTCACTCTGTCCTTCACTAACACCTCCTCCCTGCAGGCCCAGGGTCAACGCGCCTGGCTGGGGCGCTCAAGGGACAGTGGCATGAGGCACATCTATTACGGGAAGGCACCAGGGAGACAGCCAAAGCCAACTGGAGCTGACAACCGGGCTCAGAGGCAGCACCTGCCCAAGAGGAAGAGCCTGTCCTCAGAGCCCGGGCCCAGCTCACGTTCCACCACCAGCAGCCGTGTGACTCGGCCTCTTCCGTCCCTCCTTAGGAGGGCTCTGGTGATCTACCACACCCCTCCTCCGGTCCTAACGTGCTGAACTGCTATCAAGAAAGTAAATAAGAATATTCCCTAGAGAAAGAAAGAACTGGAATAAATGCAGCTTCCCAGCCCCAAGGACAGAGATTGAGAAAGAAGCACAAGGCGCCCTGGCAGGCACAGGAGTCCCCGAGCTCCAGGAGGACCTCTCCCCTGGCCACTTTCGCTCTCTGGCCTTCCTGGAGAGCTGGCAAAGGCCACCTCAGGCATGCTGAAAGGAGGCTCCCGCCAGAAGTTATCTGGGGCACGAAGACTTTCAAATCTAGTCACCAGAACTCAAAACACCCCAGGGCATGCTCACCTGGCCAGATACAGTAACTTGTGTCAGCAAGAAAGTGAGCTATATTCTTTTTCAAAATAAATAAAATGGGCAGTTCTAACAGACAGAAAGCATCATACAGCCGTCCACCCACACAGGGAAGGGAATTTTATTCAAGCAGGGAGGTTCCCACATACCTTCCCCATCCTCGGCCCCTTCACAGTCAGCACGTACCATCTGTCGAGGCACCTCTTCTGTCCCCTGGAAGGTGTCTTAATAAGAATTTACCAAGCTGTGGCTGGGGCAGTGGCTCGGTGGTAGAGCATTTGCCTGGCATGCATGAGGCCCAGAATTCGACCCTCAGCAACACAGACACAGAGACACACACATGCATGATACACACACACACACACACACACACACACACACACGTGTGTGTGCAATTTACTGAGCAACTTGATCCCCCTTGTATCTACGGAGCATCGAAAACCAGCTTCCTTCAGAGCAAAGCACTGGCATCCACACCTCTGAAGATTAGGGCCCACCTCCCAGCCCCTTCCTAGCCTCACCTGCCACAAGGCCTTGGGATGGCCAGTATGAGAACCGAGCAGCAGGGCTGCGTCTGGCTCCTGCAGGGCTGAGTCTGCTCTGAGGAGCCTCCTCTGGAGCAGGCTGCATATCACCCGAAGTCTCTTGGACACCTGAAGCTTAGCATATCTAAAACAGACCTTGCCAGCCCCTCCCACCGTCCCGGGCTTGCCATCCAGAGGGGACAGCACCACCCACAGCTTCCCAGCCCTCCTCGACCGTCCTACCCACATGGATGCTCCCACCTAGGCCATCCAACAACCACTACCTACAGCGCCACTGCTCTACCCATTCCCACACTGCTGGCCAGACTGATTTCTTTAAAAGGAAAATCCTGGGGCCGGAGTTTTAGCTTAGTGGTTCTGCCACCTGCCTTGCAAGCTCAAGGACCCGAGTTCAATCCCTGGTACCAAAAAAAAAAAAGGAAAATCCTGGCAAGCCACTCCCCTCAGGGTTTGTGGCTTCTCTGAGACTCCTAAAGGACAGAAAGAACCTTCCAGAGCTCCTGCCTCACCAGCCCTAGACTCGCCACATTCCCTCCACTGATTTTCCCAGCCATGCCAAACCATTCCTGGAACCCAAGGCCTATGCTCAGCGCACTTCCCTCCTCCCAGGGCTCAGCTCCACTGCCAGCTCAGCTGAGAAGTCTTCCAGGACCCACCCCAGCATCTCATGTCATCTGCAGGACTGGCTCACGACTGCTGAAGAGACTTGACTCTACATATGGAAAACTAAGAACCCACAGGAGCAGTTTGGAGGCTGGGGTCTTGGAGTTTTAGTCTGCATCAGAATCACTGGGAGGGTCTGTTAAGCCACAAGCTAGTAAGCCACACCCCAGAGCATCTGATTCAGTAGGTTTAGGAGAGGCTGGGAATCTGCATTTCTAGCAAGTTCCCAGGTGCTAATGATGTTGCTGGTCTCAGGAACTTACTTTGAGAACCATAGTCCTGGAGGAAGCAGAGAAAGTGGAGCAGAGGTGATCAACCAGGCAGGAAGTCTCCAGATGCTACCTCCCTACCCAAGTTTGGCCTGCCCTTAAGCAAAAGCTTCAGTTGCTCGCTTTCCCCCTTTTCCCCTCACTTGAAAGAGACCCAGAAATGAATGAACTTAAAGATAATGACCCACAGAGCAGCCCAACAAGGGCTCTCAAGACTGTCACATCAAGCATTCTTCAGCCAGCACTATTTAATGGGAGACACCATGAAAGGCTAGCAGTGGCCTCTGCTCCTTCGCAGCCAAGAACCATCTTTAAACTTGGGCCACAAACACCTCAATTTCTACCTTGTGTGGGCAAGGAAAAAGTTCCCTCAAGTCTCTGAGATTTTTTCTTTTTTCTTTTACTGAGAATGTTTTCTCCAAGGACCCCAAAGAATAAATGTGTTCTGGAAAAGACAAACTTCTGAACCAAAGTACATGAATTTCTGATGATTTGTCCTTTTGCCCAGGCCTTTAAGACCGACTCCAGGCTTGTACCTAGTGAGGTCCAGCCTCAGGGTCTCTATCAGCAGGCTCAGAAATAGCCTAACATGCTCTCAATCTTCCAAGGCAGTTGATACTAGAAAAAGAACCTAGGGGGAGAGAACAAGAGGAAAATGGCCTTTGTCCTTCCCCTGTCAGTCAGCCCCAGCCAGGCCCGGAGAGTCCAGGCTTCACAAGGTAGCCAGGTCTCTGGTAATCACACCCCAGGTCTCTCAGGCCCCAAACCGGAAGAGTCCATGTTTCCCTTCTCCTCCCTAGTCCATCCTGTCTGATTATCCAAGAATCCTGCTCAAACCCAACTGCATTTCCTGAAAAATGGATGTGTGATAATTCAGCTACAAAAATGTAAATCACTGCCTTGTCTAAGGGATCGTAGGTAAACAGTGGTACAGCCACAGGATGGAATGCTGAGCCATTTAAAGGATACCGGGAAAGGTATTTACTGACAAAAGAAGAAAAGGTATCACATGCTGTCTTATTTTTTAAAAAGCAAGCTGCAAAATGAAAGCATATTGTTTTCTTTGAATGGCAGGATGGTACATTTGGAAATTCTTCATTTCCTTTGTTTACTACAGAGAACATGCTCAAATTTTACAATATTAAATGTATAAGAATCTTACATGGGGTGTAGGGGCACACACCTGGAATCCCAGCTCTTGGGAGGCCGAAGCAGGAGGACTGCTGCAAGTTTGTGTGGCCTGGGCTATACAGTGTGTTCAAGACCAACCTGAACTACATAGCGAGACCCTGTTTCAAAAAACCAAAATAATAATAACAATAATAACCATAATCTTAATTGTAAAAATAAGCAAACTCACAGACTGTAATTTTAAAAGACTACTCCAGATCCCTCTAGTTCTTGTTCAGGGTGGAGTGGCCAAAGGGTTAGGGGACAGATCAGAATGCTATAAATAATGCCTCTGCGTGCCCTTGGTTAGGGGAGACAGCTCCCGGCAGCAGACTGCCAGGCAGATGGACATGGTCATCTCACTTTGGGAATGAGGCTCAGCTGCCCTTCTCAGAAGAGTGGTGAGAAAAATCACTTGGCACAGGCCTTCCCTCACATTGGCCAAGCATTAAAAGACACAAGTACTTAACAGGTGCTTACACCACCTCCCCTCAAAAAAGCCAGGACCCTAGTTTAGAATTATGCACTGTAATGAGTGCCATGACCACAAATCGAGTCATGTAATACGACTAATGTCCTTTAGGGCAGGGGTGGGCAAAACAGGACCTTGGGGCCAAAGCTGGACCTACTGCCGATTATTGTAATTAAAGTTTTGTTGGACCACAGCAACACACTCATTTTTGTACTGCCTACAACTTATTAATTCACGTATCTGTTTATGGCTGCTAATGGGATTTTGTTTTGTTTTTAGCTACAGCAGAAGAGCTGAATAGTTGTAAGATACCTATCCACAGAAAGCCCAAAATATTTACAATCTGGCCCTTTAGAGACAAAGTTTGTCCCCTCTAATTCCCAGGCAGTAGAGTAGACCATAACCACAGTTGTCTCAGGAAACCAGCTAGGGTCACCAGAGTTGTACCAGAACAGCCCAATAAGGCTTGTACTGAGGCAAGGACCCCATTTTATGCTCTGCTCCTGACTCTGAGAAATGCGCTGACTCCAGGACACACAGAGCTGCCCATTGCCAGACCACCCCCCTGCTCTGGGTGGAGAATACCTTTTCCCAACCACCTTTTATTGGTGGCCCCTAAGTGCTGCCCCTGAAGAGGTCAGCCCTGGGGAGTGGGAAAGGTGTCAGATGCCAACTTCCTGTACATCTCTCCTTCCTCCTGCCATTTCCAGGGGCTCCCAGTCATACCTGCTACTGCCTGCATTCCCTTTCCTCCTCCTAAAGAGAAAAGACCCATTCAGTCCAGAACTTGAGCTCATATAAACCTGTCCTACTACCTTACCATTCCTTCATTTCTGTACTTTCAGGAAATCCCTACAAAAGCGCCCTTGCTAGTCAAGCACTGGACGCAGGTACACGCATGAAATACGGGGTCTCACTGGAGGAGACCTACAAGCAGACAGCAGACACACAGGGATACATTCTGCTGCCTCCACTCTAAGCCCTGCACAGGGCCCCTCTCAACCATGGGGCAGTGGCTCCAAGGCTGAGTGGGCTCCAGGCTGTTCCCTGTGTACCCCACAAGATGGAGTGCCGCCTGGCAGAAAAGGGGCTGCTGGGGCTCAAGTTGTCTTTCAGGCTAAGGACTTCATGTTCCTCAAAGCTGCTTCCAGACCACGGGGATGTCTTGGAAGTGTTTAAACATTCTACACTCATGTGCTAACACACAGGAGGGCTTGGGAGGCAAGCACCCAGACTCTGTCCCCCAGTAAATGTAACCACTCCCCCAGATGTTTTTATTTTATGCAAAGTAGAAGCAGCACGGCAGTATGCTGATAACTACTGTATAGCTGTGCAGAAACCTGCATGAGCCAAGGCTCGGCACAGAGGCACACACAGGCGTGGCCTCCCCTCCCTCTGCTAGGCAAACACAACAGGGATCACAGAGGAGGAAGGCTTTTACATGCCATCCACCCAAGCATGAGTCCTGATGAAAATATCCTTTTCTGACTAAAATCTCACTAAAGTTTTCTGTGTAATCATTTAGAAACATTTTATTCAGGAAGTGACACTAGTAACAGGGTTGAAGACCTCTGAGTTGAATCCTGACTCTGCCACTGACTTCCAAGTGTGACCTAAATTAAATCATGTACATGTGTGTTTAAGCCTCGGTTTCATCTGTTCCTGAGGAGTGGATTAGATCTTTCACATTACAGCATGTAGGGCTCAAAGCAGGTACTAAAAGGCCATTATCTGATACAATTAATATCACTGCAATTACACAACACCCAGGAATGAGGTGCAGACATGATGAGATCAAAGGGAACACGAATGAGATCAGCCTGCTAATCACTTTATACCCCAGCTCTCCCTGATGGCCTCTGGATCCCAGCTGAGTCAGGAAGGCTGGTAGGGCTGGGGAGGACAGTGCCACTCTCTCTTGGAGACCTGTGAGCTTTATTCAGGGCTGTCGCATGAGGCATTACTCAGCAGAGACAGGCGGTCCAGTACGCTGGCCGCCTGTTTGGAGCCCCTTAGAAATAAGCAGGCCATAGATACCCACTAGGACTCCTCACAACCAGGGTGCCAAGCACAGAGAAATGTCCTTTCTGTCCCCTACCCTGCACACCTCAGCATGCAAGCAACAGGCACGGCATCAACAGCGTCCCCTGTTAAAAAAGCAGTTTTCTAGGAGCCAAGCAGGGCAAGTCTCCGGGCATCTTAATGAATCAGACACTTCAGCCCCATCCTTCCTCTTTTCTGTCCCAGCAGATGTTAAAGGAGAGGAAGGGAGGGGAGGAAAAGCCACCAGGCAGCCATGCCTCAGTGGGGCAGCCTGGGAGAGCCCATCACCCCTGACCCATGCGCTCCAGCAGGGGTGTGCAGGGCACAGAGCAGACCTGGCTGCAGCGCAGGGCCCGCCCCTTGCTGGGCCAAATGCTGGCTGTAAACACCTTAGAGAGCCAGAGCCACCACAGTTTTTACAATCTCAGAAAGATCTGAAATGTTTGTTTAAGCACCTGTCAAACAGTAACTACAGGTGGCTTACCAAGCGATCTATTCCTACCTTCACCTTCCTCTGAGCCAGGGTCAATGCCAAACAGAATGCATGAGGCAGAGCACACACACTGGAGGTGAGCCCTAGTTCCAGGCTCTAACGTGACACCTCTTTTCATGTGAAGAGTCCCCAGGACCCCCTCATCCAGCCCAGCAGACAGCAGAGCTGGTACCAGGTTTTCTATCCCTGGACACCACAGGTGAGGGCCAACAGGGAAGACCACCAGCGAGGGCCAGGTTCCAGGCCCAGCTCCGTCCCCAGTGATGTGAGACCTCAGGCAACCAGCTCTCCCCTCCAGGCCTGCAGGTGCTAGGTCCTTGTGTGTAAGATGAGGCAGCTGACCTAGAATGTCTCTTGTTGCCAGAGGATTTGCCCCTGGAAAACAAAAGGTGACAAGGAGACACACAGAGCTACTTCGAAAACTGAAATGTAATGGGGTCTAGAAAGAACCATGCTCCAAAGAAATTAGGCACAGAACCTTCTAGACATGAAAGGAGAAGGGAAAACCCAAGCGTGGTGGCATACACCTTTAATCCAGCACCCTTGGAGGCTGAGGCAGGAGGATCACAAATTGTAACCCACCCTGAGCAACAGTGAGAACCTGTCTCAAAATTAAAAAGTGGAAGAAAGAGGCTAGGGATGTAGCTCAGTGCCAAGGCCCTGGGTTCAATCTCCAGTACCGTAAAAAAAGGAAGGAAGGAAGGCAGGCAGGTAGCAGGACACTGTCTTCACAAAAGTAGAAAGATGGAAATCCTGTGGCCTCATTCAAGAAACATGACTCTAGGAAGATCAAGTGGGTGATGCAGAGGTAGGAAGAGGGGAAACATGTCCTTGCCACCATTCTACACACACACACTCCACCAAGGATGGCTGGGGCAGGACCTGGAGGGCACTAAAGACAGAATCCTGGCCTGGCTTTCTCTTGGATCACCATCCCTTATTCTGTCCCTCCCACACTCCCTCTGTAGCAGTCTCTTTGTTTCGCCCCAAAACAGAAACAATCAGAGGTGAGCACACTTGGCTCAAATTCCAGGCCGCATATCTTAGACCCTCCCCCACCTCTCCTCCCACCCTAACCTTGCCCGAGAGGAACTTGCCTCTCCTACTTTTCTTCTGCTTTCATCTATCTTTTCACAAAGGCCTTTCCCCTCACACCCACAAACACACTTCCAGCTCTCTGGCACCAAATAGAACCTCCTGTTGACTCTGCTTCTCCTTCATGGCCAATGACTCCTAAAAATGGTGCACTTGTCTCTCCTGTTCCCCCAGCCACCCTGTATGACATCTGACGGCTCAAGCCAGTGGGTGTCCTCAGCCTAACTCCTCCACCACTCTCCACAGGGTTTCCTGCCAGCCCTACCCCTCCCAGAACTCTCCCTCCTGCTTGGCCTCCTCTCCACAGCTTGCTTCACCTGCCCCTCTTCCCCCACCTGCTCCACAGTGTGCAATCCAGGCACACCCTGGGCCCTCTGGCCTCCCTGCTACGTGCACTGTCTCCGGGGTTGCTCCAGCCACTGCCTCCCCATTCTCAGGCCAGGTAGGCCCTCTCATCCACTTAAACCATTTTAAGAATAAAGTAACATACATGTGTACCACAAGGCCCCACTAAACTCCTGTAGGCAACTACAGGACACATAAGGAACACTGGGGGGTGATGGAACTGTTCTGCACCTTGACTGTAGTCGTGATTACACGACTATATGCGTCTGTCCAACTGTGCAGAACTGCACATTACAAAGGGTGAGTTTACATGGAAAGTATTTAATTTTTAAAAGAATGGAAAAAATACGTCTCATGTCTAACGCTAACATCACCTCTTCTCCCAAACCAGCTCCTCCTTCCCCCATACCCGCTCTTTTCATTAATGCCACCATCACCCAGCTCTTTCTCCAGCTAGAAATCTCAGCGCTGTCTCCCTGCACATACATGAGTCTGTGCCCCAGGTCAGACTCCTCCTCTGTCCCCAGTCACCTGGACTCAAGCCACCCTCACTTCTCACAAGCTGCCTCCTTGGCCCCCACACTTCCTGCATGTGCAATTCCAGAAGAAACAGGACACCTGAGCTCTCCACTCCCACCGCTCTCCTTGCCACTGGCTCTCCCCAGTTCTCGACCGTTGTTTAACAGGAATGCTAGAACTATTTCCAGTTGTTAACTCAAGAAAATGCTCTATCTAAATACTGCTGTCTAATTTTGCACACAGCTCTTGTTTCAACTGACAAAGATAATGACTCAGTGTCCATGGCTCTTGATGGAAAAATTATCCTGCCAAGTTCTGAGCTTCCCAATAATAGACTTCTCTAAACTTCTCTTTGAGAAAGAAGTGACCTCCCTTCCTGATCCTTTTCTGTCAACAACAAAGGGCACCCAAAAGCTCCTAGTTGACCAAGGAGTGTTACAGGAAAATTCTGATACATTCTCAAAGGATTGATTAAAAATATAAAACAGAAATTCACAGTAGGAGCTTGGGATGTTTTCCACATACAATAAGCACAGTTTTCCAGTTTTTCTGCATGCCCATCAGATTAGAACCTAAAAGTTCAGGGTGTAAATTCCGGGTTACACTGAAGGCAAAATATTGAGGCCTAAGCATCTTTCTGTCAACAAAAAGAAACGGCTCACTGTTTGACACTGAAGCTTTGACAAACTGTAAAAGAACTCTACAAATTATTTCTGTGCCCATGCTGTACTAAAATACATATATATATATACACGTGCAAATATATACATTATATATATATATATATCTCCCATGTACATTTGAAACGCAGCCATTCACTTCCCTCAGGCACAGGTCCAACCTCTCCTACATCACAAGACAGAAATGCCTGAGCAAAACCTGAGGATCAGTAAAGCACCACCTTGGAATAGCCACTTGTGGATACTGGAGTTGGCTTCTGCCAGCATTCAAGTTGCTGTTATTTGTTCACTCGCTCTTAAGAAACCATGAAGTTATTTCATGTGCATACCCCACAGTCCTGCAGTATCTCCAGGTATGGAAACTACCAGTATCCCATCCCTCAGCCCTCCTGGCCCAGCCTATCACTGCCCCACATCCAGTAGGCACAGTAAATGCCGATGAGTCTCTACTTTAATTCTCTGTTAACAGGTGTCACCTCTGCCACCCAGTTCACAGGTAGGGTCTCCTTTAAAGCCCTTTCTTTGTGGCTTCTACCACTGTGCATAATACACTGGCATCTCCCCAAACCTGAAGGTCTGAGAGGACCCTGGCAGCATGAAATGACCCTTTTTAAAGTCTGACCTGGGGCTCTAAACCAAGGGCAATTTTGCCCTCAAAGGGACATTTAGCAATGTCTGGAGACAATTTTGATAATAATTGCTGGGAAAGAGGGGCTACCTGTCAAGTGGATACAAGCGAAGGATCCTGCTACATATCCTACAATGCATGGGACAGGCCTCCCCACAACAAAGAATCATGGACCCAAAATATCAATAGTCTGGAGGTTGTGAGGCCCTGCCTTAAGTTTGCACTGGCTCTGAGGGAGGTGCCCAGACTACCTAGTTCACTTTTCTTTTGAGTTCCCTGTGATCAGGCCAAAAACTGTAACAATTCTGCATTGTATGCACTGCCCGCAACACCTAAAACTGTTGCCTAAATCTTAAGGATGCTGCTTCTGTGAACCACCAGCCTCTACCCCCCGGTCTCTTCTGCTTTCCTCCAAAAGAAAGTCTCCCAACAGCCTACCAAGATGACCCATCCACCCTGCAGCCCTAAGGCCCAAATGGGTGTGGACAAACTTTCCAACGGGTTGCAAGCCCAACCCAAGTTGGAAGGTTGCACACAAGCCTCTTGCCCTTCAGGAAGGAGACCTCTCTCACCCATATGGAGGGTCCCAGCACCAGACCCGCCCCCGCAGCATTCTCTGTCCCCTACGTGGGCCAGCTCCCCTGGGTGTGCCAGAGGACTGTGCACTGAGAATGAGCTAGCGACAAGCTCCTGTTTAGGGGATTTGGCCCAAACCACTCACAAGACCACCAGTGTCTAGAAAAGGAGGAAGGACCACGTAAGGGCGACAGGAGGGAAGGACCAAGAAGGGTCCTTTTTCCCAAGTTCACCCCGAAGTCCCACCTGTGAAACCCAACAGCTGGCTCGGGCCAAGGAAGCCAAAGGTCCGACACACAGCTGCAGCCCTGGGAGTCGGACCCCAGCCACACACTGCACAGCCATCTAGGAGCTAAGATCCACTGTCACGAGAGCACGAGGCAGGAACGCTGCACTGGCGACCGAACGGCGCTTCCCGGAGCCCGCGGCGGGCGGGGCCTCGTCCCCTCCCAGGCCAGCCCGCAGGCTGAGGTGGGCACGCGGTGGGCCCCGCCTCAGGGCTCGCGGCAAGAGAAACTCGCGACGCAAAGCCGTGCTGTCACTTGAGGCTTCACAAGGGACCCTGCGACAGTGAGCCGGCGGGTGACAGGCTTACCAGGCCGCAGGAAGCTGGGATCCGTGGTCACCTCCTCGCGGCCTCTGCGCCCTCACTACCTCGCTGGCGCCCTGCACGCGCTCGCTCTGTTTACCAACTCGCCCTCGACGGGGGAGGCCCCTCGAGCTCTAGCCCCGCCCTACTGGCCCTCCTATTGGCTACGAGGCTGGTGCCCGCCCAACGTCAAGGGACGGAGAGCGTGCTCAACCTGTGCGCTCAGCCTTCAGCCAATCAGGTTCCACGGTGGAGAGAGAGGTGCCAATGGAAGGCCGCTCTAGCAAGTAGGGACCTTGACGTTTTCCCTTTTTCACTTGCCTGATTCCCTTTTTTGTGGTTAGGGAAGCGGTGTTCACGGCGTGCTCGGTCCGGTTAGGCGAGACCGCAGTGGTCGGCCACGTGAGCGCCTTCTCTCTACTGACGCTTTCCCGGCCTTGCAGAGGGCCTGGGAGTGGAAGCCCGAGGAGGGAGCAGAGGACACTGCGGGGCCGAGCCGGGGTGGAGTTATCCCGAGGGGTTGGAGGACTGGGCGAGGCCTGCCTGCAGCTCTGCGCAGGATGACCAGGGCGCCTTTTTCTTTCCTTTTCTTTCATGTATTTATTCTTGCACCAAAAGCACACGGAGAAGGGGAAAGCGTGGCGCCGCGGAGGCAGATCGCCCTCGCACCCCAGCCCACCGGACGCTCCCATTTTATCCCGCTGTCTCCCAGGGCCTGTCGCGTTTGCTCTGTGTGTTTCTGTGGATGCCACCTCTAAAACCGCCTCTGCCGCCCGCGTGCGCAGGCTGGGCACGCCCGGCGGCGGCGGAGCTTGGGCCTAGGGCGCTAGTGCGCGAGTGTCGTCCCGCTGGAGGTGACAGCCGGCAGAGGGAGCCGGACCTGGAGAAGAGCAAACGCCGCCATAGCCTGGCGCTCTGCTCTTGAACCAGAGCAAATACAGTAGGTTTAGGCCCAGCTCCATGCTTTGGCTCCTTTTTACCACACAGGAGGAAAGACAAAGCCTCCAGACCTCCTAAAGGTGTCTGCTGCCCCCTCACGTGCTAACTTCGTTTACTGCCTGCAACCTGCTCAGCCTTCCCATCCTCCTCCCACAATTTCCCCTCTGATGACTCCGGACAACTGGCCTGGAGTTCTGTCCAGCAGTAATTCTTGTGGAAAACAGAAGCCTAAGAACAATTTAGTGACTTTGGTTTTGTTTGTTTTGTTTTGCAGTACTAGGGATTGAACCCAGGCCCTTCAGTACTGAGCAGTAGCTCCTGCCCTTTTTATCTTTTATTTTGAGCCAGGATCTCACAACGTGGCTCAGATGGGCAGATTGGACCCAAACTTGCCATCCTCCTGCCTCAGCCTCCCATAGTGCTGGGATTACAAGCTTGCACCGCCACACCCAGCTTGTGAATTTTTCATAAAATATTCAACCCAAAGGATTATTGTTTATTGTGGGATTTTTTCCTCTTGTTCATTAACATTTAAATTTTTGAAAGTAATTTTAATGTTTTTTACTTGGAAAAAGGTAAAGGTGGTGGGAGTGGTAGTTTATTAACATGAAGTAAGAAGTGAACCTATGTTCCTACTTCCTCATTGGCCACTTGGAGCTCAGTTTCGTGAGTTTATCCATCCATCCGTGCTCCGGGAATAACAGAACTTGCAGTGTGTGTGTTTCCCGGCGAACACGGCCATAACAGTAGGGCCCCCTTCCTTCTGAGCTAGAGGCCTTGCTTCCAAGGTGACGGAGATGGCGTTTTGTCAGGCTGGGTACCTCAGTCCTGGTGGGTGCTCCCCTCTAAATGTTCACAACGTCCTCCCCACAGTCCAGATTCTTCCTCCCCCATCTTCACACTACATAGAAAATAAATTTTAAGGGAGAATTAAGAAGTTAGTTTGGCTGGGCTGGGGATTTAGCTCAGTGGTTCCGCCGCCTGCCTCGCAAGTGCAAGGTCCTGAGTTCGATCCCCAGTACCAAAAAAACCCAAACATTAGTTTGACTGAAATTTCAAGTAATTGCCCCAAACAATCCAGAGCTAACAACTTGGGTAGGCCACCCAGACTTCTGGGGTGCCCACAGCGGCCCCTTATTCTGCCTGGAGTGCTCCAGCCCTCCCAGCCTAAGAGCCACTAGGGCTCATGCCTTCCTGAATCTGATGCAGTAGGATCAAAGTGTAATTTCCAACAGCTCCTGCTTCTGTTGCCTGAGTAGGAAGAAGATTCCCCACTCAGCTTCCCCAAACGTAGGCAGGGAGCTGCCAAGTTGGTTCCATTCTACTAGCGATGCTAGGGCCAATTTCTTTCCTAAAGCACGTGAAGACAAGCATAACCAACCAGCACAAACCAATCCAACTTCAGGGACCATCAGTCTAGTTTGCTAGAGAGATGCCGCCTAGTTAGTCTGTGCAAAGAGGGTATCTTGCTCAGATGAATATGATTTTGACCCACATCCTTCTTGAAACAGTTATTTGACTTGGCCTGTGGGACATTATATATTTTCCTGCTTCTCCTTCTAAGAAGCAAGTCATTTCTTCCATTGGTCAGACTGAGAGCGCCTTGGCATCCTTCTTGACCTCTGTCATAACTCACATCAGATCCATGAATAAAGTCCTCCACTTTCATCTTCAGAATACCTCCCAAGTCAGCAAATTTTACCTCCACATCATTTCTGCCCTAGGCTAAACCCGCATCATCTGTCACCTAAATCCTTTCACTAGCTCGCTAACAGGGTTTCCACACATCTCCCTACAGTGATCCTTTGTTGTTTGTTTTAAAACAAAAGACAGGTCGTGTCACTTCTAAATTCACGCCCTGCTGCTGCTGGCTTCTCACCTCACTCAGAATCAAATCCCAAGTCCATATACTGCTCCCTAGACATCCAACGTGACTTTACCCCCCAGCTATCTTTTGGTGTTACTTTCAACTGTGCTCTCTCTCACATTAATCCAAAAAAGAAAAAAAATCCTTAGTGGTCTAGCATAACAACAGTTCCTGCTCAGACGCTATGCATTTACTCTTCCCTCAGCCCCGTGGAGCGCACACATGCTTTGTGGGGGTCTCTCACAAGCCTGTCACTTCTTACCCTACCGAAACAGGCCCCATCCTCTCCATTTATTTGATCCTAAGAGGAATCCCCACCACTTACCCTGCTCTAATTTCCTTCCTAGTACTTTTTGTCACCTAACATATTATATCTAATTATTTATTTTTAATCATCTATCTCTACCAATTGGAATGTAAGTTTCATAGAGCAAAAATTGTTTCTTTGGTTCACCCTACAGCCCCAGCTCCTAGAACAGTCACTGCCAAGCTGTAAATACTTAATAAGAACATGAACAATGGAGACGATGGTCTGAATTAGAATCCCAGCTCCACTAATTACTGTGTGACCCTGGACTGATTGCTTAAACTTTCTGTGCCTCAGTTTCCTCCTCTGTAAATGTGATAATGCTAGTATCTGTGTCTAATAGGGTAGGGTTGTTCCGCATGAAATGAATTCATAATGTGCAGAAATGCTTAAGCTGGTGCTTGTCACATACAACATATTATAAAATCTTAGTTATTTTTGTCTACTAAATGAATGATAAATCCAACATGGTAATACATATCGTGTAGGCCGCCCACCTACCCGCTGTCCCAAGCCTGTGCACCCTGCTTTCAACAGACTTCACCAAAAATGCCACCCCAAATGGAACACACCATGGAAACCATGATGTTTATGTGTCACAAATTTGCCAGGGACAAAGGCTACTTAACAAAGGAGGACCTGGGAGTACTCATGGAAAAGGAGTTCCCTGGGTTTTTGGAAAATCAGAAAGATCCCTGGCTATGGACAAAATCATGAAGGACCTGGACCAGTGAGTGCCAAGATGGCAAAGTGGGCTTCCAGAGCTTCTTGTCACTAATTGCAGGCCTCACCAATGCGTGCAATGATTATTTCGCAGTACACATGAAGCAGAAGGGAAAGAAGTAGACAGAATTGAACCTTCACTCTTGCCCTGATGAGAGAGTTCTCCCAAGGGCCACTTAAGGAATCTGCCCCTCAGTTTTCCCTTGTATAAAGATTTCATGAGCAGATCAGGACTCTTAGAAAATGTACAAGTAACATCCAACTCTCATTGGACAAGCAGAGAAAGGAAAGTTAGTTAAATGCTAGGTAAGCTTTTGACTTTTAAATTGTTTGCATCCTCTTGCCCTCAATAAATAAAGCCTTTTTTTTAGTTCTGGAAAAAATACATATCATGTATTCAGCAAAATATTATGTTGATATCCATATATTATTAAATATTTCCCCATGTGTCATGCAAGAAAACTCAGATACTGAAAGTTAAGTTTAAAGGACTGATTTTCTATAATTTCATCTAATTCATTAGCTATTTTACTTCAGGTGCTTCGGAATCTTCTTGATGAATCCTCTGCCTCAAGGATACAAGGAATATAGGATTCTCACATTTTGCACACAAAAACCAACTAGCTTATCAATTTCATCTTTTATTTGACCTTTACCACTTGAGTAAACTCAAAGTATAGTCTTACTGCATAATATTTAGCTAATCACTCTATGTGTGCTATTTTCTCTTTAACATTGAACTCTAAGGGGCCAGGGATTTAGCTCAGTGGTGCCGCTGCCTGCCTTGCAAGTGCAAGGACCCAAGTTTGATCCCCAGTGCCAAAAACATTGAACTCTAAAGTAGAGCCACTTAATTTTTGATAGAAGAAGTTGATCAATCATAACTTTCAGACATGGAGAAAAAGTACTGAGCCCCGTTCATAAAAATTCTTGGGGAGGAAGGGGAGGAGAAGGGAATATTTGAAAATTAAGATGAGTTATATACATGCACCAACTCCCCAAGAAGAATGTAATCATTACGAACTGCAAACACACACCAATAAAAATAAAAATTTACCCAGAAAAGGAACATAATTATTGTGTTCCCTACTGCCTAGTTGTATACTATATCAGTATTCTTTTGGGTCCTATGTCCTTTGGGATAATAATATGAGATTATCAATAAAGACAAGTTACAACTGCATTGTGGTCAAAACCAACAGTGTGGGAAGAATTTCCAAGCAAGAAGAAGCTTGGGTGATAGTCATGGCCTGGACTCCTGCTCTCCATGGCTCCCAGGGTGCCTGCCCCACACTCCTGGAGCTCTCAAAGGGCTCTGTCATTACGGGAAAAATTATTAATTCTTCTATTCATTGACTATAATAAAGTAGGGATTAAAACTGATCCCACAGCTGTGGGTATAACTCAGTGGTACAGTGCTTGCGTAGCATGCACAAGGCCTTCAATTCCATCCCCAGTTCTGCAAAACACAGAAGAAAATAAAATGGATTCCATTATTGCTTTCCCCAATACACCTTCACACACCACTGTTTGGAAAATGCAGGATTAATATAAGTGATCACAGGGCTCTGTCTTTTCCCTAAAACCTTTTCCTAGTTTTAAAAAACATTTGGACATTTTAATTAATTGATTCCCATCTATCACGAGGTAACACATTCATTTGATTATTCTGAAATCCGCTTTGAAGAGGATTGCAATGGAAAGTTCCCTCCCGGCTCCTTCCATTTCGCACTCATTTCACAGCCCCAGTGCCCCACACCTCCTACGAGTACCCATCACTGTTATTGTCTCTGGTCTCTGTCTTTGTACGTAGACAAGCAGATGCAAACCTATTCTCATATTTTATACCCATAGCCGTAATGCACATGCTGTTCTTCTTTTCTCATTTAACAATGTAAGCTCTTTCTAAATCAGTATATAGAGAACATCCTGGTTCTTTGTCAGTGTTACCTTACATGGATGAACCATAATGTACTTACCCAGTCTCCTGTCATACACATGTCTCTGTTCTTTTGCTATTACAAACAATGCTGCAGTGAGTAATCCTGATTTCCAAATGTGATTAATTGGGTCTAAGCAGGGTTAGTTTGCTGCTTGGAGACAGGTGCCAAAGTTGAACCCAAAGTGCTTTTGCTTTGACCAGGGGTCTGCTGCGATGCACGCATGACTCACTGGCGCCAAGCTTCGTCACACACCACCCCAGCACTCAGTGGTGAAACACAAGGCAAACCAGAAATGTCTCGGCCCAGGCATGCACCATCTCAGGCCATGGTCTGGGAAAGTCGCCAGACTGGGGAAAATCCAACCCAGTCCTGCTAAGGAATTCCCAACCCTGTTGAACCAAGGGAAGGCTAATTATTGTAATTAGCTGGCTGCGCATTTAGAAGCGATTAAGCACATTTCAGAAGAGGCTCAGCCCCCATAACTGCAAACATCCCAGCTAGACCCGTTAACTAGATGTGCTGCTTTTCTCTCCATTTACTCAGCAGATGCTTGGAGCATGTCTGCCTTCTTGGGAGCCTATTACTCTTCCCTTTGAGATTGATTTCAACAGACAGTAACGTGCACATTGGCCAGGTGTGTCGCAATCAGTGGCTTTATTCTTCTATGTTTAAATTAAAACATAATTTATACACAGCAAAATGCAGAGATACCCAGTCTAAATTCTTAAATACCAAGTCATAAATTCTTACAAATGAAAATATCAGGTAACTAACATCTTCATAAAATGTAGAAAAATTGGGGCAGGGTGTAGCTCTGAGGTAGAGAGCTCACCTAGGATGTACAAGACTCTTGGTTCAATTTCCAGCACTGCAAAGAAAACATTTTTTATTCTTCCAAAAAGTTCCTTTATGTCCATCTTTCTAACCCTCCCACTACCTACCATCTTACCCCAGGCAACTGTTCGGATTCTAAGTTGATTTCATGCAGGGAAAATACCTGATTATGCAACAAGAATTAGGAAATGGCAAGTGAATTGAAAAAAGCCTATGACTCATTCTCACATCCTTAAGTTCTCTAGAGTGTGAGCAAAACCATCTCAATTGCTGTATACATTACTTCACTTTGCTCTCCTTCATGTTGCCAGTGAGTCCTTTTTTGAAAAGTTTCATTTGTTTTAAATTAACATAAATTCTGGAGTAATTTCCAGATTCAGGTCCCAAGTTTGCAAACTAAAGGAACAACCAACTCTCCAGAGATTGGAAACCACAGCGTGAGCCTAATCCTGTGTCCCCAACTTGCCTGCTTCTTTGTGAGATACACAGTCAGGGTCGAGGGCGAAGTGAGGCAGGAGAATTTAGAAGAGGCGCTGTGTCCAAAACAGCACACCATGGGCAGAGCCGTCTGTGGGGAGGAAGTGCAATCAAGGCAGTGTCCGAACAGCTGCAAGAAAATGAATTTCAATCTAAAGGTGAGGACTGACCAAAGACACAGATGTGCCAGGAGCAAGGAGATTAAAAGTCACTGTGAGGCTGGGGATTCAGCTCAGTGGCACCGCGTCTGCCTCCCAAGCGCAAAGTCCTGAGTTCGATCCCCACTACCAAAACACACACACGCACACAAAGTCACCGTGAACTTGTAATAAACGAGCACAGACGGGCTGAGCTTCCTCAGGTGAGTGGGTGATCCTGGGCTCGGAGACATGAATCCCCAAGGTCTGGTAAACAGCATGTGTCTCTGGTGCTTCAACTTTGTGATTTCTTTTCTTTCTTTGTGCCAATGGTGGAAGTGTGAGATAGCACACCTTGTTCAAGGTGAGGCATTTCAGATAGATGCCCCAGAGCCAAGACACCCAGGAGAGTGTGTGGGGCCAGCTGAGTACGGAGCAGAGGCAAGTCCATAGAAAGGAGGGCAGATTGCTGTGGATTGTTGGTGAGGGAAGGGGATCTCCCTGCCCCTTGGTGATGTGGGTCCCAGGAAAGGGCAGAGGACAGGAGTTCTGCATGTGTGACAATGCCCTAAGGTGACTTTACGGAGTCCCTGGGACGGCCAGTGACTTAGTGGGTGGTGAAGCTGGGAATTTATCTGAAGGGCAGAGCCCTGGCCCACTGGTGAAGGACACTCTTAACGCCCCCCAAAGTGATGGGATTAGAATTGTCCCCTCCAAGGAGTCCAGAGACCCTAGACCATCAGGAACAGTGGCCTCTGTCTGCAAGTGAAAGTCACACTGAGCCCACTCTCTACTTTGGACTGTGTACAACTTGTATATGGAAACAAGGAGTGGAGAGGTCCCTCAAAGTGGATTCTGAGCTTCCTGCTAATCAAGCAAGAGAGGGCTTGCGCCAGTTTTCACCTTGCACCCTGACTCGGTTCATCCTAACTGCTTGAGTGTGGTCTACAACCCTGAGATTTCTTTGTGCTGTGGTGACATTTCTTGCCTTAACAAAAACACCAAGAAATTCTGCTCCCACTAACCTGGGCTACTTTCCTCCAACTTCCCCTTGGCTTTCTGCCTGTGGGTTGTTATTCTCACTTCTCCCTGCCTCCAGCCCCTCCCTTGCCACCTGCAATCATTAAAATCTCACTCGTTCTTTGAGACCTTATTCCAATGTTGTTTGCTACGTAATACCTCTCTGACCACCTCAGCCAGAAGCAATCTGTCTCCCCCTTATGTTTACAGTACAGTTACATGTCTTTATGTCTCCCACAGTGCCTTACACCTCAAAAGTGCTCCTTAAACTTAGAAAAAAAATTGAAATTGCTCCCAAGGTTAAGGTGTGATGAGCAATTGGTGCATCTTGTAGCCACCATCAATTTGAGTGGCAGCTCCAAGGATGGACCCCATTGTGCAAGCCAAGTCCAGCCCCTTGCCAAGAGCCAGTCAGCACATGTAACCACAGTGATTAGTCCTGGATGGTCCAATCAGAAGGAAGCCCAGAATTTCTGTGCAATGGCTACAGGAAACAATAGCTCCTCTTTCCGGAGACTGGGTGTACCTTATGCTTTTCACAGCTGTCTTGTCATGAATAAGCCAGCCAGTCTGATAAAGACATGCAGTCCACAATTTATTAGATGTAAAAAAAAAACAAGTTGACAATAACTTCAACACCCTATTAGGTGTAATGTGAAAAAGACATGCGAATGCTAAAACAAAGCCTGCGCAAGGGAGTGCAGAGCTGAGTGGAGATGAGGTTCTAATTAAAACATGTAACTAGGCTCCCCTACTACTGAACTCTTCAGCCATGTCAACCAATAAATCCTTTTCATATTTTCTCTTACTCCTAAGCAAAGGCATCCTAACCAGTGTGCTGGGAATTGTATTAGTCAGTTTTGGAGGCTGAAAGTCCAAAGTAAGGTGAGGTGGTTCCTTCGGTTCCACCCCTGGGGGGGGTTGGCCAGAGAGCGTGTGGGGAGATGAGACCACATGGAAAGAGGACACCAAAGAGTAAGGGCTCAGGCTCACTCAGAACAACTCGCTCTTGGGAGAGCCCAGGGATCCCAGGAGAGACCCCTTAATCCCTCCCCAGGCAGCTCCCCTAGTGACAAGAGGACATCCCAATAGGCTCCACTCATGATGTTCCCACATCTTAGCACTGCCACACTAGGGACCAAACTCCCAGCACACACATTCTCAGGGGTCACCTCAAGACGTGTCCCAGTCTCAGCAGGGATGCAACAACGTGTGAGCACTGTTGGTTCACACACTGCATAAGTGTGAGTGTGTGTGCGCACACATTCACAAGACCTGAATCTTATTACAGTGGACCCTCAAGTTACATGACTGGCCTGACATACGAACATGGGTTATGACCGGAATTTTAATTTTAACTTACAAAGTCTTGAGTTACCACCCAAATGCCAGCTGCTTGTGTTTCCAGATGGTCTCAGATACAGATGTAACCCTTAAAGAGTTCTGGAAAGAACATTATAACAGCCTTTCCTGTACGGGGTTGAGAAATCCTGGGCCAGTGTCTCTTTAAGGACACTGAGATCTGCCTGTGTACAGGGGAGAGACTTTGAAGGCTGTGTAGAGGAGCCTGAGCCTTCAATTGACCATCTTGAGTTACAACCAGCCCTCAGGAATGAATTGAGTTCATAAGTCAAGGGTTCACTGTAGGGGAAAAACTTACCTCCAATTCCTGGGAGAGTTGCAACACTTGATTTTACAAAGTTGGACACTTCAGAACTTTTGGTAAAAATTATCAAGACATGGAATCGTTGTCCTTTGATAATCATTGTATTTATTTTTTGAAGTACTGGGGATCGAGCCCCAAGGTCTTATGCATGCTTTGCCAACACCACCACCGAGCTATACCCCAGCCTTCTTTTGAACATTTTTTTCATTGACTTCTGTGTTAAATATGATTTTGTAATTTCTCCCTGAAGTCTTACACTACAGTTCTTTTCTTTTAAAAATTAATATATTGTTTGTGTCCCCCTTATTAGTATTAAAGAAATAAAATCAATTTTTACCTTAATGTGAAGTTTATATTTTGAACATTTTTTCTTAGGCGGTGAAATAGGATTTGAATAATGGGATGATAACACTGACCTTTCCGGATTAGTTCCATGCTTTGACCTTTGGTGTACGATTTTGCAACCTGTTTGTTCCCTTGCTTTCTTGGCAAGTGTTTCTGAGTCCTTTCTCCAGGGACTTAGCTCCTTATGACCTGGGGCCGTGTCTTGTGTCTCTTTCATAACGCCCGTCTTCCTCAAGTATGGGGAGTACCAGAGCTTCCCAAGAACTGGTGCGCAGCTCATGGAAATTTCCAAAGCAGCTGCTCAACCCCAACCACCCTCCCCAGACTGGGACCTGGCCTGCACGTCCTACCATCCCAAGGACACTGAGCCTGGCTCTGGGTCAGGCTCTAGGTCTATTTATGACTTTTTATCTCAGGGTTTGCACATTGGCGCTTTCCACTCAGGAAACTTCCTCCTGGCTTGGTCAGTCAACACACAAACAAGAGGAGGACGGTAGGTCAGACAAACAAACTCTTCTGCCATGATGGCCCGTTTGGCCTAGTGCGTCCCTATCTTTGGTTCATTCTTCTGGTTCAGTGCCTAAATCTCTGATGGAAGAAAGAAGGGATTCTGATGTCAGATAAGATATCTTTATGAAACTGATGAACTTGTTAATGAATTATTACTTCTCACATGCTTCCCCATTGGGGGAAAATCTGTCCAAGACGGTAGGAACCTCTTGCTCACTCCAGCAGACATTGCCCTGAGTTTAGCTACTGACAACTCATCATTGATAAACTCAAAGGCCCTGTGGGCTCTGCTCATGGAAGAGCTGAGCCCTTGAGGAACAGAAGTGCCCAGTGCCCAAGGAGTGGCCCTTCCTCTACCACAGCGGCACTGTCCCCTCTCCTGGGACAAGGAGCCGGAAGCTGAGAACCTGAGAACAAGGCCAAACTCAGCCACTGCCCAAGTCCCTTCTTATGTGCATTAATTGTGTAACCTCTCTCAGCTTTGTGTTTTAAGGGCCAATTTCCTCACCTACCTACTTCATTCCTTTTTTTTTGGTACCGGGGATCGAACTCGGGTCCTTGCGCTTGCACAGCAGGAGGCAAAACCACTGAGCTAAATCTCCAGCCCTTCATTCCTAATTTTACTTTATGATATGTATGTATTGTCTTACCATTGCTACATGTGTTATGTTGCACAGATACCAGCTGAAGACTTTCTAGACAAAATTGGGTCAGATTTCCCAGTGGAAGTCTAAAGTCCTTCTCAAAAGCTTGGCCAGTTCCCAGGGGAGACCGTGGCGGAAGGTGGGAACATTGCTGCCACCTCTGGCCCTGGGCTCCTGCGTGTACTGAAATCAATGTGTGCACAGTTTCAGCATCTGTGTGTTGTCCCTGTCCAGCTGTGTCAGCCTTTCAGGGGACTAGAGGGGATCTACACATGCTCCAAACTAGACACCTTAAAAGTTCTTTAGCTGTCCTGTGCCACAAGAATTTCTGGGGGCTGACCCTCCTTGTGGAGTGGCCAGGCTTTCTTCCTCATCCTCCCATCTCCATTCCCCTTTCCTTTTATGCAGCCTCCAGAACTCCAAATTCTTCTTGCTTCATTTATAGACTCATTTATTTCTCTACTATTTCTTCTGTCAAACCCAGCCATTCAAACTCATGCAAATTGCAGAGTAAGATATCCATTCTGCAAGATCCATCTTTGCTATGTACCAGACAATCGTGGCTGTGAATGCTTTTTCCTCTCTATTAAAAATAAAATACAATTTCTGTTAAATTCCTGTGCAAATGACAATTCAATGTCTTAAGAAACAGAGAAAATTATGAAAAGAAGGTACTCTTTTGTATCTAATTCTCACAACCAGGGAAATCTGTTTATAAGTCAAAAGTAAGTGAAAGGTTACTGGGAATTTAGGCCAGTTTGGCTCTCCACCAAGAATTTAGGGAGGAAAGTGTCAAGATATGTGGAGGAAAGTTAGACATGATTGATTTCATGATCCAGTTTGAAAGGAGAAATAGCTCTGAAAAAAACAAATGACGTTATAAATTGCAAATGACCCCAAAAAGGGATAAGAGAAAAATAGGTCCACAATCAAAAGTAGGTAGGAGTCTCAGTCTGTTTTCACTGCTGAAACAGAAGAGGGTTATTATTAGCTCGCTCCCAGTTTTGGAGGCTGAGAGTGTAAGGTCAGATGGGCCCACTGGTTTGGCCTCTGGTGAGGTCCTCATGGTGGATGGCGTCACAATGCAGGAAGCGGATCACATGCGGGGAGGGCGGGCCGGGGGAAGAGCCGGGCCTGCTCTTTCATGACAGCTCATTCTTGGGGGAAAGAGTTCATTCCTCCAGACCAGCATTAATCCCTAATGACCCAACTGCCTCCGCCTGGCCCCATCTCTCAAACGTCCCACCACCTCTCAACGCTGCCACACAGCACCCAGCTGCAGGGAAGTGTGGGAAACGTCACCCAGCTGTATGCCCCAAAGAGAGAAGAGTGTGGATTTTGTCCAGTGGCCCCCAGTCTCTGCCGCAGACTCCTTGGAGTTCCCCTATCGAGGAGAAGAAGAATCAGGGAAGAAAACTGAGGAACACTGCGGGTAAGAGGTTTTGAAGCTCTAACTCAGAAGGAGCTGGCAGGAAAGCACCTTGCTGCCCCAGAAGAGCTGTCTGCTGACCCGGATAAATCATGACAGAGGTAGTGAGATTGCTCACACATAAGTTCACTTCACATTTGAGGAAGTTTAATGAACAGAAATGCTGCCAGAAGACCGAGAGGGAGGTGATGTCTTCCTGATTATCAAAAGGGCTAAGAAATTGGAATTTTAAAAATATACATTGGCGGCCGGGGATTTACCTCAGTGGTTTCGCTGCCTGCTGTGTAAGAGCAAGGACCCGGGTTCAATCCCTGGTACCAAAAAAA